>CM037998.1:6604289-7804289 GCA_021234005.1 Nephelium lappaceum
TTTATGTGACATCTTCATTGTATAGACTCGTCGAGTGAACGAATGATGTCTCTACATCGTTAAAGCTAAGTAACACACATTTTTAAACCAACCAATAGTCTTTAAAACATTAGCTGAAATATATGAATTTTAATGGCTAAATGTATTCTTGGAGACGATGATGCAATATTGCATGGTTGCATACGGATTTTGACACAGGCTTGCTAGAAGCCAAGCTGTCGCTTGGCTTCTAGCTACAGTGTGTAAGAACTTTTTGTACCCAGAGCCAGCAAGCCTGAAAATATTTTCTTTGGTGTAGATTTATTATGTGTGGTGTAGGGTCCATGTAAAATGGCTATTGACTTTTCCAAGTGATTGAAGTCCATCCTCTTTGGGAACATATAAAGTCATATAATTGTCTCCACCAAGTGACAACTGTATCCAAGTCTTCTCATTAGACTGTCTCAAACCGTTGCAGCGGATGCATCCTGTTTTCATTTCTCTAACATTTTCTTACAAGAAGCGCAATGAAGTATGGTTTGAAATCTTCCTCATCTTTACATAATTACATATTTGTGTGTATTCATTTGTTTATGTAAAACTTGGTGAGTTTTATTGCTCTGCAGTGTGATCAAGTCTATATAGGAGCAAAATTTTGGACAATCGGAGTTAGCAAAAGAGATAGAGAGAGAGAGAGAGGGAGATGCTTGATCAGAAACCACAAACCAAAGCTTTATATATCATAATAAGCAGCAATCAACCTGGAGAGAGATTCATAAGAATCCTCTCTTTATTACATCACAATGTCATAAGAAGCACAAACAATAAAAGCTTTAAACAGGCCACTTATTCAAGTCATCTTTCTCATTAGTTGCTAGGCCAGAACTTTTCCTGAAGAACTTTAACCACATCGACATCCAGCTGGAATGCTCTAGCAAGAGCTTCAGGATCGATGGGTGGATGGGATCCGAAGACTGCATTTGCTATTGTAATGACACCAGGATTCTGGCTGCCGAAAGCTGCAAAGGCAACTGCAGGATATTTTCCTATATTGACTTGGAAGTGGATCAGGCCAATTGGAAACACAAATACATCTCCTGGATTCAAGATTTTGCTGAAGAGGGTGTTGTTCGGGTTTGATGTGACAAAACCAACCAAAAGAGTGCCCTCCTGGACAAACAAGATCTCTGTGGCACGAGGGTGGGTGTGGGGTGGGTTCTCGCCACCATTGGGTGCAAAGTCGATACGAGCCAGGGAAACACCAAGAGTGTTGAGTCCTGGAATTTGGTCTACATTTACAGGAGTGACAGTTGAACCAACCGGTTGCATTGGGGCTCGTGGAATGTTGAATCCCTTGAAGAAGAAGTCATCTGGGGTGGCAAGCTTGGGGTCCTTGCAGAACTTCCCATTCACAAAAACTGAAAAAACAAAACCACAGATTACGGAAATGTAAAACATGCCAATCATGAACTAGCTAGTAGCATTACTTCATAAACAGAAAGTGCGCGCTCACACACACACACACACGTCACACACTTACTTCCATCCGTGTCATTGATGGCAACACAGAAATCCTGAAGGGGGCTTGGGTCATCGGCAGATGCCAATGAAGTAGCCAAAGCCAAGACAACAAAAGCTAAAAGAAATTGAACAGCTCTCATGGTGATTTAGCTGTGTCTATGTCAAAATTTGCCTAAGACTGTTATTGCTTTTATGAGGGATGATAAACTTGCATGGCAAACCAACTATTTATAGTGAGGAGGCCTTGAACAAGTCCAAGTTAAATTTCTTTTTCTCTGGAAGCAGGTGAAGACTTCCCTAGCAAGCCTTCATTGATTGGCTACATATTTGATAATGCAAGAGTAATATATATATATATATATATATATATATATTATATATAGTACTTTTAAAATGGAGACTTCCTTAACCAGTCAAATTCATTAATTGTTTTCTCTCTTAAAACAAATTCTCTTTCTTATTTAAATCAAATGCAATGAATAAATTTGATTGGATGATCCTTATTTTTAAAGTAAAGGAGTCCTTATTTTAAAAACACTATATATATACATCTATATATATATATATTCAACAAAAGCAACATAGATTAATTATTATAAAGTAATTATAATTAATTGATGATTTGCTTATGCCAGTGAAGCGGTCCTTAATTTCTCTGATCTTTTATGAGCAGATAATGTATAAGATTAAAGTTGATCAGATTGTGTGTGAGAGCAATATTTAAATACTTTATGAAGTTCAATAGTGCTGTTGTGCTGTTTCTTAAATTGAAACTGGTCTCTTCTATTCTATTAAATATATTTAAAATTAAAATGCTAGCAGCCTGGGAATATATATACTACCAAGAGATTGTTAAAAATTGATACGTAAGAATTTTAAGGTTGAGTTGGTCTAGTCTACTTTTCAAAATATTTATAATAATTATGTGTCATAATTATCTTGTAATTATATAATTTTTGTATAGTAGTTAAATATATATGTTAAAATAAGTACAAATCTTTGGTGATCTTAAGAAATTGAGACAATATTTACTTGATAAATTAATGAAATAATAAGGTAAATGCTACCATAGTTACAGAATTAGGTAATAGTTAGCTTTGTTCAACTCAAATATACCGAATTGTTTTATAAATATTTACACATTACCTTACATTCATCTGCCAAGCCTATAATTAAATTCCATTGACAATTTCAACGATAGAAAGATAGTCATTCATAATCATCATCATAATTCAAAGATTACCTTCCAGGTTCATTTCTACATATAATTTTTATTTACTTATTTGAAGCAATAGAATATGTGTGTGGTTAGATGGTTTTGATTGTACGCAATAACTCAAAAGAATAAAAACTTTTGTTGTAGTAGATGGGCTTATGCCTCAATGGCATAGAGCACAACCCACCCGCATAGTTGTGTTGCGGGTTCTACACCATATAACGTCTCCTCCACTTATAAATGTGGGTCTGCCCCCCACATTTGAGTGGGCTATTATGTTCCCCCACTCATGTGTGGATTGCTCTCTTCCATATGAGAGTTGCTTCCTGAACTGCGCCTGAAAGTCATATTATGCCTGATCATGGTTGATATTTGGGCTTGTACCAATCATAAAAAGAAAAAAAAAATTGTTGTAGTGTTTTTATGTTTTGATGTAGGAAAAAAATTTGAATCTGAGACCTTGGCACTTATATAGTGGCATGGTTAATATGCCGCTTTTATGGGTACTAAGTTTGAGAACAAGTTTTTTTAACAATTATAAATATTAGAGTAATGTTATACTATCCAAAGTTTTACTCAAATTTATCATCAAAGTAATATGGTACATTTATGTATAATTACTACATTATTAATATATTATCATGGTTATTACAACTTATCTTACCACATCATTTGGAGAAAAAGTTTAGAAAAATTTTGAAAAATGTTGCATTATTCTAATTATTAAGCAAACCTTTGGCCTAACAAATTGACAATTTAAGATAAGATGAGGTTTGTCCAGTGATAGACTTTTTATGTTTACATCTTTGAGTTTGTGAGGTTGAGTACTGCTTCATTCTCTAAAATCCTAATTAATCGTTATAGTTAAAGAAAAAAAAAAATTGGCAAATTAATTTGTACTCCGAAGATCTAGGTTCAAGTTGGGGAATAATATATATCTATCGTCAAGAAACTAAATTTATACCATAAAAAGGTATGCATGTTATCAGAAGGAAATTTGCTTTTTATATATAATAAAAAAATGTTAGAATTTGTCTTTGGCATTAGTGTGTACATTGAGTAAATTAATTCATTACTGCTCTTCGAGCTGTTGAATGAGGCTTCTGAAAATTAATGTGAACCATTCAAAGTTAATTTCTCATGGTTCGACCTAAATCATAAGAAAAAATATACTGATCAGTGTAGAATGGATTGAATTTTGTACAAATAAACTAAAACTATACTTTTCAACAAAAAAGTAAAATATAAAAATAAGAAAAGCAGCGTCCTCCATTTTTGACATTTTCAAAACGAAACCATTTGATACACACCAAATTTAATTTCTTAAGAACTTAAGCAAGTCTTCTGGGTTCTAATTTTCTTTCTTCTGGTGCAGGTAGAGAATGGAGTGGGTGGGATTTCTGATTTGTTACGAATAATACAACGGATATTTACTACTCGTCAAACTGTAGTGCTTGACCAAAGCTGCCTGCTGCATGTAAACTTAGACATCGTCCTATGTTAATCTAAGTTGTGTTTTGGAAGTTTCGTGACAAACGTGTCAATAAGAGAATCATTCTTGTTAGAAGCTTCTTATGTTCTCTCAGACAAATATTTGAAATTGTGGCTGGCCCCAAACTGACTAGTTTTATTAAGATTTGATGTTGCTTTCACCTGCTATCAAATTTTAACAACCGCCTTACTTTTTGGTTTGCAAGTTGCAATTCTATTTTTTCCTGATTCTTTTCTTGGGTTTATGTAAAGCATTTAACAGATAAGTGAAATGTGCAATTTATTAATATTTAGGGAAAACTTCATTTAGTCCCTCTATTTTAGAAAGTATCATTTTTTTTTAATTAAAAAATTATCCAATCTTTCCTAAAGTTTCTTCAATACATTAATTTAGTCTCTCTAACCAAGAATTTAATAGTCAAACTCAACAAAAAAATGTAAAGAATCTACTTTGTCCATCATTAATTAACCCTAAAATTACTATTATATCCTAATTTATCTATCAATAGGAATTCAACGTGTGTCAACCAATGGATAATGAAGATATTAAATAAATAGTTTCATGGAATGTTGAAGGCTTTCCATCCTCTGTTAGAAAACAATATGCAACATTGCTCTCCGTAACATACTCCGAGTGCTATACTAGTGGTCTCCTCTCTTGAGTTGATTGTTGAATTTCTGGAGCCTCAGTCTCTACTAGTTCTTGTTCTTCGTGCTCTGATTCTGCTTCAAAAGAACCTAAATTTTCATGTTCTGAATTATTTTTCACTCGTACAATTATAGTCTCTGAATTTTCTTTGAAGTGCTATCATCTCCATTTCTTCAAAGTTGATCTTTTACAAAGATAACATCCTTGCTGATAATAACCTTGTGGCCAGTAGGATCCCACAGACGATACCCTTTGACTCCATTAGCATACCCCAACAATATACATTTCCTTGATTTTGGATCAAGCTTTGTTCTTTCATGGGCATTATACATTACATACATAGAACATCCAAACGAATGTAAAGTACAATAATTAGTCAGGTTTACCAGTTCACATCTCTATTAGTGTTTGCAACTCAATTGCTATGGATGGATATCGATTTATCATATAACAAGCAGTCTTTACTGCTTCTACCTAAAATAACTTGGGTAAACCTGCAATCTTTAACATAGCTCTTATTCTCTTTGCAAAAGTTCTATTCATTTGCTCTGCCACTCCATTTTATTGAGAAATGCATGTGACTTAAACTGTCCGTTCGATTCCTTCTTGCTTGCAAAAAGCAAGAAACTCCCCGTCTATATATTCTCTTCCATTATTTATCCTTAAGCACTCAATCTTTTTCTCAGATTCAAGTTCAACCCCGCCTTTGAATGCCTTGAACACTAGAAACACATCTGACTTCCTCTTGATAAGGTACACCTCAACTTCTCTTAGAGTAATCATCAGTAAATAATACAAAGTATTTTGCTTCTTCTAAGGATATATCCAATGATTCCCAAACATCAAAATAAATCAAGTCTAGAATGCATTTGCTCCTAGCAGTAGAATTGTTGAACTTCAATCTATATTGCTTACTTGTCACATAATGCTTTAGAAAGGTAGATTTATCGTTTTGAGCCTAGGAAGTAATCTATGTTCGAAGAGAATCTTCAAACCTCGTTCAGATACGTGGCCTAATTTGTGATGCCACATCATCGTCAACTCTTCCCTATGGTTGGTTGATGCAACATATGAATCAGTCTCCAGTAATGTTTTTCTTTTAAGCATGTATAGATTTGCAACAATTTTTCTCCTTTCATGACAATAAGTGTTCATTTGACAATTTTTAAGACCCTATTTTCAATATGGGTTTTACATCTAAGATCATCCAATTGTCCTAAAGACATTAGATTCTTCTTTAAGTCTTTCACACATCGTACCTCCTAAATGGTGCGAACTATACCATCGTGCATCTTTATCTTGATTGTGTCGATACATGTAATTTTCAAAGCATGATTATCACCCATAAATATAGATCCTCCTGAGATAGGTTCATATGTGTGAAACCATTCTCTATGAGAGGTCATATGCCAAATGGCTGTTGAATCTATAATCCAGATGTCAGCAAATTGTAATATGCTTTTCACAACAATAGTTGTTTCGCTGTATAAGACATCACCATCATCTACGGTCCTTGCTACACATTCCCGTGAGTTTGATGACTTAAAAGCTTTATTCTTCTTATTATGCTAACACTCATTTTTGACATGCCCTTTCTTGCCATTGTTGTAGCATCTGACATTCTTCTTACTTCTTGATTTTGATTTACCATGATTGAGACTCCCACTATGGCCATGTTCCATTGATCTTCCTCTTATCATTGATAAAGCCTTCACTATCTTCCTTGTTCTTCTGCCTATTTTCTTCTTCTAAGATAGTAGCTGCAAGCTCATCGAAAACTAGATGGTTTGAAAGAATATTATTTGTTAGGTTAATAACAAGTTGATCATATGAATCAGGTAGACTTTGAAGTAGAATTTCTACATGTTCATTTGCCTCTATTATATGACCCAACACTGAAAGTTAAGAAAATAAAGTAATTAAAATGTTGATGTGGTCAGTTACTACTGTAGATTCCACCATTCAAAGAATACCAAGCTTCATTTTTAAGAAAATCATGTGTAGTGACTTGGAGTCATACAATTTTGTCAAAGATTGCCATACCTCCATATTGGTTGTAAGTAATTATCTTTCCTCAAAATAGCCTTCATCTTCATCTTCTATAATGAAAAACTATTTCCATTGAACTTCTCAGTTTTAAATTTTGTTGTCATCTTTATGAAATACTCATAAGATATTTAATGAATAGTATTGTCAATAGTACCTGTATTTCAGAATAGTACACGTATCAGTGAATAGTACCCTAAGTAAATTCCCAAAAAAAAAAAAAGTAGGTCATAATGGACACAATTAAATACCAAGTCTTTCCTAACCAGAACCGTTCCTAGGCATGCACTTACAGATTGTCGCACTTTTTTCCAGCAACTAAGAATAATTCTTTTCTGATGTGGAAAATTAGATAATGCTGCAACCATAAAGCATATTTAGAATTTTCTAAAGAACCTATGGTTCTGACATAACTGCTATGACAACCCGATACTATTATGATCTTAGCATAAACCTTAAATTGAGAATAATATTGAAAGAAAATGGAAGTAATAAAATAAAAATAGTGGACACAAGATTTACATGATAAAATTCTCAATGTGAGGGGAACATCCACGAACCTAGATTAAAGAATTTTATTAAACCAACAACAATACAAACTCTTTTCAAACTTTTAGGAGAAAACTAGGGAGCTTCTCAAATATATAATTGAGATTTTGGAAATGGGATGAATGAATTACAAAGTTCAATAGCATATTTATAGGCAATATACAGTGGTAATGAATCAATTTACCTCTCACCTACTTGTCTCTCAACTACTTGTCTCTAACCTAAACCAATTAATTTGCCATCTATCAATTAAGATAGTCAACAATTATGGCTTCATCCTTAACATTATCTCACCCAAAACACAAAAAAAAAAAAAATAAAAAAAAAAAATCACTTTCTCAGACCTATCTCCACCCCACTCAAGTCCACCATAAACACCACACTACTAGTCCAGTTTTGTTACCCAAACTCATCGCTTCACCACCAAAACCCACACATAAGACAAAAACAAAAACAAAAACAAAAAAATAATAATAATAAAGGAAAGAAACCTATCACAGATTCAGCCACCATTACTCTACACACCATACACACACCTCCCATCACCCAAACTCATCTCTATCACTAATGAAACCCACAAAGAAAAAAAAAAAACACCCTCACAGACCTATTAGCCACCACCACTCAAATCCACCATAAACATACACCTTCCATCACCACAATCATCTCCATCAACACTTAAACCACAACCAAAAAAGCAAAAACAAAAACAAAAAGACCCACAAAAATAAAAATCCAAGATCTGCCACCTATCACTTACCTTTATCGAAAACCGACGTCGTCCGACTGACCTCTCCCCTTTCATCTTCCATCTTGCCCTCTCTCTCCTCCAAACCCATCTCTCTATCTCTTTCTCCCTCTAATTCTCTCTCTACTCTCACTCTTCATTTTTGGTTTTGATTTTCGGTGTTGCATGTTCAAAGAAAAAGAAGATTTTATATCCTTGCTTTATGACCAAATTGGCCCCACATATTTTTACCCTTGGACAAAACTATCCCTCACTGTTTCTTTTTATTTCAAAAAAAACCAGTGGCATTTTACACTTTGTCATAAAATTATGATTTAGTCCCTGCATGTGGCTTTTTATAATTTAGTTCAATAAAAAAAATTACAATCAGTCCTGTCAAGTTTTGTTTTCCCTTGCTATGTAGAATATCAATCTAGTCCTTTACTTTTTGATATTTATAGTTTTTACCTCGAATGAAAAAAAGAAAAAAAAAAAAGAAAAGAGAAAAAATAAAAGAAACAAAATGGCTTCTAGTTCAAACATTATGGAGCAAATCGAGTCTAGATTTGCAACCAAAGATGATTTGATCCAATTGACCTAACAAATCATAGAGCTACGACTTTTGATTGAGGATATACGACACAACCAAAGCTCTCCACGACGCTCTGACCCCAAAAATGCTAGAGCGAGGTTTATTCCCCAAAGTGTTGCTCCAGACAATGATTCAACTGATGAAGAGACAGAAGCTGTCATCCTACAAATTCGGCAATGAGAATCCCAGCACCAAGAAAGTGAATACTAGGTGCAGTTAGACCTCTCCATATTCAATAGATATTTAGGAATATAAGATTTCCTTGACTGGATATTAGAGGTCGAACGTTCTTTTGAGTACCTAAGAATTAGGAAGGATATAAAAGTCAAGCTAGTTACTTGTAAACTAAAAGAAAGTACCTCAGCTTGGTGGGAACAATTATTGCTTACTCGATCTCGATAAGGAAAACGTCTAATAAGAACTTGGCATCGAATGAAGTAGTTGCTGAAAGCAAGATTTCTACCTATTGATTATGACCAGCTTCTATTTCAACGTTACCAAAATTACAGACAAGGATCTCGATTTGTTTCGGAGTATAAAGTAGGATTCCAATGCTTGTCAGGTCGAAATAATCTTATAGAGATGGAAGGACAGAGAGTTGCTAGATTCAAAAATGGCTTACGACCTAATATCTAAGAATAGGTAGCTTTGCAAACCATTTTTACATTACAAAATGTTGCATAATTAGCTACTCGTGTTGAGTCACAACTTAATAGACAAAGCTGTATAAGTGCGATAGTAACTCAATCCTCCAATCATATGACTAATGATAGTGGAAGGACTCCATTAAGAGAATCTCTAATCAGAACCAACCAAGGAAAATAAACTCCTCTTATTCGAACTCCACCGAATGCACGATAGATTGGGAATCAAATCAGTGAGAGACCTATCACCGACAATCCTTATGTTGCTTCTCAAGGCAACAAATGTTTTAGATGTGGACATACAAGACAATATTTTAATTAATGTCCTAAGAGACAACTAGTTCACATGGCCATATGAGAAAATGAGAAAGAAGGATTCGATCCAAAAGAAAAGAAGCTAGAAGAAGAAGAAAACTTGGAGGAATGGACATATGAAGATGAAGGTGTATCTTTGGGAGTCCAACGACTTAAGTACACACCAAAGAAGGAGATTGATCTTTAGAGACACAATATATTCAAAACCCGATGTACGATCAACAAAAAGGTTTATGACTTGATCATCGACGGAAGATCCAGTGGGAGGATCCAATGAGAGCATTGCATCCAAAATAATGGTTGATAAATTATAGCTATGGACACAAAAACATCCTAAACCATACCACATAGGTTGGATTAAGGATGTAGGAAAAATCACAATGACGGAACAATATCAAGTACCTTTATTCATTGGAAAACACTACAAGATGAGGTATTATGGGATGTTGTTAACATGAATGATTGTCATTTATTGCTTGGCATGCGATGACAATTTGATTTAAACACTATCCATAATGGTAAGGATACACCTATACATTTTATAAAGATAATGTCAAGATCATCCTTGCTCCCATGAGATGAGATACAACACCAACGAGTTCAACCTGTAAAGAAAGTTCATTGTTGATCATACCAGAAGAGAGGGTAGCAACAACAACCACATTAGAGGTACTACCAGGGACCTATCAAATCTTTACTTATTGAATATCAAGACATTGTACTAGATGAACTTCCTCCTAAGTTATCACCCATACAAGATATTCAACATTTCATATCATGTATGAAGACTTTAGATGCTAGTCATATGGCTTGATTGTTCTTCAAGGAGGTATTTCATTTGCAAAGATTACCGAAAATAATATTCTTTGATCGTGATAGTAAATTTCTGAGTCACTTTTGGAGTACACTGTGGAAAAGACTATATACATCCTTAAAATTTAGCAATACTTATCATCCATAGAGAGATGGGCAAATAGAGGTCTCCAACAGAATACTTGGCAACATTCTAGGTTGCATCAATCAAGAGCATCCACCATAGTAAGATCACATGTTACCACAAGCAGGGTTAGCTTATAACAATATTCCATGGACTGGACTCCCACCTTCAATATTCCAGATCTATATAAGTACCATGTACTGAACTCCCACCTTCTTCCTTTTGAACACTCGAGGACCAGCTCTTCCAAAGATGGAGGGATTTGATATAGAAGCAAGTTACAGTACACCATACCGCTACTTTGCAAACTTCAACCTAATTGCAGAAGCAACCAATCACCCCCATCAAGCCTAGTTTCAAACTAAGTTTAGAAGAAATCAACCACTCCCCATCATCACTTTCAAGCCCAATTTTAGAAGAAATTAACCATTATAATGATTTCTTACATTTTTTTTAATATTTTTTGTAACTGTATAAATAGGTTTGCAATTCATAATTGAAAGGCAATCAAGTGATCAACCAAAATACCAATGTTTGTAACTTCATTTTGAAGTTCTTTATCTTCCTAAAGGTATTTCGTACCATGTTTAGCCCACTGCCGGATAATTTTCAGAGCAAATTTGCCTTGCCTGGAAATTTTCTCGCTTCATCTTATAATTATATAGACAATTTTGGACAAGTCTATGTCTATAGGAGAGTTCGACGGGTTGGTTTATTCTTGCGATTATATTCCTCTTAAATATTAAAAGAGATCATTTACAAAATGTACTCATAAAAAATACCGGCTAATATGGTTTAATTAAATGGAACTGCATGCTCATTATTGCAATTTTGAAGAATAAATATTTCATCCAACTTTATGTTGTTGCTAAATTGATTTCTATTGTCATATAATTAAAGTGATTTTTTTGGTTACTATCATATCCAAAATGTAAAATGCTTTTATAGACCCTTGTGCAAATTATGAATTGAATAAAAATTATTCTGAAGTTTAGTAATGAACATTTGAAGTGTATGATTTTATTATTATTGAATGCTAAGTAAATTAGAATATTCTAGGATTCAAACAGAATTATGGAAAGATTCTAGGGATTAATGAAAGTTAGACAAGGGTCTAAAAATGAATATTAAAAGTTCAAAAGATATTTTAGGAATCTAAGTAAAGCTTTCGAAGGAAATCCGGATTTTGAAAATCGGGATTAAATCATAAAGCTTTTAAAAGTCAACTTTGAGGTTTACGGAGAGCCAAAATAGGGTACAGAATGACTTTTAAGAATCATGGAAACCACGAAAAGAATTTAGGAAGTCCGAATAAAGACCCTGGAGGATTTTGAAATTGTTTCGGAATCATACATTAGGGATGTTTCGAAAAATTTGAATTAAACGAAAACATAGAAAAGTGTGCATGAACGACACGTGGCAAAGGAACCAATGCATGAACGACACGTGGCATGAAGACAAGGTGCATGCATGACACTTGTCATGCAATGGAATGCATGTGAGACAAGTGTCACACATGCAAGAGTGGTAACTTTGTAAATAATTAGAAATCCAAGGGCAAATTCCAAATTGTGTGATAAATATATAAAGCAAATGCAAATGAAATTGAAAAGAAAGCAATTGTCGTCAATGAGAGGAAATGAAGAAATGTTGTTGTGCTCATGCCATTGAGAAAAAAAAAAAACAAAAAAAAAGAAGGAGCAAGCTATTCTTAAATTTTTATGACCATTTTGAGTGAGTTTTGAGTGATTTTAGTGTTGCATGCAAGTTTGGGAGCTAATTCAATCCATTCCAAATGAAATCAAGATAAGAAATTAGTTCTCATGAGTTGTTTTTGGATGTTTGAAAACTTAAATTGATGTGGTTTAGGATATTAGTAGCTTTGCCATGTTATATGGGTGATCTCCATGTAGTTTCCTATGTTAAAGTTGAAGAAAATGATTGAGTATATATATACCTCACGGCCAAGAGAGGTTTTGAGTGGTTTAATTTGATTTTGAATTATTTGAACAGATTTTATGGTTCCAAATGCATGGAAATGGCTTGAAAAGGTGATAAAATGTGAAACGAAAATGTGTTGTGTAATATGTGTAGGTTCGGCCAAGGTGTGGTTAAAAGTGGTGAAGAATTGTTTTTGAATGTTTTGAGTAATTATACAAGTCATTTGGATGCTAGAATAAGTGTGGAAACGGAAAGAATTGTATTGGAAAGTTTACAGACGTTTTATGGTCAAAATGAATATAATAGTGTTTAAGTTGTGTTGATTGAATTTTATGAGTTTTGAATGACTTGGCATGATTTTATATGTATTTGGAATGATTTATAAGTGTTTGGATGCTTAAATGGTTGAATAAAAGTGATTCGCAAATAATTGAAGTCGTTTCGGATAAAACAAAAACTATGCGAAATTTCGAATTCTATGCGCTTAAATGTTATGGGACAGCTTGTATATATGTAAATATGGATGACAAGGCAGCGTGTGTATTTATGTAATTAGGTTCTGAAATAGTCTAAATTAAGTGTACGAATGGTGTAGGTAACGCGGAAGCGAAGAGTTGAAATCATAGGTTTTGCGAGCGAGGAAAATGTGAGTGTAAAACTCTTTTTACTAACATTGAAAAATGTTTTCTTACCATGCTGGAAATATGTTTATGATTATTGAAAAGTTAATGTTTAATGAGTTGTGGAAAGATTTGAATTCATTTTCATGATGCTATTATTGAAAAAGTATATCTTATGCTCAATTTAAGTATGTGCTTAATGCAATTATTATGTTACGAATGAATTTCATTGAATCGTTATAATTTTTATGAAATAGTTTTTAAGTTATGAATTGAAAGTTTTTAAAACCAATGGTTACCCCTCATGTTATGCAATGAATAATATGAATAAATTGGCCGAGGTATCTTAGTGTACGTATGGCAAGTCCAGTGAGTAGTCCTATTACTAACCCTGGGGGGGAAGAGTCGAGTCTGTCGTGTCGCCCTCTTCGCGTATCTAGGGTACTATCACGAATGATACCCTATGGATGGCAGGTTTTTACCGCGGCAGTAGTGGTTTATACATGTGAGAGGAGACGATACCTACTGCTCGAATCCTTGAGGGTCGAGGCCTAGAAAAAGGCCCAAGGCAGGGGTCAACCGGGACGGTTACATCCGAATCCATGAAGGTCAAGGCCGAGGCCCAAAAGTGAGGATTAATCGGCCTGTTACATCAAAAGGAAACCTTTGATGGTAATACGATATGCCTTAAATTCTATTGAATTTATAATATCTGATTATGAAGGAAATGATTTACGCATATTTATGTTAATGGTTTTTCAGTGATATATGTTTTTATATTGCATTACATTAAATTTATATTTTATTAAAGTTCATAAGTTTCAAGAAACCCTAGATTTCGAAATTAGATTTCGAAATAAGATTTCGAAATGAGATTTCTTTTTAGGGAGGCATTTTATGTACGAAATGAAATTAATATACACTACTGAGCTCCTTTAGCTTATTTATTTTTATATGTTTTATGAAAAACCTCTCCAGGTACGGGGATTAATGTACAGGGCTAGTGGTCTCCAATACCAGTTTAAGGGGGTTCTCACTGAATATCAAATTTTCTGTGAAATAAGTTTGTATACCTTCATGTTAGTATTTGATATATGTAAATTAATGGAAGTTTATATGCATATTTGAGATTGTATGAATAAATATTTATTTTCAAAAATTTGATTAGCTTCCATGGTGTTGAATGATTTTATGGTTGATTTTCTTATCATTGAGTTGGACCTGAGGTCCTGATATGGAAGTGGAGAAATGTATGAAATTAGAAGTGTTTTAAAATGGTTTTACAGGTAATTGGAAATTTTTGGAAACGTTTGAAAACAGTTGTTGTGCTACCAAATTTTTTTTTTAAAAAACTCTAATCGCCTAAAATTTTATAAATGATTATGAAATGAAAACGTTTTAAGTTCCTTTGGCTTTACTCTACGGCAATCCTTTAAAGTCATCATTATAAAGACTGCAAGGATTCTCATTAGGGTGCTAGAAGGGCTCCACTCGGATTCCAAATAAAAGGGGAATTTCAGGTCGAGTCCTTTACATAAAAGCTTAAACTGATAGGAAAAGATCTAACTATAGTATTTAAGACTTAAGGTTGACACGTTTCATGCCTCCTCACGTGTAACGTAGATAGATAACAGATGTTGGATACATGCTAAACATCCCATGTCATATAACGTCATGTGTAATGGATACAAAAATTCAGATATAGGGGGGAGAGTAGATTTGAACCAATGACCTCTAAGTTATGATACTATGTTAGTAATTATCATACCCAAAAATTTAAGCTAATAGGAAATAGTCTAACTATAATATTTAAGATTTGAGGTTGATATGTGATAGATTTGATGAGTAAGCCAAGGTACAGGAAAAATAAAAAACAAAGAACAATCATACTTAATACAATAACGTTTTAGAGGGTATCATGCATCTGACCTACACTGCTAAAAGCAAAACCGGGGATGGAATTTGAAGTGTTCAGAATGCTAATTTGTTTTTTAATAAAAACATAAAAAATTGCTTGCCAGAGGTCATTAGGCCTCAATTTTCTATTTACTTGCGAGAGCATATCCATGACAAAGTCATTCTTATCTGCTTCCATTTGCCTACATTAAGATATGAAAAGTTGAAAATTTGACAGTCCGCTCATGGTAAGAGAAAAAATAATAAAACAAAGCCTTAGATTTTCTGTTATTTTACATTATTTCTAAAAGGAAAAATCGTTAATGATATTGTTTCAATAGATCTGTTGACACTTGACATTCACACTAGGCAAAAGGATCAAGTCAATAAAATGTGACATTTATTTATGATTAATTATGGTTGTTTGTAACATGTGGTTTGTAATAGGGAGAGAAATGGGATAAAAACATACCCCATTCTTTGTGGAAATATGTATATATGCACATTTTAAATTGTAATGATTAAGACAAATATATTGACTACTTCCAAATTTATTAACTACCTTCAAGTCATAGATTTGATGTCATTATCACCTACCAATAGTTAATATAGTTCTCTTTTATACTACGACTCTCTTCATGAATCATGATCTTATGTTTTCATTTTTATTTACAAGACTAAATGATTACTCTTTACCATCAAATTATATTTAACTGTTTGTTTTAATTTTATTTAATTACAAGGTATAATACATGCATTAGAAAACTTTTATTAATCTTCTTATAGTCTCATTAAAGTGATACATGAAAACCTCAAAACAAATGAAATATTTATCTAAAATATTTATAATATTTTGATAATGCCATTTGTAAAGACTCCTTCCAAATAATTTTGGTCACAAGTCACAACTCCACCACATAGAATGTATGATACTACCTACTTTTCTGAAAAAAAAAAAAAAAGGTTGGCTCAGTTTTTAAATTGGTCAAACTTTAAAATAGATCAATAAAATTCACCAATTTATAAAACCAGAATAAATAGAAAGAGAGTCATTTATAAGATTTTTATGGTCGATTAAAATATGAGTTATATCAAAATATTATTACATTGAATGACCAAACAAGTACATGTGATTATTTGATTCGTTGTTAGCCATTTATAAGGTTAGATATGCTTGGACAACTACTCCGAAATCCGAACTTAAACATCCATGCCACTGTCTATATATGATGCATAAAGGTGTGCTTATGATTGGATGTTACTCTAGCTAATCTGCAATTACTTATAAGATTAGTTAGGAGTTTTCCATGGTCCAAGTCAGATTACATGATTTTGGACAAATGGGAAGCAGAGGACTTTGCCTGGACGCTCACAAGTAAAAAAGAATATTCCATGACCTTATCTATTCTTGTGTTTTGACATGAGGAAACAAAAGAAAGAGAAGAAACAAAAAATGGAAAAATATGATCAGAAATCTTTAATTATATTAGCTTCCTTCCGGTAGAAGTAATTAAGTTCCTATCTAGAAAGGTTAAGTTAATCCTTCTATTACAACTCATACATGAAAATGTGCTCTTAGAAATTGGGATTTATGTGACATCTTCATTGTATAAACTCATCGAGTGAACGAATGATGTCTCTACATCGTTAAAGCTAAGTAACACACATTTTTAAACCATCCAATAGTCTTTAAAACGTCAGCTGAAATATATGAATTTTAATGGCTAAATGTATTCTTGGAGACCATGATGCAATATTGCATAGTTGCGTACGGATTTTGACACAGGCTTGCTATAGCTTGGCTTCTAGCTACAGTGTGTAACAACTTTTTGTACCCAGAGCCAGCAAGCCTGAAAATATTTTCTTTGGTGTAGATTTATTATGTGTGGTGTAGGTTCCATGTAAAATGGCAATTGACTTTTCCAAGTAATTGAAGTCCATCCTCTTTGCGTACATATAGAGTCACATAATTATCTCCCCCAAGTGATAACTGTATCCAGGTCTTCTCATTAGACTGTAACAAACGTTGCAGCCGATGCATCCCGTTTCATTTCTCTAACATTTTCTTACAAGAAGCGCAATGACGTATGGTTTGAAAATCTTCCTCATCTTTACATAATTACATATTTGTGTGTATTCATTTGTTTATGTAAAACTTGGTGAGTTTTATTGCTCTGCAGTGTGATCAAGTCTATATAGGAGCAAAATTTTGGACAATTGGAGCTAGCAAAACAGAGAGAGAGAGAGGAGAGATGCTTGATCAGAAACCACAAACCAAAGCTTTATAAATCATAATAAGCAGCAATCAACCTGGAGAGAGATTCATAAGAATCCTCTCTTTATTACATCACAATATTATAATGACCCAACACAGTGAAGCACAAACAATAAAACCTTAAAACAGGCCACTTATTAAAGTTCATCTTTCTCATTAGTTGCTAGGCCAGAACTTTTCCTGAAGACCTTTAACCACATCGACATCCAGCTGGAATGCTCTAGCAAGAGCGACAGGATCGATGGGTGGATGTGATCCGAAGACTGCCTTTGCTATTGTAATGACACCAGGATTCTGGCTGCCGAAACCTGAAAAGGCAACTGCAGGATATTTTCCTATATTAACTTGGAAGTGGATCAGGCCAACTGGGAACACAAATACATCTCCTGGATTCAAGATTTTGCTGAAGAGGGTGTTGTTCGGGTTTGATGTGACAAAACCGACCAAAAGAGTGCCCTCCTGGACAAACAAGATCTCTGTGGCACGAGGGTGGGTGTGGGGTGGGTTCTGGCCACCATTGGGTGCAAAGTCGATACGAGCCAGGGAAACTCCAAGAGTGTTGAGTCCTGGAATTTGCTCGACATTTACTTGAGTGACAGTTGAACCAATCGGTTGCATTGGGGCTCGAGGAATGTTGAATCCCTTGTAGAAGAAGTCATCTGGGGTGGCAAGCTTGGGGTCCTTGCAGAACTTCCCATTCACAAAAACTGCAAAAACAAAACCATAGATTACTGAAATGTAAAACATGCCAAGCATGAACTAGCTAGTAACGTTACTTCATAAACAGAAAGTGGGCGCTCACACACACACACACACATCGTCACACACTTACTTCCATCCGTGTCATTGATGGCAACACAGAAATCCTGAAGAGGGCTTGGGTCATAGGCAGATGCCAATGAAGTAGCCAAAGCCAAGACAACAAAAGCTAAAAGAAATTGAACAGCTCTCATGGTGATTTAGCTGTGTCTATGTCAAAATTTGCCTAAGACTGTTATTGCTTTGATGAGGGATGATAAACTTGCATGGCAAACCAACTATTTATAGTGAGGAGGCCTTGAACAAGTCCAAGTTAAATTTCTTTTTCACTGGAAGCGGGTGAAGACTTCCCTAGCAAGCCTTGATTAATTGGCTATATATATATATATTATATATATAGTGCTTTTAAAATGGGGACTTCCTTAACCAATTAATTTTATCAATTGCTTTTCTCTTTCTTAAAACAAATTCTCTCTCTTATTTAATTCAAATATAATAGATGAATTTGATTGATTGGTCCTTAATTTAAATTTAAAAACACTATATGTATACATCTATATATATATATATATATTCAACAAAAGCAACATAGATTAATTATTATAAAGTAATTATATTAATTGATGATTTGCTTATGCCACTGAAGCGGTCCTTAATTTCTCTGATCTTTCATGAGCAAATAATGTATAAGATTAAAGTTGATCAGATTGTGTGTGAGAGCAATATTTAAATAGTTTATGAAGTTCAATAGGGCTGTTGTGCTGTTTCTTAAATTGAAACTGGTCTCTTCTATTCTATTAAATATATTTAAAATTAAAATGCTAGCAGCCTGGGAATATATATACTACCAAGAGATTGTTAAAAATTGATACGTAAGAATTTTAAGGTTGAGTTGGTCTAGTCTACTTTTCAACATATTTATAATAATTATCTGTCATAATTATCTTGTAATTATATAATTTTTGTATAGTAGTTAAATATATATGTTAAAATAAGTACAAATCTTTGGTGATCTTAAGAAATTGAGACAATATTTACTTGGTAAATTAATGAAATAATAAGGTAAATGCTACCATAGTTACAGAATTAGGTAATAGTTAGATTTGTTTAACTCAAATATACCGAATTGTTTTATAACTATTTACACATTACCTTACATTCATCTGCCAAGCCTATAATTAAATTCCATTGACAATTTCAACGATAGAAAGACAGTCATTCATAATCATCATCATAATTCAAAGATCACATTCCAGGTTCATTTCTACATATAATTTTTATTTATTTATTTGAAGTAATAGAATATGCATGTGGTTAGATGTTTTTGATTGTACGCAATAACACAAAAGAATAAAAACTTTTGTTGTAGTAGATGGGCTTATGCCTTAGTGGCATACAGCACAACCCACTCGCATAGTTGCGTTGCAGGTTCTACACCATATAGCTCCTCCTCCACTTATAAATGTGGGTCTGCCCCCCACATTTGAGTGGGCTATTATATTCCCCCACTCATATATGGATTGCTCCATTTCGTATGAGAGCTGCTTCCTAGACCGCAACCAAAAGTCATATCATACCTGATCTCGGTTGATATTTGGGCTTGTACTAACCATTAAAAAAAAAAAAAAGTTGTTGTAATGTTTTTATGTTTTGATGTAGGAAAAAAATTTGAATATGAGACCTCGGCACTTATATAGTGGCATGGTTAATATGCCGCTTTATGGGTACTAAGTTTGAGAACAAACTTATTTAACAATTATAAATATTAGAGTAATGTTATATTATCCAAAGTTTTACTCAAATTTATCATCAAAGTAATATGATATATTTATGTATAATTACTACATTATTAATATATTATGATGGTTATTACAACTTATCTTGCCATATCATTTGGAGAAAAAGTTTAGAAAAATTTTGAAAAATGTTGCATTATTCTAATTATTAAGCAAACCTTTGGCCTAACAAATTGACAATTTAAGATAAGATGAGGTTTGTCCAGTTATAGACTTTTTATGTTTACATCTTTGAGTTTGTGAGGTTGAGTACTGTCTCATTCTCTAAAATCCTAATTAATTGTTATAGTTAAAGAAAAAAAAAATTGGCAAATTAATTTGTACTTCCGAAAATCTAGGTTCAAGTTGGGGAATAATATATATCTATCGTCAAGAAACTAAATTTATACCATAAAAGGTATGCATATGTTATCAAAAGGAAATTCGCTTTTTATATATAATAAAAAAATGTTAGAATTTGTCTTTGGATTAGTGTGTACATTGAGTAAATTAATTCATTACTGCTCTTCGAGCTGTTGAATGAGGCTTCTGAAAATTAATGTGAACCATTCAAAGTTAATTTCTCATGGTTCGACTTAAATCATAAGAAAAAATACATTGATCGGTGTAGAATGGATTGAATTTTGTACATATTAACTAAAACTATACTTTTCAAGAAAAAAGTAAAAAATAAAAATAAGAAAAGCATCGCCCTCCATTTTTGACATTTTCAAAACGTAACCAATTGATACACACCAAACTTAATTTCTTTAGAACTTAAGCAAAAGACTATCAGACTCAAATGGAGAGCCAATGTCTTCTGGGTTCTAATTTTCTTTCTTCTGGTGCAGGTAGAGAATGGAGTGGCTGCGATTTCTGATTTGTTACGAATAATACAACGAATATTTACTACTCGTCAAACTGTAGCGCTTGACCAAAGCTGCCTGCTGCATGTACGTACGAACTTAGACATAGTCCTATACAATATGTTAACATATCTTCTCATATACAATACAGATAAATGATAAATGCTAAATATTAAACGTTCCTTATTATTTAACATGTGAAATGAATAAGACAAAAGAGAGAATTTGAACCTGAATAATTCAAAATCTACTACTATGTCAATAATCACTCAACTCAAAAGTGAAGCTAATAGAAATGATTGCAACAATAGTATTTAAAACTGAAGTTGAAGGAATTTATGATATGTTAACAATATCAATTCTAGATCTTTTTTAAAACACTTAACTAAATCTCCAAAAATAGCATAACAAGATCTTCAAAATTCAAGAAACATCATTTGTTATATGACCCTATGCTTTTGGTATATATGAACCTTAATATATAATATGTAGCATAATAAATTATTGTAGAATAGTGGTTATATTTCTGGTATTCACATAATGTTTGCTTCGTACTTGTATGTAATATTTCTTACGTGGAGAGTGAAATTATTTAGTTAGAGAAACTTGTTAGATTATGAGGGAAAAAAGGAATAAGAGAATCATTCTTGTTAGGAGCTTCTTAGTGTTCTCTCAGACAAATATTTGAAATTGTGGACTGGCCCCAAACTGACTAGTTTTATTAAGATTTGATGTTGCTTTCACCTGCTATCAAATTTTAACAACCGCCTTACTTTTTGGTTTGCAAGTTGCAATTCTATTTTTTCCTGATTCTTTTCTTGGATTTATGTAAAGCATTTAACAGATAAGTGAAATGTGCAACTTATTAATTTTTAGGGAAAACTTCACTTAGTCCCTCTATTTTAGAAAGTATCATTTTTTTTAATTAAAAAATTATCCAATCTTTCCTAAAGTTTCTTCAATACATTAATTTAGTCTCTCTAACCAAGAATTTAATAGTCAAACTCAACAAAAAATGTAAAGAATCTACTTTGTCCATCATTAATTAACTCTAAAATTACCTATTATATCCTAATTTATCTATCAATAGGAATTCAACATGTGTCAATCAATGGATAATGAAGATATTAAATAAAGCTAGAAATATAAAATAAAATTAAAAACATATAACATAAAAAAGGAATTGAAAATAAAAAGGAAGAATATAAAAAAAATAAAATAAAATAAAAATCATATAAAAAACTT
This sequence comes from Nephelium lappaceum, assembly GCA_021234005.1. Classification (NCBI taxonomy): domain Eukaryota; kingdom Viridiplantae; phylum Streptophyta; class Magnoliopsida; order Sapindales; family Sapindaceae; genus Nephelium; species Nephelium lappaceum. Next base: position 6,626,333 of record CM037998.1, read on the forward strand.
TCATCTGATGAAAGATCTACCAATCGTGGAGATTTAATCTAGATCTTTACCAGATAAAGACCAATAAGATTGTATTGGACTCTAGATAAAGAAACTAATATCACAATAAATACAACTTCAATTCTACTTAAGATTAGGTGGCTTATATATGTAGTTGGTAAGGTTGTTAAAAAAAGGACTTAGAATATTTGAATAATTTTTTGTTTGTTTTTTAATTAAAAAAATAGATATATTACAATATATAATTATATATATATAATTTAATCTAATCTCATGATATCTTAAACATATATCCTGTATAATTAAATGTTTCATTTTTTTTTTTTTTACTTGGAATAGTGTTAAAGAAGGGTATTTGGAATAAGTTTTGATTAAATAACAAATAATGGTACATATGTGAGAGTAATAAGAGTGTTCATTGTTGGAATATGGCTTTAAGTTCATATCCACTTATAATTCAATTGATTATAGGTACTTTTACTTATGTATGTGTGTTTTTGTATGAGGTAGGGATTATAACAAGTCCAATTTAGGTGGGATTGACAAACTTGCACTCACACTCGGATCTTCACCCGCAAAATTTTGCCGAGTTTAGATTCGGCTGCAAGACCAGGGGGTCTGGGTAAAACCAGCGTTCCACCCACAAACTTGTAAAAATGTTTTAATGCCAAATTATAGTGTATAATTATTTAATTAATAAAAAGGCATGCCTTTCAATCTATCATAATATCTTCATAAAAACTTATAGTTAATTAGTAAGTCTACGTTTTGGTATGGTAATATTGCTCAATATATTATCCATAAAGATTTTAAAAATGTTAAAATAAAAGTCAAATTTATTTGAATTTGTAATGAACTTGGTGTAAATGTGTCTTTGTAATGTTTACGTCCAATTGTAGATGTTTAGGAAAGGATTGGCTCTGTGAAGTTTAATGGATGATAATAAAAATTAAAAAATATATATATATTTAAATGATTAATGAATTGTATAAATTAAATTAATTTGTTTTATCATTTGAGTTAGGATTGTTTAATCAAATTAAAATTCTAACTCTCAATTTCTATTTGAACTCTAACTTAAAGATAATATATTCTAGTTAATGACCAAAAATGAAAGTGACATTATATTTGACTTTGTTAAATATTAATGTGTGATGTGGACAGTTCATAAAGACTTTATTTTGGTCTTCAGTGGTCATGGGGAATTGAATTACTTTCATTATTATTATTATTATTATTTTTAACTTCTGTTAAATATAATGAAACAAATCATGAGTTTTACAAGCCTATTTAGTTGCTATAAGATTAGTTGTTTTAGGAAGATTTGTTACACGTGTTTTCAATAATTTTAAACTTAATTTTTAAGTAAATATATTTTCATGATATACAATATGTACCATTTCTTTTTTGTTTTGTTTTTTGTTTTGTTTATATTTTATATAACACGGTGCCATGTCTTCACAAAATGAATACAACTCTTGCTAAGTCTTTCATGTAAATATTCAATCTGATTAATTAGCTTCAGATAAAAAATTTAAATTTTTCTATTTTCAAAAAAATATATTTTAAGTTTTGTAAAAAAATAATTTAAATTGAAAAAAAAAAAGAAGAAGAAGTCTCTCTACTATTAAAATGTTAAGAGGGCGTGGTGAAATTTATAATATTATGTTTATTAAAAGAAATTCAAAGACAATCCAATGCAATTTTTTTTTTTAAAAAAAAAAAGGAAAAGACAATCGAATTATAACATAATTAATTAGAAGAAAATGATCATGTTGGCCAATTATACTATGGGATATATGAATATATAATTTCATAACTTTTTTAAAAAAAAATCATAAGTATTATCCAATATATATTTCAAAAATAATATATCTAATATAATATAAAATTATAGAGATAACTAACTACCTAACTAGCCTTAAATTTTCAAAACTTAACGTTACAAACTGTTAGGATTTTTCAAGATATCAAAATATCAAGCAAGATTTTAAATTTTCAAAATAAAAAACGTTAGTAGATATGTTTTTGACATTGTCAATTCAAAAACCATAGTTCAAATAGCTTAATAGTTTTAATTTAAAAGCCATAGTTCAAATAGTTATGTACAACAACAATTTTTTTCATCTCCCACAAAATTAGTGCAAACATCTCTCAATTTAATCTATTATTGTTACTTCAATTAATTCAATTGAGTATATTGCCCTCAATTTTCTTTTGTCCCTCAATAAATGTTTCTGTAGGGTATTAGGCTTGAAGATCATTTATTTTTTTGTGTACTTATGTTTCAAAATCACAACTGAAGGCTTGACGTTTAGACAACTATTGACGGTGAGAAGATTTTATGAAAGCATGATTGTAAACATAGTCTTACAACATAATTATTTGTAGAGTTGTCTTAAGTGAAAATATGATTTATACTTTTTAAAAAATGAGGAGATCTGAATCCAAACCTGATAAAACTTAATTTTGGTTATCTTTCAAAAAGAAAAATTAAAATTTTCTTTTTTCTTAAAAAAATAATAATAATAACTTTCCTATAATTGTTATTCCAATACAATTAAAAAAACATGTTATTCCGATAAACAATATTTTTTAACTATAAATTATTTTTTAACCAATTATAAAGGCTTTTTAGTAGAGACTTTTTTTTTTTTTTTACTATTATAATTAAATTAGGATTAAGGGAGGAGAACATAATTTAAACTAACAACCTTGTGGTGTTGGTGTATATGATTATAATATTTAAAACAAAAATGAAATGTGAGGATATTAGCAGCCCTTATAGATGAAATGATTTTTTCAAGGGAACAGTTTTATATAATTTTAATGATATTTTGACTAAACATGAAATCAAAACTAGAAAAATTACTCCCTTAATCAAATTTGAACAAAATCCTATAAAAAGGAAAATTTTCAAAAAAAAAAATACTAAAATTAGCGTAATTCTTAAATTAGAATTAATTTATCAAAATAATTTTTTTTAGCACCATCAATACTTATAAACTATTATTCACAAACAAAGAATAGGATCTATGATTATTTGTTTATAAATTATTACTTTTTTTACGAACAATGACTCACGAATAATGATGGTACTAAAAAACTTATTTTACAAGTTTAGTTTTAATTTAAAATTCAAACTAACTTTAGTGCTATATAATTAAAAAAAAAAAAAAAAAAACCCTCTAAATAAAACTAGGAGTAATGATTCTTATCTCTATCTGTGGAAAAAAATAAAAGTCTATGCGATTCATAATGTTTGATGATGCTAGAGAACAATTAATTTATTATTCATCATAGGGTCCTTTTCATTTAAGACTACAATTCCACTTTCTATATATTTTCTAATATGACATATGACAAAGCCAAAAATATTTTATGTAACCAGTTTATTTATGGAAACAATTTATCTTGGATCATCATACAATCAAAAAACTATGAATGTGGGTTGAATAGCATGCAAATATTTCTTCTTATCTTTCTCTATTCAACATGAAATTTGTAATTCTCTTTCTGTCACAAGTGATTCCAACTAAAAATGTTTTGAGTTTTTCCAAACTATATTGTTGAAAGTGGGATCAGTAATTCTCATTACGTGTGATAATTGTAAATAAATTGTATATTTCACTGCGTATTACGATAAACATACTAGGACTTATTTATAGGCCAAAGAGGAAAAATAAAAGAGACAATGAATAATCTATACAAGTTAACTGGAATAATATAATCTATATATGGTAACTAAACATATATTGTGTCGAAAGAATGGATTTGATGTTTGACTTGGTTGATATGGTAACATTCCCTTACAAACTCAAGATGGCGAGATAGATGCAAGCTTGAGTTTGAAAACCAATTCACGAAAATGTCTCAAATGATGAGCTTTGGTGAAGATATCGACTGGTTGAATCAGCAGAAGAGATCAAGTGAAGTTTAACAATAACTTGATGAACATGTTGCCAACCAAAATGACAATAAGTTTCAATGTGTTTGATATGTTCATGAAAGACATCATTGTCGGTAATTTGAATAGCACTATGTTGTCAAAACAAAGGGGAGTAGTCGTGGTGTGGTGAACTCCCATGTCTGTAAGTAACTAGTATAGCCAAATAAGTTCTTGAGTGGTATCAGCGGGGGCTCGATATTCAGCATCAGTATTGTATCTAGCTATAACAATCTGTTTCTTACTACACCATGAGATGAGGAAATCTCCAAGAAAGAAGCAGAAACCAGTAATATATAGTTGATTAGTAGGATCGCAAGCCCAATCAGCATCTAAAAAAGTACGTAACTCTACAGAAGAGTTAGCAAAAAAATGAAGTTAATAAAATATCGTGCTCTTGAGATATCATAGAAGATGAAAGACAATAGCTAAAGGTGGGCACGAGTCGATCGGGTTGGTTTTAATCAAAATTGACTCGAGATCGACAGTAGTCGATTTTCTATTTTAAAGACCGACCCGACTCGAATTGATAGTATAAACTAACATGGACCGACTTAAATTAGGTCAAGCCAATTCGGGTCGGTCCATGTCAGTTTGGGCCTTCAAAATTGGGCCTCCAATTAACCTAATGGGCTTTTTCTAATCTTTCATATTTATTCAATCGGATTGATTTTAACTTCCATTTTAATGTCGTTGGACCATTTTAAACTGCAATTGGGCTCACGCCTTCAAATCTAATCCAATTTAATACTTTTTTTAAAACATTTTTTGCACATAAAAAATCATCATAAATTAGAGTTATATCACACTAAATAAAAACAGTCTAATATATCACCTGTAACAGTCCAAACTATTGTAACTTTAAACAATTTAAGAGTTGTTTGTAAACAATGTGAAAGCTTCAAACTTAACGGCTCTAACAAACCAGAATTACCAAGTAAAAACAGTCCATATCATAGTAAATAGAACAACTAGCAATGGCAACAGATCAGATCAGATTGGGTTTGACCCTTATCAAACTCAACCCGAAAATTTTGAAAGGTGTCCCAAACCCAACCCATACCCCAAACGGATTGTTACTTTCCGCTCCAAACCCAAACCCAATTAGAGGGACTTGCCCTGAACCCAACCTGTTGACCCGATTTAATTTTTAACTGAATGATATCATTAATATAAAAAACTAATATACAAAAAAAAAAAAAAAAAAAAAAAAGATAAATTGGCTATGAAATCCACGATCTTTTTAAAAGAATTCCAAATTCATATAAAAACCCTAACAGTTAAAAGCGCAAGACTTTAACACCGTTTAATAAGCCCCTTTAATACACAATTATAGATTTAAAATTATTTTATATTTATATATAAACTAGGTTACCGGATTGGATCGGAATAAAAAAGCTTGCCCCAAACCCAATTTGGAATTTTTTAGAGTTGCTTCAAACCCGATTCATGCCCAAATGAATCACTACTTTTTGCCCCAAATACACTCCAAATAGACCGAGTTTGGATGGGCTTGGATTGGATCAGGCATTTTTGCCATCCCTAAGACAACAGTCCAAACTCCAAAATATCACTTATAACGGTCCAAAATATTATACACAATTGTAAGTAAAAGTCCTTAAAAACAAAATATATGGTTTTGTTCTCAACATATGTCAATCAATTCATGACAATTCACACAACTTTCAATAAATAAAATTCCCCAAAAATAGCCTTCAAACTTGTTTTTGTAAACCTGTCATTAACCACAGATTTAACAAGCCTAATCACGTGCACTAACAAACCAAAATTAACAAGTAGAAATAGTCCAAAAATTCCCAAATATAAGCCTACAAAACAACCCAATATCACCTATTTATTCACCTATCAATTATCACAGTTGACATAATTCACAAATCACAATAAATAGAAGTCCCTAAAAACAGTGTGTATATATATATATATATATTAACCATAAACAGCCATAAAAGTTCCCTAATATAGCTTAAAAAGTCCTTAACCTGAAACCTGCTCATCAACAAAAAGAACAACAGTATGTCAGTACCAAACATACAAGAAAAGGTTGGAACTTCAAGTTTTTTCGAAGACAATAGGCTTAACAGCTGATGACACAAAAACAGTCCCTTCAATTCTGCTTGCCTTCGAAAAGTTGTCAACTCTTCCCATGACTTTAGCTTCAAGTTAAAACAAAAGAAAAACAAAAAACTATAAGTTTATAATTAACAAATGTACACATTTTTTTTTAATATAACAATTCAAAAATCACAATAAATAAAAAACAAATACACATGACTTACCCAATAAATGACTTCAAGTTTTTCGAAAGATAACAAGCTTAACAACTAATGATACAAAAACAGCTGGCTTTCAATCATTCTTTGCCTTCAAAAAGTTGTCAATCCTTCCTATTCAAGTTAAAAAAAAACAAGAAAAAAAAAACTATAAATCGATAATCAACAAATGTACACTTTTTAAATATATATATATATATATATAACAATTCACAATTCAAAATAAATAAAAAAAAAAAAACAAATACACATTACTTACCCAATAAATGACTTCAGGTTTCTTCGAAGATAACAGTAAACTAGCTTAATAGCTGATGATATAAAAGCAGCCTTTTCAATTCTTCTGTGCCTTTAAAAAGTTGTCAATTCTTTCCATTCAAGCTAAAAAAAAAAAACCCATATAATCAACAAGTATACAACTTTTTTTTTTTAAAATATAACAATTCACAATAAATAAAAAAACAAATATACATTACTTACTCAATAACTGACTTTAAGTTTTTCCAAATATAACAATAAACTAGCTTAAGAGCCGACGACACAAAAGCGATTCTTTCAGTCATTCTTTGCCTTCAAAAAGTTGTCAATCCTTGCTGAAGTTCAAAAAGCAGTCTTGTTTGCCTTCAAAAAGTTGTCAGTTCTTCCCATTCAAGTTTAAGGACAAAAACCTATAAGTCTATAATCAACAAATGTATATATGTATATATATATATATATTTTCACAAATCACAATAAATAAAAAACAAATACACATTACTTACCCAATAAATTACTTCAAGTTTTTCCAAAGATAACAATAAACTAGCTTTAGAGCTGATGACACAAAAGCAGCCTTTTCGATCATTCTTTGCTTCCAAAAAGTTATCAATCCTTCCCATTCAAGTTCACAAAAGGAGCCTTATTTGCCTTCAAAAAGTTGTCAATCATTTCCATTCAAGTTTAAAAAATAAAAGAAAAAGAAAAAAAACCATTTATAAGTCTATAATCAACAAATGCACATTTTTTTAAAATATAACAATTCACAAATCACAATAAATAAAAAATAAATACACATCACTCACCTAATAAATGACTTGCAAAGTCATTGGGTACTCGTTGTCATTGATGGCCCGCTTATTGATAAAGCCTCGACATCTTAAACATAATAATTAAATATAAGTCTATAATCATAAAATGTAAATAAACATTTAACATAAATATTGAAATGAAATTTCAAAGATTAGAAGTTAAATTACCATCTATTACTTTGTTGTAAAGCTCTTCATTGGCAAACACAAACATTTCACATTTAGTAGCATGCTCTTCTACAACAGTAGGAGAGTGATCAATGTATCTCTAGCTTTCAACCAATTTTGAGAACATACCAACCCCTCTACCATTTTAGAAGTTAATGAACTCCTAAATGGATCAAGAATACGATCGCCTGTGCTAAAAGCTGACTCAAAAGATATAGTGGAAACTTGCATTGCATATATATATATATATATACTTTGCAATGCATGACAAAATAGGATATTTTGCACAAAAATTCTTCCACCACCCTAAGAGGTCAAATTTATTATGCATTGGTTCACATTTCTCCAACAACAAAGCTTCCACCTCATTCTTCTTAGCACTCACATTTGCCTCTTTTGGTCTATTAATCCACAACAAACCTCTTTGTTAAGTGATTTTCTAGGTTGATCTCTATTTCAATCATCCAAAGACGAACCACCACCGACACTAGTGGACAGTGAGCCACCACCAAAACGATCCAAGGTTGGGTTCAAAGATCTATAACATTCATAAAGGTTGTTCCAACAAAGATCGAACCTTTGAACATATTCAATTTGCAATCTCTACTCTAAAAAAACTCTCCAATAGAAAATGCATATAACTAAACTTATGACTTGGATCAAGTATGGAAGCTACTATCAACAAATTATTGGTTTTCTCCAAATCCCCCAAATACTTGTCAAATTTTACTTTTATGCTAGTAGCCATTGTGCTAACGAGTGGATCACTTTCAATACTCAATGATATCAATTCATCACAAATTAAGGCCCAATACACAAAATACAAATTTGATGTCACACTCAATAAAGTATTAAAATTAAGGTAACATCATAAAAAGTTACCAAGAATTTGCTAAGAACATTAGCATTTTCCCAATCTTCAAAAGTTGGTGGCCCCATTCGTTTTCTACCATTCTTATTTTCACTAAAATAATTCATGTAATGCCCATCTTCCTCTTCCATTCTTTCAAAAGCTTTCCTCAATTTAATTGCACTTTCCAACATCAAGCATGTGGAATTCCACCTTATAGACACATCTAACACTACAAGGCCTTTAGTCCCTATCTTCTCATGCTCTACACATTTTTTAAATCTTGCAAATATACTTGGAGAAGATTTCACATACTTGACCGCATTTCAAATACTCACCGCCGAATCATGCACCTCCCTCAAACCATCATTTACAATCAAGTTTAAAATATGAGCATTACACCTCAAATGCACATACTTATCTTTCAAAATTGTGCCATCCTCCTGCCAACTATTCAACCTTCTAATGACATGGGAAATGGCACTAGTGTTGGCAATGACATTGTCCACAGTTATGGTGAACACTCTATCAATACCCCACTCTAGCAAAACATTTTCTATACAATGCCCAATGGACTCCCCTTTATGATCACCTATAAAAGAAAAACTAATAATTCTCTTTTGCAACACCCAATCCTTATCAATAAAGTGGGTAGTTACAACCATGTAATTCGTATTCTGAGTAGAAGTCTCTGTGTCGATGGTTAGAGACATCCTTAACTTGGATTTTTGAATCCATTTCTTCAAAAGGGATTTCTCATCAATATATAATTGGTACAAATCCCTCACAAATGTTTTTCTAGATAACACTTCAAACCTAGGGAACATTGCATGGTAAAATTTTCGAAACCCCTAATACTTCACAAACCTAAAAGGCAATTCATGTTCAATGATCATCTCTTCCAATACCCTCCTACATTCCTCCTTACTAAAAGAGTAAGAAGACAAATTGTTAGCATAGTCCTCAATAGTCTTTTCTCTAGCAAACATTAATGTTTTTTGGGTTAGATCCATCTCAGTTTTCTTTGCAAGCAACACCTTACATTTATAATCAATGTGATCGTTCAAATTTCTAGTCCCATTAGAGAAAGGGTTGCAAGCATATGAGTTCCCACAATGCTTGCATCTAGCTCTTTTTCTCCTTTTGAGTGTATTGTATGCCTTAAAATGCACCCAACACCTTGACTATTGTTGTCCCTCACCCCCCCCCCCCCTACTTACAAGAATACCCCCTCTAGGACCTCTTGAACTTCTTGCACTTCTTCCCCCTCTATTTGATGAAATTTTTCTAATTTTAGATGTCGCTTGGTCCACCTCATCATCACCATCACTAAACTCAAAATCATAATTTTCAATATCTCCATGATCATCAACATCCATTTACTCCACAGATACACAAGTAAAGTCCCAAACACAATCACGATCACATTTTAATAATATTACTAATATTCTAACATTCATAAAAACAAAAATGCATTGACACATATATAAACACTTAAACATAAAACATATATAAAGCATATATAAACAGTATATAAACAAAAACAATATATCGACACAAAACAAAATGAACCAGATCTGACACACATATAAACAAAACGAACCAAATCTGACACATATATAAACAAAACGAACTAGATCAAACAAATAAATATTGAATGGGGCATTGAAAAGTAGAATAAGAAAAGCAAACAAAATGGAAAGAAAAGTCAGGAAGATCTAAGGCCAAATATTAAAATGAAGAAAAGACATGTGTCACTCACATGCTTTGTAAACAAAAGAAATGCATGCATGAAAGGACATTGAAGTGGTCATATTATATTATATGTTTATATATATATATATATATTTATTGAATTAGAAGCAAAGCAAGTATGCACACTGGGTCCTGTCAATACATATATAAATCAAACCAGTATACACAAAACATTTATAAATAGTTAAACACAAAACATATACAAATCAAACCATATATAAGCGATATATCAAATTAAACACATAACATATATAAACCAAACCATATATAAATAATACATCAACACAAAACAAAACGAACTAGATCCAAACTTATCTTCCATTCTTCCTCTACCTGAACTAAAAATAAATACAAAAAAACTTGCATGAAACCAAAAAATAAAAGAAAAAACTTTTTTAGATCCAAAAAACTAAATTAAAATAAAAAAAAATAAAATAAAATAAAATACTTCTTACTTTTTAGCAACTCCACCAGTGCTCCTACCACCAGCAGTTCTTCCTCTATTTGAACAACAATAATGATGATAACTACTAGCTGGTTTCGGTTCCTCCACCTAAAACCAAAAAAGAAATAAGGAAAAGAAACACAGTGAGGAGAAGAAGAAAAATAAAGAAGAAAAGAAGAAAAATAGAAGAGGAAAGGGAGAAACATAAAAAAAGAAGAGACATACTAGCTGGTTTCACTTCTTGCAGCTGCGACGATGATGCTTGCTGCTGCTGAGAGGGAGTTTACACTGAATCTTGATTTGATTAGAGTAGTACTTGGCTTTTGAACTAGATTAGAGAGGGAGAGAAAATGACATGGTGTTTGTCGGCTAAGGTTAGGGATTTGAGAGAAAATGAGTGGGGTGCTGATTTGCGTGGGTTATTTTGGCTTTTATATTTTTCAAATTTTTTTTTTTTAAATTATGGTCAGATTCGGGTCGGGTCAGATTTTTTTCTACCAAAAACCGAACCCAGACTAATTTACTTGGGCTTTGAATTTCAAAGACCGACCCGACCCGATTAATAAGTGAAACTCGATAATTTCAAGTTGGATCGGTTCGGTTCGAGTCAAGCTGGGTCGGGTGGTCCTCAATTTTTTTGCCTACCCCTAACAATAGCAAAATGAGTGGAATGAGAAGCAGATATAAATTGGCTAATAGCATAGACGACATATGCAATATCCGATTGAATCAAGATCAAATAAACATGACTATTAATAAGCCGTCGATAAAGAGCAGAATCTCTGAGTGTACCTTTAAAAGAAATTAGTTTAACATTAACTTCCAAATGATTAGTACTAATTTTACTATTAGTTAAACCAACATGAGCAAGAAGATTCAAAATATATTTTGCTTGTGAGAGATGGTAACCATCACAGTTAAAATAGACCTCAATAACCATTAGAGTCAGAAGAGACTTCAAGACCAAGAAAATAATTGAGAGAGCTAAGATTTTTTATCTCAAATTACTGCTGGAGATAAGTTTTAAGGTCAGAGATACTAGCAATATTATCACCTATAATAATCATGTCATCTATATATAGTAACAAGAAAACAGAACCATGACTGATCTTGCAAAAAGACAGTACATAATTATAAGAGCTGGAGGCAAAACCAAATTACATGATAATGGAAAAAAAAAAAAAAAAAAAAAAAACAAATCCTTCCACCTTCAACCAAACAACATTACTCAGAACAAAAAAAAAAATTAAAAAATAAAGAAAAAGGAAGAAGAAAAGAAGAAGAAGCAGCGCTAATCCAATCATCTTCTTCATCTATAGTCAACGTCGAATAGGATTATCAAACCCTAAGCTTTTTTTCATACCATTATTTGTTATGACGGCCCGATACTATTCTAATCTCAACGTAAACTTGAAATCGAGAATAATATTGAAAGAAAATGAAAGTAATAAAATAAAATAACGGACATGAAATTTACATGGTAAAAACTTCAATATGAGGGAAACATCTATGGACCAAGATTAGAAGAATTTTATTAAACTAATAACAATACAACCTCTCTCTAAGCTTTTAGGAGAGAACTAGGGAGAAGAACTTCTCAAATATATAATTGAGATTTTGGAAATGGGATTAATTTATTACAAAGTTCAATGCCCTATTTATAGGCAATATATGGTCGTGATGAATTAATTTACCTCTCACTTGTTTGTCTCTTAACTACTTGTCTCTAACCTAAACTAATTAATTTGCCACCTATCAATTAAGATACTTAGCAATTATGGCTTCATCCTTAACATTCTCCCACTTGAAGCCATTTTGATGATCTGGTTTATCCTTCTAATCTTTGATCAAGTTTGCTTACGTTTTTGCAAGATCATATGAGGATCTACACCAAATGAATTTATTAGTATTGATAGGCTTGGTCATTACAACTGCTAGGTTCGTTTTGGTGTGTATCTTTTACATGTCCACACTACAATCTTCTACTACTTCATGAACGAAATGATATTGAACTCTTATATGCTTTCTTCGGGAATGAAAGGCTGGATTTCTTGCAATATGCAAGGCACTTTGACTATCACAAAACAAAGAGATTTTCTATTGTTTGTGCCCAAGCTCCTCCAAAAACCTTTTAATCCAAATTACTTCCTTACAAGCTTATATAGCTGCCATGTATTCCGCTTCTGTTGTAGATAAATCCACAACTGTTTGTAACTTGGATGCCTAACTCACAACTCTTTCTACAATCGTAAGCATATCGCCTATAGTGAATTTTCTTTTATCAAGATCTGTTGCAACATCTGAATCCACATAACCTTTAAAAATAAACTCTAATCCCCCATAACATAATGCAGCGTCTGAGGATCCTCTGATATATCTTAGAATCCTCAGAATCCTCTTCATAGCATCCAATGCTCTTTACCAGGATTTGTCATATATCTACTAACCACTCCTACTGCGTATGAATTGTCCAGTCTTGTACATATTATAGCGAACATTAAACAACCCACTACTGATGCATATGGCTCTCAAGACATTTTCATCCTCTCTGTTTCATTGCTAGGGCTCATACTTGAGGATAATTTGTAATGCACATGAAAAGAGGTAGAAATTTGCTTACAATCTTGCATGTTGAAGCAACACAAAATCTTCTTAAGCAACTTTTTTCTAAGAGAGACAAATCATCCTACCTTTTCTGTCTCGGTGAATTTGTACCCCTAGAATCTTCTTTATTAGTCCTAGATCTTTTATATCAAACTCCCTAGCCAATTGTGCCTTTAATTATTAGACTTGATCTCTGTTGGAGCTTGTTACCAACATGTCATCCACTTACAACAGCAAAATAATGAAATCATCACTATCTCCAAACCTCTTGTAGTATATACAATGGTTTGAATTAGGTTTGTTGTATCCAAGGCTTATAATGAAGGAATTAAATCTCTTGTACCAATACCTTAGTGCCTATTTTAAACAGTATAGAGATTTCTTTAACCTGTAAACTAAGATCTCATTGCCTTCTTCAGTAATTCTGGTTGAAGCATATAAATTTTTTCTTCAAGTTCTCCATGAAGAAATGCAGTTTTCATATTTATTTCCTCTAAATGTGGATCAAATATAACACATATTGCTAGGACCATACAAGTTCCCAAGTCTTGTTTTTATGTAGAGCTTCAATTTCTTCCTATATTGCTGTCATCTATAGAGGCGTACCTGGGCTGCTTATAGCTTCATGGAATGTTGAAGGCTTTCCATCCTTTGTTAGAAAACAATATGCAATATTGCTCTCCGTAACATACTGTGAGTGCTATACTAGTGGTCTCCTCTCTAGAGTTGATTGTTGAATTCTAGAGCCTCGATCTCTACTAGTTCTTGTTCTTCGTGCTCTGGTTTTGCTTCAAAAGAACCTAAATTTTCATGTTCTGAATTATTTCCCACTTGTACAATTATAGTCTCTGAATTTTCTTTTGAAGTGCTATCATCTCCATTTCTTCGAAGTTGATCTTTTACAAAGATAACATCCTTGCTGATAATAACCTTGTGGCCAGTAGGATCCCATAGATGATACCCTTTCACTCCATTAGCATACCCCAAGAATATACATTTCCTTGATTTTGGATCAAGCTTTGTTCTTTCATGGGCATTATGCATTACATACATAGAACATCCAAACGAATGTAAAGTACAATAATTAGTAGGTTTATCGATCCACATCTCTATTGGTGTTTGCAACTCAATTGTTATGGATGGATATCGATTTATCACATAACAAGTAGTCTTTACTGCTCCTGCCTAAAATAACTTGCATAAACCTACGGTCTTTAACATAGCTCTTATTCTCTCTGCAAAAGTTCTATTCATTTGCTCTGCCACCCTATTTTATTGAGGAGTGTATGTGACTTAAACTGTCGTTCGATTCCTTCTTGCTTGCAAAAAGCAAGAAACTCCTCGTCTATATATTCTCTTCAATTATTTATCCTCAAGCACTCAATCTTTTTCTCATATTCAAGTTCAACCCATGCTTTGAATGCCTTGAACACTAGAAACACATCTGACTTCCTCTTGAGAAGGTACACCTAACTTCTCCTGGAGTAATCATCAATAAATAATACAAAGTATTTTGCTCCTTGTAATGATATATCTAATGATTCCTAAACATCAAAATAAATCACGTCTAGAATGCATTTGCTCTTAGCAGTAGAATTGTTGAACTTCAATCTATGCTGCTTACTTGTCACACAATGCTTTAGAAAGGTAGATTTATTGTTTTGAGCCTAGGAAGTAATGTACGTTCGAAGAGAATCTTTAAACCTCGTTCAGATACGTGACCTAATTTATGATGCCACATCATCGTTAACTCTTTCCTGTGGTTGGTTGATGCAAGATATGAATAAACCTCTAGTAGTGTTTTTCTTTAAGCATGTATCGATTTGCAACAATTTTTCTCCTTTCATGACAATAAGCGTTCATTTGACAATTTTTAAGACCCTATTTTCAATATAGGTCTTACATCTAAGATCATCCAATTGTCCTAAAGACAATAGATTCTTCTTTAAGTCTTTCACATGTCGTAGCTCCTAAATGGTGCGAACTATACCATAGTGCATCTTTATCTTGACTGTGTCGATGCATGCAATTTTCAAAACATGATTATCACCCATAAATATAGAACCTCCTGAGATAGGTTCATATGTGTGAAATCATTCTCTATAAGAGGTCATATGCCAAATGGCTACTGAATCTATAAACCAGACGTCAGCAAACTGTAATATGCTTTTCACAATAATAGTTGCTTCGCTGTATAAGACATCACCATCATCTAAGTTCCTTGCTACAAATTCCCGTG
This sequence comes from Nephelium lappaceum, assembly GCA_021234005.1. Taxonomy (NCBI): domain Eukaryota; kingdom Viridiplantae; phylum Streptophyta; class Magnoliopsida; order Sapindales; family Sapindaceae; genus Nephelium; species Nephelium lappaceum. The sequence continues at coordinate 6,641,698 of CM037998.1, forward strand.
AGTTTGATGACTTAGAAGCTTTATTCTTCTTATTGTGCTAACACTCACTTTTGATGTGCCCTTTCTTGCCACAATTGTAGCATCTAACATTCTTCTTACTTCTTGATTTTGATTTACCATGATTGAGACTCCTACTATGACCATGTTCCATTGATCTTCCTCTTATCATTGATAAAGCCTCCACTATCTTCCTTATTCTTCCACCTATTTTCTTCTTCTAAGACAGTAGCTACAAGCTCATCGAAACTAGATGGTTTGAAAGAATATTATTTGTTAGGTTAATGACAAGTTGATCATACGAATCAAGTAAACTTTGAAGTAGAATTTCTACACGTTCATTTGCCTCTATTATATGACCCAACACTGAAAGTTAAGAAACTAAAATATTTAAAGTGTTAATGTGGTCGGTTACTGCTGTAGATTCCACCATTCGAAGATTACGAAGCTTTATTTTTAAGAAAATCTTCATGTGTAGTGACTTAGAGTCATACAATTTTGTCAAAGATTGCATACCTCCTTATTGGTTGTAAGTAATTATCTTTCCTCAAAATAGCCTTCATCTTCATCTTCTACAATGAAAAATTATTTCCATTGAACATCTCAGTTTTAAATTTCGCTGCCATCTTTATGAAATATTCATAAGATATTTAATGAACAGTATCGTCAACAGTACCTGTATTTCAGAATAGTACACGTATCAGTGAATAATACACTAAGTAAGTTTCCAGAAAAGAAAAGTGGGTTATAATGGACACACTTAATAATCAAGTTTTTCCTAACCAAAACTGTTCCTAGACATGCACTTCCACACTGTCACACTTATTTCTAGTAACTAGGAATAATTCTTTTTTTATGTGGAAAATTAGACAATGCTACAACTATAGAACATACTCAAAATTTTTTAAAGAACCTATGGCTCTGATACAACTGCTATGATGACCCGATACTATTCTGATCTTAGTATAAACCTTAAATTAAGAATAAAATTGAAAAAAAATAGTGAACACAAGATTTACGTGATAAAACCTTTAATGTGAGGGGAACATCCACGGATCTAGACTAAAAGAATTTTATTACATCAACAATAATACAACCTCTTTCCAAACCTTTAGGAGAAAACTAGGGAGAAGAACTTCTCAAATATATAATTGAAATTTTGGAAATCGGATGAATGAATTACAAAGTTCAATGGCCTATTTATAGGCAATATATGGTCGTAATGAATCAATTTACCTCTCACCTACTTGTCTCTAACCTAAACCAATTAATTTGCCATCTATCAATTTAAGATAGTCAATAATTTCGACTTCATCCTTAACATTATCTCACCCAAAACACAAAAAAAAAAAAAGAAAAGAAAAAAAAAGAAAAAAGAATTCACTTTCTCAGACCTGTCTCCACCCCATTCAAATCCACTATAAACACCATACTACCCACCATTTTTGTAAACCAAACTCATCGCTTTACCACCAAAACCCACACATAAGACAAAAACAAAAACCAAAAAAATAAATAAATAAAGGAAAGAAACCTATCACAAATTCAGCCACCATTACTCTACACACCATACACACACCTTCCATCACCTAAACTCATCTCTATCACTAATGAAACCCACCAAAAAAAAAAAAAAAAAACCCACCCTCACAGACCTGTCAGCCACCACCACTCAAATCCACCATAGACACACACCTTTTATCACCACAATCATCTCTATCAACACTTAAACTAGAACCAAAGAAACAAAAACAAAAACAAAAAAAACCCACAAAAATAAAAATCCAAGATCTACCACCTTTCACTTGCCCTATCACTTACCTTTACAGAAAACCGACGTTGTCCAACTGACCTCTCCCCTTTCATCTTCTATCTTGCCCTCTCTCTCTCCTCCAAACCCATCTCTCCATCTCTTTACCCATCTCTCCATCTCTTTCTCTCTCTAATTCTCTCTCTACTCTCACTCTTCATTTTTGGTTTTGATTTTCGGTGTTGCATGTTCAAAGAAAAAGAAGATTTTATATCCTTGCTTTATGACCAAACTGCCCCACATATTTTTACCCTTGGACGAAACTATCGCTCACTATTTCTTTTTATTTCAAAAAACCCATTGGCATTTTACACTTTGTAGTAAAATTATGATTTAGTCCCTGCATGTGGCTTTTTACAATTTAGTCCAATAAAAAAAATCACAATTCAATCCTGTCAAGTTTTGTTTTCCCTTGTTGTGTAAAATATCAATCTAGTCCTTTACTTTTTGATATTTATAGTTTCCACCTTGAATTAAAAAAAGAGAAAAAAAAAAAAACAAAATGGCTTTTAGTTCAAACATTATAGAGCAAATCGAGTCTAGATTCGCAACCAAAGATGATTTGATCTAATTGAACTAACAAATCACAGAGCTATGACTTTTGATCGAGGATATGTGACACAACCAAAGCTCTCCACGACGCGTTGACCCTGAAAATGCTAGAACGAGGTTTATTCCCCAAAGTGTTGCTCTAGACAATGATTCAATTGATAAAGAGATAGAAGATGTCATCCTACAAGTTCAGCAATGAGAATCCCAACTCCAAGGAAGTGAATACTGGGTAAAGTTAGACCTCTCTATATTCAACATATATTTAGGAATAGAAGATTTCCTTGACTGGATATTAGAGGTCGAACATTCCTTTGAGTACCTAAGAATTAGGGAGGATATGAAAGTTAAGCTAGTTGCCTACAAACTAAAAGGAAATGCATCAGCTTGGTGGGAACAATTATGGCTTACTCGATCTCGATAAGGAAAAGGTCTAATATGAACTTGGCATTAAATGAAGTAGTTGCTAAAAGCAAGATTTCTACCTATTGATTATGACCAGATTGTATTTCAGCATTACCAAAATTACAGACTAGGATCTCAATCTATTTCGAAGTACGTGGTAGAATTCCAATGCTTGTCAAGTCGAAATAATCTTATAGAGATGGAAGGATAGAGAATTGCTAGATTCAAAAATGGATTACGACTTAATATCTAAGAACAGGTAGCTTTGCAAACCACTTTTACATTACAAAATGCTACATAATTAGCTACTCGTGTTGAGTCACAGCTTAATAGGTAAAGCTTTATAAGTGCAACAGCAACTCAGTCCTCCAATCAGTTGACTGATGATAGTGGAAGGACTCCATTAAGAGAATCTCTAATCAGAACCAACCAAAGAAAATCAACTCCTCTTATTCAAACTCCACCGAATGCGCGACAGATTGGGAATCAAATCAGTGAGAGACTTATCACCGACAATCCTTATGTTGCTTCCCGAGGCAACAAAAGTTTCAGATGTGGACATACTCATTATTTTAATTAATGTCCTAAGAGAAAACCAGTTCACATGTCTATATGATAAAATGAGAAAAAAGGATTCAATCTGGAAGAATAGGAGGTAGAAGAAGAAGAAAACTTAGAGGAATGGACATATGAAGATGAAGGTGTATCTTTTGGAGTCCAACGACTTACGTACACGCCAAAGAAGAAGATTGATCTTTAGAGACATAATATTTTCAAAACCCGATGTATGATCAACAAAAGGGTGTACGACTTGATCATCAACAGAAGATCCAGTGGGAGGATCCAGTGAGAGCATCGCATCCAAAATAATGGTTGATAAATTATAGCTGCAGACACAAAAACATCCTAAACCATACAGTATAAGTTGGATTAAAGATGTAGGAAAAATCACAATGACGGAACAGTATCAAGTACCTTTATTCATTGGAAAACACTACAAAAATAAGGTATTATGGGATGTTGTTAACATGAATGATTGTCATTTATTGTTCGACAAGTGATGACAGTTTGATTTAAACACTATTCATAATGGTAAGGATAACACCTATACGTTTTATAAAGATAATGTCAAGATCATCCTTACTCCCATGAGATGAGATACAGCACTGGCGAGTTCAACTTGTAAAGAAAGTTCAATGTTGATCATAGTAGAAGAGAGGGTAGCAACAACAACCACCTTACAGGTAGTATCAAGACCTATCAAATCTTTACTTATTGAATATCAAGACATTGTACTAGATGAACTTCCTACTAAGTTATCACCCATACAAGATATTCAACATTTCATATCATGTATGAAGACTTCAGATGCTAGTCAGATGGCTTGAGTATTCTTCAAGAAGGTATTTCGTTTGCATAGATTACTGAAAATAATATTCTTTGATCATCACAGTAAACTTCTGAGTCACTTTTGGAGTACACTTTAGAAAAGACTAGATACATCCTTAAAATTTAGCAATACTTGTCATCCACAGATAGATGGGCAAATAAAGGTCTCCAATAGAATACTTGGCAACATTCTAGGTTGCATCAATCAAGAGCATCCACCACAGTAAGATCACACGTTACTACAAGCAGGGTTTGCTTATAACAATGTTCCATGGACTGGACTCCCACCTTCAATATTCCAAATCTATATGAGTACCAAGTACTGAACTCCCACCTTCTTCCTTTTAAACACTTGGGGACCAATTCTTCCAAAGATTGAGGGATCTGATATAGAAGTAGGTTACAGTACACCATACCGTTACTTTGCAAACTTCAACCTAATTGCAGAAGCAACCAATCACCCCCATCAAGCCTAGTTTCAAATTAAGTTTAAAAGGAATCAACCACTCCCCATCATCACTTTCAAGCCTAATTTTAGAAGAAATTAACCACTATAATGATTTCTTACATCTTCTTTTTTTAATATTTTTTGTAACTCTATTAATAGGTTTGTAATTCATAATTGAAAGGCAATCAAGTGATCAACCAAAATACTAGTGTTTGTAACTTCATTTTGAAGTTCTTTATCTTCCTAAAGGTCTCTAGAACCATGGTTAGCCCACTGCCGAATAATTTTCAAAGCAAATTTGTCTTACCTGGAAATTTTCTCGCATCATCTTATAATTATATAGACAATTTTGGACAAGTCTATATCTATGGGAGAGTTCAACGGGTTAGTTTATTCTTGCAATTATATTTCTCTTAAATATTAAAAGAGATAATTCACAAAAAATACTCACAAAAAATACCGGCGAATATGGTTTAATTAAATGGAACTACATGTGCACTACTGCAATTTTGAAGAATATATATTTCATCCAACTTCACGTTGTTGCTAAATTGATTTCTATTGTCATATAATTAAAGTGATTTTGTTGATTACTATCAGATCCAAAAGCTTAAACTGATAGGAAAAGATCCGACTATAGTACTTAAGACTTGAGGTTAACACGTTTCACGCCTCCTCACATGTAACGTAGACAGATAACAGATATCGAATACATGCTAAATGTCCCTAGTCGTATAACATCATGTGTAATGGATACAAAAATTCAGATAAATGGGGGAGAGTGGATTTGAACCAATGACTTATAAGTTCTTATACTATGTTAGTAATTATTTGACTCAAAAATTTAAGCTAATAGGAAATGATCTAACTATAATATTTAAGATTTGAGGTTGATATGTGATAGATTTGATGAGCAAGCCAACGTGTAGGAAAAATTAAAAGCAAAGAAAAATCGTACTTAATACAATAACATTTTAGAGGGTATCATGCATCTGATTTACACTGCTAAAAGCAAAACCAAGGATGGAATTTGAAGTGTTCAAGATGCTAATTTGTTTTTTAATAAAAACATAAAAAATTGCCTGCCAGAGGTCATTAGGCCTCAATTTTCTATTTACTTGCAAGAGCATATCCATGACAAAGTCATTCTTATCTGCTTCCATTTGCCTACATTAAGATATGAAAAGCTGAAAATTTGACAGTCCGCTCATGGTAAGAGAAAAATTATTAAAACAAAGCCTTAGATTTTCTGTTATTTTACATTATTTCTAAAAGGAAAAATCGTTAATGATATTGTTTCAATAGATCTGTTGACACTTGACATTCACACTAGGCAAAAGGATCAAGTCAATAAAATGTGACATTTATTTATGATTAATTATGGTTGTTTGTAACATGTGGTTTGTAATAGGGAGAGAAATGGGATAAAAACATACCCCATTCTTTGTGGAAATATGTATATATGCACATTTTAAATTGTAATGATTAAGACAAATATATTGACTACTTCCAAATTTATTAACTACCTTCAAGTCGTAGATTTGATGTCATTATCACCTACCAATAGTTAATATAGTTCTCTTTTATACTACGACTCTCTTCATGAATCATGATCTTATGTTTTCATTTTTATTTACAAGACTAAATAATTACTCTTTACCATCAAATTATATTTAACCGTTTGTTTTAATTTTATTTAATTACAAGGTATAATACATGCATTAGAAAACTTTGATTAATCTTCTTATAGTCTCATTAAAGTGATACATGAAAACCTCAAAACAAATGAAATATTCATCTAAAATATTTATAATATTTTGATAATACCATTTGTAAAGACTCCTTCCAAATAATTTTGGTCACAAGTCACAACTCCACCACATAGAATGTATGATACTACCTACTTTTCTGAAAAAAAAAAAAAAGGTTGGCTCAGTTTTTAAATTGGTCAAACTTTAAAATAGATCAATAAAATTCACCAATTTATAAAACCAGAATAAATAGAAAGAGAGTCATTTATAAGATTTTTATGGTCGATTAAAATATGAGTTATATCAAAATATTATTACATTGAATGACCAAACAAGTACATGTGATTATTTGATTCGTTGTTAGCCATTTATAAGGTTAGATATGCTTGGACAACTACTCCGAACTTTAATATCCATGCCACTGTCTATATATGATGCATAAAGGTGTGCTTATGATTGGATGTTACTCTAGCTAATCTGCAATTACTTATAAGATTAGTTAGGAGTTTTCCATGATCCAAGTCAGATTACATGATTTTGGACAAATGGGAAGCAGAGGACTTTGCCTGGACGCTCACAAGTAACAAAGAATATTCCATGACCTTATCTATTCTTGTGTTTTGACATGAGGAAACAAAAGAAAGAGAAGAAACAAAAAATGGAAAAATATGATCAGAAATCTTTAATTATATTAGCTTCCTTCCGGTAGAAGTAATTAAAGTTCCTATCTAGAAAGGTTAAGTTAATCCTTTATTACAACTCATACATGAAAATGTGCTCTTAGAAATTGGGATTTATGTGACATCTTCATTGTATAAACTCATCGAGTGAACGAATGATGTCTCTACATCGTTAAAGCTAAGTAACACACATTTTTAAACCATCCAATAGTCTTTAAAACGTCAGCTGAAATATATGAATTTTAATGGCTAAATGTATTCTTGGAGACCATGATGCAATATTGCATAGTTGCGTACGGATTTTGACACAGGCTTGCTATATAGCTTGGCTTCTAGCTACAGTGTGCAGCAACGTTTTGTACCCAGAGCCAGCAAGCCTGAAAATATTTTCTTTGGTGTAGATTTATTATGTGTGGTGTAGGGTCCATGCAAAATGGCAATTGACTTTTCCAAGTAATTGAAGTCCATCCTCTTTGCGTACATATGGAGTCACATAATTATCTCCCCCGAGTGATAACTGTATCCAGGTCTTCTCATTAGACTGTATCAAACGTTGCAGCGGATGCATCCCGTTTTCATTTCTCTAACATTTTCTTACAAGAAGCGCAATGACGTATGGTTTGAAAATCTTCCTCATCTTTACATAATTACATATTTGTGTGTATTCATTTGTACGTTTATGTAAAACTTGGTGAGTTTTATTGCTCTGCAGTGTGATCAAGTCTATATAGGAGCAAAATTTTGGACAATTGGAGCTAGCAAAACAGAGAGCGAGAGGAGCGATGCTTGATCAGAAACCACAAACCAAAGCTTTATAAATCATAATAAGCAGCAATCAACCTGGAGAGAGATTCATAAGAATCCTCTCTTTATTACATCACAATATTATAATGACCCAACACAGTGAAGCACAAACAATAAAACCTTAAAACAGACCACTTATTAAAGTTCATCTTTCTCATTAGTTGCTAGGCCAGAACTTTTCCTGAAGACCTTTAACCACATCGACATCCAGCTGGAATGCTCTAGCAAGAGCGACAGGATCGATGGGTGGATGTGATCCGAAGACTGCCTTTGCTATTGTAATGACACCAGGATTCTGGCTGCCGAAACCTGAAAAGGCAACTGCAGGATATTTTCCTATATTAACTTGGAAGTGGATCAGGCCAACTGGGAACACAAATACATCTCCTGGATTCAAGATTTTGCTGAAGAGGGTGTTGTTCGGGTTTGATGTGACAAAACCGACCAAAAGAGTGCCCTCCTGGACAAACAAGATCTCTGTGGCACGAGGGTGGGTGTGGGGTGGGTTCTGGCCACCATTGGGTGCAAAGTCGATACGAGCCAGGGAAACTCCAAGAGTGTTGAGTCCTGGAATTTGCTCGACATTTACTTGAGTGACAGTTGAACCAATCGGTTGCATTGGGGCTCGAGGAATGTTGAATCCCTTGTAGAAGAAGTCATCTGGGGTGGCAAGCTTGGGGTCCTTGCAGAACTTCCCATTCACAAAAACTGCAAAAACAAAACCATAGATTACTGAAATGTAAAACATGCCAAGCATGAACTAGCTAGTAACGTTACTTCATAAACAGAAAGTGGGCGCTCACACACACACACACACACATCTCACACACTTACTTCCATCCGTGTCATTGATGGCAACACAGAAATCCTGAAGAGGGCTTGGGTCATAGGCAGATGCCAATGAAGTAGCCAAAGCCAAGACAACAAAAGCTAAAAGAAATTGAACAGCTCTCATGGTGATTTAGCTGTGTCTATGTCAAAATTTGCCTAAGACTGTTATTGCTTTGATGAGGGATGATAAACTTGCATGGCAAACCAACTATTTATAGTGAGGAGGCCTTGAACAAGTCCAAGTTAAATTTCTTTTTCACTGGAAGCGGGTGAAGACTTCCCTAGCAAGCCTTGATTAACCAACTATTTATATATATATTGCTTTTAAAATGGGAACTTCCTTAACCAATCAATTTTATCAATAGTTTTTTCTTTCTTAAAATAAATTCTCTCTCTTATTTAATTCAAATGCAATAGATGAATTTGATTGGTTGGTCCTTAATTTAAATTTGAAAACACTATATGTATACATCTATATATATATATATATATTCAACAAAAGCAACATAGATTAATTATTATAAAGTAATTATAATTAATTGATGATTTGCTTATGCCAGTGAAGCGGCCCTTAATTTCTCTGATCTTTCATGAGCAGATAATGTATAAGATTAAAGTTGATCAGATTGTGTGTGAGAGCAATATTTAAATACTTTATGAAGTTCAATAGTGCTGTTGTGCTGTTTCTTAAATTGAAACTGGTCTCTTCTATTCTATTAAATATATTTAAAATTAAAATGCTAGCAGCCTGGGAATATATATACTACCAAGAGATTGTTAAAAATTGATACGTAAGAATTTTAAGGTTGAGTTGGTCTAGTCTACTTTTCAACATATTTATAATAATTATCTGTCATAATTATCTTGTAATTATATAATTTTTGTATAGTAGTTAAATATATATGTTAAAATAAGTACAAATCTTTGGTGATCTTAAGAAATTGAGACAATATTTACTTGATAAATTAATGAAATAATAAGGTAAATGCTACCGTAGTTACAGAATTAGGTAATAGTTAGATTTGTTTAACTCAAATATACCGAATTGTTTTATAAATATTTACACATTACCTTACATTCATCTGCCAAGCCTATAATTAAATTCCATTGACAATTTCAACGATAGAAAGACAGTCATTCATAATCATCATCATAATTCAAAGATCACATTCCAGGTTCATTTCTACATATAATTTTTATTTAATTATTTGAAGTAATAGAATATGCGTGTGGTTAGATGTTTTTGATTGTACGCAATAACACAAAAGAATAAAAACTTTTGTTGTAGTAGATGGGCTTATGCCTTAGTGGCATAGAGCACAACCCACCCGCATAGTTGCGTTGCAGGTTCTACACCATATAGCTCCTCCTCCACTTATAAATGTGGGTCTGCCCCCCACATTTGAGTGGGCTATTATATTCCCCCACTCATATATGGATTGCTGCTCCATTTTGTATGAGAGCTACTTTTAGACCGCGCCTAAAAGTCATATCATACCTGATCTCGGTTGATAGTTGGGCTTGTACCAACCATTAAAAAAAAAAAAAAAGTTGTTGTAATGTTTTTATGTTTTGATGTAGGAAAAAAATTTGAATATGAGACCTCGGCACTTATATAGTGGCATGGTTAATATGCTGCTTTTATGGGTACTAAGTTTGAGAACAAACTTTTTTAACAATTATAAATATTAGAGTAATGTTATACTATCCAAAGTTTTACTCAAATTTATCATCAAAGTAATATGATATATTTATGTATAATTACTACATTATTAATATATTATCATGGTTATTACAACTTATTTTGCCATATCATTTGGAGCAAAAGTTTAGAAAAATTTTGAAAAATGTTGCATTATTCTAATTATTAAGCAAACCTTTGGCCTAACAAATTGACAATTTAAGATAAGATGAGGTTTGTCCAGTGATATACTTTTTATGTTTACATCTTTGAGTTTGTGAGGTTGAGTACTGCCTCATTCTCTAAAATCCTAATTAATTGTTATAGTTAAAGAAAAAAAAATTGGCAAATTAATTTGTACTTCGAAAATCTAGGTTCAAGTTGGGGAATAATATATATCTATCGTCAAGAAACTAAATTTATACCATAAAAGGTATGCATGTTATCAAAAGGAAATTTGCTTTTTATATATAATAAAAAAATGTTAGAATTTGTCTTTGGATTAGAGTGTACATTGAGTAAATTAATTCATTACTGCTCTTCGAGCTGTTGAATGAGGCTTCTGAAAATTAATGTGAACCATTCAAAGTTAATTTCTCATGGTTCGACTTAAATCGTAAGAAAAAATACATTGATCGGTGTAGAATGGATTGAATTTTGTACATATTAACTAAAACTATACTTTTCAAGAAAAAAGTAAAAAATAAAAATAAGAAAAGCAGCGCCCTCCATTTTTGACATTTTCAAAACGTAACCAATTGATACAAACCAAATTTAATTTCTTTAGAACTTAAGCAAAAGACTATCAGACTCAAATGGAGAGCCAATGTCTTCTGGGTTCTAATTTTCTTTCTTCTGGTGCACAGGTAGAGAATGGAGTGGGTGCGATTTCTGATTTGTTACGAATAATACAACGAATATTTACTACTCGTCAAACTGTAGCGCTTGACCAAAGCTGCCTGCTGCATGTACGTACGAACTTAGACATAGTCCTATACAATATGTTAACATATCTTCTTATATACAATATAGATAAATGATAAATGCTAAATATTAAACGTTCCTTATTATTTAACATGTGAAATGAATAAGACAAAAGAGAGAATTTGAACCTGAATAATTCAAAATCTACTACTATGTCAATAATCACTCAACTCAAAAGTGAAGCTAATAGAAATGATTGCAACAATAGTATTTAAAACTGAAGTTGAAAGAATTTATGATATATTAACAATATCAATTCTAGATCTTTTTTAAAACACTTAACTAAATCTCCAAAAATAGCATAACAAGATCTTCAAAATTCAAGAAACATCATTTGTTATATGAACCTATGCTTTTGGTATATATGAACCTTAATATATAATATGTAGCATAATAAATTATTGTAGAATAGTGGTTATATTTCTGGTATTCACATGATGTTTACTTCGTTCTTGTATGTAATATTTCTAACGTGGATAGTGAAATTATTTAGTTAGAGAAACTTGTTAGATTTTGAGGGAAAAAAGGAATAAGAGAATCATTCTTGTTAGAAGCTTCTTGTGTTCTCTCAGACAAATATTTGAAATTGTGACTGGCCCCAAACTGACTAGTTTTATTAAGATTTGACGTTGGTTTCACCTGCTATCAAATTTATTAATATTTGAAAGTCCAATTGCACCATGTCAAATCTTTGGGGAGTGGGTGGTGGGTACAGTCTAATTAATTTGACGTCAAAACCACATCAATTGTTATTCAATTTTATCAATATCAAATTTCAAATCTTAATAATATGTACTAGGTCATTCTATCAAAACTTCAATTTAAACTAAAGTGAAGTTTGTAAAAATCAAATTATACCATGAAGAGAGTTTATTGTATACATTTATTATGATAAACATATACAAATGAATGACATACCATGATTTTATATAAATAATACATATCTATTCTGGGATATGCATCTTACAACATATCAATATGGAACATTTGGTGAGGATCTAAATTTTTCTATAGAGCAATAAATGTTTCTGTAGGGTATTAGGCTTGAAGATCGTTTATTTTTTTGTTTACTTATGTTTCAAAATCACAACGAAGGCTTGAGGTTTAGACAACTATTGACGGTGAGAAGATTTTATGAAAGCAGGATTGTAAACATAGTCTTACAACATTATTATTTGTAGAGTTGTCTTAAGTGAAAATATGATTTATACTTTTTAAAAAATGAGGAGATCTGAATCCAAACCTGATAAAACTTAATTTTGGTTATCTTTCAAAAAGAAAAATTAAAATTTTCTTTTTTCTTAAAAAAAATAATAATAACTTTCCTATAATTGTTATTCCAATACAATTAAAAAAACATGTTATTCTGATAAACAATATTTTTTAACTATAAATTATTTTTTAACCAATTATAAAGGCTTTTTAGTAGAGACTTATTTTTTTTTTACTAGTATAATTAAATTAGGATTAAGGGAGGAGAACATAATTTAAACTAACAACCTTGTGGTGTTGGTGTATATGATTATAATATTTAAAACAAAAATGAAATGTGAGGATATTAGCAGCCCTTATAGATGAAATGATTTTTTCAAGGGAACAGTGTTATATAATTTTAATGATATTTTGACTAAACATGAAATCAAAACTAGAAAAATTATTCCCTTAATCAAATTTCAACAAAATCCTATAAAAAGGAAAATTTTCAAAAAAAAAAAAAAACTAAAATTAGTGTAATTTTTAAATTAGCATTAATTTATCAAAATAATTGTTTTTAGCACCATCAATACTTATAAACTACTATTCACAAACAAAGAATAGGATCTATGATTATTTGTTTATAAATTATTACTTTTTTTACGAACAATGACTCACGAATAATGATGGTACTAAAAAACTTATTTAACAAGTTTAGTGTTAATTTAAAATTCAAACTAACTTTAGTGCTATATAATTAAAAATAAAAAAATAAAAAAAACCCTCTAAATAAAACTAGAGTAATGATTCTTGTCTCTATCTGTGGAAAAAAATAAAAGTCTATGCGATTCATAATGTTTGATGATGCTAGAGAACAATTAATTTATTATTCATCATAGGGTCCTTTTCATTTAAGACTACAATTCCACTTTCTATATATTTTCTAATATGACATATAACAAAGCCAAAAACCTTTTATGTAACCAGTTTATTTATGGAAACAATTTTATCTTGGATCATCATACAATCAAAAAACTATGAATGTGGGTTGAATTAGCATGCAAATATTTCTTCTTATCTTTCTCTATTCAACATGAAATTTGTAATTCTCTTTCTGTCACAAGTGATTCCAACTAAAAATGTTTTGAGTTTTTCCAAAATACATTGTTGAAAGTGGGATCAGTAATTCTCATTATGTGTGATAATTGTAAATAAATTGTATATTTCACTGCGTATTACGATATACATACTAGGACTTATTTATAGGCCAAAGAGGAAAATAAAAGAGACAAGGAATAATCTATACAAGTTAACTAGAATAATATAATCTATATATGGTAACTAAACATATATTGTGCCGAAAGAATGGATTTGATGTTTGACTTGGTTGATATGGTAACATTCCCTTACAAACTCAAGATGGTGAGATGGATGCAAGCTTGAGTTTGAAAACTAATTCACGAAAATGTCTCAAATGATGAGTGTTGGTGAAGATATCGGCTGGTTGATCAGCAGAAGAGATCAAGTGAAATTTAACAATAACTTGATGAACATGTTGCCAACCAAAATGACAATAAGTTTCAATGTGTTTGGTATGTTCATGAAAGACATCATTGTGGGTAATTTGAATAGCACTATGTTGTCACAACAAAAAGGAGTAGTCGTGGTGTGGTGAACTCTCATGTCTGTAAATAACTAGTATAGCCAAATAAGTTCTTGAGTGGTATCAGCGGGGGCTCGATATTCAGCATCAGTATTGGATCGAGCTATAACAGTCTGTTTCTTAGTACACCATGAGATGAGGAAATCTCCAAGAAAGAAGCAGAAACCAGTAATATATAGTTGATCAGTAGGATCGCAAGCCCAATCAGCATATGAAAAAGTACATAACTCTACAGAAGAGTTAACAAAAAAATGAAGTTCATAAATCATCGTGCTCTTGAGATATCATAGAAGATGAAGGACAATAGCTAAAGGTGGGCACGGGTCAGGTCGGGTCGGTTTTCCTCCAAATTGACCCGAGATCGACCGTAGTCGGTTTTCCATTTAAAAGACTGACCCGACTCGAATTGATAGTATAAACCAACATGGACCGACTTAAATTGGGTCAAGCCAATTCGGGTCGGTCCCATGTCAGTTTGGGCCTTCAAAATTGGGCCTCCAATTAACCTAATGGGCTTTTTCTAATCTTTCATATTTATTCAATTGGATTGATTTTAACTTCCATTTTAATGTTGTTGGACCATTTTAAACTGCAATTGGGCTCAAGCCTTCAAATCTAATCCAATTTAATACTTTTTTCAAAACATTTTTGCACATAAAAATTCATCATAAATTAGAGTTATATCACACTAAATAAAAACAGTCCAATATATGACCCGTAACAGTCCAAACTATTGTAACTTTAAACAATTTAAGAGTTGTTTGTAAACAATGTCAAACCTTCAAAACTATTGTAACTTTAAACAATTTAAGAGTTGTTTGTAAACAATGTGAAACCTTCAAACTTAACAGCTCTTATCAAACCAAAATTACCAAGTAAAAACAGTCCATATCATAGTAAATAGAACAACTAGCAATGGCAACAGATCAGATCGGATTGGGTTTGACCCTTATCAAACTCAACCCAAAAATTTTGAAGGGTGCCCCAAACCTAACCCATACCCCAAACGGATTGTTACTTTTCACTCCAAACCCAAACTCAATTAGAGGGACTTGTCCCGTACCCAACCTGTTGACCCGATTTAATTTTTAACTAAATGATATAATTAATATAAAAAACTAATATACAAAAACACAAAGATAAATTGACTATGATATCCATGATCTTTCTAAAAGAATTCCAAATTCATATAAAAACTTTGACAGTTAAGAGCGCAAGACTTAAACACCGTTTAATAAATCCCTTTAATACATAACTATAGATTTAAAATTATTTTATATTTATATATAGACTGGGTTACCGGATTGGATCGAGGCAAAAAAGCTTGCCTCAAACCCGATTTGAAATTTTTTAAGGTTGCTTTAAATCCGATTCTTGCCTCAAATGGGTCACTACTTTTTGCCCCAAATCCGCTCCAAATAGACCGAGTTTGGATGGACTTGGATTGGCTCAAGTATTTTTGCCATCCCTAAGAACAACAGTCCAAACTCCAAAATATCACTTATAACGGTCCAAAATATTATACACAATTGTAAGTAAAAGTCCTTAAAAACAAAATATATGGTTTTCTTCTCAACATATGTCAATCAATTCATGACAATTCACACAATTTTCAATAAATAAAATTCCCCAAAAATAGCCTTCAAACTTGTTTTTGTAAACCTGTCATTAACCACAGATTTAACAAGCCTAATCACGTGCACTAACAAACCAAAATTAACAAGTAGAAATAGTCCAAAAATTCCCAAATATAGGCCTACAAAACAACCCAATATCACCTATTTATTCACCTATCAATTATCACATTGACATAATTCACAAATCACAATAAATAGAAGTCCCTAAAAACAGTGTGTATATATATATATATATATATATATTTTAACCATAAACAGCCATAAAAGTTCCCTAATATAGCTTAAAAAGTCCTTAACCTGAAACCTGCTTATCAACAAAAAGAACAACAGTATGTCAGTACCAAACATACAAAAAAAGGTTGGAACTTCAAGTTTTTTCGAAGACAATAGGCCTAACAGCTGATGACACAAAAACAGTCCCTTCAATTCTGCTTGCCTTCGAAAAGTTGTCAATTCTTCCCATGACTTTAGCTTCAAGTTAAAACAAAAGAACCACCTCTTTTCTGACCGGCTTCCCCAACACGTCGTTCCTGCAAGCCGGTCAGAAAAGAGGTGGTTCTTATATCTGGAAGAGCCTGTTATGGGGCAAGGAACTCGTGAGCCAAGGCCTAAGGTGGCAGGTTGGTGATGGCCGGTCAATCATGATGCTTAAGGACCCCTGGCTGCCACGGCCAACCTCTTTCAAGCCTGTATCTGGTTTCGCTCCTCCTGAGCTCCGCGTCTCTGAGTTGATTGATAGCGTTGGCCACCGATGGAATCTGTCAAAACTTAACCAGTGGTTTCTGCCAGTGGACGTTGAATCTATCCTGCAAATCCCTCTCAGCTCAAGACCGATTCAAGATCGTCTCCGATGGCACTACGATAAGAACGGCCTCTACACTGTTAAGAGTGGGTACCAGCTTGCGATGAACTCAGCCCTGGTATGGTCCTCTTCTACTAGCAACGAGATTGACGTCTGGTGGAAGGTCTTATGGAACCTCCGCATTCCCCCAAAGGTGAAAATTTTTGTGTGGCGTGCTTGTAACGATGCCTTGCCGGCCAAAGTGAACCTGTTAAAACGTGGCATCCTCCTTGATGGGTACTGCCAGCTTTGCGGTGAGGAGTTGGAGTCGGTGAGTCATGCCCTCCTCCAGTGCCCTTCTGCCCTCCCAGCCTGGATGCCTTTCCTTTCCAGCGTAGGGAGCTTGGTTTTTGAGACAGGTCGCATCCTGGACGTGATGAGGGCGATTTCGTCGGCCGACAGTAGAGCCCTGGTTGAACTTGCGTGTTTGACTTGCTGGTGCCTTTGGAACAACCGGAACGCCACTCTGCATGGTCTTAGAGTCAAGCAACCGTCCGAAGTTGCTGGGTGGGCTTCGGCAGTCCTTAGGGAATTTCAGTCCAGTGTTGCTGCCTTTGCTACCCCCCCTATCCTGCCCGCCCAACGTCCCTCCCCTGCTTGGTGTCCTCCTCCGGTGGGATGCCTGAAGTTGAACTCTGATGTTGCTGTGTTCTCTGGTAAGCTTTTTTTTGGTGTGGGGGTAGCTATTCGCGACCACGATGGGTATGTGGTTTGTGCGGAGTCCAGGGTTCTGCTGGGGTGTGTCTCACCAGCTGTTGGTGAGCTGATTGCGCTGCGTTCGGGGTTGCTCCTTGTGCAGAGGTTGGGTCTGCAGATCCATACGGCGGAGGTGGATGCTTCTAACACTATCTTGGCGATTTCCTCCCGTTTTGAGCACTGTGGGGACAGTGGTTTTATCGTTTTGGATGTCAAGGCGCTATGTGATGAGGTGGGTGTAGTGCGGTGCCAGGCCGTTCCCCGAGTGGCAAACCGTCTGGCACATAAACTCGCCTCTCTAGCCTTATCCTCAGCTGAGGATCGTCGGTGGCACGCGGTCACCGAAGACTGTATCTTGTCCGTCGTTGTGTAATTGTACTTTCTTTCAAAAAAAAAAAAACAAAAAAACAAAAGAAAAAAAAAACTATAAGTTTATAATTAACAAATGTACACATTTTTTTTTAATATAACAATTCAAAAATCACAATAAATAAAAGACAAATACACATGACTTACCCAATAAATGACTTCAAGTTTTTCGAAAGATAACAAGCTTAACAACTAATGATACAAAAACAGCTGGCTTTCAATCATTCTTTGCCTTCAAAAAGTTGTCAATCCTTCCTATTCAAGTTAAAAAAAAAAAAAAGAAAAAAAAAAACTATAAATCGATAATCAACAAATGTACACTTTTTAAAATATATATATATATATATATAACAATTCACAATTCAAAATAAATAAAAAAAAACAAATACACATTACTTACCCAATAAATGATTTCAGGTTTCTTCAAAGATAACAGTAAACTAGCTTAATAGCTGATGATATAAAAGCAGCCTTTTCAATCCTTCTTTGCCTTTAAAAATTTGTCAATTCTTTCCATTCAAGCTAAAAAAAAAAAACCCATATAATCAACAAATATACAATTTTTTTTTTAAAATATAAAAATTCACAATAAATTAAAAAACAAATATACATTACTTACTCAATAACTGACTTTAAGTTTTTCCAAATATAACAATAAACTAGCTTAAGAGCCGACGACACAAAAGCAATTCTTTCAGTCATTCTTTGCCTTCAAAAAGTTGTCAATCCTTGCTGAAGTTCAAAAAGCAGTCTTGTTTGCCTTCAAAAAGTTGTCAGTTCTTCCCATTCAAGTTTAAGGAAAAAAACCTATAAGTCTATAATCAACAAATGTATATATGTATATATATATATATATATATTTTTTCACAAATCACAATAAATAAAAAACAAATACACATTACTTACCCAATAAATTACTTCAAGTTTTTCCAAAGATAACAATAAACTAGCTTTAGAGCTGATGACACAAAAGCAGCCTTTTCAATCATTCTTTGCTTCCAAAAAGTTATCAATCCTTCCCATTCAAGTTCACAAAAGGAGCCTTATTCACCTTCAAAAAGTTGTCAATCATTTCCATTCAAGTTTAAAAAAAAAAAGAAAAAGAAAAAAAAACCATTTATAAGTCTATAATCAACAAATGCACATTTTTTTAAAATATAACAATTCACAAATCACAATAAATAAAAAATAAATACACATCACTCACCTAATAAATGACTTGCAAAGTCATTTGGTACTCGTTGTCACTGATGGCCTGCTTATTGATAAACCCTCGACATCTTAAACATAATAATTAAATATAAGTCTATAATCATAAAATGTAAATAAACATTTAACATAAATATTGAAATGAAATTTCAAAGATTAGAAGTTAAATTACCATCTATTACTTTGTTGTAAAGCTCTTCATTGGCAAACATAAACATCTTCACATTCAGTAGCATGCTCTTCTACAACAGTAGGAGAGTGATCAATGTGGTCTCAAGCTTTCAACCAATTTTGAGAACATACCAACCCCTCCACCATTTTAGAAGTTAATGAACTCCTAAATGGATCAAGAATACGATCGCCTATGCTAAAAGCTTACTCGAAAGATATAGTGGAAACTTGCATTGCATATATATATATATATATATATATACTTTGCAATGCATGACAAAATAGGATATTTTGCACAAAAATTCTTCCACCACCCTAAGAGGTCAAATTTATTATGAATTGGTTCACATTTCTCCAACAACAAAGCTTCCACCTCATTCTTCTTAGCACTCACATTTGCCTCTTTTGGTCTATTAATCCACAACAAAGCTTCTTTGTTAAGTGATTTTCTAGGTTGATCTCTATTTTGATCATCCAAAGACAAACCACCACCGACACTAGTGGACGTTGAGCCACCACCAAAACGATCCAAGGTTGGGTTCAAAGATCTATAACATTCATAAAGTTGTTCCAACAAAGATCGAACCTTTGAACATATTCAATTTGCAATCTCTACTCTAAAAAAACTCTCCAATAGAAAATGCATATAACCAAACTTATAACTTGGATCAAGCATGGGAGCTACTATCAACAAATTATTGGTTTTCTCCAAATCCCCCAAATACTTGTCAAATTTTACTTTTATGCTAGTAGCCATCGTGCTAACGAGTAGATCACTTTCAATACTCAATGATATCAATTCATCACAAATTAAGGCCCAATACACAAAATACAAATTTGATGTCACACTCAATAAAGTATTAAAATTTAAGGTAACATCATAAAAAGTTACCAAGAATTTGCTAAGAACATTAGCATTTTCCCAATCTTCAAAAGTTGGTGGCCCCATTCGTTTTCTACCATTCTTATTTTCACTAAAATAATTCATGGAATGCCCATCTTCCTCTTCCATTCTTTCAAAAGCTTTCCTCAATTTAATTGCACTTTCCAACATCAAGCATGTGGAATTCCACCTTGTAGACACATCTAACACTACAAGGCCTTTAGTCCCTATCTTCTCATGCTCTACACATTTTTTAAATCTTGCAAATATACTTGGAGAAGATTTCACATACTTGACTGCATGTCAAATACTCACCGCTGAATCATGCACCTCCCTCAAACCATCATTCACAATCAAGTTTAAAATATGAGCATTACACCTCAAATGCACATACTTATCTTTCAAAATTGTGCCATCCTCCTGCCAACTATTCAACCTTCTAATGAAATGGGAAATGGCACTAGTGTTGGCAATGACATTGTCCACAGTTATAGTGAACACTCTATCAATACCCCACTCTAGCAAAACATTTTCTATACAATGCCCAATGGACTCCCCTTTATGATCACCTATAAAAGAAAAACTAATAATTCTCATTTGCAACAACCAATCCTTATCAATAAAGTGGGTAGTTACAACCATGTAATTCATATTCTGAGTAGAAGTCCATGTGTCGATGGTTAGAGACATCCTTAACTTGAATTTTTGAATTCGTTTCTTCAAAAGGGATTTCTCATCAACATATAATTGGTACAAATCCCTCACAATTGTTTTTCTAGATAACACTTCAAACCTAGGGGACATTGCATGGTAAAATTTTCGAAACCCCGAATACTTCACAAACCTAAAAGGCAATTCATGTTCAATGATCATCTCTTCCAATACCCTCCTACATTCCTCCTTACTAAAAGAATAAGAAGACAAATTGTTAGCATAGTCCTCAATAGTCTTTTGTCTAGCAAACACTAATGTTTTTTGGGTTAGATCCATCTCAATTTTCTTTGCAAGCAACACCTTACATTTATAATCAATGTGATCGTTCAAATTTCTAGTCCCATTACAGAAAGGTTTGCAAGCATACGAGTTCCCACAATGCTTGCATCTAGCTCTTTTTCTCCTTTTGAGTGTATTGTATGCCTCAAAATGCACCAAACACCTTGACTATTTTTGTCCCTCACCCCCCCCTACTTACACGAATACCCCCTCTAGGACCTCTTGAAGTTCTTGCACTTCTTCCCCCTCTATTTGATGAAATTCTTCTAATTTTAGATGTCGCTTGGTCCACCTCATCATCACCATCAAGTTCATCACCATCACTAAACTCAAAATCATAATTCTAAATATCTCCATGATCATCAACATCCATTTACTCTACAAATACAAAAGTAAAGTCCCAAACACAATCACGATCACATTTTAATAATATTACTAATATTCTAACATTCATAAAAACAAAAATGCATTGACACATAAATAAACACTTAAACATAAAACATATATAAAGCATATATAAACAGTATATAAACAAAAACAATATATCGACACAAAACAAAATGAACCAGATCTGACACATATATAAACAAAACGAACCAAATCTGACACATATATAAACAAAACGAACTAGATCAAACAAATAAATATTGAATGGGGCATTGAAAAGTAGAATAAGAAAAGCAAACAAAATGGAAAGAAAAGTCAGGAAGAAATATTTAGTGGCCAAATATTAAAATGAAGAAAAGACATGTGTCACTCACATGCTTTGTAAACAAAAGAAATGCATGCATGAAAGGACATTGAAGTGGTCATATTATATTATATATTCATATACATATATATTTATTGAATTAGAAGCAAAGCAAGCATGCACACAGAGACCTGGACGAACAGAAATGAGAGAAACTAGTGTAGGTAATGCCGAGAGAGAAAAAAAATAGAAAATAAATTATGGATGGGTCCTGTCAATACATATATAAATCAAACCAGTATATACAAAACATTTATAAATAGTTAAACAAAAAACATATACAAATCAAACCATATATAAGCGATATATCAAATTAAACACATAACATATATAAACCAAACCATATATAAATAATACATTAACACAAAACAAAACGAACTAGATCCAAACTTATCTTCTATTCTTCCCCTACCTGAACTAAAAATAAATACAAGAAAACTTGCATGAAACCAAAAAATAAAAGAAAAAACTTTTTTAGATCCAAAAAACTAAATTAAAATCAAACCAAAAATAAAAAATAAAATACTTCTTACTTTTTAGTAACTCCACCAGTGCTCCTACCACCAGCAGTTCTTCCTCTATTTGAACAACAATAATGATGATAACTACTAGCTGGTTTCGGTTCCTCCACCTAAAACCAAAAAAGAAATAAGGAAAAGAAACACAGTGAGGAGAAGAAGAAAACTAAAGAAGAAAAGAAGAAAAATAGAAGAGGAAAGGGAGAAACATAAAAAAAGAAGAGACATACTAGCTGGTTTCACTTCTTGCAGCTGCGACGATGATGCTTGCTGCTGCTGAGAGGGAGTTTACACTGAATCCTGATTTGATTAGAGTAGTACTTGGCTTTTGAACTAGATTAGAGAGGGAGAGAAAATGACATGGTGTTTGTCGGCTAAGGTTAGGGATTTGAGAGAAAATGAGTGGGGTGCTGATTTGCGTGGGTTATTTTGGCTTTTATATTTTTCAAATTTTTTTTTTTTAAATTATGGTCAGATTCGGGTCGGGTCAGATTTTTTTGTACCAAAAACCGAACCAAGACTAATTTACTTGGGTTTTGAATTTCAAAGACCGACCCGACCCGATTAATAAGTGAAACTCGATAATTTCGAGTTGGATCGGTTCGGTTCGAGTCAAGCTGGGTCAGGGTGGTCCCTAATTTTTTTGCCTACCCCTAACAATAGCAAAATGAGTGGAATGAGGAGCAGATATAAATTGGCTAATAGCATAGACGACATATGCAATATCCGATTGAATCAAGATCAAATAAACATGACTATTAATAAGTTGGCGATAAAGAGCAGAATCACTAAGTGTACCTTTAAAAGACATTAGTTTAACATTGACTTTCTAAAGGATTAGTACTAATTTTACTATTAGTTAAACCAACATGAGCAAGAAGATTCAAAATATATTTTGCTTGTAAGAGACAGTAACCATCACAGTTAAAATAGACCTCAATAATCATTAGAGTCAAAAGAGACTTCAAGACCAAGAAAATAACTGAGAGAGTCAAGATTTTTCATCTCAAATTGCTACTGGAGATAAGTTTTAAGGTCTGAGATACTAGCAATATCATCACCTATAATAATCATGTTATCTATATATAGTAACAAGAAAACAGAATCATGACTGGTCTTGTAAAAAGACAGTACATAATTATAAGAGCTGGAGGCAAAACCAAATTACATGATAATGGAAAAAAAAAAAAAAAAAAAAAAAAACAAATCCTTCCACCTTCAACCAAACACCATTACTCAGAACAAAAAAAAAAAAATTGAAAAATAAAGAAAAAGGAAGAAGAAAAGAAGAAGAAGCAGCGCTAATCCAGTCATCTTCTTCATCTATAGTCAACGTCGAATAGGATTATCAAACCCTAAGCTTTTTTTCTTACCATTATTAGTTATGACGGCCCGATACTATTCTAATATCAACGTAAACTTGAAATCGAGAATAATATTGAAAGAAAATGAAAGTAATAAAATAAAATAACGGACATGAAATTTACACGGTAAAACCTTCAATGTGAGATAAACATCTATGGACCAAGATTAGAAGAATTTTATTAAACCAATAACAATACAACCTCTCTATAAACTTTTAGGAGAGAACTAGGGAGAAGAACTTCTCAAATATACAATTGAGATTTTGGAAATGGGATGAATTTATTACAAAGTTCAATGGCCTATTTATAGGCAATATATGGTGGTGATGAATTAATTTACCTCTCACTTGTTTGTCTCTTAACTACTTGTCTCTAACCTAAACTAATTAATTTGCCACCTATCAATTAAGATAGTTAGCAATTATGGCTTCATTCATTAACATTCTCACACTTGAAGCCATTTTGATGATCTGGTTTATCCTTCTAATCTTTGATCAAGTTTGCTTACGTTTTTGCAAGATCATATGAGGATCTACACCAAATGAATTTATTAGTATTGATAGGCTTAGTCATTACAATTGCTAGGTTCTTTTTGGTGTGTATCTTTTACATGTCCACACTACAATCTTCTACTACTTCATGAACGAAATGATATTGAACTCTTATATGCTTTCTTCGGGAATGAAAGGCTTGGATTTCTTGCAATATGCAAGGACACTTTGACTATCACAAAACAAAGAGATTTTCTATTGTTTGTGCCCAAGCTCCTCCAAAAACCTTTTAATCCAAATTACTTCCTTACAAGCTTATGTAGCTGCCATGTATTCCGCTTCTGTTGTAGATAAATCCACAACTGTTTGTAACTTGGATACCTAACTCACAACTCTTTCTACAATTGTAAGCATATCACCTATAGTGAATTTTCTTTTATCAAGATCTGTTGCAATATCTGAATCCACATAACCTTTAACAATAAACTCTGATCCCCCATAACATAATGCAGCGTTTGAGGATCCTCTGATGTATCTTAGAATCCTCAGAATCCTCTTCATAGCATCCAATGCTCTTTACCAGGATTTGCCATATATCTACTAACCACTCTTACTGCGTATGAATTGTCCAGTCTTGTACATATTATAGCAAACATTAAACATCCCACTACTGATGCATATGGCTCTCGAGACATTTTCATCCTCTCTGTTTCATTGCTAGGGCTCATACTTGAGGATAATTTGTAATTCATATGAAAAGAGGTAGAAATTTGCTTACAATCTTGCATGTTGAAGCAACACAAAATCTTTCTTAAGTAACTTTTTTCTGAGAGAGACAAATCATCCTGCCTTTTCTGTCTTGGTGAATTTGTATCCCCTTTCATCTTCTATCTTGCCCTCTCTCTCTCATCCAAACCCATCTCTCCATCTCTTTCTCTCTCTAATTCTCTCTCTACTCTCACTCTTCATTTTTGGTTTTGATTTTCGGTGTTGCATGTTCAAAGAAAAAGAAGATTTTATATCCTTGCTTTATGACCAAATTGCCCCACATATTTTTACCCTTGGACAAAAATATCGCTCACTATTTCTTTTTATTTCAAAAAACCCATTGGCATTTTACACTTTGTAGTAAAATTATGATTTAGTCCCTGCATGTGGCTTTTTACAATTTAGTCCAATAAAAAAATCACAATTCAATCCTGTCAAGTTTTGTTTTCCCTTGTTGTGTAGAATATCAATCTAGTCCTTTACTTTTTGATATTTATAGTTTCCACCTTGAATTAAAAAAAGAGAAAAAAAAAAAAGAAACAAAATGGCTTTTAGTTCAAACATTATAGAGCAAATCGAGTCTAGATTCGCAACCAAAGATGATTTGATCTAATTGAACTAAAAAATCACAGAGTTATGACTTTTGATCGAGGATATGTGACACAATCAAAGCTCTCCATGACGCGTTAACCCTGAAAATGCTAGAACGAGGTTTATTCCCCAAAGTGTTGCTCTAGACAATGATTCAACTGATAAAGAGATAGGAGATGTCATCCTACAAGTTCAGCAATGAGAATCCCAACACCAAGAAAGTGAATACTGGGTAAAGTTAGACCTCTCTATATTCAACACATATTTAAGAATAGAAGATTTCCTTGACTGGATATTAGAGGTCGAACATTCCTTTGAGTACCTAAGAATTAGGGAGGATATGAAAGTTAAGCTAGTTACCTACAAACTAAAAGGAAATGCATCAGCTTGGTGGGAACAATTATGGCTTACTCGATCTCGATAAGGAAAAGGTCTAATAAGAACTTGGCATCAAATGAAGTAGTTGCTAAAAGCAAGATTTCTACCTATTGATTATGACCAGATTGTATTTCAGCATTACCAAAATTACAGACAAGGATCTCAATCTATTTCGAAGTACATGATAGAATTCCAATGCTTGTCAGGTCAAAATAATCTTATAGAGATGGAAGGACAGAGAGTTGCTAGATTCAAAAATGGATTAGGACCTAATATCTAAGAACATGTAGCTTTGCAAACCACTTTTACATTACAAAATGCTACATAATTAGTTACTCGTGTTGAGTCATAGCTTAATAGGCAAAGCTATATAAGTGCAACAGCAACTCAGTCCTCCAATCAGTTGACTAATGATAGTGGAAGGACTCCATTAAGAGAATCTCTAATCAGAACTAACCAAAGAAAATCAACTCCTCTTATTCAAACTCCATCGAATGCGAGACAGATTGGGAATCAAATCAGTGAGAGACTTATCACCGACAATCCTTATGTTGCTTCCCGAGGCAACAAAAGTTTCAGATGTGGACATACTCATTATTTTAATTAATGTCCTAAGAGACAACCAGTTCACATGTCTATATGGGAAAATGAGAAAAAAGGATTCAATCTGGAAGAAGAGGAAGTAGAAGAAGAAGAAAACTTGGAGGAATGGACATATGAAGATGAAGGTGTATCTTTTGGAGTCCAACGACTTACGTACACGCTAAAGAGGGAGATTGATCTTCAGAGACATAATATTTTCAAAACCCGATGTATGATCAACAAAAGGGTTTACGACTTGATCATCGACGGAAAGATCCAGTGGGAGGATCCAGTGAGAGCATCGCATCCAAAATAATGGTTGATAAATTATAGCTGCAGACACAAAAACATCTTAAACCATACCGTATAAGTTTGATTAAAGATGTAGGAAAAATCACAATGACGGAACAGTATCAAGTACCTTTATTCATTGGAAAACACTACAAAAATGAGGTATTATGGAATGTTGTTGACATGAATGCTTGTCATTTATTGTTCGGCAGGTGATGATAGTTTGATTTAAACACTATTCATAATGATAAGGATAACACCTATACATTTTATAAAGATAATGTCAAGATCATCCTTGCATCCATGAGATGAGATACAGCACTGGCGAGTTCAACTTGTAAAGAAAGTTCATTGTTGATCATAGCAAAAGAGACGGTAGCAACAACAACCACCTTAGAGGTAGTATCAGGACCTATCAAATCTTTACTTATTGAATATCAAGACATTGTACTAGATGAACTTCCTACTAAGTTATCACCTATACAAGATATTCAACATTTCATATCATGTATGAAGACTTCAGATGCTAGTCAGATGGCTTGAGTATTCTTCAAGAAGGTATTTCGTTTGCATAGATTACTAAAAATAATATTCTTTGATCATGACAGTAAACTTCTGAGTCACTTTTGAAGTACACTTTGGAAAAGACTAGATACATCCTTAAAATTTAGCAATACTTGTCATCCACAGATAGATGGGCAAATAGAGGTCTCCAATAGAATACTTGGCAACATTCTAGGTTGCATCAATCAAGAGCATCCGCCATAGTAAGATCAAACGTTACTACAAGCAGGGTTTGCTTATAACAATGTTCCATGGACTGGACTCCCACCTTCAATATTCCAAATCTATATGAGTACCACGTACTAAACTCCCACCTTCTTCCTTTTGAACACTTGAGGACCAATTCTTCCAAAGATTGAGGGATCTGATATAGAAGTAAGTTATAGTACACCATACCGTTACTTTGCAAACTTCAACCTAATTGCAGAAGCAACCAATCACCCCCATCAAGCCTAGTTTCAAACTAAGTTTAAAAGGAATCAACCACTCCCCATCATCACTTTCAAGCCTAATTTTAGAAGAAATTAACCACTATAATGATTTCTTACATTTTCTTTTTTTAATATTTTTTGTAACTCTATAAATAGGTTTGTAATTCATAATTGAAAGGCAATCAAGTGATCAACCAAAATACTAGTGTTTGTAACTTCATTTTGAAGTTCTTTATCTTCCTAAAGGTCTCTAGAACCATGTTTAGCCCACTGCCGAATAATTTTCAGAGCAAATTTGTCTTACTTGGAAATTTTCTCGCATCATCTTATAATTATATAGACAATTTTGGACAAGTCTATATCTATAGGAGAGTTCAATGGGTTGGATTATTCTTGCAATTATGTTTCTCTCAAATATTAAAAGAGATCATTCACAAAAAATACTCACAAAAAATATCGGCTAATATGGTTTAATTAAATGGAACTACATGTGCACTTCTGCAATTTTGAAGAATATATATTTCATCCAACTTTAAAAAGGAATCAACCACTCCCCATCAAGCCTAGTTTCAAACTAGGCTTAAAAGGAATCAACCACTCCCCATCATCACTTTCAAGCCTAATTTTAGAAGAAATTAACCACTATAATGATTTCTTACATTTTCTTTTTTTAATATTTTTTGTAACTCTATAAATAGGTTTGTAATTCATAATTGAAAGGCAATCAAGTGATCAACCAAAATACTAGTGTTTGTAACTTCATTTTGAAGTTCTTTATCTTCCTAAAGGTCTCTAGAACCATGTTTAGCCCACTGCCGAATAATTTTCAGAGCAAATTTGTCTTACCTGGAAATTTTCTCGCATCATCTTATAATTATATAGACAATTTTGGACAAGTCTATATCTATAGGAGAGTTCAATGGGTTGGATTATTCTTGCAATTATGTTTCTCTTAAATATTAAAAGAGATAATTCACAAAAAATACTCACAAAAAATATCGGCTAATATGGTTTAATTAAATGGAACTACATGTGCACTACTGCAATTTTGAAGAATATATATTTCATCCAACTTTACGTTGTTGCTAAATTGATTTCTACTGTTATATAATTAAAGTGATTTTGTTGATTACTATCAGATCCAAAAGCTTAAACTGATGGGAAAAGATCCAACTATAGTACTTAAGACTTGAGGTTAACACGTTTTACGCCTCCTTACGTGTAACGTAGACAGATAACATATGTCGAATACATGCTAAACGCCCCTAGTCGTATAACATCATATGTAATGGATACAAAAATTCAGATAAACTGGGGGAGAGTGGATTTGAACCAATGACCTATAAGTTCTGATACTATGTTAGTAATTATTAGACTCAACAATTTAAGCTAATAGGAAATGGTCTAACTATAATATTGAAAGATTTGAGGTTGATATGTGATAGATTTGATGAGCAAGCCAACGTATAGGAAAAATTAAAAGCAAAGAAAAATCGTACTTAATACAATAACATTTTAGAGGGTATCATGCATCTGATTTACACTGCTAAAAGCAAAACCAAGGATGGAATTTGAAGTGCTTCAAAATGCTAATTTGTTTTTTAATAAAAACATAAAAAAATTGCCTGCCAGAGGTCATTAGGCCTCAATTTTCTATTTACTTGCAAGAGCATATCCATGACAAAGTCATTCTTATCTGCTTCCATTTGCCTACATTAAGATATGAAAAGCTGAAAATTTGACAGTCCGCTCATGGTAAGAGAAAAATTATTAAAACAAAGCCTTAGATTTTCTGTTATTTTACATTATTTCTAAAAGGAAAAATCGTTAATGATATTGTTTCAATAGATCTGTTGACACTTGACATTCACACTAGGCAAAAGGATCAAGTCAATAAAATGTGACATTTATTTATGATTAATTATGGTTGTTTGTAACATGTGGTTTGTACTAGGGAGAGAAATGGGATAAAAACATACCCCATTCTTTGTGGAAATATGTATATATGCACATTTTTAATTGTAATGATTAAGACAAATATATTGACTACTTCCAAATTTATTAACTACCTTCAAGTCTTACATTTGATGTCATTATCACCTACCAATAGTTAATATAGTTCTCTTTTATACTATGACTCTCTTCATGAATCATGATCTTATGTTTTCATTTTTATTTACAAGACTAAATGATTACTCTTTACCATCGAATTATATTTAACCGTTCGTTTTAATTTTATTTAATTACAAGGTATAATACATGCATTAGAAAACTTTGATTAATCTTCTTATAGTCTCATTAAAGTGATACATGAAAACCTCAAAACAAATGAAATATTTATCTAAAATATTTATAATATTTTGATAATACCATTTGTAAAGACTCCTTCCAAATAATTTTGGTCACAAGTCACAACTCCACCACATAGAATGTATGATACTACCTACTTTTCTGAAAAAAAAAAAAAAAGGTTGGCTCAGTTTTTAAATTGGTCAAACTTTAAAATAGATCAATAAAATTCACCAATTTATAAAACCAGAATAAATAGAAAGAGAGTCATTTATAAGATTTTTATGGTCGATTAAAATATGAGTTATATTAAAATATTATTACATTGAATGACCAAACAAGTAAATGTGATTATTTGATTCGTTGTTAGCCATTTATAAGGTTAGGTATGCTTGGACAACTACTCCGAACTTAAACATCCATGCCACTGTGTATATATGATGCATAAAGGTGTGCTTATGATTGGATGTTACTCTAGCTAATCTGCAATTACTTATAAGATTAGTTAGGAGTTTTCCATGGTCCAAGTCAGATTACATGATTTTGGACAAATGGGAAGCAGAGGACTTTGCCTGGACGCTCACAAGTAAAAAAGAATATTCCATGACCTTATCTATTCTTGTGTTTTGACATGAGGAAACAAAAGAAAGAGAAGAAACAAAAAATGGAAAAATATGATCAGAAATCTTTAATTATATTAGCTTCCTTCCGGTAGAAGTAATTAAAGTTCCTATCTAGAAAGGTTAAGTTAATCCTTCTATTACAACTCATACATGAAAATGTGCTCTTAGAAATTGGGATTTATGTGACATCTTCATTGTATAAACTCATCGAGTGAACGAATGATGTCTCTACATCGTTAAAGCTAAGTAACACACATTTTTAAACCATCCAATAGTCTTTAAAACGTCAGCTGAAATATATGAATTTTAATGGCTAAATGTATTCTTGGAGACCATGATGCAATATTGCATAGTTGCGTACGGATTTTGACACAGGCTTGCTATAGCTTGGCTTCTAGCTACAGTGTGCAACAACTTTTTGTACCCAGAGCCAGCAAGCCTGAAAATATTTTCTTTGGTGTAGATTTATTATGTGTGGTGTAGGGTCCATGTAAAATGGCAATTGACTTTTCCAAGTGATTGAAGTCCATCCTCTTTGCGTACATATAGAGTCACATAATTATCTCCCCCAAGTGATAACTGTATCCAGGTATTCTCATTAGACTGTATCAAACGTTGCAGCGGATGCATCCCGTTTTCATTTCTCTAACATTTTCTTACAAGAAGCGCAATGGCGTATGGTTTGAAAATCTTCCTCATCTTTACATAATTACATATTTGTGTGTATTCATTTGTTTATGTAAAACTTGGTGAGTTTTATTGCTCTGCAGTGTGATCAAGTCTATATAGGAGCAAAATTTTGGACAATTGGAGCTAGCAAAAGAGACAGAGAGAGAGGAGCGATGCTTGATCAGAAACCACAAACCAAAGCTTTATAAATCATAATAAGCAGCAATCAACCTGGAGAGAGATTCATAAGAATCCTCTCTTTATTACATCACAATATTATAATGACCCAACACAGTGAAGCACAAACAATAAAACCGTTAAAACAGGCCACTTATTCAAGTTCATCTTTCTCATTAGTTGCTAGGCCAGAACTTTTCCTGAAGACCTTTAACCACATCGACATCCAGCTGGAATGCTCTAGCAAGAGCGACAGGATCGATGGGTGGATGTGATCCGAAGACTGCCTTTGCTATTGTAATGACACCAGGATTCTGGCTGCCGAAACCTGAAAAGGCAACTGCAGGATA
Organism: Nephelium lappaceum; assembly: GCA_021234005.1. Taxonomy (NCBI): domain Eukaryota; kingdom Viridiplantae; phylum Streptophyta; class Magnoliopsida; order Sapindales; family Sapindaceae; genus Nephelium; species Nephelium lappaceum. The sequence goes on from CM037998.1 coordinate 6,673,520, forward strand.
TTTTCCTATATTAACTTGGAAGTGGATCAGGCCAACTGGGAACACAAATACATCTCCTGGATTCAAGATTTTGCTGAAGAGGGTGTTGTTCGGGTTTGATGTGACAAAACCGACCAAAAGAGTGCCCTCCTGGACAAACAAGATCTCTGTGGCACGAGGGTGGGTGTGGGGTGGGTTCTGGCCACCATTGGGTGCAAAGTCGATACGAGCCAGGGAAACTCCAAGAGTGTTGAGTCCTGGAATTTGTTCGACATTTACTTGAGTGACAGTTGAACCAATCGGTTGCATTGGGGCTTGAGGAATAGTTGAATCCCTTGTAGAAGAAGTCATCTGGGGTGGCAAGCTTGGGGTCCTTGCAGAACTTCCCATTCACAAAAACTGCAAAAACAAAACCATAGATTACTGAAATGTAAAACATGCCAAGCATGAACTAGCTAGTAGCATTACTTCATAAACAGAAAGTGGGCGCTCACACACACACACACACGCACGTCACACACTTACTTCCATCCGTGTCATTGATGGCAACACAGAAATCCTGAAGGGGGCCTGGGTCATCGGCAGATGCCAATGAAGTAGCCAAAGCCAAGACAACAAAAGCTAAAAGAAATTGAACAGCTCTCATGGTGATTTAGCTGTGTCTCTGTCAAAATTTGTCTAAGACTGTTATTGCTTTGATGAGGGATGATAAACTTGCATGGCAAACCAACTATTTATAGTGAGGAGGCCTTGAACAAATCCAAGTTAAATTTCTTTTTCACTGGAAGCAGGTGAAGACTTCCCTAGCAAGCCTTGATTAATTGGCTACATATTTCATAATGCAAGAGTAATATATATATATATATATATATATACACATATATATATATAATGCTTTTAAAATAGAGACTTTCTTACTTTAAAAAATAAGAACCAATTAAATAAATTCATCAATTGCATTATCTCTCTTAAAATAAATTCTCTGTCCTATTTAATTCAAATACAATGGATGAATTTCATTGGTTGGTCCTTACTTTTTAAGGTAAGGGAGTTATCATTTTAAAAGCCCTACATGTATATATATTTATATATTCAACAAAAGCAACACGGATTAATTATCATAAAGCAATTATAATTAATTGATGATTTGCTTATGCCTGGGAAGCGGTCCTTAATTTCTCTCATCTTTCATGACCAGATAATGTATAAGATTAAAGTTGATCAGATTGTGTGTGAGAACAATATTTAAATAGTTTATGAAGTTCAAGAGTGCTGTTTCTTAAATTGAAACTGGTCTCTTCTATTCTATTAAATATATTTAAAATTAAAATGCTAGGAGCCTGGGAATATATATTCTACCAAGAGATTGTTAAAAATTGATACGTACGAATTTTAAGGTTTGAGTTGGTCTAGTCTAATTTTCAAAATATTTATAATAATTATCTATCATAATTATCTTGTAATTAAATAATTTTTGTATAGTAGTTAAATATATATGTTTAAATAAGTACAAATCTTTGGTGATCTTAAGAAATTGAGACAATATTTACTTGATAAATTAATGAAATAATAAGGTAAATGCTAACATAGTTACAGAATTAGGTAAAGTTATCTTTGTTTGATTCAAATATACCGAATTGTTTTTCTTCAATTCAATCAAGTTGGATTCAATACTTACCCCATTTTATAATATGTCTCAGTTGACGAAGACTAAAATGATTATCACTTGAAGTTACTGAACTTTTCTTCGCATCCAATCTTTACACCTAATAATTTTTCATACAGAACTTTTCAACGCTATCCCTCTCAACATTGAACGTATCCATAAATTAATCAACTTTTTTTTTTTTTAGAAGAATCCAAATACTTTTCTTTTGTCAATTAATTAAACAGCGCTCGGTAAATAATTATAATTGAACTAAGGGTTAATCCCAAATAACCCCTCTATTTATTTTTATGGGTATTTGTACTTTTATTTTTTTCCATCGAGTTCAACTCCAATCGTGGGTACAACCAATGGTTACGAGTTGCTTTATTATGAAAAGTTAAAAATGATTATTTTATACTTTTATGAAAAGTAAAATAAATTAATGTTTGCATGATGTATAGTGAAATTATGGATATTTTTTTGAAAGCGTGTATTATCGATTAAGATTTCATGGTGTTGGTTATCTGGACATTAGAATTGTTATGCATATATCTTCTTCTTTTTATTAATATATATATATATATATCTGAAATTAATGTAAATTAGTAATAGTAAAGTCCATGCCCTGCATCATTTTCTGTTAATGGTATATGCTTATTGTATGTGAGCCTTTCAAGTAGCGAGAGACGTTTCTTCCACGTAACTACTGGCTTTATACACAATCAATAAACTTAAGTTCCATTGTGTCCATTTTGTGTTAGAATAGCCAAACTATGTCTACAACTCCTCATTAATTACCTTATTTAACACATTACCTTACATTCATTTGCAAAGCCTATAATTAAATTCTATTGACAATTTCAACAATAGAAAGACAGTCATTTATAATCATAATCATAATCCAAAGATCACGTTCTAGGTTCATTTCTACTTGTAATTTTATTTATTTATTTGAAACAATAGAATATATGTTTGGTTAAATGTTTTTGATTGTACGCAATAACTCAAAAGAATAAAAGCTTTGGTTGTAGTAGATGGGCTTATGCCTCAGTGGCAAAGAATACAGCCCAACCGCATAGTTGTGTCGCAGGGTTCTACAACATCAACTCCTCCCCCACTTATAAATGTGGGTCTGCCCTTCACATTTGAGTGGGTTGTTTTGCTCCCCCACTCACTTGTGGGTTGTTGCCTCTCGTATGGGAGTTGCTTTCCAGATCGCACTTTAAAGTCATATCATGTCTAATCCCGACTGATTTCTAGGACTTATACTAGTCAAAAAAAAAAAAAAAAAAAGAACTTTTGTTGTAGTGTTTCTATGTTTTGATGAAGGAAAAAAATTTGAATTTGAGACCTTGGCACTTATATAATGGCATGATTAATATGATGCTTTTATAGGTACTAAGTTCGAGAACAAACTTTTTAACAATTATAAATTAATATTAGAGTAATGTTATACTATCGAAAGTATTACTCAAATTTATTATCAAAATAATGTGGTAAGTTTATGTTTAATTACTATATTATTAATATATCATCGTGATTGTTACAAATTATTTTGTCACATCATTTGGAGAAAAAGTTTGGAAAAATTTTGAAAAATATTGCATTATTCTAATTATTAAGCAAACCTTTGGCCTAACAAATTGACAATTTAAGATAAGATAATATCGGTCCAGTGATAGACTTTTTATGTTTATAACTTTGAGTTTGTGAGGTTGAGTAGTACTTCATTCTCTAAAATCCGTAATTAATTGTTATAGTTAAAGAAAAAAATATTGGCAAATTAATTTGTACTCCAAAAATCTAGGTTCAAGTTGGGGAATAATATGTATCTATCGTTTAGAAACTAAATTTATACCATAAAAAGTATGCATGTTGTCAAAAGGAAATTTTCTTTTTATATATAATAAAAAAAATGGTAGAATTTGTCTATGGATTAGTGTGTACATTGAGTAAATTAATTCATCATTACTGCTCTTCGAGCTGTTGAATGAGACTTCTGAATATTAATGTGAACCATTCAAAGTTAATTTCTCATGATTCGACCTAAATCATAAGAAAAAAAATATACTGATCAGCGTAGAATGGATTGAATTTTGTACATATTAACTAAAACTATACTTTTCAAGAAAAAAGTAAAAAGTAAAAATAAGAAAAGCAGCCTCCTCCATTTTTGACACTTTCAAAACGTAACCAATTGATACACTCCAAATTTAATTTCTTAAGAACTTAAGCAAAAGACTATCAGACTCAAATGGAGAGCCAAAGTCTTCTGGGTTCTAATTTTCTTTCTTCTGGTGCAGGTAGAGAATGGAGTGGGTGCGATTTCTGATTTGTTACGAATAATACAACGGATATTTACTACTCGTCAAACTGTAGTGCTTGACCAAAGCTACCTGCTGCATGTACATACGAACGAACTTAGACATCGTCCTATGTTAATCTAAGTTGTGTTTTCGGAAGTTTCGTGATATACGTGTCAATAATTGCTAAACCAAAAATTTAATTTATACCTTCACTCTTCTCTCAGAATAAAGTTGCAATTATAAATTGTTGCTATTTTTGTTCCCGTCATTACCTCTCAATACTTATTTTATGTTTGATAATTGATATAAGATTGTATTGAATAATAATCAATCACAAGTTAAGTTAAATTTAATTATAGTCCTACAAGTAAATTAATATAATTAATCTATGCTAACGAAAAAATAGTTTTCTTTTTCTAATTTAGTTATGAACTTTTATATTTTAGTTAAGTGATGATTATATAGTTTGTCAAGAAATTTAATTTAAAAAAATTATAATATATTATTGTAATATGTTAGATTATTGTAATATATGTAGATGTGGTGAATCTGTATGTGAATATGATTGTTTTTTTTTTTTTTTTAATTCAAAGTTTAATAATTTTATTGTAGTTTAACTAGCTATATTATTGCATTGTTTATTTTTTAGTGCCATATGCTTTCAAATGGATAAGGAGTGTTTAAGATTTTCAAGGTTAATATTCTAAACTCAATCTATAAGACATAAAATTTAAACTTTCAATGTTTTTAATATATTGTGTATTTCATTTGTAAACTTTTAGAGTGTCAAAAGAATATACAGAGGGAGCCAAACACTTTGTTGAAGCCTGCGAACAAACATTTAATAAATCTTGGCTTCATTCTTTGCCCTTGTGTAAAATGTCTAAATGGGAGGTATCATCACACTAAGATAGTGTATGAACATTTAGTCATTAATGGGATAGATCCTCAATATACAACTTGGTTCATGCATGGGGAACCCCTAAAAACTTCCACACCCATTGAAAACATTTCCAATGCATTTAGAATGTATAGGGATGCAAACCTTGAAAATGATTGTAATGTTGAACCTGATGTCGAAGTAAGAGACGAAGACATCACTGATAAGTTAGAAGATGTTGAAACTCCTTTGTACGAAGGTTGTTCGAAGTACACTAAGTTATTGGCTATTGTAGCTTTCTATAAACATAAAGCTACGTATGGTCTATATGATAAAGGGTTTGATGAACTTCTTAACACCTGTTCAAGACATGTTGCCATCAGATAATGTTCTACCAGAATCATTGTACTCAACAAATAAATTGTTGAAAGTGTTTGATTTAGGGTATGAAAAAATTCATGCATGCATTAATGATTGTTGTTTGTTTAGAAAAGAATTTGAGCATAATGAAGAATGTCCGAAATATGGGACTTCTAGATGGAAAGTAAACAAAGTTACTAAAAAACATTCATGAAGGAGTACCGGCCAAAGTACTTCGATACTTTCCAATCATCAGGCGGTTTAGAAAAATGTTTACATCAATTGAAATAGCTAACAATTTGAAATGACATTCTACTCATACAAGCCAAAATGGAAAGATGCGTCATCCCGTTGATTCAGAAACCTGGAAGACTATAGATAGGTTGTGGTCATCTTTTGCTTCAGAGCCCCGCAATTTGAGGTTAGGTTTAGCTACGGATGGATTTAATCCTTATAGCAACCTAAGCACATCCTATAGTTGTTGGCTAGTGGTGTTAGTTACTTACAATCTACCCCCATAAATATGTATGTCGAAAGAAAATTTGATGTTAACGCTACTAATTTCAGGAAAAAAACAACCGGTGAATGATATTGATGTATACTTGCAACCATTAATTAAAGATTTGAATGAATTATGACACTCGGGAGCATAAGTGTGTGATTCATCTACTAAGTCCACCTTCAACTTAAAGGCTATTTTAATGTGGACTATAAATGATTTTCCTGCTTATGGAAATTTAGTAGGATGTTGTGTGAAAGGTGAATATGCTTGTCCTGTTTGTGGGTTGAACATATGTTCACAAAGATTAAAATATAGTAATAAAAATACGTATATGGGTCATTAGCGATTTCTTCCAAAGAATCATGTTTTTCAAAAGAAAAAATCGTGGTTTAATGGGAAAGAAGAAATGGGCGATCCTCCAGAGATTCTTGATGATAAACAAGTGAGAAGTGCATGTGCAGGAGTTGAAAATGATTGGGGGAAAAATGTAAATGGAAAAAGGAAGAGAAAAGGTCATCCTATATGGAAAAAAAGATCAATATTCTTTGATCTTCCATATTGGGAGATAAGATTTTCAATTCAGATTAATCAAAAATTAGATTTTCAATTCAAATTAATCAAAAATTAACTTATTATATTATTTTTAACTATGTGTAAATAATATATCATCATCAATTTTTATAGGATTTGTGTTTGCGTCATAATTTAGATGTGATGCACATTGAAAAAAATATTGGTGAAAGTCTTGTTGGCACGTTGTTAGACATCAATAGGAAAATCAAGGATGGTGTCAATTCTTATAGAGATTTGGAAGACATTGGGATCCAGGCAAGATCTTCATGTGAAAGAGGATGTAAATAAATTGTATTTGCCTGCAACACCACACACTCTATCAAAGGTAGAAAAACAACAATTTCTTAAGAGGTTGTTAAATTTAAAGATGTCAAACGGTTATGATTCAAATATCTCTAATTGCATCTCGTTGAATGAATGCAAGATAGTTGGGCTTAAGTCTCATGACTATCATGTATTGACACAACATTTATTATCAGTGGCAATACGGGGTTTTTTGCCTAAAGGGCCAAGAATTGCCATATTTCGATTATGTTCATTTTTCAATGAAATATGCCAAAGAGTGTTAGATCAAGATAAGTTAGATGCATTGGAAGATGATATTGCAGTTACTATATGTGTACTTGAACGTTATTTCCCTCCTTCTTTCTTTGACATAATGGTATATCTTACAATTCATCTAACAAGAGAAGCTCGCTTATGTGGACCGGTTCAATATCGTTGGATATAACCTTTTGAAAGGTTAACCCTACACTTTCTTCATATATGAATTAAGATTAATAATATAATCAAATTTTATTTACTTTATATATTCATTTTATGGATTTATGAAGGTGTTAAAAGGATATGTAAAAAATCGTGCACGACCAGAGGGTTGCATAGCAGAATGCTATTTAGCCGATGAATACATGCAATTTTGTAGTACGTATATACCACAAACAGCAGATGTTGGTGAGAAGCATAATAGAAATGAAGATTTTGTGTTTCAAAATGTAGTTGAAAGACATCCAACATCTGCATCAACGTTAAAGACGATTTCTGCTGACATGCTACAGATTGCACATTTGTATATACTTTTGAATAGTGCATTAGTGCAACCATACATTAAGTAAGTGTTTTATTTTAGGTGATGAACATAGTTTAAATATTAGTAAAAATTATTAATGTTATACTTATTTAGTCTTGTTGTTTCTATTTTTATAAATGTTTTCTTAGCATGCACTTGGAAGAACTTCAACAATTAGATCTCAATCTTTTAAGTAGACCTATTTTGTTGCAAAGGAGACATACTAGAGAATTTGTAACATGGTTCAGAAATAAGATATATTCACTACTTTATAAGTTCTATAAAATGATTTATTTACCTTAGTTTTTTATCCTTGATAATCTAAATCGTAATGGCTCAAAACAGGTCCTCAATCAATCCAATAGTATGGATGTGCCTCAAACTCTAAAATTCCTTGCACTTGGACCAAGTATGCAAGTCACCACTTATTCAAGTTATGTTGTGAATGAGAAACGATACTGTACAAAAGATAGTGAGAAGACTACACAAGATAGTGGTGTTTCCCTTGAAGCAGAAACTATTTGTAATGAAAGAGATGACACTCAAGTGATCAAGAAAATGATTTACTATGGAGTTTTAAGGGAAATACTTTTGTTGGATTTCTCAGCATTTCGTATTCCATTGTTCAAATGTGATTGGATGAGTAGTGGAAGTGATGTTAGAATTATAGATGAGTTCACACTAGTTAATTTTAGCCCATGTGTAAATAAATGGGATAGAGATCCTTCCATTTTAGCCTCACAAGCAACACAAGTGTTTTATTCTAGGGAAAATGATACATCTAATTGGTATATTGTCCTTAAAGCACCTCCAAGAGGTTTTCATGATCTAGAGAAGTTTGATGAGCATGCTTATATGTCAACTACACCATTAGATGTATCTGAACTTGATTCTAGTGTGGATGAAAGTGAGGATTATGCTCAGATAGATTGCGAAGAATTGGTTGTAAACATTTAACATTAATTTGTAATGAATGAATCATTATTTGATATTTTTTGCAATGTGTGTGTGTATATGTATTATTTGTGTATGTATTGGTAGAGAGATAGAGTCTCTAAAGTGGTTGGATCTGTTGTGAAATTATGTTGTATTTCAATTGCAGGTGAACTAAATTTATGGTAAGTTCAGAAAACAAGGGAAACTCTGTCAAAATTTTCATAAACTAGCTTGACTTTATATATATTGTTGTATATATTGAATTTATTATTTATGTGCTGGCTACTAATATATATGATATTTCTATAATATTTCAGATGTCGACGGAAGGAACATTGACCGGTAAGTCTTCAGATGGCTTTAGTGGAGAAAAGAAAAAAAAGGACGAGGTCCAAATCGTTTGGACTATGAAAAAATGGCTAAGGTGAAAGCTACAGGGATACAAATTAATGAAGTATGACAGCCAATTGAACCAAATTCAATGATCTATAGTTCAGGTTATGGAGCACTTACAACTCAAATGATACCCATAATCTATATTAGTTGGGATAAAATCCTACAAACATTAAAAGATATAGTATGGGAGAATGTAAAGGTATGTTTGTATTGCAGTTGTTGGTTTCATTTATTTATAATATTAATGTTGGACATTTATTTAATCGTAACTTACAACTGCAGTTATGATTTGGTGTTGATGATTCAATGAAAGTTCAGACATTAAAAGCAATGAATGAGTGTTGGAGACACTATAAAGGTAAGCTAACAAAACAAATTAGAGACATTCCTCCTAGTCCCGATGCACAAAGAAGATACGAAATGCTAAAACAACCAAACGTTAGTGAACAGATTGGATTGCATTTAGTGCATCATCGATTGTCTTCAGAATTTGAGGTAATTATACATTCATATATTTTTAAGTTGCCATGTAAATCTGTAATGGATTCTGACTTGAATTTACAATTTTTTAGGCTACTAGTAAGCATTTTTCTAAGTTGTCGAAAAAAATCTTACTCCACATACAACAAGTCGTAAAGGGATGGCACGCTTACGAGAAGATTTGGTAAGAATTAAATAAATTATTGTTTCATTTTTTTTATTATTTCTTAAGCTCAAAAAGTACACATGATTTCATAAATGTGTTATTCTCTAACAACTTTAGAAATAAAAATCGAAAAATATGTGTATTTGTTTGTTTGTATATGAATATTAGAAAGCCAAAAAAGTGGCTGAAAATAAAGATCCTAAAGTCGATAGAGTTGAAACATGGATAGCCGATCACATGCACAAAGATGGGAGGGCAGTGAATAAAGACGCTGCTGAAAAAATTGTATGTTATGTTCATTTATTTAATTATTATGTTAATTATATTACTTGTATATAGTTTTTTTAATATTAATGTCATATGACATCATATATAGGAACAAATTGGGACAGTACATCAAGAATTCCAATTTTCACTTGGAGATGATGCTATCACTCAAGTTTTAGGTCCGAAGCATCGATGTCAAGTTCAAGGAATGGGTCATGATATAACACCATCTACTTGTATATGGATCTGTGGTTGGTAAACAAAACTTTGCACAATACCAATAGCATGTTGATTCTGAGATGGCAACTCTGAAGCAAACAGTTACTAATTTGACAAATTTGCTTATGACTCATTTGCCGAACGTAGATCAAACTCAAATACTAGCATGTATGCCTCCCGTACAGCCAGTAAATAACACGTACCCATTTAAAATTTGTTTACTTCTCCTTTTTTGGTCTTTAATATATATTTTTTTTTCTGTATCCATGTTTTTTCACAAGTGGGTGTAAGTATATTTTATATTTTTTGCTATATGTGTGTTTGTGTGTGTATATATATATATATATATTGTTTGCGTATTTATTTACGAAGAGACATTGTTTTGGTTGGATCAATTGTGAAAAGTATTTTAATTTGCAGGGAAATTAAATTTTTGGTAATTTCGAAAAACAGAGGATATTCTGCCAAAATTTTTGTAAAATTGATTGAGTTTATATACATTATTTTATATATTGAGTTTGTTACTTATATGTTGTCATATATGAGTATTTATTTATGGAGAGATGTTGTTTTGGTTGAATTGATTGTGAAAGTATTTTAATTTGCAGGGAAATTAAATTTTTGGTAAATTCAAAAAACAGTGGAGATTCTATCAAAATTTTTATAAAATTGATTGAGTTTATCTATATATTGTTTTATATATTGAGTTTGTTATTTATAAGTTGTCAAATATGGGTATTTAATATTGTTTTCCCCCTTATTTATGTTCCCTCACAACTATACTATTGATTTTTTTCATAGACACAATATTCAAGTGGCTTAAATTCGATTGGAGTTAGTAAGAGTGTTGCATGTACTGAACCTTCAACAAAGGTAAATATTCATAAAATTTCTATTATTTATTCTTCCAACTTAATTTCATATATAAATGTATTTCCATAATATTTTTTTATAGGCGTAATTATTTAAATTTTTATGCAAGTGTAGTCCATATCGAAGGGTTCTACAAGTCAAGCTTGTGGATCGAGTGGAAACCATTGCAAGTTATTAGACTAGTTGGGTATAGGAACAGTGGTGACGAAAGCAGAAATTGATTCCAATGATCCTTATGATAAAGTTCATCACGAAGAGCTTGGTCCAGATTATTGACGAGTTTCTGTGAAGAAAGTAATAGTTAGTATTCCGCTACCGCGACCTACCAACGAGCTACAAACTTTAGAGCATGCATTACACTCATTTATTGTTGGCCAATAAAATATATTGTATGTTAGGATTATATTATTATCATATATATAGTAATCGTAAATGATGTAAGTTAACTTTAAGTAATATATATATATATAAATACATTTTAAATGTATGTTGAAATTTGGTTTAAGGGTTTTTGGAATATGTAGTTTTAATTTCAACATTAAATTATATATATTTTAACCAAGGAAAATAAATTTAAAATTAAAAACTTTTCCATATCGGGCATGCGCCTGGCATTAAAAATATTATTCATGTCAGGCATATGCCCGGTATGAATAGTATTAGACACTAAGATTATCCATGTCGGGCATGTGCCCGGCATGGAAAATAATTATCCATACCCATGCCCGACATGGAAAATAATTATCCATACCGGTCACTCAGCCCGGTATGGATATAGATTTTTTATGCCGGTTGTCCGCCCGGCATGGATAATAATTATCCATGTAGGGCAGTGTCCGATATGAATACTCTCAGTATCTATGTCGGCGGTATCCATACCGAACAGGTTGCTCGGTATGGATGAGTTGTTTTCTTGTAGTGAAGGTATAATAAATGCATTAGAAAACTTTTATTAATCTTCTTATAGTCTCATTAAAGTGATATATGAAAACCTCAAAACAAATGAAATATTTACCTAAAATATTTATAATATTTTGAAAATATCATTAGTAAAGACTCCTTCCAAAATTATTTGATCAAAAGTCACAACTCTCCCACATAGAATGTAAGATACTACCTACTTTTCTTAAAAAAAAAAAAAAAAGTTAACTCAGTTTATAAATTGGTCAAACTTTAAAATAGATCAATAAAATTCACCAATTTATAAAACCAAAATAAATAGAAACAGAGCCATCTATAAGATTTTTATGGTCGATTAAAATATGATCAGTTATATCAAAATGTTATTATATTGAATGACCAAACAAGTACATGTGATTATTTGATTCGTTGTTAGCCATTTATAAGGGTAGATATGTTTGGACAACTACTCTGAACCTAAACATGCATGCCACTGTCTATATATGATGTATAAAGGTGTGCTTATGATTGGATGTTACTCTAGCTAATCTGAAATTACTTCAAAGATTAGCTAGGAGTTTTCCATGGTCCAAGTCAGATTACATGATTTTGGACAAATGGGAAGCAGAGGACTTTGCCTGGACGCTCACAAGTAAAAAGAATAGTCCATGACCTTATCTATTTTTGTGTTTTGACATGAGGAAACAAAACAAGGAGAAGAAACGAAAAATGGAAAAATATCAGAAATCTTTAATTATATTAGCTTCCTTTCAGTAGAAGTAATTAAAGTTCCTATCTAGGAAGGTTAAGTCGATCCCTTCTATTACAACTCATACATGAAAATGTGGTCTTAAAAATTGGGATTTATGTTACATCTTCATTGTATAGACTCATCTAGTGAACGAATGATGTCTCTGCATCGTTAAAGCTAAGTAACACACATTTTTTAACCAACCAATAGTCTTTAAAACATCAGCTGAAATATATGAATTTTAATGGCTAAATGTGTTCTTGGAGACAATGACTGCAATATTGCATAGTTGCATACGGATTTAGACAGAGGCTTGCTATAGCTTGGCTTCTAGCTACAGTGTGCAACAACTTTTTGTACCCAGAGCCAGCAAGCCTGAACATATTTTCTTTGGTGTAGATTTATCATGTGTTGTGTAGAGTCCAAGTAAAATAGCAATTGACCTTTCCAAGTGATTGAAGTCGATCCTTTTTGCGAACATATAAAGCCATATAATTGCCTCCACCAAGTGATAACTGTATTTAAGTCTTCTCATTAGACTGTATCAAATGTTGCAGCGGATGCATCCCGTTTTCATTTCTCTAACATTTTCTTACAAGAAGCGTAATGAAGTATGGTTTGAAATCTTCCTCATCTTTACATGATTACATATTTGTGTGTATTCATTTGGTTATGTAAAACTTGGTGAGTTTTATTGCTCTGCAGTGTGATCAAGTCTATATAGGAGCAAAATTTTGGAATTCGGAGTTAGCAAAAGACATAGAGAGAGAGAAGGAGATGCTTGATCAGAAACCACAAACCAAAGCTTTATATATCATAATAAGCAGCAATCAACCTGGAGAGAGATTCATAAGAATCCTCTCTTTATTACATCACAATATTCTAATGACCCAACACAGTGAAACGCAAACAATAAAACCTTAAAACAGGCCACTTATTCAAGTTCATCTTTCTCATTAGTTACTAGGCCAGAACTTTTCCTGCAGACCTTTAACCACATCGACATCCAGCTGGAATGCTCTAGCAAGAGCATCAGGATCGATGGGGGGATGTGATCCGAAGACTGCATTTGCTATTGTAATGACGCCAGGATTCTGGCTGCCGAAACCTGAAAAGGCAACTGCAGGATATTTTCCTATATTGACTTGGAAGTGGATCAGGCCAACTGGGAACACAAATACATCTCCTGGATTCAAGATTTTGCTGAAGAGGGTGTTGTTCGGGTTTGATGTGACAAAACCAACCAAAAGAGTGCCCTCCTGGACAAACAAGATCTCTGTGGCACGAGGGTGGGTGTGGGGTGGGTTCTGGCCACCATTGGGTGCAAAGTCAATACGAGCCAGGGAAACTCCAAGAGTGTTGAGTCCTGGAATTTGCTCTACATTTACAGGAGTGACTTTTGAACCAACAGGTTGCATTGGGGCTTGAGGAATGTTGAATCCCTTGTAGAAGAAGTCATCTGGGGTGGCAAGCTTGGGGTCCTTGCAGAACTTCCCATTCACAAAAACTGCAAAAACAAAACCACAGCTTACTGAAATGTAAAACATGCCAAGCATGAACTAGCTAGTAACATTACTTCATGAACAGAAAGTGGGCGCTCATACACACACACGTCACACACTTACTTCCATCTGTGTCATTGATGGCAACACAGAAATCCTGAAGAGGGCTTGGGTCATCGGCAGATACCAATGAAGTAGCCAAAGCCAAGACAGCAAAAGCTAAAAGAAATTGAACAGCTCTCATGGTGATTTAGCTGTATCTATGTCAAAATTTGTCTAAGACTGTTACTGCTTTGATGAGGGATGATAAACTTGCATGGCAAACCAACTATTTATAGTGAGGAGGCCTTGAACAAGTCCAAGTTAAATTTCTTTTTCACTGGAAGCAGGTGAAAGCTTCCCTAGCAAGCCTTGATTAATTGGCTACATATTTTATAATGCAAGAGTAATATATATATATATATATATATGTATATATATATTCAACGAAAGCAACGTAGATTAATTATCATAAAGTAATTATAATTAATTGATGATTTGCTTATGCCAGTGAATGTATATTGAGTTTTGACAGTGAAGAGGTCCTTAATTTCTCTTATCTTTCACGAGCAGACAATGTATAATTAATTAATTATAATTAATTGATCAGATTGTGTGTGAGAGCAATATTTAAATAGTTTATGAAGTTCAAGGTGCTGTTTCTTAAATTGAAACTGGTGTCTTCTATTCTATTATATATATATATATAATTAAAATGCTAGCAGCCTGGGAATATATATACTACCAAGCGATTGTTAAAAAATTGATACGTAAGAATTTTAAGTTTGAGTTGGTCTCATCTAATTTTCAAAATATTTATAATAGTTATCTATCATAATTATCTTGTAATTATAAAATTTTTGTGTAGCAGTTAAATATATATGTTTAAATAAGTACAAATCTTTGGTGTGATTTTAAGAAATTGAGACAATATTTACTTGATAAATTAATGAAATAATAAGGTAAATGCTACCATAGTTACAGATTTAGTTAATAGTTATCTTTATTTAATTCAAATATACCGAATTGTTTTTCTTCAGTTACAATCAAGTTGGATTCAATACTTACCCATTTTATAATAAAGTCTTAGTTGACGAAGGCTGAAATGATTATCACTTTAAGTTACTGAACTCTTCTTCGCATCCAATCTTTACACCTAATAATTTTTCATACAAAACTTTTCAACGCTAATCCGTCTCAGCACTGAACGTATCCATAAATTAATCAACTTTTTTTTTGTTAAATAGAATCCGAGTACTTTTCTTTTGTCAATTAAAGAGCACTTGGTAACTAATTATAATTAACTAAGAGTTAATCCCAAATAACCCCTCTAATTTAATGTATTCACCAAAGTCCTCCTTCTGGTTTGAAAAATAATCAAAATGACACCTCTAGTTTGATTAAATACATCAAATCCCCCTTGTAGTTTCATTAAATGCCCAAAATATCACCTGCCAGTGAAATAGGCCATAAAATATCACTTCTATCCGTTTGCCTTGATCAATTTTGAATGTATCTCTTCCATTTTTTCGTATTTTTCTTCTATTTAAGGCAATAATTGTGAATACAACTCTTTTTTTTTTTTATCCCATACTGAGTAGTATATGCACAATCTACTTCCATAATGGAAATACAATTTGTAAGGATTGTTTAATGATTTAGCTATCCTGATAGATGCCCTTTTCCCATAATAGTATTTTATAGTTTTAAACCTTATTACTTATCCATTGATGTTGCATGGTGAGTTTGATGTTACATTCATGATACATAAGAGTTGTAAATACGAGAGAAAGACAAAGATAAAATAATATACACAGAAAGAGAGAGAGAGACTTGGGCTCTTAAGTGTCTTGCTTGCAGGTGCGGTAAACCGATGCAAAAAGAGGAGGTTTTATAGGCTCGAAAAAGAAACCATTGAGAGTGCAATGGTCATATAAGAGCAAATATGTCTTTTTCTTAAATGATATTAATCAACTAAGGGCAAATAGGTCTTTTTAAACCTTGTATCTGTCAAGATGTACTTTTCTGTTAGAAAAGTAACGGATAGGGGGATTTTGGACTTATAACAAACTAGAAGCAGATTTGGGTGAATACATTAAACTAGAGGGGCACTTTTAGGATTAACCCAGTAAACTCAAGTAGAAAAATAACGTTTTTGACACTAACCTAAAGCACTTCCAGCCCTATTTAAATTAGATTGTTTAATTAATATATAATTTGCTTAACATACAGCCAAAAAGGTACAACTAAGAAGAATATTTTGTAAAGATTAAAGTGAGAGAGTCGTTATAGATTGGGCGGTGACAGCGAACATCAAAGCTAAAATATATCTTAGGTAGAAACATATTGGTTTGTTACATTAATGTAAATAAAAGAGTATAATTGTATACAAATAGCCATTATATAATTAAACCATAATTATGTATCCATTTATATAAGTTCTCAGTATCAAGAAGTCCACTTGTCCCACCAATAATGTTGACAGATTAATTAGCTACTAAATTATGAATAGAAAATCTATGTTAGTGAACATCCAACTTCTCGGTTCCCAATTTCCAGTGCACCATATAATAACATAGAAAATAGTTAGTAGTTACAAATTTACCAAACAAAAATATATTCTCAATTTACTTTGTTTCAAAAAAAAACAAAAGTATATTCTCGATATACTTAAAACACTTCAAATGTTTTTATGTGCATAAGTACTCATATTGTTCTTCGATCGAGTTCAAATCCAATCGTGGGTACAACCAACGGTTACAAGTTGCTTTATTACTAGAAAGTTAACAGTAATGATCTTATACTTTTACGAAAAGCCTGTAATTAAATTTCATCGATAATTTTAACGATAGAAAAACAGTTATTTATAATCATAATCATAATTCAAAAATAACATCCCAAGTTCACTTCTACAAATAGTTTTTATTTATTTATTTGAAACAACTAGAATACGTTTTTGGTTAGATGTTCTTGATTGTATGCAACAACTCAAAAGAATAAAAACTTTTGTTGTAGTGTTTCTATTTTTTGATGTAGGAAAAAAATTTGAATTTTAGATCTCGGCACTTATATAGTAGCATGGTTAATATGTCGCTTTTATGGGTATCAAGTTTGAGAACAAACTCTTTAACAATTATAAATATTATAATAATGTTACACTATCTAAAATTTTATTTAAATTTATCATCAAAATGATGTGGTAAGTGTATGTGTAATTACCATATTATTAGTTCATCATCATAGTTGTTGCAAATTATCATGCCAAATCATTTGAACAAAAAGTTTGAAAAAATTTTGAAATTTATTGTATTATTCTAATTATTAAGCAAACCTTTGGCCTAAAAAATTGACAATTTAAGATAAGGTGAGGTTTGCCCAGTTACAGACTTCTTATGTTTACATCAATGAGTTTGTGAGGTTGAGCAGTGCCTCATTCTCTAATATTCTAATTAACTGTCATAGTTAAATAAAAAAAAAATTGGCAAATTAATTTGTAGTCCAAAAATCTAGGTTCAAGTTGGAGAATAATATATCTATCGTCAAGAAACTGAATTTATGCATAAAATTAAAGCATGCATGTTAGCAAAAGGAAATTTGCTTTTTATCTATAATAAAAAAAAAAATGATAGAATCTGTCTTTGGATTAGTGTGTACATTGAGTAAATTAATTCATTACTGCTCTTCGAGCTGTTGAATGAGACATCTGAATATAATGTGAACCATTCAAAGTTAAATTCTCATGGTTCGACCTGAATCATAAGAAAAAATATACTGATCATTCTAGAATGGATTGAATTTTGTACATATTAACCAAAACTATACCTTTCAAGGAAAAAAATAATAATAAAAAATAAGAAAAGTAGCGTCCTCCATTTTTGACATTTTAAAACGTAACCAATTGAGACACCAGATTTAATTTCTTAAGAACTTAAGCAAAAGGCTATCAGACTCAAATGGAGAGACGAAGTCTTCTGGTTTCTAATTTTCTTTCTTCGGGTGCAGGTAGAGAATGGAGTGGGTGTAATTCGTTACGAATAATATAATGGGCATCCACTACTGGTCAAACTGCAGTGTTTGACCAAAGCTACCTGCTGCTTGTACATACGAACTCAGGCAGGGCCCTATGTTAATCTAAGTTGTGTTTTGAAAGACTTGTGATGTAGGGGTCAATAATTGCTAAGCCAAAAGTTTTAATTAATAAGAAATGTTCAATAATAATATTGAAAATAAAGACAGATGAAATTTATGATAAATTAACACATCTTCTTACGTACAATATGAATAAATGTTAAACGTTAATAGAATTTATAATACGTTAACGACACCAATTCTAGATCATTTTTAAAACACTTAACTGAATCCCAAAAAATAGCATGGCAAGATCTTCAAAATGCAAGAAAGACTACATATTTTATGAACCTATGCTTTTAGTATGAACCTTATATAATATATAATATATAGCATAATAAATTATTTGTAGAATAGCGGTCAAATTTCTGGTATTCACATCATGTTTACTTCATACTTGTATGTAATATTTTTTAGGTGGATGGTGAAATTAATTAGTTAGAGAAATTTGTTAGATAATGACGAGAAGAATGTGACAGATATTTAAAATTCTGACTGGGCCCAAACTGACTAGTTTTATTAAGATTTGATGTTGTTTTCACCTACTACGTCAATCTTTAACAACCGCCTTTGTTTTTGGTTTGCAAACTCTATTTTCTCTTGATTATTTTCTTGGGTTTATATAAAGTTTTTAAATGGGCACTTTATTAATTTTTAAGAAAAACTTCAGTTAGTCCCTATATATTTTAGAAAGTATCAATTTTTATCTTTAAATTTAAAAAATTATCCAATCTTCCCTATAATTTTTTTAATGTATCAATTTAGTGTCTCTGACTAAGAATTTAATAGTCAAATTTAACAAAAATGTAAAATAACTATTTTGTCCTTATAATCATTAGTTAACCCAAAAATTATTTATTATTATGTTCTAACTTATCAATCAAAAGGAATTTAACATGTGTCAACCAATAGATAATGGAGATATTAAATAAATTTAGAAATATAATTAAAAACATAAAACATAAAAAAAAAAAAGAAATTGAAATTAAAAAGGAAGAATTTAAAAAATAAATAAATAAAAAAGATAACTATATACATATATATATATAAAGGAAAAATCATCTGGTTAGAGATCCATCAATGTGGAGATTTAATCTAGAGCTCTACTAGATAAAAACCAACAAGATTGTCGTCATGCTAATTGGACTCTAAATAAAGAAACCAATATCACAATATATATATATATATATATATATAAACTTCAATTCTACTTAAGATTGAGTTGGTTTATATATGAAGTTGGTAGGGGTTGTTTATTAGTATAACTTTTTTTGTTCAAAACTTTTAAGTAGAATTGAAGTTTATATATATTGTGATATTAGTTTCTTTAGAAAACAAAATTAATTAGGGCATGTTGTGTCATTGGTCCGGATAAAGTCCAATTGGACCATGTCAAATCTTTGAGGAGTGGGTGGTGCGTCAAGTCTAATTACTTTGATTTCGAAACCACCCCAATTGTTATTCAATTTTATCAATGTCACATTTTAAATCTTAATAATATGTACCGTGTCATTCTATCAAAACTTCAATCTAAACTAAAGTGAAGTTCGTAAAAATCAAATTATACCATCAAGAGAGTTTATTGTATACATATATTTTGACAAACATATACAAATGAAGACATACCATGATTTTATATACATAATGCATATCTATTCTGGGATATGCATCTCACAATGTATCAATATGGAACATTTGGTGCGGGTCTGAATTTTTCTATAGAGCAATAAATGTTTCTGTAGGGTATTAGGCTTGAAGATCGTTTATTTTTTTTGTTTACTTATGTTTCAAAATCACAACAAAGGTTTGAGGTTTAGACAACTATCAACCGTGAGAAGATTTTATGAAAGCATAATTGTAAACAATCTTACCGCATAATTATTTGTAGAATTGTCTTAAGTGAAAATATGATTTATTCTTTAAAAAAAAAATGGGGAGATTTGAATCCAAACCTAGTAAAACTTAATTTTGGTTATCTTTCAAAAAGAAAAATTAAATTTTGCTTGTTTTAAAATAATAATAGTAATAATAATAATAACTTTCCTATAATTGTTATTCAACACAATGAAAAAAAACATGTTATTCCGATAAACAATATTTTTTAACTATAAAATATTTTTTAACCAATTATAAAGGCTTTTTATAAGAGACTTCTTTTTTTAACTATTTTAATTAAACGAGGATTGTAGGACGAGAACATAATTTAAACTAACAACCTTGTGGTGTTGGTGTATATGGTTATAATATTTAAAACAAAAAATGAAATGTGAGGGTATTAGCAGCCCGTATAGATGAAATGATTTTTTTCAAGGGAACAATTTTATATAACGTTAATGATATTTTGACTAAACATGAAATCAAAACTAGAAAAAATTATTCACTTAATCAAATTTGAACCAAATCATATAAAAAGGAAAATTTTCAAAAAAAAAAAAAAAACACTAAAATTACTGTAATTTTTAAACCAGCTTTAATTTATCGAAATAAATTTTTTTAGTGTTATCAACACTTAATGTT
Source organism: Nephelium lappaceum (assembly GCA_021234005.1). Classification (NCBI taxonomy): domain Eukaryota; kingdom Viridiplantae; phylum Streptophyta; class Magnoliopsida; order Sapindales; family Sapindaceae; genus Nephelium; species Nephelium lappaceum. The sequence continues at coordinate 6,694,008 of CM037998.1, forward strand.
AAGGCAATAGAAGCTACTGTCAAGTATTCATTATCTCAGGAGACTGGTAAATAGAATATGGAAGATGTGTTAGCTACTAAAGCAAAGAGCTCCAACTAAGTTTAGCAAATCAACTAAATTCTAACTAACAGACTTTCTGTCCTTCTGTGATTGGCTAGAGCTTAGTATTGTTGTCTCACTCTGATTGGTCATTAGTTGATGTGCTATTTATCTGTAATTGGTCCAGCTCAACACTAAGATTAGTTATCGCTAACTAACTTGTTTTTCCATCATATTAAAAGTGTGGTCAGTGTTAGTCATTTGTGTGGAAAAATAATTATCAAAACAGATTATATGAATAACAAACCATGATCGATTTCTACTCCAATCTTTGAGTCTTTACATGGTATCTGAGCTTTGGACTGTCCATCAATGGCTGCCACGGGTGATGCTACAAGTCCAGCCGGTGTAAGCAACGACAATAGCTCATCAACCTTGAATCAGGTACAGACTTCATCATTTCCTACGCATATGAATTTTAATTTGCCACTCAAACTAGATCACAACAATTACGTATTGTGGAAATCACAAGTCTTGCCTGCAATAAGAGCATATGATCTTGAAGAGTTTGTATTAGGTCAAAGGATGAGTCCTAAGAAATATCCAGATAGCAATGGCGATGAGTTTGGTGATTCTCCAAGAAATGTAAATCTAGAATTTACTCAGTTGAAGAAAGCAGACCAACTGCTTGTATGTTGGCTGCTGTCAACTCTAACCCCTTCAATTCTTAGTCAAGTTACTCATTGTGTGACTTCATATGATGTGTGGTCAACAATTGAAAAGCTGTATTCACAGAAGTCACTTGCCAGGATCATGCAAGTACGAGCACAACTCCAATCTATTAAGAAAGGTTCTTTGTCCATAATAGAGTATGTGTCAAAAATGAAAAGTTTTGCTAATGCTTTAGTTGCAGCGGGTCAGCCAGTCTCTGACAGAGATCTTGTTATGCATATTCTTGAAGGACTTGGATGTGAATTTGATGCAGTTGTGGTGAATCTCACATCACACTTAAACAACATTGGAGAAGTATCTTTACAGGATGCACAATTTTTATTGATGAGCTACGAAACTAGACTTGAGAATCAAGGATCGATTTCTGCTTTTTTGGCTACTGGAAATATGGCTGCAAATTATTCCTATAGTGATAGGTTTGGTCAACAAGGAGGTAGTCAGTAGTTTAACAAAGGAAGAAGAGCAAGAGGAAGGGGTAGATCAGGTAGCAGAAGTGGATCCAGGCCAGTATGTCAATTGTGTGGTAAGGTTGGTCATTATTCAGCCATTTGCTATCATAGGTATGACCAGAACTTCAGGGAAATAAAGGAGGCTATCAGAATGGATCAAATTCAATACATGGTTCAGGAAGCTCAAAAGGGAATTATGCAAATTTGCAAGGAAATGTTCAACATGCCAATGCCTTATGTGTTCAACATCCTACTGCTGCTTTGTATGCTTCAACTTCTCAAAGTCAGTCACAAGGTTCAGATGCCTCTTGGTGTCTAGACAGTGGTGCAACAAATCACTGCACATCTAAGCTTGCAAACCTAACATTAGGAATGAGTACAAGGGCCCTGAAAGCTGACAGTAGGTAATGGGAATAAACTGCCTATATCTCATATTGGTTTCACTTCTTTTCCTTTACACATGCAAGCAAATAAATCTCTTTATCTTAAAAATATTTTGCATGTTCCTAGTATTACAAAAAATCTACTTAGCATCTCAAAATTTACTAGAGACAATAATGCTATTGTTGAATTTAATGCTAATTATTGTTTAATCAAGGATCAGACCTCGAAGAAAGTTCTTCTTCAAGGAGAGTAGAAAGATGGTCTGTACCATCTTAAACTACCATCAATTCAAACAAAGAAGCCTTCATGGATTACATGTTGGAAACTCTCAAGTTCTTTTTCAAACTTTAAGTGTTGTCTAGATGATAACTCAGAGTCACATTACTCCAATTGTATAAACAATTCTGTCCATTCTTGTTCTTCTGCTGATCCAATTAATTTGAACCCATCTTATACAAATCCTAGTTCAAATGATTGTATATATGATAATAATCTGGATCCAGCTTATGTTTCAGCTTGTAACAACTTTCGTATTAATGATAAAGATGTTTGTGTTGCAAATCTTGCTGTTTCTAATTCTTTATCTTCAAAAATGAATCAAATACATTTGTGGCATCGAAAATTAGGACATCCATCATTTAGAGTGATGAGTCAAGTATTAAAAACTCTCAAAATTTCTGCTCCTTCACAGTGCAATAGTTTTTGTAATGCCTGTCAATGTGGAAAGGCACACCAGTTGCCATATTTTACTTCCACAACTAAGACATTTACACCTCTAGAACTTGTTTGTGTAGATGTTTGGGGACCAGCCCCAGTTATTTCTTCTCATGGTTTTAGGTATTATGTCAATTTTGTTGATCATTTCACAAGATATACTTGGATTTTTCCTTTGAAAACAAAAGCTCAAGTAAAAGATGATTTTCTCTTGTTTAAAAATACTGCTGAACTCATGTTTACTACCAAACTAAAGTGTCTCCAAAGTGATCTTGGGGCAGAGTTCAAAGTTCTTCAAAAATTATTTGAGTCTACTGGTATCAAATTTAGATTCTCATGTGCTTATTCTCATCAACAAAATGGTCTAGCTGAGAGAAAGCATAGACATTTAGTTGAAACTGGTCTTACTCTTTTGTCTCAAGCTGGTATGCCTCTTCAATTATGGTGAGAGGCATTTACCACTGTTGTCTATTTGATTAATAGATTACCTACACCAATACTAAAAGATAAATCACCCTTTGAAGTTGTTTATCATCACAAGCCACACTATCATGATTTAAAGGTCTTTGGATGCTCTTGTTTTCCTCTCCTTAGACCCTATAGCAATACTAAATTCAATTTTCATTCCACCAAGTGTATCTTCATAAGGTATTGTCTTCAACAAAAGGGATATAAATGCCTGCATCCGTCTGGTCGTGTATATGTGTCTCGAGATGTTGTTTGCAATGAGTATGAGTTTCCATATTCATCATTATTCCAATCAGCACCTAAGTCATTGCAGTCTTCATCATCTAGTCTTCCAATTTCTATGCTTTATACTCCAACAGTAGGTAATTCAACTTCACCAACTGATCCTATCTTAAGCAAGAATCAGCATAACTCAACTACTGCTTATTATCCAAACCAGTCTAACATTTTTCCATCATCTCAAATGAATGTCACAGACCCTGCCATACCTTTTACTATCAACCTTCCTTTTGACAAACAGCCTTCCACCTCTACACACCCAATGATAACTAGAAGGAAGGAAAATCAGTTCACTGCTCTTGCTAATGAGATAACCAATAAAACTCATTCCCTTGAACCTAAGACAGCTAAAGAGGCTCTTGCTCATCCTAAATGGAGGGCTGCAATGGAAGATGAATATAAGCTCTCATTCACAATAAGACTTGGACTTTGGTTTCACCTCAACCACATATGAATGTTATAGGCAATAAAGTGGGTTTTCAGGGTGAAATACAATGCAGATGGAAGTGTCCAAAGATACAAGGCTAGACTTGTTGCCAAGAGGGTTCCACCAAAATGGAGGTATAAATTACTTTGAGACTTTTAGTCCAGTAGTAAAAGCTTCCACAATTAGGATAGTTCTAAGTCTGGCAGTGATACTAAACTAGAGGAATAGAGCAGCTAGATATCAATAACGCTTTTCTTAATGGTGACGTCCAAGAAACTGTGTTTATGCATCAACCTGAGGGTTTTAATTCATCCTAACTTTCAGCAACATGTGTGCAAGCTACAAAAATCACTTTATGGGCTGAAACAAGCACCTCGTGCTTGGTATGACAAGTTGAAATCAGATTTACTGCAATGGGGCTTTATTAACTCCAAAGCTGATAGTTCAATGCTTTTTCAGCATAATAAAGCTGGTTTACTTCTGATTCTTATGTATGTTGATGACATCATTGTTACTGGTTCAAGTTCATTACTTATAGCTCAAGTCATCTCTCAACTTCAATCAACTTTTGCTCTGAAAACTCTTGGCCAGCTGAATATTTTCTAGGTTTTGAAATTGATAAAAGCTCTACTAGGTTTGCATATATCACAAACTAAATATGCTATTGATCTATTAAGAAAGACTAACATGCTTCATTCGAAGGCATGTCCTACTCCAATGGTTTATGGTGCCAAACTCTCTCAGGAGACTGGTGAGCCCTTTTCTAATCCTTCTTTGTTTCGAAGCACAATAAGGCCACTGCAGTATTTGACCATTTCGAGTCCTAATCTTGCATACTCTATGAATAAATTGAGTCAATACCTAGCTCATCCTACTACAACCCATTGGCTCACCTGTAAGCGCATTTTGAGATATGTTAAGGGTACTCTGAACTGGGGTATATTTTTCAAGCCTTCTACTCAACTTAAGCTCACACGTTACACTAATGCAGACTGGGGTAGCTGTCTTGATGACAGAAAGTCTACATCAAGTTTACGTGTTTTTTTGGGCAATAATCTAATTACCTGGAGTGCTCGCAAACAGAAGGTAGTTACTCGTTCAAGTGCGGAAGCTGAGTATAGATCTCTTGCTCAAGGTGCTACTGAAATTCTCTGGATCTTATCTATATTATCTGAGTTAAAGATTGCAGTGTCAAATATTCCTATTATCTAGTGTGATAACACTGCAACTGTCTCTCTTGCCCACAATCCTGTTTTCCATTCTTGAACCAAGCATGTTGGGTTGGATATTCACTTTGTTAGAGATCACATAGCGGTGCATGCTCTTGATGTTCGTTATGTACCTTCTGAAGAGCAACTTGCTGATGTTTTTACCAAACCACGACCAAATGTTCGTTTCGACAAGTTGAAGTCCAAACTGATTGTGGATAAATCCACTATCAGTTTGAGGGGGGATGTTAAGGCAATAGAAGCTACTGTCAAGTCTTCATTATCTCAGGAGACTGGTAAACACAATATGGAAGAGGTGTTAGCTACTAAAGCAAAGAGCTCCAACTAAGTTCAGCAAATCAACTAAATTCTAACTAACAGACTTTGTGTCCTTCTGTGATTGGCTAGAGCTTAGTATTGTTGTCTCACTCTGAATTGGTCATTATTTGATGTGCTGTTTATCTGTAATTGGTCCAGCTCAACACCAAGTTAGTTATTGCTAACTAACTTGTTTTTCCATCATATAAAAAGTGTGGTCAGTATTAGTCATTTGTGTGGAAAAACAATTATCAAAACAGATTATGTGAATAACAAACCATGATCGATTTTTACTCCAATCTTTGAGTCTTTACATATAAACTATTATTCACAAAAAAGAATACAATCTATGATTATTTGTTTGTAAATTATTACTTTCTTTGCGACCAATGATTCACAAATAATGATAGTGCTAGAAGACTTATTTTACAAATTTAGTGTTAATTTAAAATTCAAACTAATTTTAGTGTTATAAAAAACTCTAAATAAACTAGAGCAATGATTCTGATCTCTATATGTCAAAAATAAAAATAAAAATAGAAGACTATACTATTCATAATATTTGATGATGCTAGAGAACAATTAATTTATTATTCATCATAGAGTCTTTCATTGAAGACTATAATTCCACTTTCTATATATTTCTAATATGACATGATGACAAAGGCAGAAACATTCTATGCAACCAGTTTCTATATGGAAACAATTTTATTATGGATCATCATACAATCAAAAAACTAGGATTGTGGGTTGAATTAGCATGCAAGCCTTTCTTCTTATCTTTCTCTAGTCAACATGAGATTTGTTCTCTTTCTGTCACAAGTGAGTCCAACTGAAAATGTTCTGAGTTTTTCCAAAATATACTGTTGAAAGTGGGATCAGTAATTCTCATTATGTGCAGAGAAAACCAGTGAGATTTTTCATTTCCATGCGCTCAATTAGTATATAGTCTATTAAATTAATTTTAAGATAATTCAAATACTAGGAGACGAAATGATCAAGTTTATATGGAAGACGACCAATTTCATGTTTCATAAATGTGTTGATGTAAGCATATGAAGAAAACATTTAACTAGAGTGACAAATGTCATTGGTTGTTAAAGAATGGCTCATTATGCACATATTAATAACATATATATTTTCTCAAAAAAAAAAAAAAACATATATATAACCAGTCAGTCAAGACTTGGCAATCTATATATAATTTCAATTTCTTCTAGAAACAGGGGAATAATAACAAAGAATGGTTCAATGAATTCCCATCTATAACAAAAACCGGTTCAATGAATTCCCATCTATAAATAGGCTTGTTTTGCCTTGCAGCATTTCTCATCCCTCACCAAGATAACCATACTAGGTGAATACATACATAGAAGAACAGAATGAAAAGTGTTAAGTTTCTTGTAGCTTTTGTTCTCTTGGCTTTGGCTTCCTCGTTTGCCTCTGCCTCTGACCCTAGCCCTCTTCAGGACTTCTGTGTAGCCATTGAAGACTACAAGAATGGCGGTATGCACTCTTTCTACAGATAAATATATACATATATATATATGTATATTAATATATGTGCATCCTTTTTAAGTGTACATGTCTACACCGTATATACTTTTTCATAGTATTTAAGTTAATTTTTACGTACACAGAATTAACCTTATACTCAATCGTGTCTAATTTGTCCATTTTTGTTATTGTTCACACTAAATTTTTTTTTTTTTTTTGGTTTTTATGATAATTAACTCATGTAAATGTTATCAAATGCACACATTCGTAATTCGTTAACACAAAAATTTTATATGAAAATATTAGCTTATAATATAAAGAATTCACTTAAAGATTATATTTATTTAACGTTAATTGGATTTGACGTGGAATGAAACTAAAGTAAACTTACATTTACACTAAAAAAGAACTATAATATTTACTTCTTTGATGCAGTGTTTGTGAATGGAAAGTTTTGCAAGGACCCAAAGCAAGCCACACCCGACGACTTCTTCTATTCAGGGCTCAACAAGCCTGGAAACACATCGAATCCAGTTGGATCCAAGGTGACCCCTGTAAATGTAGACCAAATTGCAGGACTCAACACTCTTGGCGTATCCCTAGCTCGTATTGACTTTGCACCATACGGCCAGAATCCACCCCACACTCACCCTCGAGCCACTGAGATCCTAGTAGTCCAGGAAGGCACTCTCTACGTTGGCTTTGTCACATCCAACCCTGAAAACAAACTCTTCACCAAAGTTCTAAACAAGGGAGATGTGTTTGTGTTCCCAGTTGGGCTCATCCACTTCCAAGTCAATATTGGAAAAACCAATGCAGTTGCCTTTGCTGGTTTCGGCAGCCAGAACCCTGGTGTCATTACCATTGCCAATGCCGTTTTCGGGTCTCATCCTCCCATCAACCCTGATGTTCTGGCTAGAGCATTCCAGTTGGACCAGAAAGTGGTGAAATCTCTTCAAGCCAAGTTTTGGTGGGACAACAATTAAAGAAATATTTTGAATATGTGAAGTTTTAATTGCAGCTTGTTTGAATAATTCTGTTTGACAATTTCTGATTAAATTATGATGTAATAAAGAGGGTTGCTTAGTGTAACCCCATTCAATAAATGATGTCTTCACTTTATAATATGATATTCGGATAGGTACTTGTTTGTTGGCTCATCATTTTGTCTCTCTTTCGATCTCTTTGTCACTGCTGACACACGTAATTTCATACTTACTCCACAAATTAAAATAAAGTTTCAAACTCGTTGACCTGAAGGAAGAAAAATAAATAATGAGAGCGGCACCAATTTGGAAATTTTTAGGCCTATCTCTTTCAATTTAATTACTATCAATTTTTAGAATTTTGAACTTGAACAAAAAGTTTCAAAATTTTCATTAAATATATTCCTAATATTAAACAGACATGCTATCATTTTTGAAATATTTATTTAAAGCATTTTCGTAGTCCCAAATTTCCAAAAACATGGTTATCGTTTAGTATAATCCATGAAATTTCCCATATTTATTTAAATAGTTTTAAATATTTAAATGACACTTTCGATGAGAGAGGGTTTAATGGTGGATTTATTCTTACAATTATGATATTCTTTTATTTAAGTTTAAAAAAGATGTATTAAAAAAACACCCATGAAGGTGGTCTAATTATTAAATAGAAATGCATGGATCCTATATACAACTGCAATTTTGAAGAACTTTCTATGTTACATACAACTTTACATTGTTGCTAAATTGATTTATAATCTCAAATAATTAAAGTAATTTGATCAGCAAGCACACGCAAAGGTAATATTAATAAGAAAGAAAGACCTTAATTGATACAATATCAATTTAGAGGGTTCTATATCATGCATCTGATCAACACTAAGGGTGGAATTTGAAGAGTTCAAAATTGCAAAAATTGCATGTCAAAGGTTATTAGTGTGAGTAAGGATTCTTTCTTAGCTTTTCATTTTTTCCGGAGCTTTTATAAAAAAAAAAGGTTTAAATTTGAGTCATCTATGAGAGAGAGAAAATATTACAATCTTGATCATCCACAATTTTTTATATTATGTATCACTAGATTATTAAAAATCTAAAAGAAAAACGATTATGAAAGAATTGTACTCCTATTAATCCTTAATTTTCGTTTTTATTGTAGGAGCAACTCAATGACAAAGTGATCATTCTCTACTTCCATTTGTCAACGGTGAGAATAGATTTGAAACATTGAAAATTTGACACTCCGCTCAAGGTAAGGAAAAGAAATTGAAGAAACAAAGCCATATATTTTCTTCTAAATTACATTATTTGTAAAAATAAATAAAATAAAAAAAATTCAGTTACTATAAGTAATCAATATCGAATTTCACTGAACAAAATGTTGAAATAGAATTTATTGATATTTGTTTCAATAGACATGTTAGCATTAACACTTGGCGAAGGGATCAATTCAATAAAACGTGACATTTATTAATGATTAATTATATATGATTGCTACCTTGTGGTTTTCTATTGACTATAAAAACATAACCATTCTTTCTGGAGTTATGTATTTTTTTAATTATAATTATAACCAGTGGCAGTTTCAAAATCTTTTACCTACCTCCAAATAAATTGACTACTACTTCCAAATCTATCATTACCTACATTCAAGTCGTAGGATTTGATGCTATATTATCATTATTATTAATATTTTAAACGCTATGTACAGTATAACAAGATTCATTGAATTAATTCAAGCGTCGTGAAGGGCCGGCAGAGGTTCCATGAAGGTTCACTATTCTAGATATTGTTGCTTCAGTCAATTGAATTGATCAGATGATGAAAAATGACCGCTTCCAGGTCCAAAATTTGCAGACATGAGCATTACCAGAAAAAAAAATAATAATGATTTCCTATTATGATCAGAATATATGCCTGTAGTTGTTGAAGAATGTTTCATTTTGAAATATAATAGAAAATTGAAATAATAAACAAATTTAGATTTGGCAAGCTTTTCATATTATCTACTTCAACAAGGGAAAAGCAAAGACTGGTTTAATGAAACTCATCTATAAATAAGCTTGTTTGCCATGCAACATTTCTCACTCCTCATCAAAGCAATAAAACACTTGGTACAGTTTGAGAGATAAACACAGCCCAATTAATCACCATGAAAACCGTTCACTTTCTTGTAGCTTCTGTCTTCTTGGCTTTGGCTTCCTCCCTGGCCTCTGCCTCTGACCCTAGCCCTCTTCAGGATTTCTGTGTAGCCATCAATGACACTAGGAATGGTGGTAAGTATATATGCTCTTTCTATATGTAGAAATTAAATCCCACAAATTTATGGTTCATTTATCCGTGACATTTTATAGTTATGTTAATGCTAAAGTCTATTTTCACTATGTGCAGTGTTTGTGAATGGAAAGTTTTGCAAGGACCCAAAGCTTGCCACACCAAATGACTTCTTCTTTTCTGGGCTCAACATCCCTAGAAATACAAATAATCCAGTTGGTTCAACTGTCACTCAAGTAAATGTAGCCCAGATACTAGGACTTAACACACTTGGTATTTCCTTGGCTCGTATAGACTTTGCACCATATGGTGGCCTGAACCCACCTCACACTCACCCTAGAGCCACGGAGATTCTGGTAGTCGTGGAGGGGACTCTTTACGTTGGTTTTGTCACATCTGAAAACAAACTCTTCACCAAGGTACTTAACAAGGGAGATGTGTTTGTTTTCCCAGTTGGGCTCATTCACTTCCAGTTCAACATAGGAAAAACCAGGGCAGTTGCGATTGCTGCCTTGAGTAGCCAGAATCCTGGTGTCATCACAATAGCAAATGCTGTCTTTGGATCCAATCCTGCCATTAATCCTGATGTTCTCTCCAAGGCCTTCCAGTTGGACCAGAATGTTGTCAAATCACTTCAGAAGAAGTTTTGGTGGGATAACAATTAGGGGAGGCATGTAAGCAGCCATGAAAACAGATGGTAGCTAGCTAATGTTTGGATAATGGTTGGCATTTTGATGTTATTCATTGAAGTAGGTAATCCTTGATATAATATTGTAATAAATAAATTGTTTGTGGGCATGGAATCAATAATAAAATATTAAGCTTTTCAAAATATAATATCAAATAAAATAGATATTGGGGTGAATATTTAATCTTTCATCTCTCTAAACTGTATTTTGAGTACTAAATTTTATAAGTATTTTGAGTCCATACCTTTTTCTAATTTTATGACATCTGAGAATACAAACAATTTAGATAATCGTTTTAAAATGATAGTTTTAACTTATGTTCTTCGGGTACATGTTAAGAAGCAAAAAACTGAAAAAGGAAAAAAGAAAAAGGAAAAAAAAAAAAAAAAAAAAACCAATGAGGTAAGACTCCTACCAGTATTATAAGATTTCTAGACCAAAAGCTTTGCTTTGTCTTTTTATTAGTGGCAACTTGCAAAACAATTCTCTACATCTCTTGACTTGACTAATTTAGGATATGATTAAATTAAGGTCTATCAAAACTACTGTAATTACCATATCTGCCTACTAATTGTTCCCATCAATAGAAGAATTTAATATCCGGAATTTCTAGAAAACCAATAAAAAATCATTTAAGTTTAATAGTTTATAATAGCTTTCAAATATTTTAAGGATTGAAATTAAGTCATAATCTAAATTTTACTCAATTTGTTTAATTTAATAATACTTAAGTATAAAAAGAATGCATGGTCAACATTTGTGATCGTTTTATTTCTCTATCATATGAGCAAACAATTCATCCAAACTCACTTTCTCTTAAAAGTTTTTGTTAGACTCATATTAGTAGTTTAGAAGAATTAGTCAAGAAATTTTAGCTGATTTTAATTGATAAAAATAGTATACACTGAAATTAATCACATTCTAATTCTGAAATATTTTATTCTCTTTAATTAAAAATAAACAAAAATATTTTACAAAAGTATAGAATAATAAATAAATAAGAAATTAGTACTTAAACTATGCATAAGAAAATAGATCCTTAGAGTCATGTGGGAGTTTGCTGGACTACAAAAAATCATTCTGAAATTTAATCTAAATTAAAAACTTTGCCTTGATATCAAATAGGAGATCCTTGATCTTCTAGCACCTTTTCACCTTCTTTTTATGTCCTTGTCTAATTAATTACTTATGTATCTTTATTTTTTTCTTTTTTTAATAAAATTACTTATGTTTCAACAAAGTGAGCAAACTTGATTTACTTGATTATTTCTTTTTTTTTTTTAGATATTTCTTTTATTTAAAAGATTTTTTTGAGTTATCAAGATCTTATAAATCATAAAATGATGTGATAACTAATAAGATCTTGACAAGATTTCATATATATCATTTGAGTATGAATTTGAACAAAATTTTTTAGAAGCCTAACATTACTCTTTTAATAAATGTTTCCCTTTTTCAAGGAATATGTTATTATAATTAATTGGAATCACTCTTCTTGTTAGAAGCTTCATATGTTCTCGCAGACAATAAATATTAGAAGCTAAGTGGACCAAACTACCTCGTATTATTAAGATTTGATATTGTTTTCATCCACCTATCTTTAATTACCAATGTTATTTGTTATGGAAAAAAAAAAAAAAAAAAAAAAAAAAAAAAAAAAAAGAGAAGATATTATTGAAATAGAAATTCTTACGATTTTTTACAAACATAATGTGTATCAAGCCTAAAGAAAGTCTAGGTGCACATGAACATGATTACTATGTCAAAATTTGTGTTTGCCACTATATTAAACTCTAATTAATAAGATTTGACAAGACTACAAATGGTATTGATGAATTTGAATTCGTTTCTTTTTTCGAATCATAACGGTACTCAATCATCCTATTATAATTTCAAATGTTATATGATCAAAGAAAGAAAAAATTTGTTCAGAATTTTGTTGCATATCTGCTAAAATAGAATAATGTCATATGCAATGAGACAGCTGGTATAAAAGATAATTTGTGGGTAATTGATTGAATATAAATTTATGTTGACAAATTAAGTGAATAAAAGTTAGTGTATATAAAGATTAATAATTGAGAAACTAAAATTATTATATCAGTACCCATATAGAATCATAAAAAATAATAATACAAGTGTGCACCTAGCCTGTAAATCTTTCTACTTAGCTTTTTATCTGTTCAATATGAGATTTGTTCTCTTTCCATCACAAATGACACTTCCACTTGATCAACATGTTTGGCGTGTAATCCCAATCCGATAGTTGAAAGCGAGATTGCGAATTCTTTGTTTACAAAGAAAGCTAGTGTGCACTTTCATGCATTTACTATGAGATTTATTTGACAATTAAGTTAAGGATTTTGCTACTTTACCCAAGCACTAACTTTACCCTTCAATTGGAGCTCTTAGATTAGCTGTAAGCATAGTTATTCATGCCAATCCAAGGACTCCAATTAAGGGGTAAAGTTAGTGCTTAGGTAAGATAGTTACACCCTTTAAATTAATTTGAATATAGAACCATGTACTAGGAGTGGGAGGCAGCACAAGAAAGAAGACCAATTCAATGTTTCATAAATGTGTTGATGTGATCATAAGAGAAAAGGTGTTACTCGTGTGACAAAAGTCCAATGTTGTTAAAGAATTACTTAGTGTGCATATTAAAATATAGAAGCGTTCAATCACGACTTAGTTTCAATACCTTTTATCAAGTAGGGGAAAACATATTAGACTAGTTCAATGAATTAATTACCGACATATGTATTACCTGCTAAATGTTTTCATATTTGTCACTTTACTAATTACCATATATAAGAAGACAATTTTGAATATCAAAGCCATGTATATTCTAATAAAAGTTTGTACATTTAATTATTTCTAAAAAATATATATATATCACAAATCATCAATATCGAATATTTTTTATCAAAATTGAAATTTGATATTTGCTTCAATGAAATATTAATATTCATATTTGGCGAAGCGATCAATTCAATTTATATGAGTAAATGTGACTTAATTAAGGTTTCTTCTTGCTTAATATTAATTTATAATTATAATTATAAATTATAATGATTCTTATCTCTATATGTGGAAAAAAAAATAGAAGACTATACTATCCATAATGTTTGATGATGCTAGAGAACAATTAATTTATTCTTCATCATAGAGTCTTGCATTTAAGCTACAATTCCACTTTCTATATATTTCGAATATGACATGATGACAAAGGATAAACACTCTATGCAACCAGTTTCTATATGGAAACAATTTTATTATGGATCATCATACAATCAAAAAACTAGGATTGTGGGTTGAATTAGCATGCAAGCCTTTCTTCTTATCTTTCTCTATTCAACATGAGATTTGTTCTCTTTCTGTCACAAGTGAGTCCAACTGAAAATGTTCTGAGTTTTTCCAAAATATACTGTTGAAAGTGGGATCAGTAATTCTCATTATGTGCAGAGAAAACCAGTGAGATTTTTCATTTCCATGCGCTCAATTAGTATATAGTCTATTAAATTAATTTTAAGATAATTAAATACTAGAAGACGAAAAGATCAAGTTTATATGGAAGACGACCAATTTCATGTTTCATAAATGTGTTGATGTAAGCATATGAAGAAAACATTTAACTAGAGTGACAAATGTCATTGGTTGTTAAAGAATGGCTCATTATGCACATATTAATAACATACATATTTTCTCAAAAAAAAAAAAAAAACATATATATAACCAGTCAGTCAAGACTTGGCAATCTATATATAATTTCAATTTCTTCTAGAAACAGGGGAATAATAACAAAGAATGGTTCAATGAATTCCCATCTATAACAAAAACCGGTTCAATGAATTCCCATCTATAAATAGGCTTGTTTTGCCTTGCAGCATTTCTCATCCCTCACCAAGATAACCATACTAGGTGAATACATACATAGAAGAACAGAATGAAAAGTGTTAAGTTTCTTGTAGCTTTTGTTCTCTTGGCTTTGGCTTCCTCGTTTGCCTCTGCCTCTGACCCTAGCCCTCTTCAGGACTTCTGTGTAGCCATTGAAGACTACAAGAATGGCGGTATGCACTCTTTCTACAGATAAATATATACAATATATATATATGTATATTAATATATGTGCATCCTTTTTAAGTGTACATGTCTACACCGTATATACTTTTTCATAGTATTTAAGTTAATTTTTACGTACACATAATTAACCTTATACTCAATCGTGTCTAATTTGTCCATTTTTGTTATTGTTCACATTAAATTTTTTTTTTTTTTTTTTTTGGGCTTTATGATAATTAACTCATGTAAATGTTATCAAATGCACACATTCGTAATTCGTTAACACAAAAATTTTATATGAAAATATTAGCTTATAATATAAAGAATTCACTTAAAGATTATATTTATTTAACGTTAATTGGATTTGACGTGGAATGAAACTAAAGTAAACTTACATTTACACTCAAAAAGAACTATAATATTTACTTCTTTGATGCAGTGTTTGTGAATGGAAAGTTTTGCAAGGACCCAAAGCAAGCCACACCCGACGACTTCTTCTATTCAGGGCTCAACAAGCCTGGAAACACATCGAATCCAGTTGGATCCAAGGTGACCCCTGTAAATGTAGACCAAATTGCAGGACTCAACACTCTTGGCGTATCCCTAGCTCGTATTGACTTTGCACCATACGGCCAGAATCCACCCCACACTCACCCTCGAGCCACTGAGATCCTAGTAGTCCAGGAAGGCACTCTCTACGTTGGCTTTGTCACATCCAACCCTGAAAACAAACTCTTCACCAAAGTTCTAAACAAGGGAGATGTGTTTGTGTTCCCAGTTGGGCTCATCCACTTCCAAGTCAATATTGGAAAAACCAATGCAGTTGCCTTTGCTGGTTTCGGCAGCCAGAACCCTGGTGTCATTACCATTGCCAATGCCGTTTTCGGGTCTCATCCTCCCATCAACCCTGATGTTCTGGCTAGAGCATTCCAGTTGGACCAGAAAGTGGTGAAATCTCTTCAAGCCAAGTTTTGGTGGGACAACAATTAAAGAAATATTTTGAATATGTGAAGTTTTAATTGCAGCTTGTTTGAATAATTCTGTTTGACAATTTCTGATTAAATTATGATGTAATAAAGAGGGTTGCTTAGTGTAACCCCATTCAATAAATGATGTCTTCACTTTATAATATGATATCGGATAAGTACTTGTTTGTTGGCTCATCATTTTGTCTCTCTTTCGATCTCTTTGTCACTGCTGACACACGTAATTTCATACTTACTCCACAAATTAAAATAAAGTTTCAAGCTCGTTAACCTGAAGGAAGAAAAATAAATAATGAGAGCGGCACCAATTTGGAAATTTTGCCTATCTCTTTCAATTTAATTACTATCAATTTTTAGAATTTTGAACTTGAACAAAAAGTTTCAAAATTTTCATTAAATATATTCAAAAAAAAAATGCTAGAAACCTAGAAAAATTTTGGGTTTCTAGCAACCTGAAACTCAGCAGTTTGTAAACTTCCACCTCCAACATCAACCAGTTTCAAAAATAAAAATAAAAATCCACACCTCCATCAGCAACATCAACCCACAATTCTCATCATCAAACCATCAATGATCAAACAGTCACCATCATCAACTCATTTTAAGGAAAAAAGAAAACTTCAACATCATCAAAAATTCACTCCAATCAAAAGCCACCAACACTCAAAACCCAAAACCTTAATTTTGATCAAACCAGACTTTAACTTCAATCCAGTGAGAAGAACAACACAATTAATCAATTCAACCAATTCACCTACAAATTTTAAACACTCAATTCAATAATCCTCTTACAAACAACTATTCAATGTCATCTAAAACCCGACCCAAACATACCACCCACAACCAAAACCCACCCAAACAACAAACTGAGAAAGAGAGGAGAAGTGGAGATGAGTGATTGGAGAGGGGGAAACCGCCTCTCAGTCATTGGTCAAGAAGAAGAAGTCGATTGTTATCCAGATCTTCATAGAAGATTTTGGTCGATGGGCTGCCACTGAGAGTGATGAGGTCAACGTGGGGCGGTGGGGTCAATGGGTATGGAGAGTTTAGAGGTGGAAGGTGGTCTTATCGTGGCGGTGACAGGAAACTTGTTGGAGGAGGAGTTGCCAAAAACTGTTAAGGCGACGGCGTCGTCAGATAAAATCGAAACGACGACGGATGAAGAAGAAGATAGAGGAATAAAAGAGGACGGAAGAAGAAGGAGAAGAAGAAGATGGAAAAAGACAACGGAAGAAGAAGACAATGGAAGATTGAGTAGACAGGAGAGACGGCCATAGCTGAAAGAGGAGGAGAGAAGAGAGACGCTGATGGCCATGGGTTTTAATGGTTAAAAATGATTAGAGGATTTTTTAATTTATATTTAATATATTAATTTTTTTCATTTTTTATATTAATCTTTACAGTTAATTTTAAGATAGACGTTATAAATCTAATAAATTTAATTTTTTTATTATTTTTAAATTAATCTTCACTATCCATCTTAATTTTATTAAGATTGATGGTTGAGATCTAATGAATTAAATTTTTATTTAATTTTTTAATTTTTTAATTTTTTATTTAATTTTATTAAAATAAATAAAATCATTCATTCAGTTGTTATTTACCTTTCAACTTTAACACTGACCAATTTTTTTCAACTTTAACACTAACCAATTTTTTTAAGGGATAAATCTAATTTCCCGCCTGTAGTTTGATATAATCACTATGGACCCCCCTATAGTTTGGCATAAACCCATTTTCCCCCTTCTGTTAATTCTGTTACTGAACAGTATATCCTGACATTGACAGTATGCAAAAAGACGATCTTGCCCCTCAGACAAAACAAATTATCAAAAAAAACTAAAATAAAAATGGAAAAAAAAAAATTCTATTCATTTTCCGGTGATGGAAAACCCATTTTCTGGGTTCCCAGCAACTGGGTTTTCATTTTACTGAATTTGCTTGGAACTAATCATCACCAGCAGCATCAAACAGACAAACACAGAAACATAAACATTTAATCACCACAAACATCAAATATTATCACCAATACACCAAGCACAATTACACCAAATATTTAATCACCACAAACATCATATGGGTTCAATTTCGAACCCAGAAATTCACGTCTGGGTTCAAAGTCAAACCCAGATGTTCGCAGACGTGAATTTCGAACCCAGATCTTTGTGATGATTCAATGTTTGGTGTAATTTAGTCAGACGTGAATTTAATCATCACAAACATCATATGAATTTTGTGGTGATTAAATGTTTATGTTCGATTTCGAACCTAGAAATTCACGTCTGACTTCGAACCCAAAAGCTCGCGTCTGGGTTCGATTTCCGAACCCAGATGATAGGGGTTTGAGAAGGAGAAGGAGAAGAAGAAAAGGAAGAAGAGATTGGAGAGCGGAGGGGATGGCAGGCAGGCAAAGAGCGGAGGAGGGAGGGCGATCGACGTCGGCGTCGGAGATCAAGAGAGAGAAAAAGATAGAGAGAGGGAGAGAGAGAGAGAATGAGAGAGCTGCTCCTTTTTTATTTTTTATTTTTTTATTTTTTTTAATTTTTTTAATTATGTCCACCGTCCATCATGTTGATGGACGGTGGACATAATTTTTTTTAAAATTATTAATAAATTTATTTTTTTATTTCTTATTTTTATATTTTTATTATTTTAAAATAATATAATCTATTTTATATTGAATTGACAGTTTTACCCTTTCTAATTAACGGTCAAACATTGATTTTTAACGTCCAAGTTCACGGTAAGGGGTATTTTGACCATTTTAATAAACTAAGAGGGGGTTTATTTATTATTTTTATAAACTAAAAGGGGGTCTGTAGCGATTTTTTTAAGGTAGTGGGTTTTTTTGACTATTATATCAAACTACAGGGGAGAAATTAGATTTATCCCTTTTTTTAACCGGTGGAAGACAACTCATCTAATAAAACTAAAAAAAAAAAAAAGAAAGAGTTTTGCTCATGATTATTTTACTTTCTAGAAAGACTTTTCATAATATTTCAAAAAATATGAGGAAAGACTCCTACCAGTATTACTAGACCAAAAACTTTTCTTTATTTTATTTTATTTTTTTTGAAAGTCTTTTCTTTATCTTTTTATTATTGTAAATTTGCAATACAATTGTCCACGTCTTGACTTGACTAATTTAGGGTATGATTAACTTAAGATTTAACAAAACTACTATAACTATTAAAAGTATTTGCCTACTAATTATACCCATCAGTAAAAGAATTTAATATCCCGGATTTTATAGAGAACCAATGAAAATTCATTTAAGTTTAATAGTTTATAATAACTTTTAAATATTTTTCAGGACTACAGTTATGTCATAATCTACATTTTACTCAATTTTTTTAATTTAATAATACTTAAGAAAATTGAGCAAAAGTTTATAATAACTTTTAAATATTTAATAATAATTAAAAAAAAGTTTATAATAACTTTTAAATTGAGTAAAAGTTGAGTAGAAGTTTATAATAACTTTTAAATTCAGTCATAATATATATTTTAAATTCAACTTTTTCTCAACCTTTTAAAAAACAAATTGGGTAAAATTTTATATTATGTTTTAAATTCAGTCAGAATCTATATTTTTCAAGGCTCAAATTCAGTCATAAATGTTGACCGTGTATTCTTTTTTGTTTTAAGTATTATTAAATATTTAAAAGTTATTATATACTTTTACTCAATTTTTTTAAGCAATGGCTGAATTTAGAAGTTTTAAAAGGACTCAGATTTTTTTTTTATTTACTAGCTCAAGAGACAATCGAGACCACGCTGATAAAACACTGATAGCATGATCCAGATAAGCTGGTCTCATATGACTGGGAGCCACACATATCTGAATAGGAAACAACCCATACATATAGGAAAAAAAAATCCCACCATTTTATTAATAAATGTGGGGTGTGCAATTTCGAACCCATGAAAGTCATGATAGAGGGTGCAATTGTTTACTACTCAACTGACCCTCTTTGCGTGATTTATAGGTGAGAGTTAATTTCTCCTTGTATAATTACTTTCTGTTTTTCGAGAAACATTTTTTTTATGTGAGAGATATTTTCTCTTTTGAGAAATATGTCATTTCGATAAATATATGTTATAATAATTAATTTATTATATGATAAAGTAAAAAAAAAAAAAAAAAAAAAAAAAAGAGCAGATAGGGTGGGGGTTGTAGTGTCACCCCATTCCATGGAGTTTGACCCATCAACCAAACGTTCATGGTTCAATCTGCATTTAAAACCTTAAAAGTGAAGACAATTTTTTCATACGATGTGGGTCTCTTCTCCTAATTTTGGGACCCAATTCTAAACCATATCTTAGAGATTCTAATCAAAAGTGTTCAGTAAATTACATGATGTATATAATATTTGTGTAATAATTAAAAATAAAAAAGAATTAAAAGAATCTTCTTCTTGTTGGAAGCTTCATATATTCTCTCGAACAATAAATAATAGAAGCTAAGTGGACCAAACTATCCTTGTATTATTCAGATTTGATGTTGATTTCATCCACCTATCCTTAACTGACAATATTATTTGTTTAAGAAAAAACTGACTGACATTGTTGAAATGGCAATTCTTACTATTTTTTACGAGCATGACGTGTATCAGAGCCTAGAGAACTGTAGGTGCACATGAACATGATCACCATGTCAAAATTTGTGTTGAAAATATATTAAACTCTAATTAATAAGATTTGACAAGTCTGAGTTTCAAAAACTTAAAAAAATATAAAAATATAAAAAGATTTAACATGGTTGTGTATATATATATAAACAATAAATTGTGAGTCATTAATTGAATATAAATTAATGTTGTCAAAGTAAGTGAATAAAAATAAGTGTATTTAATAATTAATAATTGAGAAACTAAAATTATTATATTAGTACCTTTATGAGATCATAAAAAATAATAATACTATTTTATAAGATCGTGGGTTGAATTAGCCTATTAATCTTTCTTCTTATCCTTTTATCCGTTCAGTATGAGATTTGTTCTCTTTCCATCACAAATGACTTCCGACTGATCAACATGTGGCATTTATCCCAATCTGATAGTTGAAAGTGGGATTGTGAATTCTTTATTTGTAGAGAAACCAAAGTGCACTTTCATGCATTTACTTTGGCCTTTATTTTGACAATTAAATTAATTTGAATATAGAACACTGTACTGGGAGTAGGAGGCCAGCACAACAAAGAAGACCAATTCCATGTTTCATAAATGTATTGATGTAATCATATGAGAAAAGGTGTTACTGAAGTGACAAGTTTTCATTGTTGTTAAAGAATGATTTAGTGTGCATATTTAAATATAGAAGCATTCAATCAAGACTTAGTTTCAATATCTTTTATCAAGTAGGGGAAAACATAAAAAGACTAGTTCAATGAATTAATTACCGCCATATGGATTATCTGCTAAATGTTTTGATATTTGTCACTTTACTAATTACTTTACATAAGAAGAAAATATTGAATATCAAAGCCATGTATATTCTAATAAAAGTTTGCACATTTAATTATTTCTAAAAAAATAAATAAATATCACAAATCATCAATATCAAATTTTTTTTATCACAATTTAAATTTGATATTTGCTTCAGTAGAATATTAATATTCACATTTGGCGAAGCAATCAATTCAATTTGTATGAGTAAATGTGGTTTGAGGTTTCTTCTTGCTTAATATTAATTTATAATTATGATAATTATGACTGTTAAATAAATTGAAATGGGAATAACAGAATTATTCTTTCAGAAGCTTATATGTTTTATAATTATTATAAGGACAACTATTGAAAACTTCATATTTGTTGACTATTCAAGTCATAGGATTTGAATTTTGATGCCATTATCACCTACCAATCCTTAAGAATTCTCTTTTCTAATTTAATTTCGTTTTGTTAATTCACAAGCTAATACATTAGCAAAAGTTCATCAACTTTTCAACTAGTTTGTCGAAATTAATACGTGCAAGACATATTTAAAATATCATTATAAACTCTACCATGAAAGAATTTTCAAAACAAAACAAAACAAAACAAAAAAAAAAAAAAAAAAACTCTATCATGAAAGTTTCAAGAATCATTATAATCAAACACACTGTCCAAACTTTGCTGAAACTGTTCTCATCTCTCACATAAATCTCCCGTGTAAAAGATAAAAGAGGTTATATCTATTTTTCAAAAAATTCTTATTAGTTTAGTTATAACTCGACCAAACTTTAGGATAGACATATAAAATGAAACTAGCCAATTTATAAATCTTAAATAGAAACCTGAACTTTGTTGTGGGTACGATCTCAAATTCTACAATATGTAACCGTCTAACACAAAACTTTGATTAATGGGGTATGTCTAAGTACTTATAGCTTTCTTCCTATTTACCACATAAAATTTGGCAAACCTTTTGTTTTATTCAAGCAGGTTATTTGTCTCTAATTTATCAAAAAAAAAAATCAAGATCAGCCCTCTCACCATATATATAGACACCGTATTAAACCATGATCAACCTTATATGTTAGTTTGATTAAAAAGCAAAAATTTCGCTATATAATACTGAATTTGGCTCAAGGGTTTGTTACAATACCAAACTTTTTTTTTTTTTCCTTTGAAACTAGTTGTTTTGCTAATTTGACATTACACATTAAAATATAAATATTAAAAAAATATATCAACTATTGCACATATTGTTTGCTTCAGTCAATTGAATTGATCAGACGATGAAAAACGACCACTTCCATGTCCAAAATTTAAAGTGAACAAATATTTTTTTATATTCATATATTTAGAAAGAACGGTTCATACAGGAACAAAATAAACAATATTTAACAAATAAAAGACTTGTAAGATTTTCGTGCTGCTCCAACAAGGGAAAAGCAAAGAGCGGTTCATTGAACCTCATCTATAAATAAGCTTGTTTGTCATGCAACATTTCTCACTCCTCATCAAAGCAACAAAACACTTGGTACAATTTTAGAGATAAACACAGCCCAATTAATCACCATGAAAGCCGTTCACTTTCTTGTAGCTTCTGTCTTCTTGGCTTTGGCGTCCTCCCTGGCCTCTGCCTCTGACCCTAGCCCTCTTCAGGATTTCTGTGTAGCCATCAACGACACCAAGAATGGTGGTAAGTATATATGCTCTTTCTTTATGTAGAAAATAAATCTCACAAATTTATGCGTGACATTTTATATTTATGTTAATGCTAAAGTCTATTTTCACTATGTGCAGTGTTTGTGAATGGGAAGTTTTGCAAGGACCCAAAGCTTGCCACACCGAATGACTTCTTCTTTTCTGGGCTCAACATCCCTAAAAATACAGATAATCCAGTTGGTTCAACTGTCACTCAAGTAAATGTAGCCCAGATACTAGGACTTAACACACTTGGTATTTCCTTGGCTCGTATAGACTTTGCACCATATGGTGGCCTGAACCCACCTCACACTCATCCTAGAGCCACGGAGATTCTGGTAGTCCTGGAAGGGACTCTTTATGTTGGTTTTGTCACATCTGATAACAAACTGTTCACCAAGGTGCTCAACAAGGGAGATGTGTTTGTTTTCCCAGTTGGGCTCATTCACTTCCAGTTCAACATAGGAAAAACCAAGGCAGTTGCCATCGCTGCTTTGAGCAGCCAGAATCCTGGTGTCATCACAATAGCAAATGCAGTCTTTGGATCCAATCCTGCCATTAATCCTGATGTTCTTTCCAAGGCTTTCCAGTTGGACCAGAATATTGTCAAATCTCTTCAGAAGAAGTTTTGGTGGGATAACAATTAGGTGAGGAATGTAAGTAGCCGTGAAAACAGATGGTATCTAGCTAATGCATTGATAATAGTTGGGATTTTGATGTTATTCATTGTAGTGGTTATCCTTGATATAATATTGTAATAAATAAATTGTTTGTGGGCATGGAATCAATAATAAAATATTGAGCTTTTCAAAATAAAAATATCAATAAAATAGATATTGGGGTGAATATTTAATCTTTTATCTCTCTAAATTGTCTTTCCAATGCTAAATTTTATAAGCATTTTGAGTCCAAACCTTTTCCTGATTTATTGACATCTTAGAATACAAACAGTTTGCATAGTTAATATTTATTTATTTTAATTTTCTTTTATATAGATAATCGTTTTAAAATAGTAGTTTTAACCTATGTTCCTAGGGTAGATGTTAAGACAAAAATTTGAAAAATGAACCAAAAAAAAACAATGAGGTAACACTTCTACCAGTATTATAAGATTACTAGACCAAAAGCTTTGCTTTATCTTTTTATTATTGCCAGTTTGCAATATAATTCTGTACATCTCTTGACTTTACTAATTTAGGATATGATTAAATTAAGATCTATCAAAACTACTATAATTATTATATCGGCCCAGTAATTGTTCCCATCCGTAGAAGAATTTAATATCCCGAACTTTCTCGAAAACCAATGAAAAATCATTTAAGTTAAATAGTTTATAATAGCTTTCAAATATTTTTAAAGATTCAAATTCAGTCATAATCTAAATTTTACTCAATTTCTTTAATTTAATAATACTTAAGTATACAAAGAATGAACAGTCAACATTTGTGATTGTTTTATCTCTCTATCATACAAGCAAACATTTCATCCAAACTCACACTCCCTCTTAAAATTAATAAGTTTTTCAAAAATTATTAATTTTCCTGTAGATGTAAAACAGATATAATTAATGTTTATGTATTTCTCAACTAACATAGTTATATAGGAATTAAAGTAAGTGTTTAACTAATTTTTGAAGGTTTAGAAATTAAAATAAGTATCCATATTAAAGGGCATCATTATTAAAATACCAGTGTATGCCTTGCACTGATCATGGGTGTGTGACCGCACTCAATTGTGGTACAGCCGCGCACCACCATTGAAGTAAGTGACCAGTGCATCTCTTGCATTCATCATGGGTAGTGCACGACCGCTCTCAAACACTGAGGGGATTGCGCACTAACACTGGAGTAATTGAATGACCACGCACTCAAACCAATACAAGTCTTGCACTGGTCATGGGTGCGCGATCGGGTTCAAACAGTGGTGCAGTCGCGCACCAACACTAGAGTAAGTATGCAGCCGCACCACAATGTGAAAGCAGTTGCACACCCATGACCAGTGCAAGGCTTGCACTTCTCATGGGTGTGCAGCCGCGCTCAAATCATGATGCGGTTGCATACCAACACTGGAACTAAGTATGTTGCCTTGCCATGATGGACACCCATGCCAATGCAACGCAGTCAATTAACGGTGCAATTGCACACAAGTTGAAAGCATTTGTCAGAAATTTCCAAACTCTGAAAATGATAAGGACAAAAGTGTAAACTTTGCATCCACATGTATTTCGATCAAACTTTCGAGTCATGAGTTTCCTCCCTATAAAGTTGAAGGGTCTCATACGTTCCAAAGCCCATACTTATATCTACCTATGAAATCAATCTTAAAATTGAATCATTTAGTCTGAGGAATACAAAATAAGAATTTTGGTTCCTGATCCCAAAAGAAACCTAGCTCTCCATAACCAGTCAGAAGTTCCATTGTTTGTAGAGGTTTTCAATATTATAGTTTTATAACTAGTTATTTCATCACTTCCAAATAACTATATCACTTGTGACGAAAAATAATATGTAAAATATATAATAAGGCCAATTAAAATTTTATCAGCATCATTTCTTACATCAATTTTGCTAATAACATAAATTTTAGCCCATAAAAAATTAACGAACAAGAAAATAATATTTTTCCCACTTGAGTGTTAATAAATACAACTACAACTCTAACTTTTCAATTAAAATAAGGGAAAAAATCATTTTAGTCCTTAACTTTTGAGAAATGATCAAATTTTTAAATATGTTTAAAAAAATGACAAAATGAACCTTAACTTTTCATAAAAGTATCAAATTAGTTCCTTCCACTGGTCAATTAACAGTCAAACCTAACAGAAAATATTAAAATACTAATTTAACCTTACACTCAATTACAACAAATAAAAAGACCATTATACTCCCAACTAAAGTTAAATATTACAATAATATAATATTCATGATGTATATTCATTTATTGAAAAATTACCATGTTACCCTTATAGTAAAAATTTTTCTTAAATCTTTTAATGAAAATGTGATTTTTTTTTTATTATTATATATATATTTTTTAGTTTATGCTTAGGCTCCAACTTTCCATTTTTGTTTTTTTTTTTTTCAATTTATGCTGCAGCCTATAATTTTTGCTCCTTCTTTTCTTTTCTTTTTCTTTTTTCAGTTTATGCTGCGGCTTATAATTTTTGCTCCTCCTTTTCTTTTCTTCTTTTTTTTTTTTTTTTCAGTTTATGGTAGCCTATAATTTTTGCTCCTTTTCTTTTCTTTTTCTTAAACTAATTTTTGCTCCATGTATGTAATATTTTTACAGCTTTTGCTTTTGCTCCATTTGTTTAATATTTTTGTTGCATCTATTAATTTTCTTCAGTAATATTATATACTTCAGGTACACATATTTATGACATAATTAGTATATGCATGGGGATGATATTCATATATAAGAAATGACCTGTAATGTTGGATGCATGATGTTTTGACATTGAATGAAAAAAGCACTGAAATCAATAATCTGTGGACCACTTGCCTATGCAAATGAGAATAAAATAGTAAGAAAAGTGACAATAACATGTGGTCCAAACATGGAACATAGTTTGCAAAACAAACATACAACAATCATTTGCATTTTTAATCCCACAAATGTGAACATAAATATAATATTAAAAATAGCCACCATATCCTCAACATGTGGTCCAAATATCCAATCATTGTTGACACCAAATTGTCAACATCAAACAAAAAATAATGTAACAACAAATAATATTGCATGCATGTTGTCCCAAAAATAAACTACCACACTATCAACACCTTTAATTGCATGCATAACAACAGATGTCTGCAAAAGCTATAAAAACCATGCACCAACCATGCATAATAGATTTGGACATAGAAACAACTCATGCAAAAGTTTCGTGTGGTATCCAAATCTAACAAAAACAGAAAGTAACTGCAATCCTCAAGATTGGGAAGTGGAACCTATTTGCGAGCAAATATCAGAAACATGTGGTGGTCTATTAGGCGTCGGGGCAGTAGGTGGTTCATTGGATGTGCTGCAATGATTTTGCATGCTGCAATAAATTATGTTAGTAATTTATATCTGTAAACCCTCGAATTGGATTTTATGGATTTCCCCAGATATAGTCTCTAAATAATTATTGGAGACCCTAATTGGTTTATGGAAACGCTTAAGGTTATAGAGAACCCATAGGGATTGAATTAAACTCGATTGGAGATTAAATGGAATGATAAAATGATGAATGAAATCGAATAATTTTTCAAAGAAATAAGGGATTAAATTGAAGATAAAATTTAATAATTGTGGTCAAAGTAGGATTAAGCTAAAAGTCAAGGGAGGAGACTGATATTTTTAAAGGACGTGACCGTCATTTTGAGGATAGTTTGGGGAGGAAAGCATAAAGCCAAACTTTGTCTAAAAATCTAAAGAGAGAGAGAGTGAGTTGTCGGAGAAGAGAAGAGAAGAAAAGAAAAGAGAAGAGAAAAGAGAAGAGAGAAGAGAAAAGAAGAGAAGAGAAGAGAAGACTTGTCGCGCGACGCCGGAGGAGGAAGAAGACCGCCGACCGAGCAGTCGACCGCCGACCGACCAGCCGCAAGATCGTCGAACAGTAGTCGCGACGCGAGATGAAGCTGTCCGACCAGAACCAGCGCTGAAAACCGAGCAGAACAGCCGCGAATCAGAGTTGATCGGCGAGGAAGAAGACCGTGGCGAGCTGCCGTCCGGTCACCTGCAGTCTTGCATGCAAAACCCATTTGATTTTCCTCCATTTCAGCTGCATCTGAGCTTGTTTTCAGCTTGAAATCAGCTCCTCATCTGCGTGCAGATCCGGCGACAGAGATAGCAGAACGGCGCCGAAAAACAGCTGCAAGTTGCGGCGAACCGAGAGGGAAAGAGAGAGAGGAAGAGAGGGGAAGAAAAGAGGAAGGAAAACAGCCCAAACCCAGCTCAGATCCATCCCAAAATCAGTCCAAAACCATCCCAAAAGCGAAGTAACGCAATAGAAAAAGGGGTGAGTTATTTAAGTTTGAAAATGATGATTTTTGTTGGTGTATAAGTTGATTTGAGATGGATTTCGTTGTGATTTGTTGATTGGTTGTTTTTGAGTGAAAACAATTTGAGAAATAAGTATTTGAAGTTGATAAGGAGGTTAGAATACTAAGAAAATGTCAAAGAGTTATTGAGAATCCAAAATGCGCAATAAACTAGTTTAAAGGGCAATTTCGTAAATTGACCCTTATGACATCCGTTGAATGTTTGGACGACCCTAATGAGTTTAATTAAGAGTATTGAAGCTATTAAAAGCGAAAGATTAAGATTAGAAACTAATATGGAGAGTTGCGCGTAAAAATGGGTCATATAGGGACGATTGTGTAATTTCAAGTTTCCAGAGATTTACGCGAATGTAATATGTTATGTAGGTGACGAGGACGCTCGTGGATCGAGGCGAGAGGATTAGGGGCTCCGCACGCGCTATTTTCAGTCAATAGTTTTGTGAGTGAGTTTTATTTAAAGATTTTAAAAGTATTTCAAATTATCAAATTTGATTTGATAAGTAATTGCTTGAATTTATTTTAATGCATTGATATATGCATGAGCATGAAATGAGAATGTGATTTTATATGCATAAATATATATAAAGTTGTTGCAATGAGATTTCAGAAACTAAGTTTTCAAGCTTGAATTGAGAAAATCAGTTTTAGTGCTTAATGCACTCAGAAAATGAGTTTTAGTGCTTATGGCACTCAGAAATCAGATTTTAGTGCTTTATGCACTCAGAAAGAGATTTGTGCTTTTGCACCAGAAAGTTAAAACAGAAAAGAGAAAAGTGTTTTCAAAACCAGAAAGTATCCCCTCAGGGATTTTCAGAGATTACAGAGCAGTTTAGACCCGATCGGTCTATCCCACTTCAGTTGGCACAGTCCTGGGAAGGGATAAGTTACTAACTTGGGGGGATAAGTGTCAGAGTCTGTCAGTCGAGTCGCCATTACTGATGTGGGGTAGTGTTTCGTGTGCTATGGTTAGCGCTGAGAAATTCCGCACATAGCCGTTAGATTCGAGAGACCCCAGATTTAGGGATACTATGGTAATTTTGAAAGATATCGAGAAACAACTTTTAAAAGAAAAGTTTATTTGAGATAAAAGATACTTTAGAATTATTATTGAAGTTATTTATGATTTACAGTTGCAAGTTTTGTATTTGAATACGTGCATGTGCTTATATATGAATTCTCTTATTTAAGTTGATATTTCAGAGATTTAAGTTTGAAACGCTTTAGAAACAAAAAGTAGTTTTCAAATGTTTTTAGAGGAGGAAGTTTTGAAAACCAGACTTTCAAAGAAAAGATAAATTATCACTCACTGAGCTTCTAGCTCATTATTTTCTGTTTTATATAAAAACCTCCTCAGGTACTCTCAGCAGGTAGCCGATCAGTAGCATTACCTCCAACGGGCGAGCCAGCGCGACACGACATCATTGATTTGCTCATTTTGTTTCAGCAGTTATATTTTCATGTAAATATCTTTTGAAATGTATAAGTAATTTGAAAGTTGCAATTATTCATTTATAACTGTTTTTAAATTGCTTTTGATTTAAATGAGATTTATTAAATATTGTTTGAATTTATTTAAGTTGATTTAGAAATCAAATGCATGATTGAGGCCTACGGGCAACCAGAAGTTGGGTTGGTGATAAATTTTAGTCGAAGTGTTGTTTTTCTGTAAACAGGTTTTTCGGGAATGTTAAAAATACAGCTATTATGCTGCCGAAATTTTATTAGAAAAATGAGTTTGGAAAATGAATTTAAAATTAAAAATTTTTCGTACGCGTTTTTAGTTTTTAAAGAAAACCCAACCCAACAATGTTTTAGAAAGTATAAAAGAGTTTAGGGTTCGCTCCACGGGTTTCGCTTAGCCCGACGAGTCGGGTCTGGGAGGGATCCGTTGGGGTGCCCGGCGTGACCGACCGGATCAGAGTTAGAGGTATCCGGGTTGGGTCGCGTTAATATCATACATCTTGTCTATCCAAAATAACATGTGAATAAATAAGTTACCTTAGTATAATGGACTCATGTTGGGTTGTAGAACTAGAACTTGCATGGATCCTAAAATGGTGGAAAACAGTAAGAACAAAGATATATGATAGAAAACTCAAAATTTTGAGAGTTTAAACTTACTGTGCAGATGATGATTTCTGTGAGGTAGTCTTCCCTTTTCCCTGTGCAACACCTTTCTTTTCTTTTCCATTTGCACCAACTTTCTTTCCTCTGCTAGCTAAACCCTATATTACAAAATCAAAACTAACATTAAGTTTCAACTTATGTAAACTTACATGCAGCAAAATGCAAATGAAATTAATATTACCAGAGTTGGACAAGTTCGTTTGTTATGGCCAAGGATTTTACATCTACTGTAGCGACTTGAAAAAGTCTTTGATGGTGCAGGGGGTTCATCTGCAACCCTTTTCCTTGCCTTTTTAGGCCTCCCAATTTTAGCCGATTTCTATGGAGGCTCAATGCACTCAGTTGTGAACTCAAGCCATCTAGACTCATTTGGAATAGGGTTGATGCTGCCACTGTAAGTCAGTTCCATTGCTTCTTTTGAGTAGTACCAGTCTACATGATCTTCTACTTTCTTGTTTCGATACATCAAAACTGCAATAACATGCTTACATGGCAATCCGCTCAGTTGTCATTCCCCACAATCACAAATTTTATTTTCAATATTCACTAAAATCTTCTTATGCCTGCCTTCAATAGTTTCATACCACTCTCCTCTCCCATGTAATACTGTTAATGTCATTCCATCTTTCTCATTATTCTCTAACCTCTTTCTTGCATATGGCGTGATGGAATCTTTCATCTTCTCGATCTGATCCCATTTTTCACAATATCTTACCATCATTATTCTTCTTAAATGCTCAATGAGACTAAGCATTGGTTTTTCCCTCTCTTCCTTCACCCAACTGTTGAAGCTTTCAGACATATTGTTGGTAATGTGGTCTGACTTGATACATTCATCAAATGCATGTCTAGCCCATTTCTCCACAGGTTCTTCATTAACCAGCCAAAGGAATGCGTCATAAGTGTCCTTTTTAATTGACTCCAATGAGTCTCAATAGGCCGCCACACTAGTAGCTCTAGATGCTGCTTATAATTTCTCAATCACTAAAACACTCTTGAAAGAAGTCTTAAAATTAGCCACCATATGTTTGAAACAATATCGACTTTCCGCAAGTGGCCACACCCTAGCTAATGCTACCACACAACCTTTTTGTCGATCACTCATAAAACATATGACTTTGTTATCATCCCAATCTAATGATTCCTTCAACAAACTTAAAAACCAAGTCCAATTGTCTAATGTTTCCAACTCACAAACACCAAAAGCAAGTGAAAAAATTCCACTATCACCATCCAAAGCTACAGCATTAAGCATAACCCCCTCAAAATGGACTCGTCAAGTGGCATCCATCAATACCTATCAACGGTCGACATCCTTTAACAAACCCTTCTTGCATGGCCTTAAAACTAAGGAAGAATCTTTCAAATTTTGCAATTAGTCCTACACTGTGATTGATAAAGACCTTCACAACTGACCTAGGATTCATGGATAGAATTGCGTTTGCATATTTTTTGACCTTGCTATATGATTCAACATGATGTATTTTCAAATTTTTCAAAACCGTCCTCTTTGCACGATGTATGACTTGATATTCGCAATGGACCCCATATCTTTCCATCAGTTAGGCTTGGATAGTTTTTTTGCTTATCTTAGGATCTGCTTCAATGGAAGAAGCCATTACTGAAGCAACCCACTTCTTGCTTGCTGCCTTGTTTTTAGCCACCCTCGCACACATATGGTGAGAACTAGTAATACTCTTCACCATCCAAGTCACCCCATCTCTCAATTTCGAGGTATGCACTCTCCAATCGCAACTCTCGTTTTTGCACATCACAGTGTACCGCCAATTGTCATTCTTCACCTTCTTCAATTGAAAGCCCTCTTGGATTGCATAACTACTAATAGCATCCTTTACTGATTGCGTATTGCCAAACACACATCCCTCCTTCAAATCTACAAACCCATTTGGATTGGGTGCCCAGTAATGTGTACTACAGTATTGGGTCATTCTAGTTAACCCATCTTCCTTCTCATCAGATAACATAATGTGTGTCGCATTCCCATCTAGAACACAATATGCTTGCCCAATCTCTTCATTTGATTGTTCATCTTCGTCAACTAAACTAACCACTGTCCCATCATCTGAACTATCTTCATCCCCATAATCTTCATTTGCTGAACTGTTTGATTGAGCTTGTTCTTCAACTGGTTTTTCTTTGATAGGTGTTTCCCTCTCTTCGTCAACTAAACCTCGAAATGAGCTCATAGAACCTAAAAAGCATAAACAAATATAGAAAAGTAAATTTAAAAATGTAAGCCACATTGTGCAAAAACATGCACCACCAGTGTACAAAAAACACGCACCACCAATGTACAAAAAACACTCAAAAACAGCCAGAAATGCCATTGAACAATCTCTACAAACAACACCATCTCAAAAACAAGCAAAACCTAACCATACACCAATGTACATGTGCAAAGACCAACGCAAACATGCACCACCAATGTATAACAACATACACCACCAGTGTACCAAAACACGCAAAAACCAACCATTCATCATTGTACAAAAAGGGGCAAAAACCAACTCAAACATGCATCGTCACTATTCACACCAACCATAACAAACATCAGTCAATAGTACCATGCAAAATTCTCTGCCAAGTTCTACAGACCCACACAACAAACCCCCAAAATACCCCTTCTTTCACACAAAAAGCCTTACAATCCAATTTCAAAAATCCTAACCAATCCAACAATTGTACATAACAAGTAAAACATAGTTTTTGGTGAATAATAAGCACAAACTCATGTTCATACAGCCTTTCTTAGCAAAACCCACAACAAAATCAAAAGAAAAAAAACCCAACACCGCCGGACGAAGTGCTCAAACCCTAACGGACTCACCTAAGTTGATGAAGACAATCACCGCAGCTCGAGAATTTGACCGAACAGCGTCCGAGGTATGAGTTGACAACGGCGGAACGAGTTCGGGTTGACAGTACGCGAACAGGCTACGGGTTGACAATAGTCGAACGGGTCGAACGACTACAAATGGATGATCGTCGAACGGTGACGGTAGTGGCCGAGGGTTGGTGGTCAGTGGTCGGTGAACATGTGTGGGTCTTTGAAACGAGGTGGGGTGTGGCATGGAAACGGGGTGTGGTGCTGTTGCCTGTTGAGAGTGGTGTGGGTAAAGTGGCTTTGTTTTTAAATCAAAGTCATTTTATTTTTAATTTTCATTTTTTAACTCATTTTATCTTACTTACACATGTCATCATCCTGCATCATAATTGGAAATGTCAATTTTACCCACATCCATTATGATATCAGTTAGTTTGACTGTTAGTTGACCAATGGAAGGGACTAATTTGACACTTTTCTAAAAAGTTAAGATTCATTTTGTCCTTTTTCGAAACATATAAATTATGCATGTACAAAGAAAACGGTACAATGGATAGTCATTTAATTTGAAAAACTTATAAATTATGCATGTACAAAGAAAACGGTTCACTGCAAATCAAAGTTCCAAATAAATACGTGAACAACAATTCTCATAGTTTGTTATCATAAGAACAAGCATCATAGGCGTTTCAAAAAACAAAACAAAACAAAAAACAAGCATCGTATACAATATTCCTTGGTGCAACTCTTTCAAATGATTCATGGTCTGAATATAGTTTTCAAACACTAGGATACAAATTTAAGATTTTGAAAAATGACTTGGATGAACCCCTACAAACTACAGAGAACAAAAAACAAAAAACATAATTCCTTGTTATTATAATTTGAAGAAGTATTTTTGAGATTGTCTTAAAAGTTAAAATGAGATTGTCTTAAAAGTTAAAACTGTTTTTGGATGCAATCAAACCAAACAAGTCTACCTTTCTAGACAATGAATCAAACAACCCTTGAGGCTCCTGCATTTCACTATCAAGCTAACCACTAGAATCTAACTTACATGCCAACACTAACAATAATGTGAAAAGGAAAATCAATCCAGTCATGATTAGGAAAACAAAAACAGCATGGTTCAATCCACAATAATATTTCGGCCTTACCAATTCTGGCCAAACGATTAACCTAACTTGGGATAGGATTCCCAGTGAGTCTAAGACAAGCATCATTGCACAGTTTGTGGTGATCAAATTGTATGCATTGCCTTTGTAATTCTCAGCCAATTCCTCCATCACTATCCTCACCTCTGCAGGCCCCATATCAGGATTCCTACAGGTTATGAATTTCATTTATCATGCCCCCTCAAGAAGAAGTTTTGAGAGAAGAATATAATCTTGGCTTGTAGAAGTTGAAGCTAGGCTTGCATAAGTGGTTTGGTAAGTGCATCTGCTAGTTGATCAATGAAAGAGACATAAGCCACCTGAAGAGAACCGTTTTGAACTTACTCTCCAATGAAATGATAATCGATTGATTGTTATTTTTGCGTGACCTAGTTAGGTTTTGCTTCATGTGGTTTGGTTGTTGTTGGACCCGATTCAATCGGTGGTTATTGAAATTAGGGTTAGAGTTTCTAGAATTCTTCATCGAAGGAGAAATCAAGGGTTGCTTCAAGAATCGATAATCTTTGATAAGCAATCTTGAAGGCTTATAACTGTCATTGTCATCTTTAATCGAATCTAAATAAAACGCAAAACCAAGAAAAAGAGAGAGATATCTGGAACTTGACTAATCAAAGTCAAAGAACTGATTGATCTACAAAGGAGAAAGACCGATTAATTAATCAATCAAATGATTGATTAACTAATCGATCAAAGGAAAAATATTCACAAAAAACATTGAAAAAAAATGAACGTGAATTTGATTTCTAATTACAAGAAAAATGAAAAAGGAATTAGGGTCTCAAGAAATTGAAATTTGAATAGAGAGAGAGAGGAAAGAGAAGATTTTGATATTGAACTTATGAGAATTGCAATTGAAATTAAAATTGGAAGGACGTCATTGACGGTGACGACAGTCGAAGGAGCGAGAAGTGACCCATTGATGAACTTGTAGAGTCCATGCCTAATTAAAAGTGCTTTCATCTGAAGTTTCCAGGAAACATAGTGGAGGAAAGTTTAACAGTGTTGTTGATATTGATCATTATGAAGGGTTTTACAGGTTCACATGTGTTGGGAATTGTGAGTTGATTATTGTCGTTGGTCATTATTGATGATAAGCTATTGCAGGCGTGGAGGAAATGAGAGAAAAGGAAATTTTTGGGCTTTAGGATCAAAGCTCTAATACCATGAAGAGATTGAGAGAATAAGAAGAAACTATGACATACTAAACACTAACAAGTCATAAATTGAAATCATGTTTATAATTCTAAAACTATTAGAAATAAGAATCCTAATTTAAGCTAAAACTTGATTGACATATATGTCACTGACCAAATTATATATATTTCATCACCAAATTAAGGTTATCCGGTCAGTTGTCTTTTTACTTGTAAGAGCTTCCATAACAAAGTCAATTTGCTTCCATTTGTCAACCGCCATATGTATTATGGTAAATATTTTCATATTAATTTGTTACTTTACTCACCATAAGAAGAAGAAAATATTGAATATCAAAGCAATGTATATTCTGATAAACGTTTGCATATTTAATTATTTCTACAAAAACAAGATTTAAATATCACAAATTATCAATATCAGATTTTCTTAGATCAAAATCGAAATTTGATATTTGCTTCAATAGAATTTAACATTCACATTTGGCAAAGCGATCAATTTAATATATAGGAGTTAATGTGACTTGAAGTTTCTGCTTGATTAATATTAATTTATAATTATAATTGTTAATTATCATTAAATCTAAAAGCTTAAACTGATAGAAAATAGTCATACTATAGTATTAAAGCTTTAAAGCTATAATACATACATTAACACGCTCTCTTACGTGTTTACGTGTAACGTAGACGGATAATAGATGATGGACAAATGCTAAACGCTCCTTACCGTATAATATGTGTAACGAGAAGATTTTTAGATAAAAAGGGAAGAGATAGTTTGAACCATAAACCTCTAAGCTCTGATATCATATTAATTACCATTAAACCCAAAAGTTTAAGTTGATAGAAAAAAATTCAATTATAGTATTAAAGTCTTAAGGTTATAATACATTAACAACAATTATGGTTGTTATTCTTTGGTTTGGAATAAGTTAAAATGGGAATAAGAGTAACAAAATCATTCTAGAATAAGTTAAAATGAGAAGAAGAATAACAAAATCATTCTTTGCGAAACTTATATTTTTTATTACTTTTATAAGGACAAATATTGAACACTTCATATCTATTAATTAGGTCATAGGATTTGAATTTTGACGCCACTATCACCTACTAATCCTTAAGAATTCTCTTTCCTAATTTAATTTCGTTTCATTAATTCACAAGCTAATGCATTAGCAAAAGTTCATGAACATTTCTACTAGCTTGTCGAAATTAATACAAGCTAGCAAGATATATTTAATATCATCAGAAGCTCTACCATGAATGTTTCAAAAATCGCTATAATCAAAAACTCCGTCCAAAATTTCATGAATTTGACCCCATCTCTCTCATAAATCTCCCATGTGAAACATAAGAGAGGTTTCTACCTATTTTTCAAAAAAGTCATATTAGTCTATTCTCGAATCAAACTTTAGGATAGACCAATAAAATGCAACTAGCCAATTTACAAATCTAAATTAATTAGGAACTTGAACTTTGTTGTGGGTAGGATCTCAAATTCTACAATATGTAACCGTCTGCACAAAATTTTGATTAATGTGGTATGTCCAAGTACTTGATAGCTGTCTTCCTATTTACTACATCCAAATATTAGCAAACCTTTTGTTTTATTCAAGTGAGTTATTGTCTCTAATTTATCAAAAACAAAATAAATGAATAAATAAAGATCAGCCATCTCACCATATGTATAGACACCATATTTAAATCATGATCAACCTCATATGTTCGTTTGATTAACATGCAAAAATTTTGTAATATAATGTTGAATTTGGCTCAAGGTTTTGTTACAATACCAAAGTCTTTTTTTTTTTTTTTCCTTTGAAACTAGTTGCTTTGCTAATTTGACATTACGTATTAAAATATACATACTAAAATAAATATATAAACTATTGTACATCTTGTTTGCTTCAGTCAATTGAATTGATCAGACGATGAAAAATGACCACTTCCAAGTCCAAATTTATTAGCGAAAAGATATTTTACTATATTTATATGTTTAGAAAGAACGGTTCATACAGGAATAAAGTAAATAATATTTAACAAAATTAAAGACTTTGTAAGATTTTCATATCTACTCTAACAAGGGAAAAGCAAAGACCGGTTCAATGAACCTCATCTATAAATAAGCTTGTTTGTCATGCAGCATTTCTCAATCCTCATCAAAGCAATAAAACACTTGGTACAATTAGAGAGATAAACACAGCTCAATTAATCACCATGAAAGCTGTTCACTTTTTTGTAGCTTCTGTCTTCTTGGCTTTGGCTTCCTCCTTGGCCTCTGCCTCTGACCCTAGCCCTCTTCAGGATTTCTGCGTAGCCATCAATGACACCAAGAATGGTGGTAAGTGTATATGCTCTTTCACAAATTTATGGTTCATTTATGCGTGATATTTTATACTTATGTTAATGCTAAAATCTATTTTGACTATGTGCAGTGTTTGTGAATGGGAAGTTTTGCAAGGACCCAAAGCTTGCCACACCAAATGACTTCTTCTTTTCTGGGCTCAACATCCCTAAAAACACAGATAATCCAGTTGGTTCAACTGTCACTCAAGTAAATGTAGCCCAGATACCAGGACTCAACACACTTGGTATTTCCTTGGCTCGTATAGACTTTGCACCATATGGTGGCCTGAACCCACCTCACACTCACCCTAGAGCCACGGAGATTCTGGTAGTCCTGGAGGGGACTCTTTATGTTGGTTTTGTCACATCTGATAACAAACTCTTCACCAAGGTGCTCAACAAGGGAGATGTGTTTGTTTTCCCAGTTGGGCTCATTCACTTCCAGCTCAACGTAGGAAAAACTAAGGCAGTTGCCATTGCTGCTTTGAGCAGCCAGAATCCTGGCGTCATCACAATAGCAAATGCAGTCTTTGGATCCAATCCTGCCATTAATCCTGATGTTCTTTCCAAGGCCTTCCAGTTGGACCAGAATGTTGTCAAATCTCTTCAGAAGAAGTTTTGGTGGGATAACAATTAGGACGAGGAATATTTGAAGTATGGTAACTTGTGTATTGATAATAATTGGCCACTTATTCGTCATTCATTGTAGTGATCACCTTGATATAATATTGTAATAGTGAAATTGTTTGTGGGCATGAAATAATAAATTATATTGTGCTATTCAAAAATGGTTAATCGAGTAAAATATTGTGTTAGACATTTCAATCTTTGTCTCTCCCTAAATTTCCTTTTTTGCCCAAAATTAATATGAAGATTCGTCTGCTATCATAAAGACATAATGAAGAAAACTTAGCCAATACAACAATTATTATTTGAAATGGTGAAAAGGTGCAATGTGCATTTGATCAAGCTACACTATGAGAAATGCAATAGGGACCAAATCTTGACAAAAAAAGTTGGTCCTTAAAAAGGATATCCATTGGGATGAAACAAACGATCAACCGTTATTAAATAAAGTTTATAATAACTTTTAAATTGAGTAAAAGTTGAGTAAAAATTTATAATAGCTTTTAAATTCAGTCATAATATATATTTTTAAATTCAACTTTTTCTCAACCTTTTAAAAAAAAAAATTGAGTAAAACTTTATATTAAGTTTTAAGTTCAGTCAGAATCTATATTTTTCAAGACTCAAATTCAGTCATAAATGTGTATTCTTTTTTTTTTTTTTGAGTATTATTAAATATTTAAAAGTTATTATATACTTTTACTCAATTTTTTTAAGCAATGGCTGAATTTAGAAGTTTTAGAAGGACTCAATTTTTTTTTTCTTTTACTAGCCCAAAAGACAATCGAGGCTATGCTGATAAAACACTAATGGCATGACCCGGATAAGCTGGTCTCATATGACTGGAAGTCACATACATTTGGGTGGAAGACAACTCAAATACATAGGAAAAAAATTAAATCCCACCATTTTATTAATAAAGGTGCGGTGCACTAGTTTCAAACCCATGAATCATGAAAGGGGGTGCAATTGTTTACCACTCAACTGACCACACCCTACCCCCCTCTCCCCCCCCCCCCCCCCCTTTACGCAATTTGCATGTGAGAGTTAATTTCTCCCTGTATAATTATTTTCTTCTTTCGAGAAACATTTTCTTTATGTGAGAGATATTTTCTTTTTTGAGAAATATATGTTATAATAATTAATAAAAAAAAAAAAAAAAAAAAAAAGCAGATGGGTGGTGGCTATAGTGGCACCCCAGTCTATGGAGTTTAGCCCATCAACCAAATATCCATGATTCGATCTGCACTCAGAACCTTGAAAGTGAGGGTCATTTTTTCATGCGATGTGGGTCTCTTCTCCTAATTTTGGGACCCAATTCTAGACCATACTTTAGAGATTCTAATCAAGAGTGTCCAATAAACTACATGGTGTATATAATATTTGTGTAATAATTAAAATAAGAAAAAAAAAAAGAATAAAAGAATCTTCTTCTTGTTGGAAGCTTCATATATTCTCTCGAACAATAAATAATAGAAGCTAAGTGGACCAAACTACCTTGTATTGTTCAGATTTGATGTTGATTTCATCCACCTATCTTTAACTGACAATATTATTTGTTTAAGAAAAAACTGACGACATTGTTGAAATGGCAATTCTTACTATTTTTTACAAGCATGATGTGTATCAGACCTAGAGAAACTGTAGGTGCACATGAACATGATCACCATGTCAAAATTTGTGTTGAAAATATATTAAACTCTAATTAATAAGATTTGACAAGTCTGAGTTTCAAAAAATTAAAAAAAATAAAAATAAAAAAAGATTTAACAAGCTGTAAATGGTGTGTGTATATATATATATAAATAAACAATAAATTGTGAGTCATTAATTGAATATAAATTGATGTTGTCAAAGTAAGTGAATAAAAATAAGTGTATTTAATAATTAATAATTGAGAAACTGAAATTATTATATTACTACCTTTATGAGATCATAAAAAATAATAATATTAATTTATAAGATCGTGGGTTGAATTAGCCTATTAATCTTTCTTCTTATCTTTTTATCCGTTCAGTATGAGATTTGTTCTCTTTCCATCACAAATGACTTCCGACTGATCAACATGTGGCGTTTATCCCAATCTGATAGTTGAAAGTGGGATTGTGAATTCTTCATTTGTAGAGAAAACCAAAGTGCACTTTCATGCATTTACTTTGGCCTTTATTTTGACAATTAAATTAATTTGAATATAGAACACTGTACTGGGAGTAGGAGGCCAGCACAACAAAGAAGACCAATTCCATGTTTCATAAATGTATTGATGTAATCATATGAGAAAAGGTGTTTACTGAAGTGACAAGTGTTCATTGTTGTTAAAGAATGATTTAGTGTGCATATTTAAATATAGAAGCATTCAATCAAGACTTAGTTTCAATATCTTTTATCAAGTAGGGGAAAACATAAAAAGACTAGTTCAATGAATTAATTACCGCCATATGGATTATCTGCTAAATGTTTTCATATTTGTCACTTTACTAATTACTTTATATAAGAAGAAAATATTGAATATCAAAGCCATGTATATTCTAATAAAAGTTTGCGCATTTAATTATTTTAAAAAATAAATAAATATCACAAATCATCAATATCAAATTTTTTTTTATCAAATTTAAATTTGATATTTGCTTCAGTAGAATATTAATATTCACATTTGGCGAAGCAATCAATTCAATTTGTATGAGTAAATGTGATTTGAGGTTTCTTCTTGCTTAATATTAATTTATAATTATGATAATTATGACTGTTAAATAAGTTGAAATGGGAATAATATAATTATTCTTTCATAAGCTTATATGTTTTATAAGTATTATAAGGACAAATATTGAAAACTTCATATCTGTTGACTATTCAAGTCATAGGATTTGAATTTTGATGCCATTATCACCTACTAATCCTTAAGAATTCTCTTTTCTAATTTAATTTCGTTTTGTTAATTCACAAGCTAATACATTAGCAAAACTTCATCAACTTTTCAACTAGTTGTCGAAATTAATGCATATAAGACATATTTAAAATATCATTGTAAACTCTATCATGAAAGAATTTCCAAAACAAAACAAAACCAAAAAAAAAAAAAAAAATACTCTACCATGAAAGTTTCAAGAATCATTATAATCAAACACGCTGTCCAAACTTTTACTGAAACTGTTCCCATCTCTCACATAAATCTCCCGTGTAAAAGATAAAAAGGTTATACCTATTTTTCAAAAAATTCTTATCAGTTTAGTTATAACTCGACCAAACTTTAGGATAGACATATAAAATGAAACTAACCAATTTATAAATCTTAAATAGGAACCTAAACTTTGTTGTGGGTACGATCTCAAATTCTACAATATGTAACCGTCTAGCACAAAACTTTGATTAATGGGGTATGTCTAAGTACTTATAGCTTTCTTCCTATTTACCACATAAAAATTGGCAAACCTTTTGTTTTATTCAAGCGGGTTATTTGTCTCTAATTTATCCAAAAAAAAAAAAATCAAGATCAGCCCTCTCACCATATATATAGACACCGTATTTAAACCATGATCAACCTTATATGTTAGTTTGATTAAAAAGCAAAAATTTCGCTATATAATACTGAATTTGGCTCAAGGTTTTGTTACAATACCAAACTTTTTTTTTTTCCCTTTGAAACTAGTTGTTTTGCTAATTTGACATTACACATTAAAATATAAATATTAAAAAATATATCAACCATTGCACATATTGTTTGCTTCAGTCAATTGAATTGATCAGATGATGAAAAATGACCACTTCCATGTCAAAATTTACAGTGAAAAAATATTTTGTTTATATTCATATATTTAGAAAGAACGGTTCATACAGGAACAAAATAAACAATATTTAACAAATAAAAGACTTGTAAGATTTTCGTATCTGCTCTAACAAGGGAAAAGCAAAGACTGGTTCAATGAACCTCATCTATAAATAAGCTTGTTTGTCATGCAACATTTCTCACTCCTCATCAAAGCAACAAAACACTTGGTACAATTTTAGAGATAAACACAGCCCAATTAATCACCATGAAAGCCGTTCACTTTCTTGTAGCTTCTGTCTTCTTGGCTTTGGCGTCCTCCCTGGCCTCTGCCTCTGACCCTAGCCCTCTTCAGGATTTCTGTGTAGCCATCAACGACACCAAGAATGGTGGTAAGTATATATGCTCTTTCCATATGTAGAAAATAAACCTCACAAATTTATGGTTCATTTATGCGTGACATTTTATATTTATGTTAATGCTAAAGTCTATTTTAACCAAGTGCAGTGTTTGTGAATGGGAAGTTTTGCAAGGACCCAAAGCTTGCCACACCAAATGACTTCTTCTTTTCTGGGCTCAACATCCCTAAAAATACAGATAATCCAGTTGGTTCAACTGTCACTCAAGTAAATGTAGCCCAGATACTAGGACTTAACACACTTGGTATTTCCTTGGCTCGTATAGACTTTGCACCATATGGTGGCCTGAACCCACCTCACACTCATCCTAGAGCCACGGAGATTCTGGTAGTCCTGGAAGGGACTCTTTATGTTGGTTTTGTCACATCTGATAACAAACTCTTCACCAAGGTGCTCAACAAGGGAGATGTGTTTGTTTTCCCAGTTGGGCTCATTCACTTCCAGTTCAACATAGGAAAAACCAAGGCAGTTGCCATCGCTGCTTTGAGCAGCCAGAATCCTGGTGTCATCACAATAGCAAATGCAGTCTTTGGATCCAATCCTGCCATTAATCCTGATGTTCTTTCCAAGGCTTTCCAGTTGGACCAGAATATTGTCAAATCTCTTCAGAAGAAGTTTTGGTGGGATAACAATTAGGTGAGGAATGTAAGCAGCCGTGAAAACAGATGGTATCTAGCTAATGCATTGATAATAGTTGGGATTTTGATGTTATTCATTGTAGTGGTTATCCTTCGATATAATATTGTAATAAATAAATTGTTTGTGGGCATGGAATCAATAATAAAATATTGAGCTTTTCAAAATATAATATCAAATAAAATAGATATTGGGGTGAATATTTAATCTTTTATCTCTCTAAATTGTCTTTCGAATACTAAATTTTATAAGCATTTTGAGTCCAAACATTTTCCTGATTTATTGACATCTTAGAATACAAACAGTTTGCATAGTTAGTATTTATTTATTTTAATTTTCTTTTGTATAGATAATCGTTTTAAAATTGTAGTTTTAACCTATGTTCCTGGGGTAAATGTTAGGACAAAAATTTGAAAAATGAACCAAAAAAAAAAATGAGGTAACACTTCTATCAGTATTATAAGATTACTAAAGCTTTGCTTTATCTTTTTATTATTGCAAGTTTGCAATATAATTCTGTACATCTCTTGACTTGACTAATTTAGGATATGATTAAATTAAGATCTATCAAAACTACTATAATTATTATTCTACCCAGTAATTGTTCCCATCCGTAGAAGAATTTAATATCCCGAACTTTCTCGAAAACCAATGAAAAATCATTTAAGTTAATAGTTTATAATAGCTTTCAAATATTTTTAAAGATTCAAATTCAAGTCATAATCTAAATTTTACTCAATTTGTTTAATTTAATAATACTTAAGTATACAAAGAATGCACAGTCAACATTTATGATTGTTTTATCTCTCTATCATACAAGCAAACATTTCATCCAAACTCACACTCCCTCTTAAAATTACTAAGTTTTTCAAAAATTATTAATTTTCCCTGTAGATGTAAAACAGATATAATTAATGTTTATGTATTTCTCAACTAACATAGTTATATAGGAATTGAAGTAAGTGTTTAACTAATTTTTGAAGGTTTAGAAATTAAAATAAGTAAATCCATATTAAAGGCATCATTATTAAAATACCAGTGTATGCCTTGCACTGATCATGGGTGTGTGACCGCACTCAAATTGTGGTACAGCCGCGCACCACCATTGAAGTAAGTGACCAGTGCATCTCTTGCATTCATCATGGGTAGTGCACGACCGCTCTCAAACACTAGGGGATTGCGCACTAACACTAGGAGTAATTGCATGACCACAGCACTCAAACCAATACAAGTCTTGCACTGGTCATGGGTGCACGATCGGGTTCAAACAGTGGTGCAGTCGCGCACCAACACTAGAGTAAGTATGCAGCCGCACCACAATGTTAAAGCAGTCGCACACCCATGACCAGTGCAACGGCTTGCACTTCTCATGGGTGTGCACAGCCGCGCTCAAATCATGATGCGGTTGCATACCAACACTGGAACTAAG
The DNA here is from genome assembly GCA_021234005.1 of Nephelium lappaceum. NCBI lineage: Eukaryota > Viridiplantae > Streptophyta > Magnoliopsida > Sapindales > Sapindaceae > Nephelium > Nephelium lappaceum. Next base: position 6,738,210 of record CM037998.1, read on the forward strand.
TCTGTTGCCTTACCATGATGGGGGCGCAGCTTTGCACCCATGCCAATGCAACGCAGTCAATTAACGGTGCAATTGCACACAAGTTGAAAGCATTTGTCAGAAATTTCCAAACTCTGAAAATGATAAGGACAAAAGTGTAAACTTTGCATCCACATGTATTTCGATCAAACTTTCGAGTCATGAGTTTCCTCCCTATAAAGTTGAAGGGTCTCATACAGTTCCAAAGCCCATACCTAAATCTACCTATGAAATCAATCTTAAAATTGAAACATTTAGTCTGAGGAATACAAAATAAGAACTTTGGTTCCTGATCCCAAAAGAAACCTAGCTCTCCATAACCAGTCAGAAGTTCCATTGTTTGTAGAGGTTTTCAATATTATAGTTTTATAACTAGTTATTTCATCACTTCCAAATGACTATATCACTCTGTGACGAAAAATAATATGTAAAATATATAATAAGGCCAATTAAAATTTTATCAGCATCATTTCTTACATCAATTTTGCTAATAACATAAATTTTAGCCCATAAAATTAACGAACAAGAAAATAATATTTTTCCCACTTGAGTGTTAATAAATACAACCACAACTCTAACTTTTCAATTAAAATATTATCATCTCCCTTCACACCAAAACCTCATTCTTATAATCATTTCAATGACAATTTACAAGCCACTTCTTTTGCATAACACCTAAAAATTACCCAAGAAAGTTGAACTCTAACTACACGTACCAAAGTGAATGGTTTCAAGTCGCTGAAGTTGTAGTTCTTTATCTTGGTTTACTGCAACATCTACCCCCAACTTCTTAGGGTTAGAGGCACAAATCTTGATAAGACTCTGCTTTCATATCTACTAACTTGATAAAACTCTACTTCCATCTCCACTAACATAATTTGAATTCACTTGTACAAAACAACTAATACCAAGTTTTTTGTAAAAATTAAAACTATAAAGACTACAATTAAGACTAAAAATTCCAAGCAATCATCAAAGAAACACATCAAATTACAACATGAACAGCTTGGAATCCCTCAAAAGTGCAAACTGAAAAGAGGCCAATTATAGCATCCAACATTCACAAAAATGGATACTATATCAAATTTAAATAGAACCAATACTAGCAACTGTTTACTCGAATTAACACAACATAAACACAGAATTTTTTACTTGAATTTCTTTTTCTTTTGCAGACCCCTAATATTATCACCACTCCCTTAGGCCTCCTTCAACTTTTTGTCTACCGCAAGTACAGGAAAAGGGGGTTGTGAAAGAACCAAACAACTGGGATTTCGAACAGAATGACGAGAAAACCAAACAGCTGCAACTTGTGACAGAAACCTTAATTGTATCATCATTTGTTATAATGGATAGTCATTTAATTGAACAACTTATATATGATGCATGTACAAAGAAAATGGTTCCCTGCAGATCAAAGTTCAAAAGAAATACAAAAATCGTTACAATGGATAGTCATTTAATTTGAAAAACTTATAAGTGATGCATGTACAAAGAAAACGGTTCACTGCAGATCAAAGTTCCAAATAAATACGTGAACAACAATTCTCATAGTTTGTTATCATAAGAACAAGCATCATAGACGTTTCGAAAAAACAAAACAAAACAAAGAACAAGCATCATATACAATATTCCTTGGTGCAACCAGTGTTCGTAAAAACTGTACGAGACGGCCGAATATACGTCTGGTATGGGCGTACAGGCGGCGAAACATATTGGTGCGCCCATACCAGACACAGATCCAGACAAATGCCGTTTTTGGTGTACCGGACGGCCGTATATGGCCGTCCCGACCCGATATGGCTGTATCTACAGTTATACGGCCAGGTCGGGTCCCAGGTAAGAAACATGAAAAAAAAAATCGCAATAAATTGAAAAACAAACCCTAAAATCCATTTTTGATGCTCGATCTACTCTCTCTCGCGCGAATCGCCGCTCCTCTCTGCCTCCCCGGCGACCAAAGCCTCATTTTCGGACATTTATCTCACAGCCACAACCTTTTCAGCGATTGTGAAGACGAAACCGGCAACGTCACTGGCGACAGCAGCTTCCTCTCTCTAGAACGGTGCTTTCTCTCTCTTGAACTCTTCTTTCTCTTCATCTCTTGTTCTTGCAACTCTTACACAGTTACACTCTTGCTCTTTTTTGTTTTTGAACATTATCACTGATAACAGTAGTTGAAGTTCTGAACTTATTGTTTTTTCCTTGCACGGCAGTAGGCAACTTTCTATTTTTTTGATTTGTTAATTATTTTTTTTATTAAATAGACATGCAATAGCTTTCATTTTAATTTATTCGTTCACTTATAAATTGCAGGGGTTTTGATAAAAATTATCGAAGTTAGAATAAACTAATTGTTGTGATTATGATGGCTAATAAAAAAGATCCGGCTTGGAAATATGGAGTTGAGATTGAAGCAAATGGGAAAAAGTTTATGCGGTGTGTTTTATGTGAGAAACTAATGAGGGGGGGAGTGTTTAGGATAAAGAACACCTTGCGGGTATTCAAGGGAACGTTTCCGCGTGTCCAAATGTTCCACCAGAAGTTAAGGAGGACATCAAAAGATATATGGAGAATTTGGATAAGACAAAAAGAATGAATTAATTAGTGAGAGATGAAAGAATTGATAAATGTACGACATTGAATAGTCGATCCAAGGAAGGGTCAAATAGTGATAGTGCAACTCAGACTCAGAGGGAGATTACGGGACCTATGGATAGGTTTCTTACGGATGCGGAAGCTAATGCTTTACAAACGGGGGAATTAGGGGAAACTAGAACGACAGGATTTGATAAGGAGCTACGTGATCGAACGTGCTGAGGACATAGGTCGATTTTTCTTTGAGAATGACCTTGTATTTAATGTTGCTGATAGTCCATCTTTTGTGAATATGATTTGAGCAGTTGGGCGCTTATGAGACAGGTTTAAGACCACTAAGTAGCTATGAGTTGAGGACTACTATATTAAAAAAAGGAGGAAGAAAACACTAAAGCTATTGTAGCTGAAGTGATGAAGACGTGGATGCAAACAGAAGTATCCATATTATCGGATGGGTGGAAAGATATGAGAGGATAGACAATTGATCAACTTCTTTGTAAACAATCCATATGGTACAGTTTTTCTTCGTTCGATTGATGCTAGTGATTTGGTGAAAGATGCACATTGTTGTTCAATTTACTTGATGATGTGGTTGAAGAGGTTGGAGAAAATATTGTTGTTCAGGTGATGACAGATAATGCCTCCAACTACAAGAAAGCTAGGGAAATGTTAATGCAAAAGAGGAAACGGTTGTGGTGGACGTCATGTGCTGCTCATTGTATAGATTTAATATTTGAAAAACTTAGCAAACTACTCCAACACAAAAATGTATTGAGAAAAGCGAAAAAGTTACTATTATAAACTTATAGTCATAATATTTCTTACTACATTTTGTTTTTAACTTAATTCATATGTTAATTAAAAAATTTATATCCTTTAATAGGTGACTAATTTCATTTACAATCATGGATGGGTGTTGGCATTGTTAAGAAAGTTTACAAATAAGGAATTACTCCGACCTGCTCCTACAAGGTTTGCTACTGCATATTTGACCTTGCAACGTATGTTTGAACTGAAGTGATTTTTGGAGCAAATGTTTACTTCATCGGAGTGGAGTGGATGTACATATGTAAAAGAAGCCGGAAGGGAGGGAAGTCAAGAGAATCATACTAACGGATCCGAGTTTCTAGGCCTTAGTATGTCCTATGCATTGAAGACAACTGCACCTCTTGTTCGCATGTTGAGGTTAGCGAATTCAAAAAAGGTGCCTGGAATGGGATTCATTTATGGAGCAATGGATTTGGCAAAAAAGGAAATAGCCAAAAACTTGGGGGATGAAGTTGGAGCTTACCATGAGATCTGGAAGATAATTGATGAGAAATGAGAGTTCCAGATACATCGTGATTTGCACGCAACTGCTTATTTTTTGAATCTTCAATTCCAATATTCAGAAAAAAGGTCCACTCATCCAAAGATTAAATTTGGGTTGATAAAGTGCATGGAGAAGCTTATTCCGGATTATAACGAGCGAGAGAAGGCAGATTTACAGCTTGATTAGTTTAGAAAAAAGGAAGGAATGTTTGCCTTTGAGTTGACAAGAACATCTGCCACCAAACATAGTCCTGGTATGTGAAGTTTCCTTTTAAGTGTTCTTCAATTATTTATGTGTTTTCTTACTAAAAAGATTATTATTGGCATTGTAGTTGATTGGTGGATTCAATGGGGAGATCAAACCCCAGAGTTAACGTTTTTTGCAATGGAGATTTAAGCCTTACTTGTTCATCCTCCGCTTGGAGCAGAATTGGAGTTCATTTAATATGGTATGAGTCTAGTTAGAAACTTAGAATATATCAATACTTATTATAAAATTATTTATTTGTTAACATTAATTTTTTCAATTTTCATTATTAACAATTGTAGGTTCATACTAAGAGAAGAAATCGATTGACCACAGAGAAGTTGAACTCATTGATGTACATAATGTACAATAGAAAGTTGCATAAAAAATTCCTTAAGCACCGAAGTTCAACTAATGATAATGAGCTTTTAATTTCTATTGACCTACCTTCCGATAATGAATGGGTGATGGGAGAAGATGATGTCGGGCAACTGTCCACACATTATGCACCGAGTATGGACATAAGTGAATCGAGTGGAAGTACACAAGCAACACAACAAAGACAAAAGAGGAGTAAAGATACATGTAAGTTTATCAATAATTTAATGGAGTAACTTGAATATACATTAAAGTTTTTAATTCTATTACTTTAAATAATTTGGTATAGGGAAAGGAAAGCGTGTTCAATCATTGGACGATGAATCAGAGAGGGATGACATCCTTGAGGAGGAGGAGGATGAGGATGATAGGGGAGATGATACATTCCATTTTGATCCTAATTTCCAACCATTTGAAACATACGACCCTTTTTATGATACTGACTAGATTATCTTTTCTTCTAATGACTTTTGTATTATTTTTGGTTTGGACTTTGATAGTTTGGTTATATTACTTTTGGACAATTAATTTTAAATATATTATTGTTTTAGAAATTTATGACATTTAATACTATTTTTACATTTTTTTTTTAACCATTTTCAGCCGATACGTCCGTACCAACTGTACCGAGCGTACCATATCGAGGTGCCCGTATCGTACCATATAATGTATTTTCGAACATTGGGTGCAACTCTTTCAAATGATTCATGATCTGAATATAGTTTTCAAACACTAGGATACAAATTTAAGATTTTGAAAAATGACTTGGATGAAACCCCACAAACTACAGAGAACAAAAAACAAAAAAGCATAATTCCTTGTTATTATAATTTGAAGAAGTATTTTTGAGATTGTCTTAAAAGTTAAAACTGAGATTGTCTTAAAAGTTAAAACTCGAGATTGTCTTAAAAGTTAAAACTGTTTTTGGATGCAATCAAACCAAACAAGTCTACCTTTCTAGACAATGAATCAAACAACCCTTGAGTCTCCTGCATTTCACTATCAAGTTAACCACTAGAATCTAACTTACATGCCAACACTAACAATAATTTGAAAAGGAAAATCAATCCATTCATGATTAGGAAAACAAAAACAGCATGGTTCAATCCACAATAATATTTTGGTCTTACCAATTCTGGCCAAACGATTAACCTAACTTGGGATAGGATTCCCTGTGAGTCTAAGACAAGCATCATTGCACAGTTTGTGGTGATCAAATTGTATGCATTGCCTTTGTAATTCTCAGCCAATTCCTCCATCACTATCCTCACCTCTGCAGGCCCCATATCAGGTTTACCAATCAAAATTGTGTTCCAAAATGTGAATCCATCACACTGCTTTGGCTCTACTTCAAATATCCCTGTTGTTGGATACTCATGAGCTCCAAACGCATACTTGAACTCCATGAACTGTCACCAATATCCAACCAAAAAACCCCAAATCAGAAAAACAAAACATCTAAGCTAAGTTTAGTTGAACTTCTAGCTCCCCAGAAACTCAAATCATAAAAAAGTCATCTCAAGTTCAAAACTTTACACTTAATCATCCACATTCTCATGATAGTTCCTCCTGCATTATCACATCAACCAACCAAACAAACAAAAAACACAAGACAAAGAAACTGAACAACTTTCCAACTTACTTGAACCAACCCCATATCCAGTTCACAAAGATTTAAGAGACAAACAAGAGATTTACTACAAGACAACTGATCCAACAAGCTCACTTGCAGATCTAAACAAACCCAGAAAATGAAAACAGTAAAAAATCAAAAGCATTTCAAATTACAAAATGGAGAAAAAAAAAAAGCAGATAAAAAAAAACGAAAACAGTAAAAAATCAAAAGTATCCTTTTTCAGTTCCAATCCCTTCAATCTCTTCCTCATGTGCATCTTCCCCCGCCACTTCCCCAATATTGCGTATATGTTGGACATGGTGTCATCAAATAATTTATCACATCAAATGACTAGACACACACAATTAAATAGAAGCCGTTCAGATCTAAATTAAAGAGAACACCATACATTGAATATCAAAATAGAACAACAAGAACCCATTTTGCTCAAGCAAAACCAGAACCAACAACACCCAAAAAGAATTCTAAAACAAAACACCAAAAAAAAAAAAAAAATCCCACACCCAGAAAGTTAAATCGAAAAAGCAGTTGGAGGACCGCACGTACCTGGAGAAAGAAGATGAGGAAGAGCCACAGAAAAGTAGTGTTGGAGAGAGTGAACTGTTTTCTGGCATCAAAACTAAACAAGTGTTGTTGTTGTACAGTTATAGGTTTATTACAAAGGTCAAACCGAAGGGAAGAGAAGAGAAGAGAGGAGAAGAGTGAGGTCGCAAAAGAACCTCCATGGAAGAGAAGAAAAGAGAAGAGACCTCTACGTTCTCTTTGTTTTTGTTACACTAGCTGATGTTGTTGCGATTCAGATCGAGTGGCTGGTTTGATCTAGGGTTTCTTATCAGCTTCTAGTGAGACTTGAGAAGGGAGAGGAAAGGGTTAGAGAGTAACCTCTTTAGCCGGTTCCTCATTTCTCATCTTTTTAACTTTTTTTTTTTGTTTTAATTTTTCCTTACTTTCTTAACGTTGGATAATGTTTTTCGTCATCCAACGGTTCACCTCTCTTCTTTTCTCAGTTCACATCATAGCTGCTTCCCTATAAATAGACTTGTTTTGCCTTACAAATATCCACACCCCTCACCAAGGCAGCCATACTTGGAAAATATATAGAAACAGCTAAATCACAATGAAGGTGCTCAGTTTCTTGCAGCTTTTGCTCTCTTAGCTTTGGCTTTCCAATTTGCATCTGCCTCTGACCCTAGTCCTCTTGAAGACTTCTGCTTATACATTGTCGACTACAAAAATGGTGGTATGTGCTCTTGTATATATATATATATATATATATGTATGTATGTATCTTTTAGACTTGTCTTTCATGTCTAAACCATAGATATTTGAATAGTATTTGAGCTAGTTTATATATGCCTATAATGCGATACTCAATCAAGTTTAATTTGTTCATTTTTTACTTTTATTATACACTTAAATTTTTTTTAATGATTTTTATTGTAAGGAATTTGTATAAATTTTATCAATATGCACGCTTCCATAGATTGTTATAGCATAAATCTTATATGAAAAAGTAAACGATCATACTATAAAGAGTGCACTTAAAGATTATATTTATTGAATTCTAGATTTGACGTGGAATATTGAAAATAAAATTAGTGTATGTTTACACTGGAAAAGAACTATAATATTTACTTCTTTTTATGCAGTGTTTGTGAATGGAAAGTTCTGCGATGACCCAAAGCAAGCTATACCAAACGACCTCTTCTTTTCAAGGCTCAACAAACCTAGAAACACAACGAATCTAGTTGGATCCGTGGTGACTCCTCTAAATGCAGCCTAAATTGCAGGACTCAACACTCTTGGCATTTCCCTATTTGTATTGACTATACACCATATGGCTAGAACCCACCCCACAGCTCACCCTCGAGCCACTGAGATCTTAGTAGTCCAAAAAGGCACTCTCTATGTTGGTTTTGTAATATCCAACCCTGAAAACAAACTTTTCACTATAATTCTAAACAAGGGAGACGTGTTTGTCCACTTCCAATTCAATATTGGAAAAACCAATGCAGTTACCTTTTACTAGTTTGAGCAACCCGAAACCTAGTGTCATTACCATTGGCAATGCCGTTTTCGGGTCTGATCCTCCCATCAATCCTGATGTTCTGGCTAAAGCATTCCAGTTGGACCAGAAATTGGTGAAATCTCTTCAAGCCAAGTTCTGGTGGGACCATAATTAGAGAAATTTATATTTTTAATATTTTTGAAAAACATTGTTTGACATTTACTTCTGATTAAACTATTAGATAATAAAGAGGGTTGCTTTGTGTGACCTTGGTCAAAATATGTTTCTTTTATGATTTTGGATAATAATATGTTATAATTTTGTGGTTAATTTGTTGGTTGATTATTTAGTCTCTTTCTCTCCCTCTCTCTGTCATTGCTGAGTGCTGACATCCAAAATTTCCTCTTGGGTCAAATAATCAAATAAATTTCATTATAATTAGAGAAATTTATAAATTTAATATTTTTGAAAAACATTGTTTGACATCTACTTCTGATTAAACTATTATGTAATAAAGAGGGTTGCTTTGTGTGACCTCGGTCAAAATATGTTTCTTTCATGATTTTGGATAATAATATGTTATAATTTTGTGGTTAATTTGTTGGTTGATTATTTAGCCTCTTTCTCTCCCTCTCTCTATCATTGCAGAGTGCTAACATCCAAAATTTCCTCTTCGGTCAAATAATCAAATAAATTTCATGATAGTCAGCTCGTTGACTACCATGTCGACAGATGTTGAAATCGCCAAGTTGGAAATTTTGATTGCAATCTAGCTCCTTCAATCTTTACTTCCACTGTTTATTTTTAAAATTTTTCAATTAAAACTAGGGTAAAATTTTTAGACTTTGTTGAATATTCTTAATATTAAAAATATTGGTGTGCCGTCATTGTAAATATTTATTCAAAAATTTGATCATCAATTAAAAATACTTAATAAAGTGATTACTAATTAGTTTAATAAGTGAAATCTCATGTAGTCACATAAAAAGTTTTGGGTTCAATTCGAATTTTTTATAAAATTATTATAGTTGTGTAAAAACAGTTTTGGCTAAGATCGTATTTTTGATGATTGGTTGATTTTGATAATTTTTTTTTTTTCTTTTTAAAAGAAAGATATCCAAATTCCAAAGACATCCACCATTTAATGTTCTCATTGAATAGACCTGCATGCATTTTATATACAACCGCAGTTTCCAATAAAATTCCTGTTAAATACAAATTTGTTTTATTGGTAAAGTGATTTCTGGTTTCAAATAATTATATTGGTAATGGAATATTTGAAGTATTAAAAATTCTTCATTTGAAAAGAGAGAGAGAAAAAAAAATGAGAGAGAGAGAAAATGCTTGGTGTCAAACTCAATTTTTAAATATAATTTTTTATTTGAACTAGCATAAGATGTAACTTAATCTATAACTTGATTTTATTTTTAATACCATTTATAGTGTAGTTATTCGAATGAGAATTATGGCATACTAAACACTAACTAGCTAAAATAATGTTTCTAATCCTAAAACTATTATAAATAGGAATCCTAATTTAATATTAAGTTCAAACTGAAAAATAACAATATAGAATAATGTATCCTAAACTTGTAGGAATCCTAAACTCTTAGGATTCCTACAAGTTATGAATTTCATTTATTATGCCCCCTCAAGAAGAAGCTTTGAGAGAAGAATATAATCTTGGCTTGTAGAAATTGAAGCTAGGCTTGCATAAGTGGTTTGGTAAGTGCATCTGCTAGTTGGTCAATGAAAGAGACATAAGCCACCTGAAGAGAACCGTTTTGAACTTACTCTCAAATGAAATGATAATCGATTGGTCGTTATTTTTGCGTGACCTAGTCGGGTTTTGCTTCGTGTGGTTTGGTTGTTGTTGGACCCGATTCGATTGTGGTTATTGAAATTAGGGTTAGAGTTTCTAGAATTCTTCATCTAAGGAGAAATCAAGGGTTGCTTCAAGAATCGATAATCTTTGATAAGCAATCTTGAAGGCTTATAACTGTCATTGTCATCTTTAATCGAATCTAAATAAAACGCAAAACCAAGAAAAGAGAGAGATATCTAGAACTTGACTAATCAAAATCAAAGAACTGATTGATCTACAAAGGAGAAAGACCGATTAATTAATCAATCAAATGACTGATTAATTAATCGATCAAAGGCAAAATATTCACAAAAACATTGAAAAAAATGAACGTGAATTTGATTTCTAATTACAAGAAAAATGAAAGAGGAATTAGGGTCTCAAGAAATTGAAATTTGAATAGAGAGAGAGAGAGGATAGAGAAGATTTTGATATTGAACTCATGAGAATTGCAATTGAAATTAAAATTGGAAGGACGTCATTGACGGTGACGATAGTCGGAGGAGCTGGGAAGTGACCCATTGATGAACTTGTAGAGTCCATACCTAATTAAAAGTGCTTTTATTTGAAGTTTCCAGGAAACATAGTGGAGGAAAGTTTAACAGTGTTGTTGATATTGATCATTATGAAGGGTTTTACAGGTTCACATGTGTTGGGAATTGTGAGTTGATTATTGCCCTTGGTCATTATTGATGATGAAGCTATTGCCGGCGTGGAGGAAATGAGAGAAAAGGAAATTTTTGAGCTTTAGGATCAAAGCTCTAATACCATGAAGAGATTGAGAGAATAAGAAGAAACTATGACATACTAAACACTAACAAGTCATAAATTTAAATCATGTTTATAATTCTAAAACTATTAGAAATAAGAATCCTAATTTAAGCTAAAACTTGATTGGCATATATGTCACTGACGAAATTATATATATTTCATCACCAAATTAAGGTTATCCGATCAGTTGTCTTTTTACTTGTAAGAGCTTCCATGACAAAGTCACTTTGCTTCCATTTGTCAACCGCCATATGTATTCTGGTAAATATTTTCATATTAATTTGTTACTTTACTCACCGTAAGAAGAAGAAAATATTGAATATCAAAGCAATGTATATTATGATAAACGTTTGCATATTTAATTATTTCTACAAAAACAAGATTTAAATATCACAAATTATCAATATCTGATTTTCTTAGATCAAAATCGAAATTTGATATTTGCTTCAATAGAATTTAACATTCACATTTGGCAAAGCGATCAATTTAATATATACGTGTAAGCCCTTGAATTTGATTTTATGGAGTCCCTCGGAAATAGTCCCTAAATAATTATTGGAGACTCTAAATGGTTCATGGAAGTGCCTAAGGATATATGGAACCCATAGAAATTGATTTCGACTCGATTGGAGATTCAACAGAATGATAAAATGGTGAATGAAATCGAGTGAGTATTTAAGATGATAAGGGACTAAATTGAAAATAAGTTTTAATAATTGTGGTCAAAGTGAAATTAAGCTAAAAGTCAAGGGAGGAGACCGATATTTTTAAGGGACGTGACCGTCATTTTGAGGATAGTTTGGGGAGGAAAGCATAAAGTCAAAAAGTTATCTAAAAATCTAAAGAGAGAGAGAGTGAGCTGTTGCAGAAAAGAAAAGAGAAGAGAAAGAAGAAGAAAGAAGAAGAAGATAGAAGAAGGAAGAAGAAAGAAGAAGAAGACCGCCGCGTCAGAGGAAGATCACCGCCGACCTACTGTTGCCAAGCTCGCCGCACCTCGCCATAGAACTGAGCTGACCGAAGTGGAGTAGAACTCGACGTCGCGAGCGAAGAGGAAGCAAATCTGAGCAGAACTAACCGCCCGACCGCTGCCGCGACGACGCCGACGAGCTTCTCTAGCTGATTCTGACGCCTAAGCTCGTTGATCCAGCCGCAAAACCAACGCCGATCAGACCTGAATGAGAGCAGAACCAAGCTTGATTCCAACTCGTAATCATCACCTAAACCCGATCCAAGTACAGCTGAAGTTGAAATCAGAATAGAGAAGGTAGATCGGGGAAGAAAAGGAGAAATCAGTCGAGAAGAGAGAGAATCGCGCAAGGGAGAGGAAGGAGAGGAAGATCCAACCGAACCCAGTCCAAAACCACCCCCAAAACAGTCCCTAAACGAAGTCAAAGCGAAGAGAAATAGTGATTTCGCGAGGAAGATAAGGGGTGAGTTGTTTACTATTGATGTTGATGATTTTATTGATGATTAAAGTTGATTCGAAATGGATGTTAATTTGACTTGTTTATTGGTTGATTTTGAGTGAAAATAAGGTGGAAAACAAGTGGATTTAAGTATATTGAGAGCTTAGAGAACTAAGAAAATATCAAAGATTTAAAGAGAATCCAAATCGCGCGTTAAATTAGTTTGAAGGGTAATTTCGTAAATTGACCCTTATGGCATCAGTTGAATGTTTGGACGACCCTAATAAGTTTAATTAAGAGTATTGAAGCTAGTAAAAGCGAAAGATTAAGATTAGAAATCAAAATGGAGAGTTGCGCGTAAAAAGGGTCATTTAGGAACGATTGTGTAATTTCAAGTTTCCAGAGGTTTACGCGAACGTAATATGTTGTGTAGGTGACGAGGGAGCTAGAGGATCAAGGCGAGAGGATTAGGGGCTCCGCACGCGCTATTTTCAGTCATCAGTTTTGTGAGTGAGTTTTATTTAAAGATTTTAAAAGTATTTCAAATTAGGGCAAATTGCACAAACCTCCCCTGAGGTTTGACGAAATTGCACAAAAATAACGAAGCTTGGGTAACTCGCACGGACACTACTTGAGGTTTTAAAAACTCTACACAAACCTCTCATACCGTCAGTCAACTATGGTTAAATCCTGACGGTCAACAAACGGTCAAAAGTATGAAAGACAAAAAATACCCTTTAGGTCAACTTAAAGTCAATATTTTTTTTTTTTTATATTTAAAATTAATAAAAAAAAATCTTTTAATTTGATTAAAAAAAAAAAGAAAGTTAAAAAATATAAAAAAATATATATTTTTTTAAAAGGAGATCCTTGTCTCCGGCGATGGAGACCAATTTCATGGTCTCCATTGCAGGAGACGCAGTCTGTTCTCCAGCTAGAAGACCATTTTATTTGGTCTCCAGCACGCTGGGAGCCTGATGAAAATGGTCTCCAAAAGGCGCTGGAGACTTGAGAAATGGTCTCTAAGAGCGTTGGAGACCAGATCTGGTCTTACAGCCAGCAGACCAAACTGGTCTCGCGTGACGAGACCAGACAACTGGTCGCCATGGGAGAGGAACCAGTGGTCTCCGGCGAATGGAGACCACTCTGTCTCCTCTCTCCTGGAGACTAGTTGTCTGGTCTCGGTCGGAGACCAGTTTGGGCTCTGGCTGGAGACAGATCATCTGGTCTCCAGCAGCTCTGGAGACCATTTCATCAGTTGCTTCAACGTGCCTGGAGACCAGATAAAATGGTCTCCAATCGCTGGAGAACGGTGGTCTCCTGCGCTAGAGACCCAGACTGGTCTCCGCGATTGAGACCAACCATCGCCGGAGACAAGGATCTCCTTTTAAAAATATATATATATATATGATTTTTAACTTCATTTTTTTTTAATCAAATTAAAAAGATTTTTATTAATTTTAAATTTAAAAAAATAAAATATTGACTTTAAGTTTGACCTAAAGGGTATTTTTGTCTTTTCATACTTTTGACCAGTTGACCGTCAGGATTTAACCATAGTTGACTGACGGTAAGGGAGGTTTGTGTAGAGCTTTTAAAACCTCAGGTAGTGTCCGTGCGAGTTACCCAAACTTCGTCATTTTTGTGCAATTTCGTCAAACCTCAGGGGAGGTTTGTGCAATTTGCCCTTCAAATTATCAAATTTGATTTGATAAGTAATTGCTTGAGTTTATTTTAAATGCATATGCATGAGCATTAGTTTGAAATGAGAATGTGATTTTATATGCATATATATAAAGTTGTTGAAATGAAATTTCAGAAACTAAGTTTTCAAGTTTGAATTGAGAAAATCAGTTTTAGTACTTAATGCACTCAGAAAATGAGTTTTAGTGCTTATGGCACTCAGAAATCAGATTTTAGTGCTTTACGTACTCAGAAAATAGAATTGTGCTTTTGTACCAGAAAGTTAAAGTAGAAAAGAGAAAAGTGTCTTCAAAACCAGAAAGTATCCCCTCAGGGATTTTCAGAGATTACAGAGCAGTTTAGACTCGATCAGGTCTATCCCACTTCAGTTGGCACAGTCCTGGGGAGAGATAAGTCACTAACCAGGGGGATAAGTGTCAGAGTCTGTCAGTCGAGTCGTCATTACTGATGTGGAGTAGTGTTTCGTGTGCTATGGTTAGCGCTGAGAAATTTCCGCACATGGCCACGAGATGTCTCAGGTTAGGCGAGCTATGGTTAGCGCTGAGAAATTCCGCACATAGCCGCGAGATGTTTCAAGAGTTGACGAGCTATGGTTAGTGCTGAGAAATTCCGCACATAGCCGTTAGATTCGAGAGACCCCAGATTTAGGGATACTATGGTAATTTTAAAAGATATCAGGAAACAGTTTTAAAAAGAAAAGCAGATTTGAGATAAAAGATATTTTATAATTATTATTGAAGTTATTTATGATTTACAGTTACAAGTTTTGTATTTAAATACGTGCTTGTGTTTATATATGAAAGCTCTTGTTTAAGTTGATATTTAAGAGATTTAAGCATGAAACGTTTTAGAAACAAAGAATAGTTTTCAAACGTTTTCAGAGGAGGATATTTTGAAAAACAGATTTTCAAAGAAAAGATAAATTACCACTCACTGAGCTTCTAGCTCATTATTTTCTGTTTTATATAAAAACCTCCTCAGGTACTCTCAACAGGTAGTCTAGCAGTAGCATCACCTCCAGTGGGCAAGCCAGCGCGACATGACATCATTTGAAGTAGTTCATTTTGTTTCATTAGTTATATTTTCATGTAAATATCTTTTGAAATGTATAAGTAATTTGAAAGTTGTAATTATTTGTTTATAACTGTTTTTAAACTGTTTTGATTTAAATGCGGTTTATTAAATGTTATTTGAATTTTCTTAAGTTGATTTGAAAATCAAATGTATGATTGAGGCCTACGGGCAACTAGAAGTTGGGTTGGTGATAAATTTTAGTAGAAGTGTTGTTTTTCTGTAAACAGGTTTTCTAGAACGTTAAAAATACGGTTGTTATGCTGCCGAAATTTTTAAGGAAAAATGAGTTTTCGAAAAATGAATTTAAAATAAAAAAAAAATCTTCCTGCGCGTTTTCAGTTTTTAAAGAAAACCAACCCAACGATGTTTCAGAAAGTATGAAAGAGTTTAGGGTTCACTCCACAAGTTTCGCTTAGCCCGACGAGTCAAGTCTGAGAGAGATTCGTTGGGGTGCCCGGCGTGACCAATCGGATCAGAGTTAGAGGTATCCGGGTTGGGTCGCGTCAATACGAGTTAATGTGACTCGAGGTTTCTGCTTGATTAATAATAATTTATAATTATAATTGTTAGTTACCATTAGATCTAAAAGCTTAAACTTATAGAAATGAGTCATACTATAGTATTAAAGCTTTAAAGCTATAATACATACATTAACACGCTCTCTCACGTGTAACGCAGACGGATAATAGATGATAGACAAATACTAAATGTCCCTTACCGTATAATATATGTAACGAGAAGATTTTTAGATAAAATGGGAAGAGAGAGTTTGAACCATAAACTTCAAGCTCTGATACCATATTAATTACCATCAAACAAAAAAATTTAAGTTGATAGAAAAAAGCTTAATTATAGTATTAAAGTCTTAAGGTTATGATACGTTAACAACAATTATGGTTGTTATTCTTTGGTTTGGAATAAGTTAAAATGGGAATAAGAGTAACAAAATCATTCTAGAATAAGTTAAAATGAGAATAAGAACAACAAAATCATTCTTTGCAAAACTTATATTTTTATTACTTTTATAAGGACAAATATTGAACACTTCATATCTATTAATTAGGTCATAGGATTTGAATTTTGACGCCACTATCACCTACTAATCCTTAAGAATTCTCTTTCCTAATTTAATTTCATTTCATTAATTCACAAGCTAATGCATTAGCAAAAGTTCATCAACAAAAGTCCATCAACATTTCTACTAGTTTGTCGAAATTAATACAAGCAAGATATATTTAATATCATCAGAAGCTCTACCATGAAAGTTTCAAAAATCGCTATAATCGAAAAACTCCGTCCAAAATTTCATGAATTTGACCCCATCTCTCTCATAAACCTCCCATGTAAAACATAAGAGAGGTTTCTACCTATTTTTCAAAAAAGTCATATTAGTCTATTCTCGGTCAAACTTTAGGATAGACCAATAAAATGCAACTAGCCAATTTACAAATCTAAATTAATTAGGAACTTAAACTTTGTTGTGGGTAGGATCTCAAATTCTACAATATGTAACCGTCTGCACAAAATTTTGATTAATGTGGTATGTCCAAGTACTAATAGCTTTCTTCCTATTTACTACATAAAAATATTAGCAAACCTTTTGTTTTATTCAAGTGAGTTATTTGTCTCTAATTTATCAAAAACAAAATGAATGAATAAATAAAGATCAGCCATCTCACCATATGTATAGACACCATATTTAAATCATGATCAACCTCATATGTTCGTTCGATTAACATGCAAAAATTTTGTAATATAATGTTGAATTTGGCTCAAGGTCTTGTTACAATACCAAAGTCCCTTTTTTTTTTTTACCCTTTGAAACTAGTTGCTTTGCTAATTTGACATTAAGTATTAAAATATACATACTAAAATAAATATATAAACTATTGTACATCTTGTTTGCTTCAGTCAATTGAATTGATCAGACGATGAAAAATGACCACTTCCAAGTCCAAATTTATTAGCGAGAAGATATTTTACTATATTTATATGTTTAGAAAGAACGGTTCATACAGGAATAAAATAAATAATATTTAACAAAATTAATGACTTTGTAAGATTTTCATATCTACTCTAACAAGGGAAAAGCAAAGACCGGTTCAATGAACCTCATCTATAAATAAGCTTGTTTGTCATGCAGCATTTCTCACTCCTCATCAAAGCAATAAAACACTTGGTACAATTAGAGAGATAAACACAGCTCAATTAATCACCATGAAAGCTGTTCACTTTCTTGTAGCTTCTGTCTTCTTGGCTTTGGCTTCCTCCTTGGCCTCTGCCTCTGACCCTAGCCCTCTTCAGGATTTCTGCGTAGCCATCAATGACACCAAGAATGGTGGTAAGTGTATATGCTCTTTCACAAATTTATGGTTCATTTATGCGTGATATTTTATACTTATGTTAATGCTAAAATCTATTTTGACTATGTGCAGTGTTTGTGAATGGGAAGTTTTGCAAGGACCCAAAGCTTGCCACACCAAATGACTTCTTCTTTTCTGGGCTCAACATCCCTAAAAACACAGACAATCCAGTTGGTTCAACTGTCACTCAAGTAAATGTAGCCCAGATACTAGGACTCAACACACTTGGTATTTCCTTGGCTCGTATAGACTTTGCACCATATGGTGGCCTGAACCCACCTCACACTCACCCTAGAGCCACGGAGATTCTGGTAGTCCTGGAGGGGACTCTTTATGTTGGTTTTGTCACATCTGATAACAAACTCTTCACCAAGGTGCTCAACAAGGGAGATGTGTTTGTTTTCCCAGTTGGGCTCATTCACTTCCAGCTCAACGTAGGAAAAACTAAGGCAGTTGCCATTGCTGCTTTGAGCAGCCAGAATCCTGGCGTCATCACAATAGCAAATGCAGTCTTTGGATCCAATCCTGCCATTAATCCTGATGTTCTTTCCAAGGCCTTCCAGTTGGACCAGAATGTTGTCAAATCTCTTCAGAAGAAGTTTTGGTGGGATAACAATTAGGAGGAGGAATATTTGAAGTATGGTAACTTGTGTATTGATAATAATTGGCCACTTATTCGTCATTCATTGTAGTGATCACCTTGATATAATATTGTAATAGTGAAATTCTTTGTGGGCATGAAATAATAAATTATATTGTGCTATTCAAAAATGGTTAATCGAGTAAAATATTGTGTTAGACATTTCAATCTTTGTCTCTCCCTAAATTTCCTTTTTTGCCCAAAATTAATATGAAGATTCGTCTGCTATCATAAAGACATAATGAAGAAAACTTAGCCAATACAACAATTATTATTTGAAATGGTGAAAAGGTGCAATGTGCATTTGATCAAGCTACATTATGAGAAATGCAATAGGGACCAAATCTTGACAAAAAAAAGTTGGTCCTTAAAAAGGATATCTATTGGGATGAAACAAACGATCAACCGTTCATTAAAATAAAATTAATTTTAATTTTTATTGTTTTTTGAGAAGGGAATTTTTATTGTTTTAATTTAACAGTTTAATTGCAATATTTCAAGGGTATAATAGTCAATTCAAATTAATGGGAAGGGTAAAATAGGCTTTTGACTTCATAATCATAAGAGATGGGGTAAATAGAAAATACCTTAAACTAGAGCAGGAAGTTAAAAGTTAGAACAATTTCCCATTCGTCTAACACTGTAAAGCAGAGCTGGTAGAGCTCCCTCTGCAATTCTCTCTGTTTCAAAAACCAACAAAAACTCAATGATTCCATCTCCATCAACCCCTCAAAACCCTAATATAGCCAGAAACCCATCTGATCTCTCAACAGTTCTTTCTTCTCTCAAAAGCCTCATCTCTCTCTCTCACCAAACCCTCCAAAACCCTCAATTCCTCCCTCCAAAATCCCAAAATGACCATTTTGTTCCCTGCCCTTATAACCACCACCATCTCATGCCCCCTGAGTCCCTCTTCCTCCACACTCTCCGCTGCCCAGTCCCACTCTCCATCGACCCCCCGAATTACCAAACTACCCTCCACACCTCCTCTTATTTACACTACCAAAAAACCAACTTCACTCTCCAGGATTTCACTGAAGAACTCTGCTTTTCTATAGATGATTACTTTTCCTGTTCTGGGTATTCTAGCTTCTTTTATAAGGATTGCCCAGCTGTGGTTTCATCGTCAGATGTTTATGCTAGTAGTACTAGTAGTAGTAGCAAGAAGACTTTCAGTTTACCTGGTTTTTTGTCTGTTGAATGTGCTAATGTTGTCTGTTGTGATGGGACAGGTGCTAAGAGGAAGCTAGAGGGTTTTGGTGACGTGGGATTTAGGGTTTTAGGTTCTGATTTGTGGTTTATTAGGAGGGAAATTGAGGGTTGGAATGATTATGAGTATGTGACTCTGTGTTCTTTCAGTGTTGTTTGTGCGATTTTGGGGTTAACAATGGTGAGAGAGTGTAATTTGAAGAAATGGGTAGTTGTTAATTCGCCACGATATGGTGTTGTGATTGATGTTTATATGAGGGATCATATATTTGCGCTTGTTAGTTTGTGTCTGAAAGCTGTTGTGAGGGAGGCTTTGGGGTTTGTTGAGTTGGCGAAGGGGCGGGAAATGGACAGGGGTTTGAAGAGTATGAGTTTTAAGTGTCCTTTGTTGACTCAAGCTTTGACGTGGTTGGCTTCACAGCTTTCTGTTTTATATGGCAATGTGAATGGAAAATTGTTTGCTATTAGCATTTTTAAGCATTGTGTATCAGAAAGTGCGTCAAGGTTGTTATTTTCGTTGGATCAGAATTTGACTGACTCTTTTGATTTGGAAAGAGGTCACAAGAGTTTACATTTAGGTAACAATAATATTCAAGGTGTCAAAGTCGAAGAGCTGCTTGAAAGCAGTGCAGAGGGTCAAGAGGGTGAAACTGTTGATAGCAAGGTGGTTTTTGTGTCCCAAGTGGCTGCAGCGATTGCGGCACTGCATGAAAGATCGTGGCTTGAAGAAAAGATTAGGGCATTAAGGGTTTCTCAACCACTTACGAGTTATCAGCGGTTTGTTACTGCCATCAATTTTATTTTTTATGCTCTTGCTCATTGTTGACACGTAATTGCGATCATGTTGTTATTTGAAAACAGCTAGTTGAATGATTTCTAGAATCTCAGTTTATCGTTAATGCCTTTAAGGAAATTTATTTTCCCATGGTATTGGTTATGAAGTTTCTCTCACTTTCAGTGCTCCAACCCAATTAAAATTTGTTTTTAGGACAGTGGTGTTTGTGCCTTGTGATGGTATTATTGCTTAAATATGTGCTATCTTCTATGCAAATATATGATAGAATATTCTTTGATCTGTAGAATGGCTGAGCATGCATATGTATCAAATAGAGCTGATGAGGAGAGGAAGAGACGTCCTAACTATAGACCTATAATTGAGCATGATGGGCTTCCCCGCCAACGATCATCTAACCAGGTATTTAGGTTTTTTATGCATAAAAATATATTGATTTCATATATTATTTTTATTGGAATTTCATTCATGGTTGGAAAACTGATTGGTATTCAGAGATGTCACCATCAGTGATAATAGATGATTAACTTTCACCTAGGCACAAATGCAGCTAATTGAAATTTGGTAGTAGTACTCACATGTGCGTACCGGGCAGTTACCTTCAGTTTATGCTTGTGATATATAGTTGCCTGATGTATATGTGGCTGTATGTCATGAAACACAAAAATAATTTAGACAGTTACATTGGGTTCACATGTAATTTCTTTCTCTGTTTGTATATGCTGATTTGTATCATTATTGGTGGACATATGTTATTTATGTAAACAAAGCATTTGGTTCAGACCTTGATATGCTGGTAATAGCCTGAAATTAGTCTCTTCAGTGAACATGCAACATCTGGCTAGCATATTATGTAATACACTTGATTTAGTGTAAAAGTTGTTCTGGATAAACTTCCATTCACAAATCTTTTTTGATTATTAGGAAACAAATAAGACCAAGACAAGAGAGGAACTATTGGCTGAAGAAAGGGATTACAAACGCCGAAGAGTGTCGTATCGTGGGAAGAAGGTGAAGCGAACAACTGTACAGGTATGAAGAATCTTTTAGTATGATTACAATGTCTATAACATTTTGTCAGATGTACTATCTAATTGATAACATTCTAGCTGGTCGAATGTGTGTCTTGAACTGTGATATGATGGTTTCATTTGCTGAAACAGAGGCGACTTTCAAGAAAAATAAGATATTTAAACATAATTTGGCTATACATATTATGAGAGTATGAGGCAAAAGCAGGCAATGCCGTTGCTTCTTCAAATTTGACCATTTGATATAATTTAAGCTCATATGATACTTTTATCTATTTCATGCAAAAATGTGTATATGCTCAGACTATATGATACTTGATCCTTTACTCATGTTTGAGCCATTATAGTTATTATTTTTAATTATTATACACATTTATAACTGTATGAGCAATTATATTATTGTCTGATATTATATCATTTAGGCTAAAATAAGGTTATAGTCTTGAGTGTTTCCCTTCGCTCACATCTGCTCACATTTAGTGCTTGATCTTTTTTGCTTTACTTCCCTTAGAAATACCTGGATTTGAATAGTCGCTGATGCTTGAAAGGTAATAATATGTATTATAAATAAAAATATATATATAAACTTGTAAAATATATCCTCCCTCTTGAAAACATTTACAACCACATTCTCAGACTTAAATAAATAGTAGATGAATCTGTTAAGAGAAAGCTATCAAAGTATCCCACCAGTTGGACTAGCATATGTGGTCATAATATTCATGTTTCTTTTGTCTTACTGTTTTCAAGTGCAGTTCATTTAGTTGCGCATGGTTTAATTCATTTTTTAATCTTTTTGTACAGGTTATGAGAGATATAATAGAGGAATACATGGAAGAAATCAAGCAAGCTGGAGGAATTGGGTGTTTTGAAAAGGGAGATGAAGACGGAGAAACATTTTCATCTGAACCCTCTGCGCATGATCAGGATTCTGATGATCATGGGAAAAGCAAGAGTGATTCATTTCAAGCAACAAGAAGTGGTCCTAATTATAACAGGAAACAATCCCGGTACGATTATAATTTCGAATCAACAGCTGTCGAGGATGCTTTGCCTAGAAATCATGAGTCAAGACGGAGGCTTCATGGGCACCATGAACATCTAGAAGATCACAGAAGTAGCACTGATAGAGAAAAGTATGGCGGAGAGTATTATAACAGCAGCTCTGAAAGACGCAGAAGTCATGATCGGTCGTATGAGCGGAGCAGCCATAAGAGGGAGCGAGAAGATGTGGAATTGACTAGACACAAGCATAGTAAGATTAAAAGGTCATCTTCTAGCAGGTCAAACTTCTCTGATGATAGATCATCTTATCTGGTGTCAAATTCACGTCAAAGAAACACTCATGATGGCAGTACAGCCTCTCGCATACCAAATGCGTTTGAGGATAGATATGATCCTTCGGAATCTCATGATTGGTACGAATATGATGTTGTGAACAGAAACAGTGATATCAGACCTGAATAAATCTGTGAATGCAAGCAGCTGGTCTGCAGAAGTGCATTATCCGTTATACTGTGATGAATCCTCTGCAGTTTCACTATGTGGGGTAAGTCATCTAGGCCGTACTTATACTTCCCTATACTTTAAATATGATATTTATTAAAGTATAAATATGAAGTTGTTTTTGACATGATTTATTCCCACAACTTTGCAGTAAGAAGTCATCAGGCTTCAGCACTTTTTCCTACACCTGTATCCTCCTTTTGTATCCTTTACTACGATTATTTTGATTGTTGCTCAGCTTCTTGCTATGTTAGTTGTTCCTTCCCTATTTTTTGGTTTATTCCCCATTTCAGGGTAGGCAACAACGTAAACACTTCCGTTTAAAAGTTAATCTTCTTCATTCATCATCATGAAGTATACATAGGAAGTTAAGAGGATTACAAATGACATTTGCATTCCCTGCATTTATGTCACCAGCATCACATTCACTTAGCATTAGCTTCTCATGATTATCTTTCAAGATATGTATGCTTGAACAAGATTGGTTGACTGATTTAGAACCTAGACTAGAGTTGAAGTGAATAAGACTTAAGTAATTTATTTTAGTTTACATATAAAGACTTTTAATGACTCTTTAGTTGAAAATCCACAAGAAACAGTATGAATTATAGTGCATTTTAAAATTTAATTAAAGATCTAAAATTGTTTAGCTAGTGTAAATGAACACATTGAAGCACATTTGAACTTCTTGTTGGTTCCCCTCATATTGAAAATTGGAAAGTCTGTGATGTCAAGCTTTGTTCTGATAATATTTTATCAAGCATTTTGGAAATTGGAAAGTCTGTGATGTCAGGCGTTGTACGGATAATGCGTTGTACGGATAATGCTTTAACTACCTTGTTCTCCCATTTAGTCCGGGGTACGTAGTGGTGTAGAAGTAGTTTCTCAAACAAAGTTGTATCTTGGGATTATAATTTATAAATTAGGGGGAATGAAAGGAATATAATTTTTTAGGGAGTAAAAGTCATTTAACCTTAATGATTCTGACTTAGTTTCTATTGATATTTGGGAAACTGAATAGTTGGTCCAGTTGAAAAGTGACAGTGTTTGTGCATACATATTGATACATGCATAAGCGTGCATTAAATTTTAGATGGTATTTATGTTATTAGTGTTTATAACAAACTGGTTGAACATGTTATGGTTCCAGTCCCAGATCCCTGTTACAGCTCCCATTAACTTTGGCAGACTAACTGGCCCTTTACATCGTATTGATATGGTTAATTGCACTCTCAAATAATAGTTTGAAATTAAACAAGTTGCATGTTCAGGAGTGTTGGATTCTGGTTTACAGCTATGATCTCCCTGTTCTAACCAATTCTATTCCTACTTTTTAAGTACTTTGTTCTAGTATGGTATGATTTATACTATCTTATTTGGCTGTTAAAATTTGTAATAAAATAAACATACAAATCTTCTCTGGATGATGGCAAGGGAACATGGTCATCAGATACAAAGGTAAAGTAGGAGTGCTAATGTGCACGAAAGTCCAAGTGTTTACTGGTTTGCTGGGGGTTGCCCTGGTAACGTCATCATAAGCCATCCCTTCTTTACTTTGCAAACCCCCTGTTTGTTTGGGAATTTTACAGCCACCTGTAAATGACTAGTGGCTAACCCCCTGAGCTTCATCATGGTTTGATAATCCCACTCTTCCTTTAAAAGATAGATGTGACCCTAGTATGTAAGCACAAAATCCGTAAAACATTTCCCAACAAAATATTTTTGAATCATTTTCCTGTGGGAAAATGAAAATATATCTTCTATCATCCATTTATTTGCATAAACCTCATATTCACTGATTTGCATACCATTGTTAATGATGCCTTTTTAATTCATTTTTGCTTATAGCTTAAGTTGCTGCACGTAGATTACAATTACAACTGTCAAAAATGGAACACCTTGGCTTTTGCGAGCGCAGATGAGTTTGGTTTCATCCTTGTCAAGGTTTTACAAAAGCGAAGAGTGAGATTCAGGTTGAAGGAGAAATATGCACTGTTGTTGAAAGGAGAAGAGAGAGATGGGAGCGATAGGTGTGCTGAGTTCTCGTGTAGTTTATACTTTGTATAACCTTGCACGTTTAAAAATTTGCTACTGCAGTGTCTTTGGACTAATTGCTACCTATTTGATTAAGGTCAATAGGTAAAGAGATTTTGTTTGGTTTACAGCTTTGGATTTGCTTTTAATTTGCTTGTAATATAAGTTTTCATACAGATTATTCTCATTTAGACACTATTATGTCTTACCACTTATTCAACGGGCTAAACTTCCTTTGTTTTTTCAATCATTCTGATAAAAAAGTCCAGTTTAAACCCAAACATATGTATATGTTCATTAGAAGGCATGTCAATACCGTATAGGGGTTGAGGCAATTATTGTGAGAATTTAATACCTTGAATTTGAGTAATATCTAATGAAAACATTTTGTACATATATGTAATATGACATAAAAGAAACTGTATTCATAACTCTGTAGAATAATTAACCATCATCTACTGTGGTTTGATAGTGAAGAGCATCTATTCAATATGGTAATGTCATAGGATTGAGTCACCCTCGCTACAGGTGGGATGTGCATCTAATGGGCTGTTGTGGGAGACTTGAATGAATATCATGGACTGCATCTTTCAGATTATGGTGGCCAGTCAAATTTATTGTATCGTAGGACATGTCTAAAAGCAATATGCATAGTGTACACTCTAGTTTCTCTTTTGTTTTTGTCCATGTTTCATTCATCATTATTACAGGAAATCGAGGAAAATGTGACCAAGACTTTTGTCCTTTTTGAAACTAGCACTAGCTCAATAAGCCTAGTTATTTTATCACCGTGAGGTGTGAAAGCAGGGATACAATCAACCAATTTTTTGCACATACTCAATTTGTCAACTTTAAATTTACTATATATGTGTTTTGGTAGCATGCAATTTTGAGAATTAAAAGTTGGAAAGGTCATTATGTTGTATTATTGTCAAGACTTTTGTGTTTAATTAAAAATGAACATTGCATATAGACTTATTTGTTTCAATGACATCACATGTATCGAAACTTATGAAGGTCTATTAATTATATAGATGTATAAACATTATGATTCTCACTTATAGTGAAAAACAAAAATTAGTAATAAAAAAACAGATGAATTTTGTCATTATAAAGTAAGATAGTTCATGCATCCTATTGTAACATTAATGAGCTGCACTATATAAACTTAAATATTTACTTAAATTTGTGTCGTCAATAGACCATTGATTATATTCAGACTTCAATAGTAGTGACTTTTTTTTAAGTTATCTATAGTCACTTTCTTTTAAGTTATCTATCATTTTAATAGTTGAAATAAGAATAAATAAATTATTGTCTAGCATGATTTGTCGTTTAGTTATAAATGGTATTTCCAAAAAAGAAATAATAAATAAATGAATGATTTGACACTTGACCTAGAGCAAATACTCAAGAATGACCCTTAAAAACCTTTTGAAAAAAGGCTGTTATTAAATTGAGCTTTCTTTCATAAATCTATTATTCTTGTCAATGTGTAAATGAATGAGATTGCCTTAAACCCAACAACTGCTCAAGAATATTGTTCTCATCTCTAATATTTCGCAATGGTGTAAGGAACATTTTATTTAGGGATTGTTAGTTTTCTTACTTGACTTAATGGATCCATTAACTGATGATAAATCTGAAATATCTCCAAAAATCATTTAATTCAACACTTAAAAAATTCTCACTTTTGACACCAATAAAGAACATACTGAATCATATATGAAATTCTTACTTTCAAAACTACCTTCATAAAATTTTCCTTTTACTACTGCATCTTACCTCATAACCTAAGGTATTCTTGTTAGAGTTATGCCCTTGAAAAACATGTGGGTAAATATTAATTACTTCTAAAATAAATAAATATTTGTTATTTATTATCCATAGTATGGCATATTGTTATGAGCATGAGTTCGGTTTATTGCAAAAAGTTTTTATTTTTTAGTCATGTGTATTTGATTAATAGGCGTGAATAAATGGACATATCAAAATTGCTTTGTTATTAAATAAATGATTTAGTTCCAACCATTTGTGGGGCTCTTGACAATTCACAACAAAAGGTTGTAATAATTGTAACTTTCAACCTATAAAATAACGTCTATATTATTCGATTGGGAGTCTCCATTTGGGGTTGGCAATTGATCGAATTGTACCATATATGTACAATAATATGCATAAAGATTATGGTTCAGAGTACCACAGTCGTCACAGTGATAGTAGGCCTCAATTTTAAAAGGTTGGTGAATGAAACCATATTAAGTAATTAACTCATTTAATCTATAGATGAGTGAGACCTATTAGCAATCATTACCTTGATTGGCTAGTGAGCCCCATATGTTTGCATGGATGAAGTGCATGCTTGAAGAAATTGTGCGAGCCTAAATGGTATAGACATCCTTTGGGACAAATACATGTGGCAAATACTAAAAGTCTGTGCGTGTGATGTGTTACTGGGTGTAATAGAGTTACATGATATTATTAAAATAATTATTTATCATAAGTTGCTTAATAATGGAAATATATCATTATAGCCATTTTGTCATAATTGATTGAATCATATCAATGCTAGAAAAAGATTTGGACATATCATCATAGTTATTTTAACGGTGGATGGATATCCGCCCATTACAACTTCAATTAAAGATTCAAGAGGGTTGGATCGAAGGCAACCCAACAGGGGATGAATTGGGTTTCAAATCAAATTCCTAACCATAAACCACAATTCTAACATGAATGCAATTATAAAATAATATATAGCAAATAAATAAAGAAGATAGAGAGAATAAAACACTCCATTCATAATGGTTCGGCCAACTTAATTCCCTTCACTGTGAAGATTCTTTACAAGTTGTACAATGGTTACTCACTTCACACTAAGAGGTTCTCCTCCTCTTAGCCTTTCACTACACACAAGTAAATAACTTCACTCCTCTCCTTTACAGTTTGAAGAGTTTAATACAATTACTAGAGACACTATGACAAGAGTAGATATGAAGATTTAATTCACTAAGCTTAGCTTAGGAGATATGAAGGTTGAAGATTTTTCTAAGCAAGATAAAGAGAAATAATAAATAAATACTTGAAAGTTGAGAGCTATGAATAAAAGGTTGTTTCAAGTGTATACTGTGAGTTCGAAGCTTGTATTTACAAGAGTTAGAGATGGGTAGTATTTTTGCCCGTTAAAATGCATTAAATGAGACTATTAGAAAGAGCGGTCACACACTGTGGTCAGAGTGTGGCTGCATAAATTAGATATTATGACTTTAAAATTGAAGTACGGTCGCAAACCAGTTTCACATTTATGCGACCACAATAATAGGGTCTAAAACCACATTGATAGGTAACCATAATTTGTAAAGGCATTTTGAAGCCACGCTAAAACCACCTTGAAATCACATTGAAACCGTACTTAAATTTGCTTTACATGATGGCTTTTGAACTTTAGGGCTCTTGAATTTGAAACTCTTAAAAGTTGGTACAAGCTTACATGACCATCTCACATAATCTAAAAGCATTAGTTTCCTCAATCAATTATTGCTAGCATCAACATTACATATTGAAACCTTAGGGCTAACAAAGATTATTTTATCCTATAACATGATTGTCAGAAATTATAGGGACGAATTATAATAATATACCCTATTACTGAAACGTAATTACAGAAAAAACGTACGAATTTTACCAAAATGACACACAAGTACATATGGAATCATGACATATATTCTCTCTCAAAACATACATCATCTCTCAAACATATACATTAACTCTCGAAGATTACATCATCTCTCGAGACATATTATCTCTTGAACACATACATTATCTCTCAAAATTTACATCATCTTTGGAATACATTCATTATATATTGAAACATACATTACTTCTCGAAACACAAATTATCTCTCACACACATACATTATCTCTTGAATAATTAAACAACTCGCAAACCATCTATTAACTTTCAAAAAAGCTATATAAACTCTAGAGCATAATCTAACCATCAAACACATTAACTCTCAAACTGACAAGAATCTCCGTCTATCAATGAGAGAAAAGAGGAGTATTCGTTACAGAATTTGGAAGCACTTCAGAGGCCGGAATCTAAGCAAAAGTTAACAGCAGTCTAATTTGGAATTATGATTCTTTTTTTTTTTTTTGTTCCCTTTAGGAATTAATATTATTTACTTTTAGAATTTAATATTATTTCCTTTTAAGAATTGATATTATATCTTTTTAAATCTAGATATTAATTTCTTTTAAGTTTTCTTTAATTATTTGATACTATTTCATTTATTGTTTGATATATATTATTTTTTTCCATTTTAGTTATTGTTTCTTTTAGTAAGTCTTGTTTGCTTTGAAATTGTAAGATTATAAATAGTCATAAACTTTAGAGTTTATGGATGTTTTTGGCTTTGGAGAAATTAATAAAATTCTGTAATTTTGTTTGATTTTAGATTATTTCGGTTCTTCTAAGTATTCTTACTTCGATTTGCTTGGATTAGAGTTAGGTCAATTTTTTGATTTAATTCTAAAGGATCAATATGCTCATTCCGATGAGACGATTATTCATTATCTATTCTATTTGTGTTGTGATTTTAGGTTGAGATAGGTTTGTTGTTGAATCTAAAGTTAGATCCTTAACACAAATATAGTCCAATCCACACCAATCCTGTTATAGTTTATCATCTCCATATAACCAAACCACGATTTTAGTCGGATCCCGGTAATTTTAAACTTCCCCATAATTACAGCTACTAAAAACCCTATAACCTATTCTAACAACTACATTCAAACAAAATCAATCAATTGCAATGCAAATGAGAAAGTATAATAGTCAACAAATTTCATTTAGTCAGGACAAAATTGTCTGAAAATCATATTAGATAATACTATAACTCAAACTATCAATATATTAATATTATAGATTCGGAAACTGAAGCCCAAATAGTGCTAAAAGCCCAACAGAACCCATCAAATTGCAGAGTGACCAAAGCCAAGATACCTCCACCAGTGACGCTATCACCCCTCATCAGTGAATTCCCTTCCCTCTCAAGTCTCAAATGACCAGTATCTGTATACAGCCAAAAGGTCTTCATATAGTGGAGACCCTATAAATAACAAGTGTAACCAATTTCTTTTCTTCTTGTGAAAACTATTATTAAAAAAAGCCACCCAAGTGAAGAAGAAAGAAAAATCATAAAGCAAGAAACTGCAACCAATTCCGCAATCCTTTTTGATGTATCATTTGCCTTTGTTTCTCATCTAATTCTCACAAACCCAGTTGGGTTCTCTCTTCCTTCTCCCTTCTCCAAATACTGTTTCTTCCATGGCGGAACGAGAATGTGTCAAGAAGGTGGTAGAGTTGAAGAAAG
This sequence comes from Nephelium lappaceum, assembly GCA_021234005.1. Taxonomy (NCBI): domain Eukaryota; kingdom Viridiplantae; phylum Streptophyta; class Magnoliopsida; order Sapindales; family Sapindaceae; genus Nephelium; species Nephelium lappaceum. Next base: position 6,768,176 of record CM037998.1, read on the forward strand.
AGTTGCAGAGATTGGTGGACTCGATTACTGATGGGGATGACTATGCCATACATGATGCTAATGAGGCTATCGAAGTCTTGTCTTCTTTGATGAAATTGAAGGGTAGGAGTGGAGTTCAGGGTGGGGATGTTGATGTTCCTTTGGGGTTCAAGTGTCCTCTTTCTGGACAGATTATGACTGACCCTGTTGTCTTGGCTTCTGGGCAGGTTGGTTTTCTTCAAATTTTTTTATTTTTTTGTTTTTGGTTGTATATTTGTGAATGTATGCAATAATTCTACTAGTTTTTGTTGAGTTTGTTACGTTTTGAGGGCTTGGTTGCATGAAGCATTGAGATTGTATGATCTTTGGAAAGTAGCTTTCTTTAGATGTTTTTTTGGTTTGGTGGGGTGGGTTTGAATTCTCGAATCTTGTGGAGTTTAAGCAAACATGTTATTTGATATATGGACAAGTAGGGAATTAAAGATTTTTGTTTGGTAATTTGATGGATTACAACTATCATTGAAATTTTGATGGATTTCTGTTCAATTGAAATCCAAAGATGGAACCTTTATGGTCAGTTATGGATGATTTGTTAAGGTTTTTCTCACTCTAATTTGTGGAAATTTATGCCATTCTTGTGGTAGCTTAAATAAATGAATTTGTTTTAGCAAAACAGAAATGGTTACGTGATCTTGATGGTTCTGCTTTCTCTTTGAAATTATTGTTAGCTTACAGAATCATTCTTCTTAGTTTGTTGAATCTGTGTTGAATTTTCAGACTTATGATCGCCCTTACATCCAGAAATGGTTGAACAAAGGCAACCGAACATGCCCTCAAACCCAACAAGGCCTTGCCCACACTGTCCTCACTCCTAACATTTTGGTGCGCGAAATGATTTCAGAATGGTGCAGGGATCACTGTGTTGAGTTGTCCCAACACATTTATGAGATTGAACTTGCGACTGAGCTTGACAGAAACAAGGTAAATTCACTGCTTGAGAAGATGTCTTCCTCGCTTTCTGAGCAGAAGGCAGCTGTGAAAGAGTTTCGTATGCTAACGAAGAGCTTGCCATCATTCCGGTCAGTTATTGGCGAGTCTAATGCCATTCCCCTCTTGCTAAATACACTCACATCAGACATTGCTAACACCGATGCTCAGCTTCAAGAGGATTTGATTACAACTCTGCTAAATCTCTCAATTCATGACGATAATAAGAGAAAAATTGTTGAGAATCCATTGGCCATCCCTGTATTGATTGAATACTTAAAAACCGGAACCACAGAGACAAGAAGAAATGCTGCTGCTGCACTATTTACGTTATCTGCCATAGACTCTAACAAGCTTCTCATTGGCAAATCCGGTGCTTTCGAACCTTTAATTGATCTTTTAGAGGAAGGGAATCCATTAGCCATGAAGGATGCTGCTCAAGCAATATTCATTCTATGTATGGCTCTTGAGAATAAAGGAATCGCTGTGAGCGAAGGGGCAATCAGGGTGATCCTAAGAAAGATCTCAGATGATATACTTGTTGAAGAGTTATTGTCTATTCTTGCTTTGCTTTCTTCTCAAGAAGAGGCTGTTGATGAATTGGGGAAGCTAGACGCGGTTCCTCATTTGCTTAGTATCATAAGGAAGAGCAATTGTTCACGCACCAAGGAAAACTGTGCTGCTATATTGTACGATATTTGCTTGAAGGATCCAACTAAATTGAACGACATCAGGTTAGACGAAACAACAAATAGTACGCTTAGTAATATGCTTACAAACGATGAGACTTCAAGGGCCAAGAGAAAGGCTAGTGGCATCATTTCGAGGCTTAAAAAATCAGCAGCTTCTTCGAGTTCACAACACCTGCGATCAGCTTCACGGACTCAATCTCCAGTCCGAAAACAACGCTGACCAACCGTTGTAGATACATGCTTTCCCTTTCTTCGCAACTGTACATACCAACTTGAGCTCATTTACCTGTAAAAAACTTCACATAGATTTTACACCCCCCTATACTCAATGTCAAATTAGTTTTGATTGATGTCCAGGTACATACATTAGCCAAAAACATTGTATTTATACCTCTCTCCATCGGTCATGAATCATACTCCAGCATTACTAGGTTTGTTTTAAACTCCTCTCCACTTTGACATCATATTTTAATGTAATTTGATAATAGAGAGTATTCATTAAGTCTGCTAACAACTTAGATTAGAGTCATGCTAACCACAAGTGTGGTATCTTAAAAAAACGCTTTGTATTTATCTAAGAGGAGGAACGTGATTAAAGGTTGGTGAGCAGTTTGATGACAAAGTTGTAGGGACTAAAATTTCGCTGCTGTCAACACCAACCAACCCTTTAGAGTGTCGGCACCATATCACAATATATATATATATATATATATTAGTATAATAATACCAAGGTTTTAAATTGGTGGATTAACTTTTATAATTTTGTGTATGATGCCGACAAATTTGGTCGGTTCGATAGAGTTAGAGTTTGAGTTAAAAAGGAATATTAACTAGAATGGAAACGTTAGTGCTAGCAGCTTGATGTTGAAAGCCAGTATGAACGTGATGTGCTTGCTTGTTCTTTTCATCACCACCACACCACCTCTATTTTCCAATACTACTGTACAGGTTTACTATTTATATGTGTAAAATTATTGTAGTTATTGCTCTATATTGACTAATTTATGGTTACTGTATGAATTTTTTCTTTCAGTGAATTATTGATTTTGAACTCGGAAGATGCTAATTCCATAAAAAGGCAAGAGACGTGCACAAATTTCTTTTAAATCCATCCTCAATTTGTTGTCCACAAATTGAGGATAAAACTTTATGGATGTTTTCAAATTTTATGTATAAACAAACATGACCACTTTTTCATTTAAAAAACCTTGCAAGGTTTCTTCTACCATTCCTGAAATGATGGTCTCTTCACAACTTTAGACTTGATCCAACAACTCATTTGTCCTTGCACAAGTCTGATAAGAAATTATAAAAGAAAATAATTTAAAAATGGGTCAGAGTAGGCTGCGTTGCCTGAATTCTTGCTCTCATTCTGGCAAGGCCACGCATGCTGTCCTAGTACTTGACAAGATGGTTATTGTATCACAATCATCTAACTTTTTGAAAATTAAAAATTTATTCCCTCAAGGATTTCTTTACATTCTTTCCTTTCGTAAACACGCATGTCAAATTTCATTTTCTCAAGAGCCTGAAAATGGTCTTCCAATGGATATGTGGGTGCTATTGATATCTGATGTGACATTCGGGATTCGAAATGAACGGTGTTGAATGTATAAGAAAATTCTTATAGATCATAAAAGGCAAAACTCTTCTCAACAACACTAGACATTATATTTCCTGTCATTGTAGGTAATTAAGAACGACTTTTTTAGCATATGATGTGTCCTAAACCGGTTCGGTCGTTAGGGTTGATGTGGGATTTTTTGGGAAAGAATCTTCATTTATATAAATTAGGGCAGGTCAAGTAGACATAAGATGGTGTCAATTTAAGGTTGATTTGGATGTGTTTGGAGTTTAGTATATATCATGTAGTTAGTATGTGTGTTGTTTGAGGACTATGTCCAAGCAACATTTTTGTGTTGTCTTTCGGTTTTGTGGTCCTTAATACGTATGCAAGTGATCCTTTGGATTTTAACACACAATACCCGTGACATACACTTACGGTCGAAGAATACAAAAATTGTTTGCACCTTTATTCTTTGTTTTTTTATTCAACAACTTATTTAAAGGTGGACAGAAAAAAGAAAAAAAAAAAAACCCAAACGGAACCGGTCTGAATTGGACTCGAACCGACTTCGAAAATATCGATTTTCAATTTTCACTTCGATTCGATTCGGTTTTAAAAGTCAAAAAGGAATTTTTTTCGGTTTCGATCCGATTTTAAATAGTAAAATCCGACCGTACTTGAAAACCGAACCATAGTTTAAAAAAAAAAAAAAATAGGGCTGAATGATAGAAGCCCACACACCCTTTTCATACACACTCCTGTCTCTTTCAGCAGATCACAAATCCTAGCCGCCGACGCCATCCCTCACTCTCACTCACTCTCATCTCAATCCTCTCAACCCCGTCACAGTCGCTGTCGTGGTCGTCTCCGGTCGCCGTGGATCTTGCTGTTCGTCTGCCGTCGCCGTGGTAAGTTTTTCACTCGTTTCATTTGCCGCCGTTCGCCGTTCAACCGTCAGTTCTCTCCCTCGTTTCATTTTCTTCTTTCTGTTTTGGTTTCAGGAAGAGAGGTTAGAGGAAGAAGCTCTTGTCTGGGTTCTTTAGGGCATTCGAAGATTTATAGAAAAGATTTGTGATAATTGAAACTGAGTAAAGACAAAAGAGAAAATTGTGAAATAACCTTTTTTTTATGCCGAAGTTGAGAGGTAAGTTTTTCAGATTTTCTATTTTTAATTGTAGTTTTGTCAAAAAAAAAATTTAAAGGTTTAAAAAAAAAGATTTCTGTTTATTTGAACCTAAAAAAAAGACCATTTATATAAAAAAAAAAAAAAAAAAAATCCGATAAGAGGAACTAGGAGTCAAATTGTAATTGAAGGCCCATTTTAAAGGTCGAAGTCGAAATGGATCGGATCAAAGCGAGCCAATATTGGTTCGGTTAATACATGGAATTCGGGTCGGATGGAAAACCGATTTTTTTTTTTTGTTTTCGATTCAGTTCGTTCGGTTTCACCCTAAGAAATCTGTTATTAAGAGAGCTTATAGACTAGGCAATAAAAAAAAGGAGAGTTTTTATATCGAGAGCGAGTAAGATAGAAGTAGTTTCTTGTATCGTCGGATAAAAGTAAGTTTTTATTATATCCAGTGAAATCGGTGTCCTTTGTATAGGTAACTATGTCAATAAACAATGTAAATTAACCTGAATTATATTGTATAAGTTTTTATTATATCTGGTGAAATTGGTGTCCTTTGTGTACGTTGCTATATCAATGAACAATGTAAATTAACTTGAATTATGTAATGGTTTATCATCTCTTGGCTTGATGATGTTCTGTTATTGCATAGTATTCCTTCTGCGTACAAGTTTATTCAAATAAGGTCTTGAAAGTTATTTTGTGTGCAGGGTCCCAATTATAGAATTGGGTGGTCTAGAATAAAATTTTTAACAAGATTAAAATATTTTAAAAATTAAAAGGCATAGGTATCTAGTTAAAAGAGATATAATAAATCTTACCTCTCAAAATTCATATTATAAATAAATATGTCAACGAAAATAAAAATAAAAAACTAAATAAAATGAAAAAAAAATGTAAATAAAATTAAATATCAATCAAGTTGTATCTAAAGATATTTAAATGATCAAATTTATTAAATATGAATCATAGCAAGATAATGTTATGGTATCAACAATCTTTCTATAACTATAAATAATCTCCATTTTGATAATCATAATTTATAATTACTATCATACTTTAAAATAAAGAGTGTATTAGGAAAAACAATAAAAATATTACATTTAAGTAATATATTATGGAACTAATATTATGATTAAAAAAAAGTAAAATGTGAAAATTTTAAATAAAACTTCACATTTAATATATGAAACAAAGTTGTTACCTCTGCAATATTTGAATAGAAATATAAATATAAATAAAAACAAATATATATTTATTTTGACATAAAAATGTAATAATTGAAATATATATATTAATAAATTTTAAAATAAATATAATTATATCATTATAATGTTTTTTTTTTTTTGAAAGCAAGATACTTCCCTAAACAGAAGACGAAACAAACTCAAAAAAATAAGGAAAAATGCAGAAAGCACTAATAGAGTGCCAACAAAAATCCTCATAAGAGAATAAAGCTAAGGAGACGAGCTTATGAGCCAAGCGACTGTCATTTCTAGAGATGACTTGACACTAAGAAACATCCACGTCCTTACTTAGAGCCTTTACATCATGAACCAGAATGCTAGCATCGCAAGGCTGATCTGCAGGCGTATTAACGGCAGAAGCAACATTCTTGGCATCTGCCTTTATATCATTATAATTTTTTTTCAAGGTGGCTAGGGTAGGTTTGTTCGTACCCTAGCTCACATGGTGCTATGTCCCTGTTTATGTGTAGTATGTTTGATAAAGTTTCCAGGTGGGCACTAATAAGGTCGTTTTCTCTTACACAAAAACTTTTCCTGTAATTAGATCTCTATTTTTTTTTTTTCAATCTAATTTTAACCAATTTTTATAGTATCTAAATGTCTTAAGGAGTGATTAAGACCGACCATATAGAGACAGCACATTCTCAAGCCTAAGTATTGGAAATGTGGTACATGAAAGATTATCACCGTATCTATGAATCAAAAGTGCTTGAGTAGGATTTTAAACTGGAATAACCAATCATTTATCATTTATAATATAATATTAATATCGGCTGGGTAATTTATCAATTAAGGCAAATGGAGACATCATGCCAATGTTTCAACAATGGTTCGTCAAGTTAATAGTGGTGGGATGGGAGTGGGAGACTCTCTTAGTTGCTACCAGCTAGACTTCAAATTTCGCCTGAAGTTCATTAAACTATGAGATGGAGCAAAATCTCTACTATATACAGTTCCAATAAGAATAATAACAATAATAATTGAATTCCAACAGTTATGGTATGTAAATTGATTACTTGTTAGTTGCTATTGTCAAAATCTTATACAGTTAGAACAGAAAGAGAGCTTGAGTTTTGTGAAACAATAAACAACAATGGAGACTTTTTTTTCTTTGAAGGTAACAATGGAGACTTTAAACGGTGATTCCTACAAAGCTCACTGTTTGGTCTTATCCTACCCAATTCAAGGCCACATAAACCCACTGCTTCAATTCTCCAAGCGCTTACAACACAAAGGCATCAAAGTCACTCTAGTCACTACTCACTTCTTCTTTAAAACCCTCCATAGAGCTTCATCAAACTCCATTGCACTTGAAACAATATCCGATGGCTATGATGAAGGTGGTATTGCTCATGCAGAAAACATTCAGGCCTACTTGGAGAGATATGAGCAGTTAGTTCTCTAATGTGGATATCTAGAGAGTCTACTTTACTTTTACGATAATAGTATTTCAATTTGAGCGAAATTTATTAAAATTAAAAATAGATCTCAATACATTGGATGTTTCTAGATACTAATACGATATTAAGATACTGATTTTGCTAAAATCAACATATTCTGTCGTGGGAATTTTTATTTGGGTAGGTTGGATCTCAAACTCTTATTGAGCTTGTTGATAAGGTGAATGGTTCAGGTTTTCCTGTTGATTGCCTTGGGCTCTTGATGTTGCAAGAAAATTTTGTGTGGTTGGAGCCATGTTTCTCACTCAATCTTGTGCTGTTGATTGCATATTCTGCCATGTGTACAAGGGCTTGCTCAAATTTTCAGTTACAGGATATCAAGTTTCTCTTCCTGGATTGCCTCCACTTGAGCCTCAGGATCTGCCTTCTTTCATTGCTAATTTTGGATCACATCCTATCATTTTTGAAGTGTCAATATATGGTCAATTTGCTACCGGTGACAAAGCTGATTTGATTCTTTGCAACACCTTTTATGAGTTGGAGAAAAAGGTAATACTATGATATGAACACAAAGGGATTATTCGTTAATGTGTTTTTACAGATTAAAATATTATCCTAATCATGTATCAATGAAAATTAAAATTTGGTGAGTTAAGCTCATATCAGAAAAAGATTATGAGTATCAGTTAAACTCATATTTGACATGATATCGTCTAGTAGCTAATTATAATACTTAATGGGATTTTGTGTAGGTAGTGGAATGGTTAGGGAAGTTCAAGACATTGCAGACAGTTGGACCAACAATACCATCTATGTACTTGGATAAACAACTTGAAGATGATAAATACTATGGTTTCAGCATCTTTAAGTCAAATAGTGATGCATGCATGAAATGGTTAAACGATCGAGCAAAAGGGTCTGTTGTTTACATGTCATTCGAAAGCATGGCAGAGCTGGAAGCTGAACAAATGGAAGAACTCGCTTGTGGCCTGAAAGCAAGTGACAAGTACTTCTTGTGGGTTGTAAGAGCATCTGAACAGGCTAAACTGCCCAAAAATTTTGTGCGGGAAGCGTCAGAAAAAGGGTTGGTGGTGAGTTGGTGCGCACAGTTAGAGGTTTTGGCGCATGAAGCAATAGCTGCTTTGTTACACATTGTGGATGGAACTCAACATTGGAAGCTTTGAGTTTGGGAGTTCCAATGGTGGCAGTGCCACAATGGACAGACCAAAGCACTAATGTTAAGTATGTCATGGATGTGTGGAAAATGGGACTGAAAGCTAAAGCTGATGAAAAAGGTTTTGTTAGAAGAGAAGCAATAGAGAATTGCATAAGGGAAATATTGGAGGCAGAGATAGGCAAAGAGATAAGATTAAGAACCAATGCACGAAAATGGAAGAGATTGGCCAGAGAAGCCATGGCTGAAGGTGGAACTTCTGATCAAAATATTGATGAATTTGTTGCTAACTTGGTTAGCTCCAAAGGTTAATGTCAATGCCTACTAACTTTATTAAATTATGGACGTCAGATTTAGAATGTTTTAAATCTACTATCGAACAAAATTTCAAAAATTTCGAAACATTCCTGAGCCATTAATTTATTGTCCTACAGTAAATATCAAATGATTAAAATCTTACTTGGTAAAAAAAAGTCGAAGATCGTGAATGTGCTTTCACCGTCTATCCATGCTGTAATGTGTTGGCTACAATGTGTCATTTTCGATTGATAGTCAAGCTGTTTAAGTCACAAATGAATGATAGCTTAGTTGGTACAATTTATTTTGGATAAGAATATTATGGAATGTATAATGTATTCACAGAATAATTTTAAAGTTACTATAAAATTCAATTTCAGAGTTTAGACTTGGTCTAAATACAAAAGAAAAGTTTTCTTTGTGTTACTTCTCTTACAAGAGAAGCTTCTATCAAGTAACAAGAGAATGATTTGATATCACCCTTTAGTATGGACTATTATACATCTTTTAATGGGAGTTGAATTTTCATCAAACATATTTTATAAATTTTGTGAGTAATTTTTTTTTTTTCCTTCAAGAGTAATTATCGAAGATGAAAATAGATGTTTAAATTGTACAAATAATAATTAATGTTAGTGGGTTTCGATAAACATTTAACCTTTGCTTTAAAAAATATATAATATATTTATAACAAATTTTGTGAATGGATTTTGACCAATTCTAGAGAATCCGACAAATCCTGAAACTAACCCAACTTTCAAGAGCCAGCCATAAAAATTTAAACTTAAAATAATTTTACTGACTAACTAGTTTATTTGTTTACGAAATTGCACTGCTTAGTTGTTTTTTCCGATTCTTCCAGTAACACACCCCCTGTCACTGGTTTTATAAATTTTTACTAATTACATAATATGCTTTATTTGTGACTAAGAAGTCAATGAATTTCGAGATTAGAATTTTTTTTTTTATTTTTATTTTTAAAGCTATTTTGAGTTAAACAAAGAATTTATAGTTTGTAACTTTGTGATGATAAAAATAATTTTTATAAAAAAATTATAGAGTTATTACGATCTCGTTTATAAAAAGAAATGATATGTACATAGAGAGAGGAAGAATGAAGTATGGGATATTACATATTTTTTTCATATGATCGACTCTGTAACATTACAAAATCATGTAAAGTCACTCTGTAGTGTTATAGTGTTTGACATACTATGTGAATATCCACACAAGAGTGTGTATATATGAATGAGAGAGAGGGTTGGATTTAGATAAATAAAGGGGTGTCAAAAGTACAATTGCTTCCAATATAATAAACAGCTTACTAGTTTTTGTTTTCCAACATAATATAGGTAACGCATTGATCCAATTGTTGGCCATTTTCAGCAAATAGCATCTATCCACGGATGAACCTCCACTCCAGCACAAATGTGGCGACACAATTAAATGTTTCTAGTACTTCTACATCATTACTAGCTACAGTGTAGCGAATTATTCAATTTTCTAACCACAAACAATTCTGTTTCACTTGGTTGAACATTTATATCTTCCACCTACTTTTCTAAATCAATTACTCAATTCTTGTATATATGGTATCTTCATTAAATAGACCATGTATTAGAATTTAAATAACATCTTTATTTATATAACATTTTTATTTAACTTGTAATGCACGGAAGTACAAAATAACACAAATATTTCTATCAATATCACGAATGTAGTACGAACTAAAGTACTGAAACGTCACAATCTCAATGTCACAATTATAGTGTTTATGTCACAAATTTTAGATTTTGGTATCATCAAAATGCAGTGTTAATGTCCCAGATTTTGGATTTGTTACCTTCAATTTAATGTTTCAGCTTATTGATTTAACGTGGGCACCTGTCCTGTGACAAGACCATGCGAACTCTAAAATGCACTTTTCTGCATCGTCCTACCTCAAGAGGAGGATCATTCTCATAAATTGTGTTGTCAATTGTACATGTATTGGTTAATTATGCAAATGGAGCAGTTCTAGACTTGCAATTTGATGGTAGCACAATCACAAATGACAACCAAAAACAGAACAGTATATAAAATTTATTTGGTAACTAATATCTAGCTATCATCATTCTCCAATCCAAAGCATTACTTGTTTTCAGGCAATAGATACCGTACAAGTTCAAAGGATTAGAACATGAGGAGAGCACCACAGTGCTACATTTTCTCCCATTCAAAATTCCTCTCACAGTTGCTAGTCAAAAACCAGATTCATGTGGCACATGCTGGTACCAGGCATGAAAAGAATCCTGGCATTTTCTTCTGCATCAAAAATAAAGAAACAATAGCATGAGATATGTCATTGAAATTAGCACTAAATTACAAACAAGCGCTTCACATAATGGACAAATTAATTGACATCTCATTTATTTCATTGGTTCTCATTTACATGTGCCTTGACTTGCTGGATGGATGTGTACCGATTTTGTTAGATATTTTAGTTAAATAAAGTCATTGACAAACATGTTTCCTTCTATAAAATATAAATAAATTCACGATTGCTTACCTACCGGAGCAGTTATAATTGACTTTGGTAGGAGCATTATTGGACTTGTTTTTCAAAATAGATGTATAGTTTCTTTGCAATAATGACTTGTTCTCTGACCATAAACCCTTAGGGGACCCAATTTTCCAGGTGTTCCACAACATCATTTTTAAATCCTCTACAATTCTGATCAAGAAAACTCTACAGACCTGTATTTCTTGTCAACCACAGAAACGCGTATCCGAAGTACCTTCTGTTCAAATTACCCAATTATGTAGAGTTTGAAATTGTCCAATTGGGTGACATCAAAGTACACATAATTTGCTACATATACCACATGTAATACATATTAGGGATTAGATTCTCTCATGTTGTTTAGAATAAAAAAAATAAAAAATAAATAAAATTATCTTATCCATTGATGATACATGTCATCGAATCTTTTAATGTTCAATATAAATATTAGCGTAAGAGAGAATCTAAATTATTCGGAGATCCATCCAATGAAAACTTATTAAACTCATTACGCTAATGTATATACATTCATTGATAAATTGTATGTTTAAGTTTCTATCAATTAAAAAAGAAAACCTAATATAAGGGATGTTTCTCTTATCTTATTGATTAGTCCTATATTATTTAGAGCAATTCATTATTAATTATAAGAAATTAAAAAATAATATAAAAGATACTCAAAAAGTAATAATAATATAAAAGAGAGAGGGTGCGGAAACGAACCCGCTTGGAAGAGTGGAGGAGCTCCGGGGGGATTTTGTAGAGATCTTCATCGACGGCTTTAGGGGGTCGGACAGGGGGGCGGCGACGAGTGGTGGGTGGTGGTGGTGGTGGCGGTGGTGGTGAGTTTGGGTGGAGCTTCTCGTTGTTGTTCGCAGCAGTGTTGTCATCAAAATGAGACAAAGTCACGTGGTGCAGCTGTTGCTTCCTTGGCGGTTCGGTCACGTCAAATACTTTGCCTTGCTTTCTCTGCTCCTTAGCATGGGAGCCTCGCTTTTCAATTGTCACTCTTGTCTACAAAACCAGTCATCTCTCATGAGTTGTTCTTGTTTATTTGTTTGTTGTGTTACATTTTTACACTTAATTAAATCGATTTTTCTGATTAATTTCATCACTCAAAATATACCCAACGAAAAAATAAAACAAAAAGTTTAATATTACTGGCTATGACTATAGATTATTGTATTAAAAAGAGACCTGAAGAAGCACTGGTGGGCTTCTTTTTACCTTGTAACTATGTAGTAGCTAAATACTGGCACTTTGGAAAAACAATAATGAAAATAGAGGGGAGGAGAGACATATGTATACATGCCTTGCGAGTAGGAGCGATATTGTTGATGTTACGAGAAGGTTTTTTGCGATCAACAGCATATAAATCACCACCACCACCATTTTTATTATTATTATTATAGATATATGGATCAGAATCACCAGAAGAAGAGCTATATCTGATCAAACCAGCCTGTCTTGCACATTCGAAATACTGGGTGATCGGCATTTCATTGGAGTAGTCCCAGTCACCAAATGCAGGTATTTGTCCACTCCTTCTACAATAATCCTAAAAGCCCCGGCCCCCACAACGAAAACAACAACAAAATCAGCAAAAACATCATTTCCAGGCACAAAATGAATAAAAAATATAGTAAAACTCACATATTCCATTGTGGATAATTCACTTCAAAAGGAACCAAAACAAAAAGACAGAGAGAGTGAAAACGAAACTTCTTTCGGGTGCTTTGGAAACAGACTGATCAGTTGTGTTTCAACAGAAAAAAGAGTTGTATATGGGGATTATCAAGAAAAAATAACAATCAGGGGAGGATATATAAATTGAAGCTCAGACTTTACACAGAGAGAGAATCAAGCAAGAAAGATGCTTAAGCTCTGTTCCTTTAAAGGAAAACAGTTACTTGTGCGGTACTAGTTGCAAAAAACAAAAAGTAAGGAAGAAGAGAGGGAGAGAGAGATTGAGGGAGGTCATGGTCTGGGTTGGCTTGTGTTTTGTCAACTTCTTTACCATATAATATTAATAATAGCAACAAAGCAGTGGCGCTGCTGGTACTGGTTACCATTTTTTCAACCCTAAGAACCAGTAAAATAGAGAGGTGCTTTTTGCTGGATTCACGCCGCTCAGAATTGAAAACTAATAGCTGGGGCCCTCTCAAAAGTACCGTCCAGGGGTTTGGGCATGGATTTGTGGGATTTTTAACTGTTACAAAAAGTGGGTGCAGTTGTGAAGCCAATTACTAAACTGATCAAAAGTAAAAATATTTAATGGAAAGGAATGGCTTTATTTATTTATTTTATTTTTTTCTGAAAGTTTAATGGCTTTATTTTTGAGGTTATCATGAAAACTGAAAAGCTATTTTACTAACACCAAACGCTTCTGTCCACTGATAAGCAGTGTTTGCAGGTTTGAAAAGAGGAAAAAAAGCAGAATAGAGGCGCTTTTTTTGGAAGTACTGTCAGTGGCTCGAGTTTTCACTTAAACCTTATTAGAATTCTTTTTTCATTAAATGTTTAAGCTCATTTTAATCGGTCCACATTACATTTTTGCTAATAATAATCATGTTCTTCAATGTGAAATAATTACACTTTTACTAATAATAAACAGATTCTTCAATGTGAAATAATTACATATTTATGTTCTTTACAGTAACCAACTAACTCATTAACTAAAATATTTTTCAAATTTTCCCTATTGGTTAATTCAATTCAAATAGTAAAGCTTTACTATGACAATTAGTAGTTTGGAACAAAAAAATTCTTTTAAGTACTTAATAACAAATATCCGAATCATTCATAATATTTAATGGTGATAGATTTTTAAAAGGCTTTTTACTCATTACATGTATTTAATTAGGTTCTATCAATCCACCTCATTTACGCTATAATAGTATTAATATAATCACACGTGTCATTTTAAAAGCAGGTCACTTCTAAGTGAGCCGTATTATAATGTCCAATTTGGTGAAATGTATAATGTCTAATGTCAACCATACTGTTGACTGAAAATAATAAACAAGACTTCATTAATTTTACAAATTTCAAAACCCCACGAAACGATTGAAAAAAGTTGAAAAAAGTTAAAATAGAAGAACAAGAAGAAGAAAAAGAAAGAAAAGCACTTTTCATATAAAGAGGACAGAAGTAAATGCAGCCCCGGAGACATCAGAAAGAAAGAAAAAAGCACTCGAGACATAAGATTTTCCAAATCCATGGAAGAATGGGAAACCAAGAAAACAACAAACACGCTCATCCCTCTCTCTCTCTCTCTCTCTCTCAGCTCCCAGTTTAGTTTTGCCTAACCTAACCTCGTGGAGTGATCCATGGTGCCAAACTTTGACTTCAAATTCAAATTAAAAAAAAAAAAAGAAATTATAATAATCCAACTCTTGGAGTGTGTGCAAGTGCAACCAGTGTGACCAAATTAAATCCCACCTGCCACGTGTACCAACAATGCTGTGTTTGGCTTGACTTGCCCATGGTTTTTCTTCAAACTACGAGTTTGTGAAGTCAAAGACCAGCGTGAAGAAGATGCCATTAGAGACCAAATTACAAACAAAGACTTGAAGAACAGCTGGTGGAAATTTTTATGGCACAACCCTTGTTCACGTGATCAAACACTTGAGGTTGGATTTGGACCACCGTCACACACTTGGAATGTGTCCAACATCTGTGAATTTTTTTTTTTTTAATGAAAGTTTAAATAATTATATACTTTGAATTCGTTTTGCAACATTCATTCTTTGCTTTGTTGTGCATTTGAATATTCAAAAAAAACAAAATATAATTGGATGGATCCCATGGTGATTTTTGTCATTCTGGTTTCAATCGGTCAGAATTCTGTTTCATATTATTGTTGTCTAGAATTTTGTTGTATGTAACGTGGGTATTTAAATTATATTTATATGCATCTAGTTCTTGTTATAACTTTATGAGATGAGATAGTTGACTGTAACATGTTCATTTAAGCATGAAAAGTTAAAGAGTGGCGTAATATATCGTAATAGAACATGTGCCTTGTAGGACAGACAACTTATGAATTATAGTTGCAGGGACACTTTTATGTGACTTGACCTGAAATTCAAGTATTTATTAAGGTCTGTTGGGTAGTTTTTACTAAACAATTTTTATTATCACCATGAACTTTTCAAGAATAAACGACTCTCTTAAAATAAATTCATTTAATTTTATAGCGTTTAGTTAAAATGATTATCACATTTCACTAGTGATACTAAAAGTAATTTTTACTAAAATATATTGAGTTGCGAAACATTATTTTATTAATCAATAATGTAAAGCCTATTTTTTAATTTTTTTTTTTTAAAATTAGATCTGTTGAGTCAAATATTTATCACCGACTTTCCACTATCCACTACAAGGGTTTAGTTGGTGGTTTATCACGATTTTCCCCTACAATTGCAGGGTTAGAGTTAATGATTTTATAGACAAATATGAGACTTGATATTTTATTACAAATGTAATAATAATAATAATTATTATTATTATTATTATGGGTAAGAAAAAGTTGCATTTCATGATTGGAAGTTGGGGATATAATAAATGGGGCGCAAAGAAAATCGTCTAGGTGCTTGATATCAGTACCTTTCGCAGATTTTTGAATCCAGAGTCTTTGAGGGAACAGATGAGGCCCAAATCCAATATCCAATAGATCAGGCCCAAAATGTAAAATCTTCCCAGCCCAACAACTACTGATGCTGACGATTTGTAATTGGCATAAAGGATTGAGCTTCTCTGAGAAAGCTTTGATTAGACGCACTCATGTGTTATTATTATTATTATTATTATTATTATTATTATTATTATTTTAATAATAGATTAAAACATTATCCGATCGGAATAAGTTCTTTATCATTAAATTACATTATACTAAGTGTCTTAATATACATGATTCATATAACCAATAAAATTCTATCATTTATGTATCTCTATCAATTATAATAACTTATTGGATTTAATTTAATAAATGTGTGACTGTTTATGTATAATTAATTTTATAGGTAGGGTAAAAGACGAAGAGTAACTAATAATTATGAGAAACAAGAAGTACATTGGAATTGAATTAATACTAGTACACAAACAATCAATCAGAGGCTGACCAGCATCCACAAGCCAAGTTTAGATTCAATATTGAGGACCACTTGATGCATGCAGGGGTGGTCCATGCTTCCTGGCTACATCATTCTGTTTATTCATCAGGAACGGAGAGTCTAATCTGCCCAAACAATTAACCAAACGGTGGTGGCCTATCATTTAATCAGGACTGTCTGATTCAACTGGCTGAGGCTGCTAAATTTCTGGCCTATCATTTAATTAGGACTATCATTCTTTTCATGTTGTTCAAATGAGTAACAATCAAGTTAAAATGATGAAGTGTGGGCTCGCGAGAAAGAACTATAGAGTTTCGTAAAGAGAATGAGATTCATGAGTAACTAACGAAAAGTGGACCATAATTGTTTTTATATTTAAATTTTGTTTTATTTAACATTGTTATAATGTGTTCCTTCTTATATAAATATTTACGTCCGTCACTGTATATACTGTGCTTACTTGCTCTTAAAGTGCAAATGCTGGACCACATTGGCACTAAATATTAGACATGCTTTAAACCGAGCACAAGACATTCGACCTGCCCAAAAAATTCATATGATCTTTATGGGTAAAAGTTTGGAAGAATGTGGATAGCTATGGACGTAAGGGCGGCTAGATGATTGAAAAAACAAGATCTATATATCTATATATATATAGATATATATATATAAGTGACAAACGTTTAAATTGTCGTAACAAAATTTTGTTACGATCAATCAATCTTCTAATGCAGAATGATACATACAATCATGGATGCTCAATTTGCCTGGCCTAAAACATGGAAACTGCCGTTCAGACTTAGAAAGTGGCATGGATCATTGATCACTCTAAGGTTTAATGCTTTGTAGTCATTATTTGTTATAGACTTTTTACTGTCAAGAAATATATCTCAGTATATACATGACAGAACGGATATATATACATAACAAACATAGGAGCTAGCTCAAAACTGAAATAAAAGAGTTATAATTATAGACTTATAGTGTAAGAGATGGGAGGGATTGCTTGGAGTGAACAAGAAGATCACTTGCTGAAGAAATGCATAGAACAACATGGAGAAGGGAAGTGGCCTCGCATTCCTCTACTTTCTGGTATTTTACACTAACATTAATTTCGTTGCAATTTTTTTTTTGTTTCTTTTCATGATTGTTTGGGTGAACATGATTAAATTTCAATACATTTTTAATATTGGGGTTGTGGTGTGTGTGTGGTTTTTGTGTCTTTTGCTTAGCTTTGTTTTGTTTTTATTTTTATTTTTATTTTTTATGAAGGTTTAAATAGATGTCCAAAGAGCTGTAGATTGAGATGGACGAACTATCTTTGTCCAAACATCAGGAGAGGGGGTTTTGCTGAAGATGAAATTGATCTCATTGTCAAGCTTCACAAACTCCTGGGGAACAGGCAAAGTTTTCTTCATCTCTTTTACTGTCTTGAGTCCACAACATGTGTGTTAGATTGGGTTATATTGAAGTTTTGGTGTAACGGGTTTTTGATGATTAAGTAGTATAGTAGATAATGTTAATGGAGAGTTCAAAGAAGACTTTTTTATCAAATAGATTCTAATATCACGCTAATTAGTTGCTCCACCTACAAACTTAATTGTACAAGTAATGCCAAACTATTTGATAAAATAAGACTTTTTTTAGTACCTTTGTGTTGAGGAAAAACAGATGAGATGGTTTAATATGCATCTGTCTATTGATTTCCTATGTGTCTATTCATTTAAAATATATCCCGTAATCTTTTAAAAATTATATATGTCAAGTAACGTGAGATCAATACCTGATTGGTTTGACAACCTACTAATATCATACAATAAGGTTTGAGTGGACCGTGAACCAAGCAATTTTTTATTCCATAAAAAATATTAAAAAAAAAAAGGGGGAAAACCTAAACATTCATGACATATCTAAAAAAGTGTGTTTTGACTTTTAACATTATTGTTGGGTTCTTCCTCAACAATTTATTCTTCGGATCGAAAGTCAACTTAATATTTTGTTTTGGTTTTCAGGTGGTCCTTAATTCCATCTAGGTTACCATGAAGAACAGGCATTGATATAAATAATTATTGGAATTACCATTTGAGGAGAAAGCTAAATGCTGAACAAGATCAAAAGGAAGAGAAGCAAATCACAACCAAAGTGGAAGTTTTAAGGCCGCAGCCACGATATTGTAATGCAACAACCCTAGTAGTACAACCACCACCATGCCTGGATGAGGAGATACCAAATTTGCAACCATCACAAGAAGCAAGCAGCTCATCTACTAGTACCCCATTAACATTGCCACATCCAGAATTTAAACAATCTCAGAATGCGGAAGGCACTGATAATCCAGGCAATGAAGATGTCAATTTTGGTGATTTGCTTGTAGACATTGACTTTGATTTTGAACAAGTTATATTGACTGATTACAAGACAAGCAGCAATTGGGAATGGGATGATGATTTGATGGTCTTGGACATGGATATATGGACTGAGTCATTTTAAATGTACATGTTTTTTCATTCATGGGTTATGAATAATAAAAGAGTTTACTATCATCAACATGACCTCTTGAGTTTTATTATTATTATTATTATTATTATTATTATTTGATTTTAACTACCTTACCCAACCAGCAACATTGCTCAGCAATTGTAACATTTGAATTAATTATGAAGATAGTTATCATTATATATTCAGTTGGAATACAGTGCAGACATCATTGATATTAGAATTTAAGGAAAATTTTTAAATTTTGAATTTATTCTTATTATTATTTTTATAACTGGAATCAACCCAAGATACAATCAGGACCGACAATTATAAGATGTTCTAGCGCGGTCTAGAGATCAGCTCCTAGGAACAGAAAGGGGCAACTCACAAAGAATGGAGGGAAAATGCTCACAACATTATGGGGGGTTTTGGGCATCAAACTCTCTATGTCTAGGGAGGTAACGAGTTGCTAATGGTCTAACCACCAAACCACAATCCAATCCACAATTTTCAATTGTATCTTGGGCAATTAGAATGTAACATTTAATGACATATCATAGTTACCAACTTACCATCTAATAGTTTGTGTAGCATTAAGGCACCCTTAACCCATCAACACCCTTCATATTCGTACAAACCAAATACTGTACTCAGTAATTAAAAATTGTTTTTTTTTTTTTAAACGTCCAAATTCATGCATCAAATATATAAACATAATAAAAACTCACGATTATTAATACTTTATATAAATTCCTATATCTTTTTAATCATCTTTATATATATACATATATTAACATTTATTCGAACGATAGATATAGATATATTTAGAAGTAACATTTTTTTTTAAACTATTATCGATAGTGTATTCAATAACTCAAACTCAAGACATTACTAGATTAAATAAGTGTCCTTTTTCATTAAGTTAATTGGATGGTCATGAAATAACATTTCTATAACGTAATAAAAAATTAAATTTGTAATGTAAGATGCAAAATTTCAATTTCGACATTGGTTTTTAGCTTGAGTTGTTATAAAATGGTGATTTCAAACATAACAAATTTTGAAATTTTCTAGCTTTGATTCTATCATAATAGTCAATTTGGTTTAATCTTTGAGCCAATAAAAGAGAACGAAAGAGATATTACAATTATTTCCCTCCTTTCCATGGCAAGGTGAAGAAGTTGTTGCATGCCTTTTCAATTTCCAAATTTTAAAGTCTTCTTGTTGTTGACCTCACTTTTCCCATGACAAAGAATCTCAAAAGCTCTCTTCAAATCTTATGCAAGTGAAGTGTGATTAATTACACTTACATACGTTATTGACGTTTGATATTTCCATCCATTTCTTGTTGCATTTAAGCGTGTAGAGAGAATAGTCACATATAAGTGAAAAGCCTTTCAAAGTCTTCGGTCAGCAAAGATTTGTCTTTTGGGTATGTGCAATGATTTCGTTTGAGTTGTCTTTTATTTCTCACACTATTACATCTTCACTTTAGTAATGTTTATGTGTCGCTGAAGTAGAATGTTTTTGATGACATTGTGTCATTTGTTGAATTGTTCGATGCACTTTGGCTTTCTTATATAATTTGTTTGGTTACTGATGAATCAGCAGAAAGTTAGAGAAAATTATATATCATGAATAGTAGTATTATATACTGCTTTTACATGTAAACTAGTTCAAATTATGGTACTATATTAAATTGGATTGAGGTGTATATACTAAATCTATTAGATAATATTGATATAAGTTATATTTTTGCATGATCATTCTCTTGCTTTTATAAACATTGTTGTTATTTGATAGAGCAATTTTGGCTAGTCAAAATATAAGACACTAGCTAGTTTGAACTTTGGTTATTCTGTTATTTTGTATGATAATGCAAGTTGTTAGTGTCTTTGCAGTTGAAAGGTTCTGACTGTTAACCAGTTAATGTTTCTTTAGAAGCTAAAAATCGTTGAAATTTAATTGAAGAAGCTAGGCATCTTGTACTTGTACGCATGAGTGTTGTGACATGTGGCCAATATAGTGAGCTTGCTGTCAAGAAGAATTGATGTTGGTTTATCAGAAGCAATAGATTTCACATTACAAAATAAAATTGATTGTTTCATGAATTTTTATTTTTTAGGACTTCATTTATTCAACAAAAATTATGATCAACCGATTTAGTCTTAGATAAATGTTTTTTGTGTTTTTTTTTTTTTTTGAGATACCACTAGCAATGAAGGTGATTTAAGCTTGAGATATTTTTACATTGAATGAGTACTTTTTATCACTAAGAGACACATTGAATGATGGTAGATAAAGTGCTTTTAAACTATTAGTTATCACCAGACCCTAAAACTTAAGTTGATAGAAAAGTATTCAATTATAATATTTTAAACTTGAGGTTGTTATACATTAACACGCTTTCATACATAAAAGGTTAAGCTGATACTTGAGGTTATGATACATTAATATATTAATATGCCCCAAACCTAAAAGCTTAAGTTGATAGGAAGGGTATGCCTCCTCACGTGCAACGTGGATAGATAACAAGTGATAGACATATGTTAAATGTTCTTTATCGTATAATATGTGCAATAAAATGACAAATGAAGAAGGGAGTGCGCAACAAGATGATACATTAATACATTAACACAAACCTAGGCTCAAAAACTTAAGTTGATAGGAAATAACACATGTAACGTGCATAGATAACAGATGATGGACATATACTAAATATCTCCTAGCGTGTAATATGTGCAACAAGATGATAAATAAAAAGGTGGAGAGAAAGTTTGAAGGAGAAATCTCTAAACTTTGGTACTCTATTAATTACCATTAGATCCAAAATTTTAAACTAATAGGAAATAACAAAACTATTATATTTAAGACTTAAGATTATGATACGTTAACATAAACTATATTACATCCAAATGTTTGTCACATAGAAATTTTACTTTTTGATATTAAGAAAATAACTATAATGATACATGATTAATTAATAATCTCTATAATACAATAAATATTTTCCGTTAATAATTTTGATAAAATGATATGATGATATTTTTAAGAAAACCTCTAAAGAAATCTATGATCTTATTCACAAGAGATGAGATAAGGATGTCCAAATCATGTCTCTCACATTTATTTTCAATGAAATTATGGTATGAAGTTTTATTTTTTATATATGAAAAAAAAAAAAAAACATGTTTAAAGGATATACATTAATATAACCCATCTATTTAAGTACTAAAGGAACTTTTGTTAAGGTTCTAATTAAACCCGTCTATGAACTTTTGTTAAAGGAAGTTTGATTGGTGAAAGAATCTAGAAGAATGTAGGATGCAAAGGATGCAAGTCCTTCATCAGTTACGATTGTGTCACCGAATAAAAATTCATAGGCTACAAACTCATTCATTTCTGATAACACTCCAGACTATATAAACAATTATTTATTTCAACATATATTGATAGATCACTAACCCATCTTATAACATTTAAAAAATAAAAAATAAAAATAAAAATTCGTCGCGTGGGTCCATGTTTTGCTTAATCAGTGCCTTCCCTTCCAAGAGATTGAAAGCAAATAAGAAAAACGGAAGGAAAGTGGTACATATACTTTCTCTTCTTCCAATCATCCTCAAAGAACTTCTTGCTGAGTTCACTTTTCCCCAAAAAGCCCACTTCAAAACTTCTTCTAGTGGGTTTGCAATCACACATTTGAACCCCACTGTTTCCTGGTGCCTTGTGCGTGTCTATTTAAATGTGGTGGACTGGACTGGACACTAGCCCAAGTGTACCAACAACTTGTAAGCCAGCCTTTGGAACCTCTGCTGATCATAACATTTGCTCTCTGGTATGTGCTCTCATTGCTCTTATATATTTTCAATTGTTATTTTTATGTGGGTTTTCGAAGTTTTTTTTTCTAGTTGTGTGAGTTTTCATAGTGTTTGGTTGCGAGAAAACTAAGGAAAGTGATGACATTTACAACTGTCACTATTCCAAGTAACGTACTATATTTTGTTTTTTGATGTATTGGTGCATAATTTATTTGTTTATTATTATATATATATATATTTTTTGTGTTTTTCTAGTTAGTTATTGGGTTGTTGGAACACAGTGCAGATGTTGATGGTATAAAGATTTATGAGAAATCTTTGAATTTTTAATTTTCTATTGTATATCTTGGGCAATTAGAATGTAATATAGAATGACATATCATATATAGTTACCAACTTACCATCAAATAGTCCGGGTAGCATCAAGGCCCGTTAGCCCATCAACACCCCTCATATTCATACTGTACTCAGTAATAAAACCTGGTTCTTTTTAAAAGTCCTAAATTTGTATTCCATTAATGATAAAACATGATTACATAAAAGGATAAATAAAGCATTACATGTTACGTTCTAATCTGCGCTGGTATTGTTAGGTCCTCTGGATTTGGGTTGGCAGGCACCCCACCGGGATTTTGGTCGCCAGCTCCTCCCTGCACTTGAGGGGGTGGCGGGACAGGCGATCACAGTCTCATGAAGTCAGCGTCATCATTGTTTCCCACAGCAGGAACGAGGTCGGCGGGGGGTAATTAAGCCATGGCAACAACACAAAAGAAATAGTGATAACAAAAGATTTTGAAGAAAGGAAGCAAGCAAGGAAAGTGAAAAATGTATGCAGTATGCAATGGAATACATTCCGGTACAGAGCACGCGAAAATTGTAATGGTGATCATAACCAGTCGTGAAATATTTATACACTAATAAATTAATTAATTAATAAAATAAAAAAATATATAAAATAATAAAAACTCATGATTATTTATACTTTATATAAATTCCTATATCTTTTTAATCCTATTTATTTATATATATATAATTATTTAGGATTTATTCAAACGGTACATATATATATTTAGAAATAATTTTTTTTTTTAAAATGTTATTTAATGCAACAACTAAAACTCACGTTACTAGATTGATTAAACATCCCCTATTATTAATTAAGTTAATTAAATGGTAATAAAATAACATTTTTATAGCGTAAATAAAAAATTAAACCTATAATATTAGATGCAAAATTTCAATTTTAATATTAAGTAGTTTTCTAGTATTATGAAATAGTAATTTCGGGATTTTCAAGTTTTGATTCTATCAATTCCTCACATGGGGAAATGAGTGGACGATGGATCATCCATGCATGCATTGGATGCAAACTATAGCTTCTCTCCATCTACTACCATAATAGTCAATTTGGTTTAAACTTTGAACCAATAAAGGAGAACCAAAGAGACATTAGATTAATTTTCCTCTTCTTTCCATGGCAAGGTAAAGAAGTTGTTGCCTTTTCAATTTCCAAACTTTAAAGTCTCGTTGTTGACTTCACTTTTCCCATGACAAAAAATCTCAAAAGCTCTCTTCAAATCTTGTGCAAGTGAAGTGGGATTAATTACACTTAAATGTGTTATTGACATTTGATATTTTCTTCCATTTCTTGGTGCATTTAAGTGTGTAGAGAGAATAATCACATATAAGCACAAAAGCCTTTCAAAGTCTTTGGTGAGCAAAGATTTGTCTTTCTGGTATGTGCAATAATTTCGTTTGCCCTTTTTTTTTTTTTTAATTTAAATTTCGTTTGAACTGTTTTATAATTCTCAAACTATTATATAGTAATCTTCATGTGTATCACTGAAGTAAAATGTTTTTGATTTGTCATTTGTTGAATTGCTCGCTGCTTTGAATTGCTCGCTGCTCATTGGTTTTCTTACATAATTTGTTTGGTCACTGAGAAATCTGAAGAAAGTTAAAGAAATTATAGCATGAATAGTAGTATTACATATACTGCTTTTATATGTAAATTATGGTACTATATTAAATTGGATTAAGGTATACATAAAGAATCTGTTAGACAAATAATGACATAAGAATGATTAGTTATTTTGTTATCTTTGTTGTTAAAGCACGATCATTCTCTTTCTTTCTAAACATTGTTGTCATTTGATAAGGCATTTTTGGCTAGTCAAAATGGAAGACACTGGCTAGGCTCTTGTTTAATTCTGGGTTATTCTGTTATTTTGTTAATTTGTATGATAGTACGAGTAGAATCTTGACATTTTAAAGTTTTTGACCGTTAATCAGCTAATATTTATTTAGAAGCTAAATTTCTTGGAAATTTAGTAGAAGAAACTAGGCACTTTTTACTTGTATGCATGAGCGTTGTGACATGTAGTCAACATAGTAACCTTGCTCAAGAAGAATTGATGTTGGTTTTATCAGAAGCAATGGATTTCATTATACAACATAATATTAATTTTTTCTCGAACGTGTCTATTAGGATTTTATGTGTACAAAGTTGCTATTATTGTAATGGCATACATTCCACCACACAAGAGACACACAAAGGATTCAGAAAGGCCATCTCCAATACCAGAACGGCTAGTTCCGCAGTTAACAAGACACTCAAACAAGAAATCATCCAACCATAATTTAGTCAAGAATGGGGATATTGTGTATACACACAATGCCATCTATAGATGGTTCGTTGTTGGTCTGGCTGCTGATAGCCAGGCCCCTTATTCTCTCCACCTTGAGCCAACTTCAGTGGAATCCTTTGAGCAAAGACAGGGAGTGAATCCCCTTGTTTTAGTACGAAGGAATCCATCTAAAGGTTGCGGTTCTGCCCTTTTAGCATTTCCTTAATATATTATGCATATCTGCTTCATTTCTTAGTATTGACAATTTATTGTTTTGTAGAAACTGATGTAGAGAAAGCAACTATATCGAGTACACCTATCGCAATCTGTGGCAGTTAATGTGTGGCCTGATCTGTTATCTTCATTTGAG
This sequence comes from Nephelium lappaceum, assembly GCA_021234005.1. Classification (NCBI taxonomy): domain Eukaryota; kingdom Viridiplantae; phylum Streptophyta; class Magnoliopsida; order Sapindales; family Sapindaceae; genus Nephelium; species Nephelium lappaceum. The sequence continues at coordinate 6,793,600 of CM037998.1, forward strand.
GTTGTGAGGAACAAGATGCAGACTCAAGATTTGGATGAAGGGAAGCCAGCAATGGTGGCTAGATTTGGCACGATTCTCTTCCACGGGTATGTGGTTTTGCTCCTGATTAATGATCTATTACTTCATTCATTTAGCTTGCTTGAATGTTATTTATTAGACATATCCTTTGGTTCATTGATAGTGTGGAGATATTCTCGGTGATAATGTAATGCCACACCTGCAGTAGTGCTTCAAATTAATGAAACAGAACTTTTCATTGGCTCCACCAATCTCTTCTAAATTGAGTTAATAAATACCGAATATTGTTTTCTCTTCCCGTCACATTTTTGAAGCGCATATTAGAATTCGTAATGTAAATCTACAATGTTATACTTCAAGTTGGTTGTGTGTGCAGCAATTATTATATCGGTCTTCTTGATGCAGGGCTCCTTCCATGAGATCAGAAAGTGTAGGAAACTATCAGGTCGCTGAAACCACTTTGAGACAGATGAGCAGAACATTTTACACAAATACTTCTTCTTCATACATGGAAAACATTATAAATGTTGTTGTTCCAAAGATTGGGATTGTTCATGAAGAGGAGAAGGATACCTACTATATTAAGGTATTCCTTTCGCTTCACGACCCTGCATTTTATGACAATTTTTCCATGCACATCTAATTTAGTGATCTGTTGATTTTTCTACTTTTATTCGTGCAGTTGTCCGACAGCACTCAACCAAAATCAGCTCTCAGATGCAAATGTCGTATAAATGAAGATAAAAAGCTGGAGCTATGTAAGGCAAGTATCTTCTACTTAAAAATTGATATCACAACATGCATGCTATCATTAATTTAACTAATCCCATGATTTGTGTAGCACCAAGGAACCGCACCAGTCAAAATATATTTAGGACAGAACATTACAATATTGCTTGGTGAAGTGAATAAGCATATACACATACTCATATTATCAGCCATCTCTGTATGTTCTTGATTATTTTTGCACTGGATTTGCTTTTGTGAATTATATCTAACTACTATTAAGGTGTCTGACTTTAGCCAATAAAGTTTAGTCTATCAAGGAAATATGTTTCTGAATTTAATCAGAAAATTTTCCTTGTTAAAATTTTAGTACTAGTAGCAACCGATAACAAAGCAAGAATGAGGTTGATTTAATTCATCACTACAAAGTGTTTGTACTTCCTCTTACCTTATCCTGTTTCTTCTAAAATTTATATTGAATTATAAACATTTTTCTTCTAGGTTGAAGGAAACACGATTCGTCATATGGTCATGGACATCTCATGCATTGATAAGAATCTTGACCTGAGGCTTGCACTACGCACCAAGAAGATCTTAACTGCTTTAACGGTAAGTTAATCAATAAGATGTTACTCTTTTTCCGTTTCTTTATTTCTGTCTTGATCAAATCTGACCAGTGCATGTTCCATTCCGGACAATGATTAATGTAACTACTTATAATATGCTGCCTTACTTATGTTCACTATATCTTAGGTTTTTTTAACTGCACTCAATTACTTCTACAGGATGATGAACTGCACAGTATTAAAAATATCATTAATTCTGCAATATTAGATCCGGAGGTGAAGGGTGGATTGAGATGGCCCTTAGGGAAGGCATGTTCCGGGGATCAGTATGCTGTTATTGGAGTGTGGCATGCAATATCAAAAAAATATAAGAGCCCTTCATTTAGACTTAAGGCAATACACGTAAATCGATTTGATTTCAAGACTTCAATTGGTGAAGCTACATTCGAAGTTGCTCTGAAGTTAAAAGACATTGTTTCTTGTTTACAGGTAAATGTTGTTTTTTGCTTTCACTTAAGCTGCTTTTTTTAAGTATTACTTATTAATTAAAGCTTCTTGCTGATTAAAACCGCTTTTAATTACTCTTAAGTTGTACTGTGCAACTTTTCATATGTTTATTCAAGTATACGGACCAAGATTTTGTTTGTTTCTTCGCCATGAAGTAATGCTAGACAAATCAGCAGCACGTTCTTCATGTTTACATCAATATGATATTTATGATCATAGACTTCATATTTAATAAGCTCAGCTGTTTATGTTTGGTGGTGAATGTTGGCGATACAACATCTTCTTATGATTTCTTTTGTTTCGAATTTCAGGGAGGGATGGTTGAAACAGATTCCATCTTTAACATGTTCAAAGAAAACTTGAGGTTGATATGGGACCATTTTTTGTGCTATGAGCATGATATTGCATAGGCAGTTAACAGATTATGCAAGCACCGTCCTACTCTCTTGAGCCTGTGAAGAAGTCATCATTTTGTCAGTTGGTCAAATATTTCAGTAAGTGTAGATGTCTAATGTCATTGAGTTGCTCTATCTTACTTGTTTATTTGCCTGATATTTAAGTCCATTTTATTTCGAAACTAGGACATACAAACATGACTTCAAACCTTGTTAAAAAAACACTCCATGCATTAAAGAGAAATGAAGAGTCCATTTTTATTTTATTTTATTTTTAAGTTGAACTAATTGATAAACAACAATATGAAGCATGTTGTGACTAAAAATTAAACCACCTTCACTAATCTAATATTTAAGGCCAAAGGATAATTTTATAAAAAAAATGCATTGGTTGACTCTACATGGGAGGATTAAAGATGATATCATATTCAAAATTTGTTCCAAGGTTTGGTGCCCATCTATCTAGAGGTGTCAAAAGGGCGGGCCCACCAGTGCTTGTATCGGGCTTTACTCGATTTCGTACAAACATGCCCCATCGAGCCGGCAACATGGAGGGCTTGAGCTCAGCCCAAGCCCAGTTAAGAGGGTGGACTTGGACATGAAATGCACGCTTGATGTTCGATTATTGTACTTGGGGTAACAAGCCTGCTAATGAAAAAATTGGCAGAAAGATTATATGTTTTAATTGATGACATAATGAATTGATGATATTATCTTAATAATCTATATAATACAATATATTTATCTGATTAATAATGTCGATAAAATGATATGATACTACTTTTAAGAAAATCCCAAATATAAATCTATGACCTCATTCACAAAAGATGGGATGAGGATGTCCAAATAATGCACTCACGTTTACTTTTAATGAAATTATGGTGTGAAGCTTTATTTTTTAATTTTATATAAGGAGATTAAAAAAAAAACATACTTTAAGAACGTACCATTAATCAAGCTACTTAACCACTGAAGGAACTTTTGTTAATTTTTTAATTAAACCCATCAATCCATCCAAGCTTAATTAATGAAATAATCTAAGACAATCTAGAATGCAATCAGATACACATGCTTCATCAATTACAATTGTGTCACAAAATAAAATTTATATGCTACAAACCCATCCATTCCGATAATTCTCACAACCATATAAATAACGATTTATCTCGTCATATATATGGATAGATCACTAACCTATCTTATAACATTTAAAAAAAAAAATCACCGCGTGGGTCCACACTGTCTCAACCAGCTGAAGAGAAAAAATATATGTACCACTTTCCCTCCTTATTCTTATTTGCTTTCAGTCTCTTGAAGAGGAAGGAGTGAGGGTCCTTCCATCCTCCAATCATATCAAACAACTTCTTGTTGACTTCACTTTTCCCCAAAGAGCCCACTTCAAAACTTCTTCCAGAGGGTTTGCACATTTGAACCCCGCTGTTTCCTGGTGCATGTGTGTGCCTATTTAAAGGGTGGACTGGACTGGACGCTACCCCAAGTGCACCAACACCTTGTAAGCCAGCCTTTGGAAGGAACCTTTGCTGATCATCATAACATTTGCTTTCTGGTATGTGCTCTCATGGCTCTTTTCATTTATAACTGTGGCTATTACATTTAATGTACTATATTCTGTTTTTGGAGGAATTGCTGTTTGTTCGTTGTTTTGGTTTTTGATTCTTGATTATGGAGAATTGTTTTTGAGTAAATGAGACTAGGCACAAACACGCCAGTTTGATCTTGGTTTGTTGTTCTGTGCTTGAATTGTTAGTGGGAGATGAATCTTGAATTGTTTTGTTGTTTTTCAGAGTTTTTATTTGATAAAATGATCAATCTTCTAGTTGTAAATGAATGTAATGTGAATGTTGGGTTGATGTTAAAGAGAATTGGTGGTTTGTTTGTTCATCTGAACAAAGTGATTTCATTCTATTAAAGTTTGATTGTTTCTATTAGGCTTCATAGGTGTGTTATTGCTGTCAGTAATGGCTTACGTTCCACCTAACAAGCGATACTCGAAGGATCCTGAAAGGCCTCCTCCAACTCCAGAACTGCTTCGTCCACAAAATAAGACAAGATTTAATAAGCGATCATCGAAAAATGATAAGGTAGACAGGAGTGGAAAGATTGTATATGATGATGAAGCCATATCTAGATGGTGTGATGTTGGTTTCGATGAGGATGACCAGGTTCCTTCTTCTTTCAATCTTGAGTCAGCAGGAACGCACCTGGTTTTGGTGAATACTAAGCTAGCCAAAGGTTAGGGTCTGCTCATTTTAGTGTTCTATTTTCGTGCTTGAATTCTGGTCTGTTGTTCAACTTTGTGTAATTGTATTGAATCTTTGTTGGTTGGCAGAGAATGGCGAGGGCGAGTGATAATACCTCTTGTAGACCATGGGAAACTATAGCGGAAAATGTATGGCCGGATTTGTTGTCATCCTATGAGATTGTAAGGAACAAGATGTTAAGTGGAGACTCGGAGGAACTAAAGCCAACATTGGTTGCCAGATTTGGAAAAATTCACTTCTTTGGGTATGCTATTTTTCCCCTTGGTAATAGGTTATCATTTCATTCGTTTAATTGGTGTGAACGTTACACATCAGACACTTTCGTTACTCTTTTCTTTAAAAATTAAGTTTAGAACTTAAGACTGCTGACCAATATGAAATTCTTGTGGGAATCTTGTGGTCTACTGAAATTGGCTGTTTAAATGCTGGAAAATTTTGATATTTTCTGGTAACTTTAAATCCACAAAGGGGTAGAGTGTAAATTAAATCTCCGAGTGTTTTATTCTTTTAAAATTGTAAATCTCTGGCTCACATTGTCTTGAAAATTGTAGAAGACAACCTAAGCAATCAACCTCTCACACCTCTTCTGCTTATGTTAGTAATCTTATATGCCTTTTAACTTGAATCATGTTCAAATCTGCTTATTTATGGTTTACTAAGTCATGCGTTCCCATGATTTGCACAACATAATGATTGAAACTTGGAATAGGATTAAATCTAGAGCCATAAAAAATATGCGTTGCCATGCCTGAGTATTTCTTGATTGATCATTCACATAAACATAATATATTTCTTTGGGGAAACATGAGGTCCCTCATCTATTTCTTACATTATAAAAATGATACTGTGTGTATCAATATATATTTGTTCTGACCATGAACATCTTCCACACATTAGTTTTCGTAATGTGAAGCAAGCCATGAAAATACGAGCTGTACTTTAAAATGGGGCTAAGCAGCAATCACAGAATCATTTTTCTTGATGCAGGAGCCCTCCACGGGGCTTGGAAGGTGTCAGAAAAAGTGACGTTTCTCAATTGAGGAGATCATTTGAGACCAATATTCCATCGTCTTACATGGAGAACATTGTAAGTGAAGTTGTGCCTAAGATTGGATTCAATTATATAGATGAGAAGGAAGTATTCCTTGTGAAGGTACTTCTTTTGCTAAACCCTCATGTTTCTTGTACTTAATGATTTTGTTACCTATTGACTTCTTAACTGTGTATGTATTTTTCTTGCATAGTTCTCTTACAGCAGGCAGCGAGACTCAACTATTTCGTGCAAATGCTTGGTGAAAGAAGATAAAACACTGGAGCTCTATAAGGCAAGTCGCCTGCCACTAACGAACTTATTTGTGTTAACAATTCTTTATATATGGCATGTAAGTAGCCATTTTTTGCCATGTCAATAGGATAACAACACGCCAATGCATTTCAAATTGGATCTTGTGGAACAACCCTTGGATTTGATATCTTGATAGTTGAATTTTATATATATATATAATGCTTTTATAATCAGGTATACCTAATTTTAAGAAGTAATGACCAACCAATCAAATTCATCTATTACATTCTCTCTTTTAAAACAATTTCTCTCTCTTATTTAATTCAAATGAAATGGATGAATTTGATTGATTGGTCCTTACTTTTTATAATCAGGTATACCAAATTTTAAAAGTCCTATATATATATGTACATATTAGAAGTTAGAGTATTGAATAATATTGATAAAGGTTTGAGGTGAAAATGATGCAAACTAGAGAAGATAAAAGGAGAATAAGGATAGCAAACTTTGATCTTACTTGGGGCCTCTAGGAATTTCACCTACAAAGTGTTGGATAGTCTCATATCGGTTGAAAATATGCATATATGGTGTGTGAGAGAGGCTGTTGGATAGTCCTACATCAGTTGGAAAAGTTAGGTTTATGTTGTTGATAAGGTAAGGGTAAACCTCCACTTTTGAGATAAAAGATAAAAGAAAAAGGATAAGGAAGATGACAAACCTTAATCTTATATGGGAAAAATTCTATTAGAATATGATGCAAACAAGAAAGATAAAAGAAAGAGAATAACGAAGATGTCAAACCTTAATCTTATCTAAGGGCTTTAGGAATTTCACATGGAGAAACTTTATCAAATCTGACCATTTAAGAAGAAGGAATTGAGAAAAAAATAGTCAACAGTCACTTTTTAATTTGTTTGTTCTAGAATTTCTATTCCCTCTCATCATTCCTTATTGTTGTATATAGAGGCACCATCTGAATTTTAAATGTTTTTTTATTTTTTTTATTATTATTTTTTTTGGTTGTAGGTTGAACAACATCAAGTTCGTCAAATGGTTGTAGATGTATCATGTGTTAATAAGGATCTTGACCTGAGGCTGATGTTAGTCACCAAAAAGATCTTAACCACCCTGACTGTAAGTTAATCGGCAACAATGCTCGTTGAGATGCTGTAGTTAAACCAACTTAGCATCATCTCTTCCTTTTTTTTCTGCTCTTACTTACATTTTCTTTAATTATATAAATCTCAAGTCATCTGATTTCAATGGAAATTTTCTCTTGTGATCATTAGAGCTAACAAATAAAGTATAGCTGAGAACAAAATCATCAGAATAAATAAGATTTTTTCTTTCTTTTCCTCATTTATCTCTTGAGAGTAAATTTAATATATACAGCTTACTCTTAAAAACTAGTTTAAATGGTAAGCCAGTAACAACTGCTATATTTTAAGGATCGAGGACTCTATCATCAAACTAATTGTTTCACTCTTTCAGGATGATGAAATGAATAGTATGAGAAATCTGATAAACTCAGCAGTTCTAGATCCAGGGGTGAAGGGTGGGTTGAGGTGGGCCTACGGGAAGTCCCACTCTGAGGATGGATTCTGTGTTATTGGAGTTTGGCACACAACGACAAAATGGTATACAACCCCATTACTGAAACTTAAAGTAAGACATGCTGATCGATTTGATTTCAAGACTGGAAATGGGGTAGCTACGATGGAGGTTGTTCTGAAGTTGAAAAAAATAGCTTCTGATATACAGGTAAATGCTGTTTGACCTTTTCACTTTACCTGCTATGTTTGTGTATGAGTGAACAACTCTGGGATGATGCATCATTCCTCCGCAGAAATTTACTATTGAAGTTAACTTCTATAGCTGTGACAGTTTTCAAAACCTGGTGAATCTTTGTACACCATTGGTTGCAAATTTAGTTCAGGCTATAAGATTTCTTCCATGGGATAGCGAGTTTGCTAAAAAATTTCTGTAGTTATATATTTCCTTTACTAATTCCAGTGTCTATAATAAGTCTTATTTTGCATAGTGGGACCTATGTTTTCTTGCAATGCAGTAGTGTACAAAGCAAGCAAATGTATTTGTTTAAGCTAAATTTCTGTCAATTGATCTTATTTCAATCCACATAACATCCAACTTGCACTTAAAATTTTATCTTTTAATTTTCAGGAAGAGATGGTTGAAAAGGATTTGATCTTGGACGTTTTTAAGGACAACTTGAGGTTGATATGGGAGCATTTTTTGTGACCTGAGCCATTTCTGGCATAGACTCTGGATCTGCAACGTCTCTACTATTTCCCTTGTGTATGTAATTTTTGTTTTTTGGTGTGAAAACAATGTTATGGCAAGAATGGGATCATAATGGTCTCAAATGATGATGTCTGCAAGTAAACAACATTTTGATATTTGATGGGTTTGATAACCTGAGTTGTTCTATCTAACTTGTTTATTTGCCCAGATTTTTTTGTTTTTTTTTTGGCCCTTTTTTCATTAATTTGCATGGTTGAAATATGGAAATGGATGCATGATTGACAAACTTATTAATGTATGATGATAATGTAGGGTTATATAACCCTAAATGATTTTTAACTAAAGTGCAAGGAGAAGAGAACAGTTCCAACTATTTATATTTCAGCCTTCTAGAATCCCAACAATGCTAGCCTTAATTTACATTGAATTTAGTCTCAAGACTCTCAACCCCAGTAATTAAGCACAAAACATTAGTTTTTCTAGTTGTTTTTCCCCCTCTGCTAGCAAGTAAAATTCACATGAAACTTGTGTTAATTAATTAAAATGAATGGTGTCCAAGTCCAAAAGAGAATGATATGGATGAATTCAATGTCAAAGTTAAAAAAGAAATCTCAGACACTCAAAAGCCACTGCATACAAACATTCATGTCTTAATAACTATATCAAATTTTCCAAGGCACTACTAACATGCTAAAACAAATAATGCCAAAAGCAGCGTTCCCTTGAATTGTATCCAAATCTCTTTCCAATATATTTTTAACTTCTCTTAAACTTTTAGTTTTCACTTCTAATCTAATATTAAAACTTCATTCTAGAAAAATTTTCCTAACAAGTTGAATAAATCCTGTCGTAAATTTGTATTTGTGGAAAAAGTGGGGTGTAAACAAATCTCTGTATTCTTCCTAAATTTGTGGTTAAAAGAAATAGAAGTTGTGAAGTTCCCAGTTCTGACCTGAACAAATTTCTAAAGCAAAGCCCTTTGTAATATGTAATGGGCCTAAAATCTTCAGCCTAAGCCTCGTGTAATACGAATTCATTAGAAAATTGAACTCCAGTTTCTTATCGATTAGAAAATTTTGAGTCAATTTATCTTCTATTATGTAACTTTTTTGAGCTACTTCATTTCAATCAATTGATGTGTGTAAGATCATGGATTCACGATTAAATGTTCGGTTCATTTATTTTTTAGTATTTATTTAATGTAATTCTTAATTAGAAAGTTTTGTGTAATGAGTTGAAACACTACTATTTAATTCTCTACAGTAGGTTTTTCTTGATCAATTAATCATGATGTAAATTTAATTCTACTCCAATCTTTTTTTTTTTTATTATTATTTAAATTAAAAAAAGGAGAAATAAAAGATGAGTAATACTAGATACTAGATTAAAAAAAAATTACCCAAATTAATGATAAAATGATTTGATATGTGAGTTGTAATAAGTAATATTAGACTATTTTTTTGTCTAATGAGATGGTATGTGAGTCGTTAATATCATATAAGTTATAAAAGAATATAATAATTAAAGTAATGCTAGACTTCCCAAATATTTTATCAAAATTCACGTTAAAATAATATGGTATATGAGTTGTCAATATCTTATAAATCATAAGATGATGTGATAATTAATAGGGTGTCGACAATTTACATGTCACATCATTTGGATATGAATTTAGGTAAAATATTTGAGAAACCTAGCATTACTCTAATAATTAATATGATATTGAACTTATATATCATATCATTTGAATATGAATTTTGACAAAATATTTGGTTATCCTAATATCACTGGAGTTGTAATTAACACATTAGTCACTACATTATTTAATGTTTTATATGAAATTGACAACTCATATACTATATCATTTGAATAAATTTTTTAGACTCCCTAGCGTTACTCATACATTTAACAAACATGAAAGAAAAAAATATAAATGTACTTTTAACATATTAATTAGTATTATATTATTAAGAAATTCAAATTCGTTTATTAATTTTTGTCACTTTGAAACATTTTATTTCTCTAAAATATTGACAACAAAATTTATGTCTTATGTACTTTCCTCCTTCTAAATCTCGAGTTTTTGCTTTTTAGAATATGTAAAACTCAAAATTACAGAATTTTCATCAAGTTCATTAGTAAATATATACTAAAACTCTATAAGTATGAAAATTATGTCTACATTGTAGCATCTGACTGTAACTAAGTTTTATGTACTCACCGTGTGGTAATTATAAATATTCCTTCAAGGTAAATTATGTTATCTCGGATTATTTGATTAGGTAATAAATGGTGAATTTAAACAAGACACGGGACCTTTAATTTTCTCAAATGACAATGCACTACTAACACACACAATTGCATTACATTTATAATTGGTGTTCAAATCTATGGAATACCTTAAGTGTAATTGTAATGTGATTTTAAATTCATATCTAGTAAGAAAATAACTTATAATATATCATTCTTAAAATATATAGAATTCCAAATTTACTAGCCATAAATTTTACTTATCTTAGCATGTTTTCTCAATCTTACAAGAATTGTTGATTTATGACTGAATGACCAAAATAGGTTGTTCTGTACTTGTTGATAAATAAATGGTAAGCGTAAATATAGGTGTAAACAATGACGAGAAATCTAGATTTTCTCAAACAACGGCGCCTTCTGTTTATAAATGCACACAATTTCATTATTTAACAACTCTTTAATGAATGAATCAAATCCAATCAGATTATTTACAATTGTAATTATAATATGATTTCAATTTCATATCTAATGATAAAAAAGTTCTGATAATAATGTCAAAACTTTTATAAAAATGAGATTTTCTGACATCTGAATACAAATCTAAAAAGGTTAAAAAAAAATCCGCACTCTAGATTACAACCTTAAATCTTGCAACAAAGTGTTATTGTAAAGCTTGTCATTTTATGACTAAAGGATAACAATCATATCTAGTTTTGATTTTTGAACAGCAAATGCTCTTTGTAGCATATGCTTTAATAAATGCATGGCAAGGCTACCATCTTTCTCTAGCCCATAAAACCATGACTAAATTATAAGGCATTCTCATAGTAAATATTTTATATTTCTTAGTTTCTCATATCTACAAGTGGCAAATTAGCAAGGTATTTCGAACTATGTGCTATCAGTTTTTCATAATGGCTTAAGTTGTTATAATAGGGTGTTCGTAGAATGGTCATTGTTTAATTGTTTATAAGATTTGAAGAGAATAATAATGTGTTTCAATGTTACAGGAAATTTGACCATGCTTCGCGGGGCTGGATCTAACTCAAACAGGATGCAAGTGATCGAAGACATGAAGGAGGTGGGAATCAATGGACAATTATCTGCTCTCATAGTTGATGATGATCCCGTCGTTCAAATGCTCCACACAGCAATTTTGAAGTCATTTGGGCTCACTACTCAAGTAGTTACAAACGGAAAAGAAGCGATAGATCTTTTCAATTCTGGAGCCAAGTTTGATGTTATGTTTATTGACAGGGATATGCCTATCATGAATGGAATTGAGGTATATCATTTATAGATTTTCAAATTTTGGTGTTATTTGACATAATTTTCACTTTTTCAATTTATTTGTTTGTTTTATAATATTTAATTATTGTATGAATCTAACTAGAAAGAACTTATTTCTAATGATTTTATATATTTGAGCTACAACTCACACTATCTTTAAAATTCTATAAATATATTGTCTTTTTTTTTTAAAATTTTTTTTTCTCTTTTTGAAAGAAAAAAATCTTTACTAAATGAAACTTGGAAAGATACAAGAAGCAATGGTATTTGACCATGTGAGGACCTCATTGGAGGTCAAGACATGGGCGAGGCTAGCTTATGAGCCATGTGGTTCCCTATTCGAGAAACAGCTAGACACTTATAAAAAATTATAAATCGATATTAAATAGGTTTTACATGAAAATATGTTATAATTACGTTGATATTACATAATAGCATGCACTTCAACCTGAGCAGCTCTTAATTTGAGTTTTAAAAAATTAAAATTTTACATCATTAAATTTATCAAAGTGTACATGATAGTGTGTATGTGTATTGATTTGATAATTAATTATTAAATTGCACAGTCATGCTATGATTCTGTTTAATTAAATTGTACCGTACTAATATATGTCAACTATGTATTTTTTCATATTATACAGGCAACGAAGCAGTTACGAGCCATGGGGGTGACATGCAAGATCGTGGGGGTGACCTCTCGTGGCAGTGATGCAGAGGAGGAAGTCTTTGTTCAAGCTGGATTAGATCTTTTCCATGAAAAGCCTTTGACCGCAGCCAAAATCAGACGTTTCGTTATGCAGCTCCAGGAGTGATTTATACATATGTAATTGCATTACCATCAAATTTCTTGTCTTGTCTTAATTTTGTGTTTTTCTTTCATTCCATATGGAGCAACTATGCTTATGCTGTCTGTGCTGAAAATGTTCGACGAAAATTGAAAAGTGTTTAACGAAAGTTTACAAAGAACTCTATGTTTGTATTGATAATCAATCAAGCTTACATGAGTTTTAGCTTTATATACAAACTATTATCTTTAGCTAACTATATTAACTACTATGACATTGTTTCTACTAAGAGTAAGGTTTGGATCATGATTCGATTTGAACCGTTGATTCATACTAATCAACAATCCATAATGATTACAAGAATAATGTTTACCATGTAGAATAATTTTCACTATCTTTGCCATTTGTTCTATAGCTTTTCATGTTACTGGAACTGGAGCCCTTTACCTTGATATTCTCCCACAAATTGAACTAGGGAAAATGATAGAGGTTTGTGTAGTATACAAGGCATAAAAATGATCTTGTAGAATTTGCAACCTGAAATTTTAGAGAAAATCGACCCAAAATCAACTCAAGTCGGTTTTCATAATTGAAAACTGAATTGACTCAAATTGCATGTGTAAACTAATATCGGAGCTCTTAGATGGGGTTGACCCATGTTGGTGTGGGCCTTGAAAATGAGCCTCCAATCACTTATTTGGCTGATTTTAAACTTTAGTTTTAAACAAATGGACTGCTTTTAAAGTTCAGTTTAACTTCAATTCAAAACCTTATTTCGGCCCACTTTTAATTAAAATATTTCTCAATGTTGCTTGAAAAAAAAACGCCTTTTAAGATTGGATTCATTCACATAAAATTTTTACAAGAAAATTGCAGATATATGATACATGTAAAACTGAACATCAGCTTAATAATATTGGTATATTCCAACATGAGTCATTTACGTACGAAATTCTCAACGTGACTCACACTCGTATTTACCTATTTATAGATCCAACCTTTTTGATGAGGAGCGATCCTCGCCGAAGAAGGTAGAGGAAGGAAGAGGAAGGACAAAAAGAAAGAGGAAAAAAAGCAAGAAGAAGATAAGAAAAAGGAGGAAGAAAGAAGATAAAAGCAAAAATGTCATTGAGAAAGTTAGTGGAGATAGAGATAGGAGAAGATGAAGGTTGGAGATGGATGTCAAAGAAGATAGAGGGCGGAGATGGAGACCACAAAAGATGCGAAACTGTAATTTTTTTTCTTTTTTTTTTTAATAATATTAAAATAATAAAAGAATATTTTTGTCTATCCATACCTTTTATGGACAACAATATTAAAATTATAAGTTAGAACATTTTTAGATAGAGTCTATAATTTTGAATACTGATTGGAGTTTCCTTTAAAATAAATCTAAATTGTACAGTGTTTTTATACATATATACAGAGAGAGAGAGAGAGTTAGTTTAGTCTTCATTTTTTTCAATCATCTTCATTTTTTTTTTTTAACGCAAGTGAATATAAATATGTACATGTTGATTTGCATAGTATCAAACGTATTATTCACTAGTGTAAACTGATACACTTGTCAATCCTCGAAAAAAGAATTATTATTATTATTAAACACTTATTTGAGAATAATTATTGTCATTTTTTTAAGAAAAAATAATTACTCTTATGGGCTTTTTTTTTTTTAACACTAAAAAAGTAGTTGTATATTTTATTATCACCAAAGAACTGAACTTATATTTTCTGACATCTTTTTACTGTTCAATTTTTTAATGATAAAATTGTCATTATTTTAAAATTTTAAAAAACTTGTGCAAAATTTGAATTCTCAACACCAAAAATAGGACACGGGTTATGCCCTGACCCGTTCCATAGGGTGTGGGACTAACCCATAAGGCGCATATCACGCCTTGACACGCTCCGTGTCCATGTTGATGTGGACCGTGTCCATGCAAACCAAAAAAATAAGGGAGTGTGCGTAGACCGCATCCACGCAAACCCAAAAAAGAAAAAAAAAAAAAAAGGTGCGCAGATCATGTCTACGCAAACCAAAAAAAAGGATGTGGACGCAATCTATGCAAACCAAAAAAAAAAACAAAGTGCGAATCGCGTCCCATATAAACCAAAAAGAAAGGACGCAAACGTGTTATGCGCAAACCAGAACAATAAAGTGTGGACCGTGTCCACCCAAACCACAAAAGAAAGGAGGCGAATGCAGACACGGTTCGCACAAACAAAAAAAAGGACAATGCAGATAGTGTTCGCGCAAACAGAAGAAAAGCCCAAAAAATCGACATTTTCATCTATTTCTCAGATAAAATACATATTCTTTACTTCTATGTTTGTCACAACTTATCCATCATAAATTATCTTCAACAATATCATCACACATTCATTTTATCCTATTTTTCTATAACATCATCAACAATAATAACCATAAAAAACATCCACGAGAAAAAAAAAAATCAGAAAAGGAAATGAAAAAAAAAAGTTTAGAACCAAATGGTTTTGGATTTTGGGTTCGAACCCAAAATCATCTCGAACTGAAACCCTAGAACCAGACGGTTTTGGGTTCGCCAAACCCAAAACCAGATAAAAAAAAAAGTAAGATGATGAAGATGAAGATGAAGATGAAAGTGCTGGTTTGTTACCGACGATGGAGGAGAAGGCTTTACTACTACTGGTCGATAGTGATGAAGGAGGAAACGATAAGGATACAGTGAGAGAGATGGAGGAGTGCGAGAGAGATTTGATAGAGTGAGACAGAAACAGTAATGGAGAGATGGTGGAAAATAAGAAAGAGAGAGAAAACAACTAGAGAGAGAAAACAACTAAGACTTATAAGTATATATATATATTTTTTAAAGAAGAGAGGTGCTAAAAAACTCGTTTAAGTTTTTCGGGGGAAAACTTCATTTTAGTTCCTGAGATTTCGAGAATATCAAAATTTTAAACATCTTTTAGAAACACTTTTTTTAGTTCCTAACTTTTCCAAAATTCTTCAAAATAGTACAAACTATCAGTTGAAAGAGATGGAAAAAGCAAAATGACTCATTTGTCCCTAAGTTTGGTTGTAATGTCTAAATTAGCATTTTACCCCTAGTTAAATAAAAATATTAAAAATATAATCAAAAGTTTTTTATTTAATTAAAAAAGAAAAATAACTACTAATAATAAAAAAAAATCATCACCACATCTTTCTCTCATTTTTTCTCAACATCATCTTTTTCTCTCTTGTCTTCTTCAATTTCCTTCATTCTCTCCTCTCTTCTTCTTCTTCTTCTTCTTCTTCTCCTTCTTTATCTCCCTTTCCTCTCTTTTATGATCATCATCTTTTTCGCTGGTTCTGGGTTCGAACCCAGAACCAGATCAAACCCAGAACCGTCGCTTGGTCTGGGTTCAGACCCAGAACCAGATCTTTAGTTCTGGATCGAACCTAGAACCAGTGTATTTGGTTCTGGGTTCGACCTAGAACCGAACTCAGAACCAAAGACTGGTTCTAGTTCTGGGTTGATCTCTAGCGTTTGTGGTTGATGTTTGTGATTAGTTTTTAGGGTTGATGTTGGAGTTTGACGGTTGTGGTTGGTGTTTGGGGTTGATAATTGTGGTTTGATGAATCTGTTGAATGTGTTTGTTATGATTTGTAGTTTGATGAATCTGTTGAGTGTTTTGTTTTTATTTTGGTTTTTGTTTCTTTTGGTAAATTGTTTTGAGGATTTGGATTTACATATTATGGGTTCAAACCATGTGTTTGAATCCAGATTTTTTTTAAAAAATATTTGCCAATTTTTTTTTTTTTTAGTTTTTTGAATTTTTTTCATAAAAATTTTTATTTTTTAAATTATTTTAAATTTTTTTATAGGATTAAAATCTCAGTCATTCACGTATCAGAATCTTAGCATCTATATGAAAAGGTCATCTTACCATTTTCATCCAAGCTTTCTATCACCGTTGACCGTTAGTTAACTAACAGTTTCGAATTATTTGAAGAGTTTTGGAAAAGTTAAGAACTAAAAAACTATTTCCAAAAGATATTTAAAATTTTGATATTTTTCGAAATCTTAGGGACTAAATAAAGTTTTTTCATTTTTCGATACTAGTTAAACATGACACCAATTATTTGATGCTATTTGGCATTGTTTACTCTTATTGTTGTTATGAGTTAGGTTATTTTGCTTTTATGTATTTTAAAATAGGCTCTTTAAATTTATGGCAGGTTTTAGTTAGTGTCAAAATATCAACATAAATTGAAAAAAGTGAAGTGGTATGGTGGCAAAGTCACTCTCAACCCACCATTCAAATTACATATTCAACTCTCGTTTTTCATTGTTTGTGTAGATAGCTCTCTTTCAATTTGTGAGAGTATACTTTGGAGTTGTGTTTTAAAGTACTATCTCAGATGATCTCGGTAAAAATCTGATCGAATAATTGAAAAAAAAAAAAAAAAACTCAACGTAAATTAAAAGGTGCCATTTCCTCCCATTTTCAGTCTACCATTTACACTATTTTTCTGCCTAGAAGGCATTTTGAAAAAGAAGTAAATAAGAACAAACCTAGAAAAAAAAGGGGGCAAGAAATTGTGTAGACTGTGAGTAGTGTTGATTGATTCTCTCCAAACAGTAGTGTTGATTGACTCTCTCCAAAACCTGGAACAATGAAACCAAACTTCGTAACAGCCAGCTCTTCGTACTCTCTTCTTCCACTTCAATCCATTTCTTTCATCAATCAAATCCCATTTCCCAAAACCTCAAACTCACTCACCAAACTCCTCTGTCTCTCCAAAAAACCTCACTCTGTTCTTCTTCCTATTCGCTGTTCCTTAGCTCCCACTAAACCCCACGACTCTGCTCACCTATCCAACCCCACATCCCACAATTCGGTTCCTGAGTTGGATTCCGAGACCAATTTCAATGCCCAGATCGCTACTGCTACCGTTCCCTCGTATCTTCCGCCCCCAAAGCTCAGCTTGAGCGATCAAGCTTTCTATTTGCTGGCTTTTATTGCTTGCACGGTATGTTTTTCGTCCACTTGTATATTTCTTTTGTTGGGAGCTTAAAAGTTTCGATTTTGCTAGGTGGGTGTTCTTCATTTTGTGAGAATTCATGTGGGTTTTGCGTGGATTTGAAATTGGTTGTGGTATTGTGTGGTTTTGTCTCGTGTCTGTTGATGAGTTTAAGAGATTAAAAGATTTGATTTTTTTGATAGGTGTTGCTTGTTTTGTTTAGTTTGTTAGGATATGCTTTTGTGGGTGTCATTGTGATTGAGTTTAGGAGCTTTGAGTTCTTGTTAGTTTTCTTTTTGTATATTTGGAAGTGTTTGGTTTAGATATCGGTCATGGCATCTGGAAGTGTGGGATGATATAATTCGTTATTGATACTTGGTGAGTTTATTAGTTCTGATTTTAGCGGTTTCATTGTGATTATGCTCAGGAGCTTGGAGTTGTTGTTAGTCTTTACTTTGTATATTGGAAGTACTTGGTTTCGATATCGATCATGTAAATTGTAAATATGTGACTTTGTTAGTTATGGTTTTATTGGTCTGTTGTTGTAAGATTAAAGGGGCTGAAACCATTAAGGGGTCTGTGACTTTCTTTGGGTTCTCATACTCGGTGAGTGTATTAGTTCTGATTTTAACAGTTTCATTGTGATTATGCTCAGGAGCTTGGAGTTGTTGTTAGTCTTTACTGTGTATATTGGAAGTACTTGGTTTCAATATTGATCATGTAAATTGGAAATATGTGACTTTGTTGGTCCTGATTTTATTGGTTTGTTGTTGTAAGATTAAAGGGGCTGAAACCATTAAGGGGTCTGTGACTTTCTTTGGGTTCTCATACATGGAAGAGGACTGTAGTGGCATACATCAATCTCATGGGAATGTTCAGATTTGGGAATAGAGATATTTAGAGTAGTAAACAAGTTGAAGAATATTAAGAATAATGTTGATAACAAATTGAATAAAATTTTGATTTTTTTATCTTGCTTTAAAGTTCAGGAAAACTCTGTTGAGTTATTTCAATAAGTAAAGTGTTGTGGTTAAGATTGGATTGGTTTTATTGTTTCACCTTTGCCTTCTATTTGTATGTTGATTATGAGGTTGGCAATTTGGTTCATCACTCACTAATACAAGTTACTTTGATTGCATGCAGACTTCGGTGGCTTTTACAAGCCTTGTTATAGCTGCTGTGCCGACACTTATTGTAAGTTTTACAATGTTATATAAACTTGCCATTATGTGCTTTCTTGAATTATGCTATATATCTTCCATTTTCATGTTCTAGTTGCAATATAAGTTTAAAATGATTGTGTTGTGGATTCAACAATGTTCTGTTATATCCTATGGATTTAATTTGCCTTTTTCCTTTTTTTTTTTTTTAAAAAAAAAAGAAAAAAAAAAATTGAACCTGGATTTAATTTGCTTTAGTGCTTTTGTTGATGTGGTCTTTCTTGAAATCAAAGCAAATATAAACTTCAATCATTTTAATATCAGCTTGACTAAGATTGATTGGTGAAGACAAACTGCTTTTGCTTGAGTATAAATTTTTTTATTCCTGCTGGTTGAGTAGAAGATTTGATCTTACTAAATGCCCTATGAGAGTTTCTAGTTGCTGTCGAAGTAAAATTATTGTCTGCTACCTTATCTACTGCCTGAATACAGCAAAGGGAAGCTTGGATTTATATGGCTATGAAGAACTTGTCATCTTCCTTCTCTCTGCCGACTTGATTAAATGGAGTCGAGTTTTAGGTCCTTGATGTAACTTCCTGCCTGCTTTCTTTTTCTTGCATAGTTTCATATTTAGGTTTTGGACATTGGAGAGTATCCCTGATGTTTTTGAAACTTGTAACCTTTTGAGAATGTGCAGCTGCCTTTTGTACTTCATCCGTTCATTTGAGAGAGGATTATGCGTGGTAATTTTGCATTCCTGTTTCAAATTGAATTGTTTGGTAAATATATTACAGCTTCTTTACTTAGACACCACTACTAATTGGACTCATGATGAGATATGGAGAACTCAAGGCATTATTGATCTCTGTACCCTATTGATCCCACAGAATCCTGCTGTTTTATCTGTTATTCTATGACAATGGGGGTTCTTGTCTTTTTAGTTCCTTTCATTTTTGGTTCACTATTGTGGATGATTGTGAATTGATAATCATTCACAAAATTATCTAATGCAGTTTAATGATGAGGTGTATTTTGTTTATTAACTGCGGGTCCTATTTTAATTGTTTCGCCATCTGTTTTGTAGGCAATGGGAAGAGCAGCAACGTCTCTATCAAAGCTAGCTGATACAGCTCGTGAAGAACTTCCCAGTACAATGGCGGCAATTAGACTATCTGGCATGGAAATCAGTGATCTTACACTCGAATTGACCGACTTAAGGTGACAACTTAAATCCTTATATTTAATGAGTCTAGGTCCCTCTCTAAACCCAGTAAGAAATCTTTTGAAGTGGAGATCTTAATTAGTACATGCATGTAATCAATGACCGTTTCTGTCACTTTTCTTTAGTGTCTAATTTGCTTCATCCTGAACAATTGTATTATCTGTTCTGATTTGAATACTATAAATAACTGCCACTCAGCCAAGAGATAGCTGACGGGGTGAACAAGTCAGCCCAAGCGGTGCAGGCAGCAGAAGCTGGTATCCGACAGATTGGTACTATTGCTCGCCAACAAACTATCTGTAAGTTGAACTCTGTTTTCCATTCCTTTTTCCCTACCACAACAACTAAAACTATTGCTGTTTTCCATTCCCCTACCAGGACTAATTTATCTACGACTGTCTGTATGATTCAGCGATGATTCAAGAGAGGGCAAGCCTGCCTATCATATCATTGCAACCTGTAGTCGCTGGGGCTGCAAAAAAGACCTCTCATGCAGTTGGCCAAGCCACAAAGACCTTCATGAATATGATCTCTAGAGGGGAGTCCAACTCAGAGAATGAGGATGATTCAGGAATTGATAGGGTGGAAATCTGAGGAGTTTTGAGCTTCTCAGTGCTATTTTACCGAATTGTTGCCCCTGTACATAGCCCAAAAGAGAATGAGGCAGCATCCCAAATTGTTGATTCATGATTGCACTAGGACACTGTAAATGCCCCATAATTTGGAATATCCATGAAATTCAAAATGTTCATGAATTATAAACCTTCGATTTCATTTCAATATTTCTAAGGTGAAAAATTACTCTGTATATTATTAATCTTATATTAATGTAACTTACTATATTTTTGATATTATGAATATCATATTTGCTGGTTAGATGTGTTTGTTGGGAAGAATTTTTTTTTTTTTTTTTGGGAAGTAGTTTGTTGGGAAGAATTTTATTAATGTGTTGGTATACATAAAATCACTTGTTGAAACTCATCATGTAATGGCTTTCAAGTAACTTAATGTTTCACATAAATACTGTTATTTTAAAAATAAATTTCACGAAAAACGCTTCATAAGATGGACCACTATATAATTTCTGTGCATGTCTAACTTTTCACAAAGTTATAAAATAACCTTTGTTAAAGAAAAAATTGAATAGAAAGGATTAAAGTTATGGTTATAATTGAAGCTAGTCAATTTGAAAGGTAGGTTTCGGCGTACGGTTAATAAAATCTGAAAAGGCGTAAGAGCAAGAGAGCAACAGTGCCCAGGTCAAGCCAAAGATTCTCTGGCAAAGCCCATCGAGTGGTAGGGCACCCATATTTTATATCTAGCGACGAGACATGTTCTTCTTTCTACATATTATCACTTATGCCACTGCTTTGTTCATTTTCATGCAAAGAATGGAAATATCAACAACTCAGAAAGCACAACAAAAATAACAATATTCTCTTCGCAATCATAGCAATTAATGTATGTCACATGCTCAGAATTATTGAAATAAAATACTACAACGTAAGTCGTTTACATAAACCTTAAACCTATGCAACAAGGCACTACTAATTTTATAATCATCTACCTATATACTTTAAATAAATTTCTTCACATTCAATTTTGCCATAAGTATAATTGAAATCTAGATAAGAAAAGAGGCTTGTTTTGATATTTTGATTGAAAATTAGGGACCCAATCGTACACACAAGCAGAGAAACGTGTAGCATCATGGTGATAGGGCTCGTTGTATAGCCGGACCCAACAACGTTGGCACAGTCAAATGAGGCAAGTGTCCCTCCGTAATTAAAATCTCGAAGGTGGTTCTCCCACCTAAATGTCGCCATAGATATCCGGCAGCCAACATCGGCACCGCCGAATCTCTGGCGGTCTGAATTATGTGACATGGTACTCTTACGTGACCGAGGACACCTCGTAAATCAGTGTTTACAAAGGTTTTTAGAGCATATGCTGTTATATCTGGCCTCGTGTTGAGCAAGGTCCTGCTATATTCTTGTATAGCCTCCGGTAGATCTGCCCCTACTGCTCTTGCTGCAGACCAGCCCACCCAAGCCGTGTAATCGGCCTCCATTGCCGCAAACACCTTCCCAAGTTGAGCTTCCTCTACTCCTCCATTATAATCAATGTCATTCATCAACCTGAAGAAATAAAAATCCAGATATGCTTTGTTAATGAGATCGTGAGTTCAACTTGTATATCTCTATGTCTAGAGGATCTACGAATCCCTTTCACGTATTCAAAAACTTTCCAAGGCCCTCCTGAGGGCACCCAAGTTGAGAAATATAAATTGAACCAGTATGGATGTCCTCTATTAGGATGTATTATTAAACGGAAATTATTGTAGCGTGTATCGGTTGAAGTAAATTTGTCCATTTTATCAATCAAAAACTAGGACTAAAAAAGAACAAACTGAAAACAAAGTGAACAAGGTCAATTTATCAATAAAGTTAGAAGAATTACCTTGGGGAAGCACTGAGAAGAATGAGCTTGGAAAAGAGCTCAGGACGGCGAATGGCTGCTAACATTCCGGTCATGGCGGAGGCGGAGTGACCGACAAATGTGCAGCACTGGACGCCAAGTGTAGTGAGAATGTCTATCACATCATCGACATACCCGTCGAGGGTAGCATACTTATTGAAGTTGAACAATTCCGGTCGAATGCTGCCAGCACATGCAAGATCATAAAGAATGACACGGTACGTACCATCGTTGAAATATGGAAGGATCCGTCGCCATATAGAGTGGTCCGTGCCCAATCCGTGCCCAAACATGATGTAGTTATCTCCGGAACCGATTACTTGGACATTTAAAGCTCGTATGATGTTGTTACTCATCTTGAGTTTTGTGAGTGAAATGTTGTTTGGTACTGATGTGTGTCTTGGTATTTGTATGACAAGTTATATACATACATATCTTTGCATGCATGACACAAAGAGGCATGTGTTAGAGAGGAAAAAACCTTTTATGGGATTGTTTCATAATTAATGAGTTGAGATGGGCTAATCAAATAGTACTTTTTTTTTATTTGTTAACCTTTTTCATTGGTTTTTTTTTTTTTTTTTATTTATCTTTTTCATTGGTACAATTCATAACGTCAGTTGTAATTGTGAAACAGTTTCTTTCGTTAGAGAGATATGTTGACTTATCTTATGTAGTGGAGGACAAGTCGATTAAAGGAGGTTTATTCAATTTAAAATTTAATTGGAATTTAAAATATTTTAAAATTAAAGATTTTAAAAGTTTGAGTGTATTTAATTTATATTTGAAATTTATACCAAATCTGATCATTATCCTCTAGATTTCATTGAATTTTTTAAATAATTGTAACAAAATCAATATAGAGTACAAAAAATACGTGAATTCTATCAAAATTTATCAGGAAAAAAAAAAATCATCAAATTTCAATAAATTAACTCTAGTTCGAATACATCCCTCTAAATTTTCGTAGAGTAGACATTAAAACAAGGTTTTTAATATGCATTATCAGTTTGTGGAGATGTTGCTTTTAATTGGATATTTCATTACAATTATAAGATCGGCTTTTGTAAGGCTAGCATTTTCCTTTTTTTTTTTTTTTTTTTTCTTTTTTTCCTATTGTTGATTCACATGTATCATTTATTATGCATGAGTAGAAATTATTTCATTAGTAATTATCCAATTATAGACTTAACTAGGCAATTAATGACATAACCTGAACAACTAGTCACACAACTTATATATTTTTTTTATCATGCAGTACTTTTGTCGCATTAGTATATTTACAAGCGAAAAGATTCGGACTTGCTATATGCTTGAATTATATCTGTGAGTCATTTATATTATACCATGTGATCATGTGACTGATTACTCTTATGCGATGGTATGTATAATTTGAGTGAGTTGGACATATGTATGACATACAGATATATTTTTCTTGCAATAAATGAGATTGTTTCTATATGCTATAAGTTCTCTTATTTTGGCTTGTGGTATGTGCACTCATGAAGCCTTCAATAGAAGAATAATGAGATATTAGTTGCTAATCCACCATTGTCATACTTATTATGAAATAAAGTTTAAAAACTACAACATAATTAAAAAATGAAGGAGAGAGAAGAGAGAGATCTATTCCATTGATACATTTGACTGTACAATAAATGCTTAAGTACATAATATTTTATATTATATATAAATAATTATGTACTTAAGTATCTATTGTAATATGTATGTAAGAGTACATAATTATATATAATTATGTACGTTTACACATACATATTACAACAGATGTTTAAGTAACATAATTATATATATAGTGCATAATTATATATATAATTATGTACATATGTATATATATTTTGCAATAGATGCTTAAGTACATAATTATATATATGTATATATAATTATGTAATATATATATATATAATTATGTATATATATTATATATATTACATAATTATATATATACTTTTATATATATATATGTAAACTTATCTCAATATGAAAAGATAATAACAGAAAAATTATGTAGATATAATGTCTAAATAATCATCAAGAAATTCTAGTACATAACTATCTAAATGGTAATAACCTCATATTATCAGAACACTTTTTGGGCGTTCTTGTTGGATATGGAGGTGCGACATAGTACATGCATCAGGATTAAAAAAAGATGGCAAGTTTAGGAGATTGGATCTAATTAAAAGCCCAGCACTTTTACATTGTGAAGCCCCGACCTTTGTGGACATAAAGTTTCTTTCTTCTATGCTTTGATGAGTCATTGGGCCCATCACATTTTTCACTTTCTTTTGTTGTTCTTTTTCTTTATTGGGTATTTTGGCATCTCTGCAAGTCTGCACGTTCAACGTTGTCTAGCTGTGTAGGGAAGTAGGCAATGAATACATTATACATGTAATAAATTGATGACAGAAAATGCAGTTTATTTAGGAAAAAAAATGTATATCCATACTTGAAATGTTTTTAAAAAATGAATATAGTTTGAAAATTAATTCAAATAAAAGATAATAAGAAATCACTTTCATTTCCTAAATTAAGTTTGAGACTGCAATTTTGGATCACAAAATCAAATGAGATGTAATTATTAAGAAAATAATATTTAAATGTTAAATGAGCATTTTTTTTTTTTTTACTCTGCAATGTCTAACATCTGTGGTTCTATGGATTTTGAATACCCTTTTCTTTAATCTTTATGCTAAAAAAATATAAAAGTTAGACTTTAGCATTGAAGAAGAAGAAGAAATTTTTAATTGAAGATGTGTCACAGAGAAACACTGGTGTTTGCTTTCATTTATTAGTGTACAATATGCTACATTTTCCAATTTAAGCTCTGCCTGCAAGACCTGAAGTAATTTAGCACACAGGAAAATAAATTATTCTCCTCATTTGAAGTTTTATCCGAATAGAATTAGATACAAGTAGGTAAAAAAAATGATTTAGTCACATTGTAGTCAGCCATTTGTGTTAGGTCACATGTGGTTATAGGTGTGTGGCATTTTGTAATAACACTGTATGGTATCATTATTGTGTAAAATTACATTCTACATTGTTATGGTTGAGTTGCATGTTATCATAGTAGAATTCCATATCAAAATGATATGGGTAGAATAATTTTATTAATTTGATATGATCTTAAAATAATAGTATAAAATAATATAAAATTTTACAACTAAGTAATTTATAATAAAGTTCAAAAAATTAATTAAAACTTTGAAATGAAAAGTTGTCAAAACAAAATAAGACGTCTGGCGATGGTACGGCTAAACCTTAGGTTAGATGGTAGGAGGCTAGAAGCTAAGCTAGCTATATATATGTCCAAATTAAACCTAATAATGTTATCCTGAAAATTGGTTAAAATATCCAAGAAAAAATTACAAAACTTTATTTTTAATACAAAAAAGGTACTTCAAGCCTTAAACCATTTTTTTTTTTTCATTTTAACCTATTTTCATTCATGGAATGCTTGATGAAGGTTAAAAAAATAAAAAAAGAAAAAAGTTTCGTTTAAAGTTAAAATCGAATGATTTTTATTTGAAAAAAATAATAATTTGGGCCAAAAATAAATTTGTTTCTATAGCGTATGGTTCAAAAGTGAAAAAGAAATTACACTGAAATGATCTAATCTCTTCGTCATCAACTATGGAAAGCAAAATCACCATGTTGCAACCAAAATAGAAACTTGGAATCTTTTCTTGATCGAAATTCTAAAAACAGATTTCTAAAATTAAGTAATTTACACTTTCCTGCGTGTCAAATCGGTTTCATACATGAACAATTGTCTTGTCTATTCTGAGTTGATGAATATTAATATTAAATTTGAGTTCATTGTCTTTTGGCCATTGGATGGATGATGAAAATGGAATTAATAGAGTTTCAAATAAAAAATAAAAAAATAAAAAGGAATTGATTCTAAAAGGTTTTGTGCCTCACAATTCCCACTTATTGTAGAAACCGAGTTGGCATGAATCAAAATTTTGATGGGAAGAACTATATGTATTAAAACTTTTCATCATTTGATGTCAACATGTCATATTAATACATGCATAGCATTTTTCAACTTAAGTACAAAGAGCTCTATATTAATTCAGTCAATATCATTTTAGTGTGCATTAACATTGTAAAGTTTGCTTCTTAAATATGGGTAAATGGATTCATTTTTTCAGTTAGTAAATATCTTTTTGTGTTTGATCTTATAAAATGTTAAAGGGTAGTAATCCGTGCTTAAGATCACAATTAATCAATGAAAACAAAAAAGAGGGGAAAAAGGAGAAGACAAATAAAATAAATACATTCATTCGTTGGTTAATTATGTCCTTTTATTTTTGTCCTTCTTTCAATTTTTTAGGAGTTAACTTGCGCCCTTAGGGGCACAGTAACACTACCGAATGTTAATTAGTTTGTTGTATAATTGTTTACAATCAGAAGTAACAACTTCTTCTCTTTTTTTTCTTTTTTAACCTAGAAAAAGTAATTTCTTTTCATCACCATTTATATTGTAACTACTCGAACTTGAATCATTGTTAAGGTAAATGAAAACTTTCTATTATCATGTCACATTGTGAGCTAGTAGTAACTACTTTTCACCTATAATAAAATCATGAAATTGAAGTGAAAATTCACATATAAGAGGCATTGTAATATTTTTATTTTTGTTTTAATTCATTTTGTAGGATCAACTAGTGTTTTGATAAAAATTAAATTAAAAAAGGAATAATTCATATTAATTAACATAAGAAAATAATATGGAGTCAAATTAAGAAGTGTTGTTCATATATGTTAGTTATCATTAGACCTTAAAAGCTTAAACTCATAGGAAAATGCCCAATTATAATATATAAAATTTGAGATTAAAATATAACATACCATCTTATGTATAACATTGACAGATAATAGATGTCGAACACATGTTAAATGTCTCCTACCGTTATAATATGTGTAACAAAAATTTGAGATAAAAAAGGAGAGAATGTTTTGAACTAAAGACCTTTAAACTCTGATTTCATATTAGTTACTATCAAATTCAAAAGTTTAAACAGATAGAAAAAGACATAACTATAATATTTAAAACTTGAAGTTGATTAGTGATAATATGTATTAAAGTAATTTACGTATCATTTAATTAATAGTAAAACAAAAATTATATATATGCTTTGAGATTTATTTTAAATTAAGAAAAACACAAAAAAAAAAAAAAATCATTGAAAACTAAATTAATTGTTCTAAAATATTAAGATTTAAAAAATAATGTTATAAGATATAAAAGGAAAATGAGATATTAATTGAAGAGAAACATAAAATGAAACTAAGAGAAGAAATACGAAAATAAAATAGGAGAACAAAGCATGTAATTTTATGGTGCTTTGAGCTTGAAAGAATACAACTATTTATCGAGATGAATGATATGGCTAGAAGTCTTGAGTCGGCTTATGAACCGCCACCCACCACAACCAATCAACTCATCCAAAATCCTTGACCGATAACAGTCGCCTCCATTTAGACTAATCACATTCTGATTAAGAATAAAATATCAGTGGGAGTGGGATTCACCTAATTCATAATCCGTTTGGAATGACACCATTATATGACATTTAAATTTTGTTAGAAAAAGGCTAATGGGATAAAAAGTAAAAGATATTTAATAATTTGCTTGATCAAGGTTATAATATATGTAGATCTGTTGGATTTAGTCTTCGGATGTGCTTCATTCAGGAAGTGCTTTATCAAAAACTTTATTAATAAACTCATGGGATAAATCTATTATAAGAGTACAATGCACGTGTGTTTGTAATAATTAATACACTCCCTCTTTATGAAATGCCCCCTTATAAAATTCTTCAAAAAAAATCTCTATTTGACTGGAGTAATACAAACAACATTTTTTTTTTTTTAGATAGTTCTACTTGGTAACGACAGAAACTTGATGATGCACCTAAACCTAAACTTGATGAAATGCTCCCCTTATAAAATTCTTCAAGAAAAATCTTTATTTGACTTGAGTAATACAAATAATATTGTTCCTTTTTTTTTTTTTCTAACTTAGTAACAACAGAAACTTGATTAAATATCTTAAACATAAACATTCTTCCCTTTTTTAATGAGTGCCATAATATTATAATGATCATAGTGGTGTCCGCGGAAAATTTATCAAGGGAAACACATCAACAAAGTAATAAGAACATCAAAAATTAAGATTAATTATATTAAATACATAATGTTTTTATGTAAAACATAGTTTGATATAATTAATAAATTTAAGTAAAATAAAACATACATCATACTTAAGCAAATTAAATAGTCTTATGCTTAGAAACACTAATAAAATCACTAAATTAAACAAAAATGAAAAAAAAAATATATAAACTATGTAAAGTTATTATTTTGGCTTTATATCTTGAAATCATTTTATGATAAATTCTCGATCAACTTTGTCAAAAATATCTTTCTCCACGTATATAAGTAAACAATCATTTAATCATTAATAATCAAGTGAATATAATTTGGTATTATTTACTTAAAAAATTATTAATTTAAATAAGATACAAACCATAAATATTCATTGGAAAACATAATTTCAGTATAATTTTATAACATAAAAAAAAATTGAATTTATAATTAATAACAATAAATTTATACAATAATAAATTGATTGATACATATTATTAGTCATGTTTTGATTTTTTTCTTTTTCTTTTTTTGTCATTATGATTGATATGGTATAGTTTGAGTGGGTTGGACGTATACGTCCAACACAAAAATTTCTCTCATAAGAGTTAAGATTGTTCCCGTAGGCTATAAGCACTCTTCTTTTAGCTTGCGGTATGTGCACTCATGGATACGAGAAAATAAGAATAAAGAGAATCAATAAGTTACTTATTAGGAAATAAACATTCTAAAATACCACATTAACGAATCAATAAAATAATATGAAAATAATAAAAAATAGATAAAATAATACACAAAATTTATATGATTCAGTCAAAGTAGGTTATACTGTCCATGGAATTGATGCAGATTTTCACTATAGAGAGAAAAAAAAAATAACAACAAATGTTTATAAATACTTAAAGAGCAAATTACAATTTAGCCTATTGATTTGAAAATAATTACAAACGAAGTCAAAGTTTGCTATTAATTATAGTTTAGTCTATTACTGTTAAGGAATCTCGATTAATGTTAATTGAGACAGAGACAAAATTGTCTTTTCATATTATTTTTAATTTTCTTTAAAAAAAATAAAAACTCACATTTTTTTCTCTCTTTTCCCAGACCGTCTCTCTCTTTTGCTTCTTCTTCCTCTTCATTCTTCTTCTTCTTCTTTCTTCTCTTCTCTTCTCATTCTTCTCCTTTTTCTTTTTCTTTGAACCTAGATTCATCTGCTCTTTACCTTCTTCTTCATCTTCTATTCTCCTATCCTGCTCATCTTTTCTTCTTTTTCCTTTTCTCCTCTTCTCTTCTTCTTCTTTGCTCTTCTTCTTTTTAATCTGGGTTCAAATCGAACCCAGATCTCATCTGGGTTGATTTGATGATTATTTTCATTTTTTGTTTGATTTGATGTTTGGTTGGTTTTTGGTTTGATTTTCAGGTAAGTTGATGATGGTTTTTAGGGGACTTGTGGTAATGGGTAGATGATGATTTTTGAGGTTGATGATTGGTGATGGTTTGATGATGATGGTTTTTAGGGGATTTTTGGTGATAGATTTGTTGTTGATAATGTTGATGATGATTTATTGATGATATTCTGGATGGGGAAGAATAAGAAGAAGTGGAATGGCAATTGAAGTTTTTTTTTTTAGGTTATGGAGATCCAATCTCTAGATTGGATCTCCACCATCCATTTGGTGAGATGGATGGTGGAGATCCAATTTGGAGATTGGATTTTTTTATTTTTAATTAAATGAAAATTTTAATTGTTTTTAAATTTTTTTTGAAAAATTATTAAATGGTGAGCACATTTTGGTTCTTTTGTCTGTTAACGGTTAATTCTAACCGAATTTTCTAATGATAATAGACTAAATTGTAATTTACTGACAAACTTTGATTCCGCCTGCAATTAGTTTTAAACCAGTAGGCTAAATTGCAATTTGCTCAAAAAGAAAACTACAACAAATTGCCAAGAAAAATTATATCTATTTCAAGATGTTAGGTT
Organism: Nephelium lappaceum; assembly: GCA_021234005.1. Lineage (NCBI taxonomy): Eukaryota > Viridiplantae > Streptophyta > Magnoliopsida > Sapindales > Sapindaceae > Nephelium > Nephelium lappaceum. The sequence continues at coordinate 6,823,977 of CM037998.1, forward strand.
TGCCATCATCGACGAAGACTACAAGCTAATGATAACATGATATTCCACTTTTACATGAAAGCATGGTGCTATGTGCATGTGTTGAAATGTTATAGTATATCTCATCATCATACTCTAAATTCTGGTATTTGTTGGGGTATGTGCGTGTGCATGGAAATTTTGGATAAGAATTTAAGCTATGTACTTTTAATCAAATTACGAAGCTAATAAATTTATTTCATGTTGTTCCTGCCACCAAAGAGTACTGGCACAGTTATAATAATTATACACAAATGACAACTAAATACAGTAATTATTTCTGAATTCTAAAATCCCTCCATAAACGTTAATCAAACATTGTTCTCATTTGATTCAGTGGGCTTCTTATCAGCAATCACCTTCATATCCATGATATCATCTTTTTGTTCGACTGAGCTGATCAATGACACTTCTTTGCATTGTTGTCCTTGCTGTTTAGTGTTTGTTTCATTGCCTTTCTTACCTTTGTATACAAAGTATAAGATCATCTGAGCAATTCCAAAGGCAAATCCCAACACATTTGGTGTCTGTCCATCCAAAAACCGTATAAAAACGTTTTTAAGCTAAGATAATGCACTATCAAAATTTAATTATACGAAAATTATCATTCAAGTTCTTTGATCCTTTTATTAAATATAAGTAAATCTGGACGGTTGAAAAATTTTATTGAAAAACCCTAAATTACAGAAGATATTTCAAAATTTGGTAAAATCTAAAAAATATCTCTGATAAATCTGTGACTGTAATAAAATAAAGCTAAGGCCAATAATAATATTGTGTGAAACTTATATTAGAATATTGTGACTTACTGCAATGAATAAATCCTTGATAAAAAGTCCATACAAGAACCAAGTGGTGGCACTGAGAGTGAGGAACAACGACAGAGAAAATGGCATAAATTCCACACTTTTAGTCTTAATCACTCGCCTCTGCACAGTCACATTAATTTTTAATACTTCATATATTTAAGAAGATTCAACTGGAAATTGAAGAATTAATATTACTCATATGTTATATGTGGATAGGAATGAATAGTACATACCACGATGTTCAGTGGAGCGGCAAAGGGGGCAACGTTGTAGACAAGACAGGTCCAGCCAACGGCGGCTAATTGCTTGGGGCCCTTTATTACATATTTGGTGATGAACAACACTAAGCCGATTGTTCCCACGTTGAGCAAGAGTATGAGCTTCACTGTGAATTTCTGCAAATGTTATTTATGTCAAAACCCTAGAGAATGGAAATCATATGATTGTGAACCCTAATTAATAAGATGTAGAATTCCATGATTTTAGAGTGCATTTTTAAGTTGAATTTAGCATGGTTTATTTCTTTCAAGTAGTACCAGACTATTATATTTATTTTGTAACATTTGATTCAAATACATAATACACATATCAGATATCACAGAAAAATATTTGAAGAGCATTCTGAAGATGTAAGATAGGTTAATTCAATTTTAGGAAACACTGCTCCCCTTGAACAAAGACTACTTGCAGTTGCTTGTTTTGAAAAAGCACTTGATAGAATATATATATATATATATATATATATATTTAATTACATAAAAATTGATTGATAGTCATGAAGGTGATCGACCTTCTCCTTGGGAGGAGCATATATCAAGTAGAAAATGAGGTAAGCAATTTCTATAGCACATCCAATGCTGTTGATGCTGACAATGAGAAATGCTGACTTGAGGAGACCATAGTAGAGGAACAACATTGCACTACTAAGTGCAACCACGTACGGTATCGAGTCATACCCTTCCGATGATTTCTTCTTGTAAATCATATAAAAGGTTGGCCTGAAAGACAGAAAGAAAGAACATGAATAAGTTAGCAACACAAATAATAGTCATTGACTGCATATATAGCCAAAATAAATTGAAAAAAGTTGTTGCATAAAGCAATGCTATGACGTATATGTGGTATGTTTACGTATATTCAAATAGTCAAAAGCATTTTGCATCTCTTATCCTTTAGCTTAAAAAAAAAAAAAAAAAGAATAATATTTCAGTTGAAATTAAGGCTCTTACAGTGGCGCCAAGAACACCAAGAACGAAACTATGTTACCTGAGGACAAAAGGAAATTAAGAAAGGATCAGCCCATACTACTTGATATCTTAAAATCAAAACTAAACTCAGCTTGGAGATGAGCTTCATTTCAATCGTCTAAAAAATTTCACTAACGTGAGAAACAAAGCATATATGTATGAGAAAACATGCCTAAGAGACCAAAAATGAAAGCCAGCTGATGAGTACTCAAGAATACTGCCATTACTCCTGGAGCAGATGGAGACCGCAATGAGACCTAATTGGCTTCTTTGGATGGAGAGCCTGATGATCTATCACACTTTCAAGATAGAGCGTGATGAGTTCATAGATGTCGCTTCATTTATATAAGCACACAACATGCACAATAGTTAGTTCATTGATTCTTCCCTGACATAAGCTAATTACAAGCACAAGCGTTAGGTCACTGATTTTCAGATTCTATAGCTAGTTGATTTATTTCTCTATGCTTATTTTATGTTTACATGTGATGTGACTCATCCATGCATGGTTTTAAATCAATTTGAAAGAGCCGAAAAAAATGAACCTGTTTGTTACTCATCCATCCATTAGATTGCACCCCTTCTCTCAATTAAAAATTATACAACTAAATTTCTAATGAGCAAAATTCCCCCCACCAATATGTGTGAGCAGCCTCCCCCACCCCTTGTGTGGGTCTCTCCCTTATCTTCGTATAGGTCAATCCTTCTCGTATGGGAACAGTTCCCTAGATTACGCCACTAGTATCTCATTCTAGTTGGTCTCGGTTGTTTCATGAGTCGGTCTCAATAATAATAAAATACAAAAAAAAAGTACTATTTTTTCAATTAAAGAAAAACTAAAGATCACATTTAATTATTAATCTTGTTTTGGCTTAAAGATTATATACTTAAGTCACTTACAATTGAATCAGATTTCAATTGAAAAATATTCAGATAGTAATACTAAAGAAAAAGCGTGACTTTTTCAACTAACACTAAAAAACAAAACAATTTTTTTAGCATTTTCGAACAAAAATCATAAAAGATTATAGTTGCATCTTTTGCTCACAAGATATAATTCACAAAACATTAATGGTGCTTCCTTCGAAAGAAAAAATATTAATGGTGATAAAAATATTTATTTTATTTTTTTTTTGTCTTAATTCAAAAACACATTTTTTTTAACGCCACTTCTAAGAGAGTCCATTTCAATTTGCACTGCTAAAATTTTTTTCATTTTTTTTTTTTTTTTACATAAGAGTTTGAAACCCACCTAACAATAACGGAAAAAACAATGAAGTTCGGACTATATTAAATTTTTAAATTTGAAATTTCAATATTTATCCATTTATTTTCTTACAATTTCAAAATTGTCATCTAATTATTATAATTCATTTACTTTTTGGATCCTAAGATGGAGTGCAAGAAACTGAAGGATAAATATGAAAATCAAAAATTTAATTCAAAACTTTAAATTAATTTAGTGAAATATACTATCTTCAAAACTCTTGTCAACAAACAATTTACATATTGGATTTAATTAGATAGATTCTATGTATTATGACAATTTAATGTCTTCAACCCACTTACGAACTGAAAACTTGAAATAAGAGTTCTCTTAAACAGCTACGTACTAAATGTTAGCAATTTGATTAAAAACAATGGTTTATTCTGAATTTTTATCTCAAATTTTCATTTCAAATAATGTAGCAGTAGTACTAGAAATTTGGAGGCAAAAAATTCAGATTTTTTCCCCTTTATGTATTCCTTCTAACAATGTAATTCTATATATAAAATACAAAGATTTGGCTACATCATATGTAAGCTTGAAGAATGTTTGGTATGTAGTTCCCAAAAAAATAACAATTTTATTAATAATAGAAGAATAAATGTTCAGGACACATTATGACAATTGGAACGTGTTAGAACTATACACTGATTTATCAAAATGACACACAAATTAAAAGGACAGAAAAACAGCTACAAACATAATTATGTCCATGAAATCAAAACCATGATTAATAGTTAACCTTAAGCCCAAGTAGGCCTCAAAATTAACAGCCGAAAGGACATAAGTATTTAAAGATTCTTTAAAAATTTAGGCTGGGCTATCGGCCTGATGGACCCAATTCCAAGTTGATGAAACTTTCAAATTGAGCAGCTCATTGATATTTGTTGGTCATGAGTAAAACAAGCTTTACTCACCATGTTCAGATGCAAGATTTTGCATGTGGTTAGGGCTAGCGAAAATTGTTAAATTTTATGTTCAAATACACATAACATATTGGAAATTTTAATCCTCTTGTGGTTTTGTCATTTTCAGCAAAGCCTGCGATTTTTTTTTTCTCTGCTCCTTGAATGCAAAAGCACATGAAGGAACAATTCGGACCCAAGATTCCTACAAATTGTGAAATTAATTTGTCTTTTTGTATTGGGAGACATGAGTACAAAATTCTGCTTACTTGAAGGGCCACATATGAATATGTTATTGACTTAAAATTAGAAAGTAATGTCTGCCCACTTTTTTTTTTTTTTTTGAAACAACGTCTGCCCACTATTGATCAGAAAAATATCTACTTTTGCTCCAACGTCTACAAGCAAGGCTAATTTAACAAGACAGGTACATTCCCAACTTTTGTGAACAGCCATCCAGCTATTGTATATGTCAAATTGTCGATTTGAGTTTTAAGCCAGAAGTGATTAGTCTAATTATTATTGGTGAACATGTTAACATGATCTCTTATACACTTCATACCAAAAATAATATCCAATTGCAAACGACACATTTAAATCAGGTAAGAATTTGATCAACTTGAAGTAATTCTTATAAGGTACACAGCTACCAATGCATAATACCCCTGATCAGTGCAAAATTTAAAATTAGATCATTCTACTCTTCGAATTCAGTTACTTTCGTTGTCACACTGCACCGTTTCATGCCAATACACTGACAATGTTTTTTTTACTTAGCTTGGAACAAAGAAGCGTAAATTGATCCTTAGACAACCTTTTTGTGAGAATGTCAGTAACTTGACAATCAGTAGGCACATATTCTTCTCTAATAGATTTCTATATGTTTCGTTCTAACATGGAACACAGGATTTTGATCCAAAGAATTGGCACCCATGTTGTCACACTGAATAATAGCTGGACATGAAATTGTAACTTGAAGTTCTTTAAATAGGGACCACAACCAAAGTATTTCAGTTGTAACCTGAGCCATGGATCTGTATTCTACCTCAGTACATACTAGACTTGGCTACCACTTGTTGCTAGAGGTCCAAGAGATTAGATCACAACCCAAGAATACACAATTACCACTGGTAGACCTTTACTATGCAAACAGCAAAAAAGCATCTGAATGTAAGGGGAAAAACATGGGTTTTGTCTAGATATTGACTCTGTCCCTTGTGAGAGGACTACTAGGTATGATAAAATTATACATTGTCTACTTGTTTATCACTATATTGTAACCCAGTTCTTAAATTCAATTCCTTCTTAAATTTAAAATTAAAAAAAGAAAACAAAAGTTCGTTAGATTTAATCAAATAGTTTAATAGACTCCCCAAACAAAAAGAGAGCTCTGCAAGTATATAGATTTATTTGTACGTTATTATGGTCTTTAATCAGATATATTGAATAATGTGTGTTCTTACTGTTAAAGATAGCTCTTTTTAAACTGAGATTCATATATCATTGTGTCATTGCCACTAACATTTCTTTTTTCGAAATAAATTATTTGCTTTTAGATTGATTAATGTACTCTTGTAGCTTTTGTATTTAATCATATTATCTGACGACAAGTTAATGTCAATCAATTTGTTTTTTTCTCGACACATACGTAGTATCAGTCACCGAATATTTGTTGCATTTTCCATATTCAACTTTTGTCATCTTCCTTTAGGAAACTATAGTGATCAAAACCCAACCCAATTAAGATATTTGAGAGACAATGTTAGGTGACATGAATGAAAAATTATAACTTTTTTATCATCTTATTAAAATTCGTTATTAGCTGTGTGCATCTATTGAAATTCGCTGGACTTTTCAGAATTCCATAGTCAACTAAACTGCCTACATTACCGAACATTCATCCTAATTAATCTAATCCAAAAGCATGCCACAGTATTTGGACCCCACAATTAAAGAGATATATATATATATATATATATATATATAGTGTTTTTAAAATAAGGACTCCCTTACTTTAAAATGTAAAAATCAACTAATCAAATTCATCCATTGCATTCTCTTTCCTAAAATAAATTATCTCTTCTATTTAATTCAAATGTAATGGATGAATTTAATTAGTTGGTTCTTATTTTCTAAAGTAAGAGAGTCATCATTTTAAAAGTACTAATATATACATATATATATATATATTGGTCAATGCATTCTAACTTTTAAATTATTTGAACCACCAATCAAATTCATCCATTACATTCTCGCTCCTAAATAAATTTTTCGTTTCTATTCAATTCAAATATAATTGATGAATTTGATTGGTAGTCCTAACGATTTATAAGTTAAATCGCATTGACCATAAAAGTTATATAATAAATAACCATAAAGCTATATATAAATAATAACATATATATATATATATTGGTGGGAAAAGGGAGATTAAATTTAGAGAAAACTATCCACGCCTTATGTTTTAAGATAATGGTGAGATTTAAAGCCTTAATCCCTAAACATCAAAGAATATGTTCAACCACTCCTATTAAAGATCAAGGGAATTGATATCAAAAACATATATATATATATATATATATATTCAAGATATGTCAATATTCAAAAGCTATCATTGAAAGCCAAAAGTAATATCGTTTTAGTCTTATTACAATAAATAAAATGAAACACTAGTCTTGTGAATCAACATGGAATTAATTACTCTCTTTAAACCTCGAAAATCATCTATAGTTGTTTTTATATTAAAGCTTTGTAGTTTCGCTTCTAATATACATGATTAAAATGTTTGTAAGAAAATCATCTTCCCTCTTATTATGAAATCTTGTTTTAATAATCTAACAAAATAATAAATATGAACAACAAATTTCATAAAACAATATAAAATATTTACTAATTCAAAAGCTCAAACTTGGTAAATCAAGATGTCACAACCCACAAAACAATCTCATTATTAAGAAAGCATAGTACAAGAGTAAAAAGAGATCTAAATATGCTTAATATAAGTTAGTGAAAAACTATGAAAAGGTAACACACCACCTCCTAGTAGAAAGTATTTACTTTGATCCTAAGAGGTTAAGAGTTTAAGTCTCACTCTTATCTTTTAAAACATAAGGTGTGAACTGTGAGTCTCCTCTTAGTAAGAGTTGTCATTTCCTCATTTGTGGGAGTAGTCATTCGGGTCACTCTGTCAGAAACTTATTTTAGTAAGTTCTGACAATTATCTAATATGTAAAGTTTAAGTATTAAAAAAAATAAAAATAAAAGTAGTCAAGTATAACTATATAGACTAAACCAAACTAAGCAATAATATGTAAATAACTGGAAAGTAATTATAAATAGAAATGGATAAATTATTCAAATAAATTATATTATTAAAATATTTTTTTTAAAAAAAGGTTTGAAGTAAATAAATAAGAAACAATAGGAGAAGATATGTGCTCAGGTATTTCTTGAAATTTTTTTATCATTGGACTCATTGGAAGTTATTGTATATTGCATAGTAATGTACATTGAATATACTAAAATTTTGTTAGCATATTTATCTTTTATTCCAAGCTAGTTATATGAAGGCATTTTATTAAGACAAAATTATGTTTATTAGCTCTAAAAGTAATATTATAATACCATTTGTTTATGAATTATTAAACTAATTGGCAATAATTTTAATGATTTAAAAAAAATGAAAAGAAAAGAAAAGAATTGGAAATAACTTACAAGATTTTGCTCATTTTTAGGTTTAAAAGATTTAAAAATGTGAATACGTGGAAATAAATTTCTTTCTAATCTTTAATTTTTTATTTATATGTGATGTCGATGAAACTTAATTGCTAAAAGAGCAAATTACAATTTAGCTACCCAGTACAAACTCTAATTCAAGCGGAGTAAAATTTTTGATATTATTACAATTTACTCCCCTGCCGTTAATAAGATTCCGTTATATGTAACATTGAACAGTATCCAAACAGTGAAAAGACGAAAATACCCTTAATAACTGTGTTGACTCAATTGATCAAATAAAAAATAAAAAAACAAAATAAAATGCCGAATACCTCTACCTCTTCCTCAACATCACCTCCTCCTCTTCCTCTTACTCTGCCACCATCACCTCCTTCTTTTCCTCAACATCAATAAACAACCAAACCACCACAACTCTCACCAACAAAATCAACCACAAAACCTCCATCATCAATCAACCTCCTGGAAACACAAAAATGGCACCAAACATCCTCAACCATCATCAGTCAATCTCCCAACATCATCAATCCAAAACCAAATATCATCAATCAAAGCCAACATAATCAATCTCCCACAAAACAAAATAAATCAACCTCAAACTGAAAAAAAAAAAAAAAAAAAAAAAACAACAAAAAACAACGAAAAAAAAAAATCAGATAAATCAACCTTCATCGATGAACCTAGATGAATCATCTGGGTTCGAATCGACGAACCAAGATGAACCTTCATCTGGGTTCATCGATGAGAACCCAGATGAAGGTTCATCTGGGTTCGACAGATGAACCCAGATGATGAAGGAGAAGAAACAGAAAGCGAGAAAAAAGGCGACGGCGACAAGAAGAGAGGAGAGGAGAGGAAAGAAGAGAAGCGAGAAGGAAAAGAAAGGAAGGCTTACCGACAGAGAGAAGAAAGCGACGGACAGAGGATGAAGGAGAAGAAAGCGATGGCGGAGAGAAATCTGAAGGATGAAAAAGTTCATCTGGGTTCGACGGATGAAAAAGTTCATCTGGGTTCGACGGATGAACGACGCTGATGAAAGAGAAGAAACCGACGGCGCTGATGAAGGAGAAGAAACGACGACACTGATGAAGAAGAAGAAACCGACATGATAGAAGGAGAAGAAACCCATATGAAGGAAAAGATTTTCGATATTTTGTTTTTTTATTTTTTATTTGGTCAATTGAGTCAACACAGTTATTAAGAGCATTTTCCGTCTTTTCGCTATTCAGATACTGTTTAATGTTACATATAACGGAATCTTATTAATGGTAGGGGAATAAATTGCAATAATATAAAAAATCTTACTCCGCTTGAATTAGAGTTTTATACTCCGCTTGAATTAGAGTTTTTACTGGGTAGCTAAATTGTAATTCGCTCTTACTAAAATATAAATAAACATTGGAATATATTACAAACAAACTATTTTTATTTCCCTATAATTTATTTATTTTTATCTTTTTTTTCTTTATGAAAGCCATAAGAATTTCTGTAAACAAACCCTTGAATAAAACTAGCTGAAAGAACTATATAGGTTTTTTTATTCAGTGTTTTCATTTTATTTCTAATAATCATCACTGTTTGTGCTACACGTAAAACAAAATGAAAAGATAAAACAACAGAGGCAAGAAACTCCTTAATTGGATAAGATTTTATCAATTTCATACACAAATTTTCCCTTCTAATAGCCAGAAATATTCCACATAGGTATATAGTTTAACATTAACAAATTATGAAATTACTTAATTAATTTCATATTGTTTCTGCCACTTAAGAATGGCACGCACAGTTATTACACCTCTATCCAATCAGTACTCAAACACAATGGAAAAAAGGAACTATCTAACAATTATAAGTTTCTCTGAATTCTAAAATCTCCATAAACGATAACTAAACATTGTTCTCATTTGATTCCTCAGTGTGCATCTGATCATCAGTAATCATCTTCATCTCCTTGATATTAGATGCATGGTTGACTATTGTTATCTTTTGGTTCGACTGAGCTCAATGGCACTTCTTTCCATTGCCCTTCTTCTTTCTGTTTTGCCATTATTTCATTGCCTTTCTTACCCTTATATATGAAGATTATGATGTGACCGTTGGCTCATGGTGATGCCAATAATATAGACTTAGAAAAGCATTAAAAACAGTTGCTATCATCTCCTCTTTTAAGACCCAAATGAGCCCAATTTAGAAGCCAAGCCCAAACACCTATTAAAATAACCACCATAACCATACACCAATTAAAATAACCACAACCCAATTCTTGAATACTAATTAATAAAATGTATGAAACTATTGTGCAAGCATTAGGGATTTTCTACTGCTAACCCATGTGTGGGAGTCTAAATTGTCTTTGTGACAAAAGTTTTAAAATCTTGCTAAGTTAATTTTATATATTTATTGTAGGTTCTCTAATATAATTTATGTATAGAAGTTTAGATTGTCTTTATTATAATTTTGCTCATCCATGTTAGAGTCTATATTGAGTTTTAGTGATGTGGTCATGCCTAAAACTATTATAAAAATGAAATATAAAACCACTGGCTAATGAGCCTCTAACAAGAGTTCATACAACTAATTTAAGGGACAAATTAGTCTGCTAATGACCCTCTAACAAGAGTTTTTTTTTTTTGGCTAAAACCCTCTAACAAGAGTTGTTTCCATTTCTTTATTGGACTTATTTGGAAGAGTTCAGTATTCTAATAATACACACCAGCTAAATTAAAAAAAAAAATGTCTAAATACCATGTTTTCTTTTTATGTATTTCGACTTTTATTTAAATTTCTAAAAGTCTTGCTTGTTTAATGTTTTACTAATATATTGTATAATTATAGCATTCAGTTCCTTCAAGACAACAAGGAAGTAACAACGATGTTCAACAATCTTCTTCAAAAGTGAGTCTAAAAAAAATTATGTTAATCACAATTAGTAAATTGAGATGTTTTATGTTTTAATACTCATATTTTGTGTATATGTTTGTCATAGAATACAAGTGAATGGGACTGTTTCATTTCTAAAGGGTTGAAAATGCAAGTTATTGCATTGGAATTGTAGAGGAGAAAAAGTGGCTGAAGGTGAAATTGATTGACCGATTCAATAGCATTAGTTCATCATATGCTCCTTGGTCCAAATCATTAGAGTTTTGTTGTGAACAAGATATTGGTGAACAAGGTTCTTTTGATTCGCCCTAGTAATGACATTCGAATTCTTGAAGATGCTAGAGGCACCTATATTGCTTGGCCAATAAAGTATGTTACATATTAGTTTTGCTAAGTGATGGACATATAATTAGAATGTAAGTAATTTTAGGGTTTAATATTTTATATTAGGATTTGCTACTATTGCATATGAAGACTTTATATTCTCTATGATTATGAATTATCATGTTCAATATTATATGAAAGTTTTAGAAATTTTATGAACTTTATTATATATATTCCAAATTATTATTAAAATGTTATTTGACAATTTAACTATGTTAACAAATTTATATTAAAAAAAATAAGTATGTTACTCGACAACAGATACAATAATTTATCAATTAGGAGCAAATCCTAATATAATTTATCATTAATTTATCTATTTTCAATATAATATTTAGGACAAGTGTTTCTTGTGAATATTTTTAGCACGGGTTGTGTTCATACTCATTAATTTTTTTAGCGTGCGCCCTGCTCGTACTCGCTAATATATTTACAATGGTCTCCGCTCATACTCGATAATCTTTTTAGCATGGGCTCCATTTATACTCGTTAATATTTTAGCACGAGCCTCGCACATACGTGTTAATTTTTTAGCATAGGGCTTGCCTATACACATTAGTATTTTTAGTGCTCGTGCTCCAAAAGCACTTTTTACCATCACACCTTTATCCAGCACACACAGCTAACACAGGCGATGTCCGTGTTAGTAAAACATCTAGCACAAGCATCACCCGTGATTAATAAGCATTTTTCTTGCCATGAGTATAAGATCAATTAAGCAATTCCGAAGACAAATCCCAACGTATTTGGTGTCTGTCCATGCAAAAACCATGAAAGCTTTTAAGCTATATAATATAGTAGTTTTCACCATAATTTTTTTAATTGAAAAATCCCTATATTAGAAAAGATCTTTGACATGATATAAAGGATATTTCAAATGCAGTTTAAAACTACTTGAATATGAAACTGTCTCAAAATAAACGCAAGGCTAGTATTAATGTGTCAAACTTATATTAAAATATTAACGTTGCTTACGGCAATGAAAAGATCCTTGATAAAAAGTCCATAGAAGAACCATGTGGTGGCGCAAAGAGTGAGGGACAACGACAGATAAAATGGCATAAACTCCACACTTTTAGTCTCAATCACCCGTCTCTGCAACAGTCATATTAATTTAGATTTCATAAATAAGAAGATTCAGCTAGAAACTCATTAAAAATTAATATTACTTATTTCTTATGCATAAGAATGAACAGTGAATACCATGATGCTCAAGGGGGCTGCGAAAGTGGCAATGCTGTAGGCAACACTGGTCCAGCCCGCGTCAGTCAATCTTTTGGGACCTTTTATAAGATAGTGGGTGATGAACATCACCAAGCCGATGGCTACCACGTTGAGCAAGAGTATCAACTTTACTGTGAATTTCCGCAAATGCAAAAGTTTTTTTATGTCAAGACAAAGGATAGGACTCATATGATTGTGAACCCCAACTAATAAAGATGTATAATTCCGTGATTTTAAAGCTCATTTTAAAGTTGAATTTAGCATGGTTTAATGCGTTCCATAGTACCAGACTGTTTTATATTTATTTTATAACTCTTAATTTAAATAGATAAATACACATATAAGATATCATAGAAAGTATTTTAGGAGCATTTTGAAGATACAATATAGGTTAATTCATTTTTACGAATCATTCTTGGCCTAAACAAAAAATACTTGCAATTGCTTTTTCTGAAAAAGGCATTTGATAAATTTTTTTAATTATATAAAAATAGTACCGGACTGTTTAATATTTATTTTAAAATGAATTACATAACACCATCCTGGGATATGTCTTCAAAACTGCATAAACTGATTTAGCTTCTTATTATACTACACATCCGCTTTGTTAGTGAATTTCTATTGAAGTCAATCAAACTCATTTAACTTAAGAGTAATTTCAACTTTTAGCTTTTTTTTTTTTTTTTTAGAATTTAAAATTATAGAAAATAAATAAATTAAAATTTAATGAAAAATGACAAAAAAAAAAAAAAAAGATATCTCTACTGTCCATCACACGGATTAATTTAAAAATAAAAACTAATAGTTTTATATTTCTTAAAAAATATATTTTTTAAATCTTTCTGAAAAATAAAAGCATATGGATCTCTACCATTCATCTGAGATCAAAAAAATTAAAAAACCAAAACAATTGAACAAAAGACTGAAAAAAAAAAAATTAGAGATCCAATTTGGGTTAGATCTCCACTCAGTTCATCTTCAACATCTTCTCTCTTTTCAACCAATCCCACCTAGTTCATCTTCAACCTTTCCTCCCTTTTTAATTGATCCTCTCTCTTCAATCGATTTAATCATTTCATATGGTTCGATCATCCACGAGTAGTTCATAATTAGAACTAGGTTATTAAAATCTGTTATACCTCTCTAATTATATCTTGTTCCATTAAGTATCATTGATTCTTTAATAAACAGTATATCCATAACAACTTATGAATTTATCTTTCCATTTACTCGTAAATAGAAAGTCGAACACTTTTATTGTTCAAAACCTGAATTAGCACTTACGGGAACTACTCATCTACTTCTTGTAAGAAGGAGTGGATTCTACTGTTGTGTAGAATGTTCCCAACCACTTATTAAATCACATCTTTAAAGTACGAAACTTATTGACCGTAAATCTATAACAGTCTCACCCATGTAAATCAAAAGACATGACCCAACAAATAAGAGTCCATTAAACACTCAGGATTAAGATCAATCCATATATAATCATCTAGTTGATAAATAAGAATTTCTTTGTTTAACGGATATTAATAAAAAATTCATTTTATCGTGGTCCAGTCTTATATAATCTCTATAATATAAGTGCCTCCATTTTCATATCGTCATATAAACAATCTCAGATAAGATCATCGTATCAAATACAAAATGGACCGCAGCTGTAGATTTACCACAAACAAAATATTCAGTTTTATTCGTTTTCTATGGACTCTTTAGATTACTAATCTCAAACTAAATCCTCTTGTATATAACACTTACATACTTAGTTTGAGACTACATAAGTAATTATGGATGTTATATGATATTCGTATGAAGCAAACATTTCATAAATGCACATTTATTTGAATAAAATAAACTTTATTTATTTATTATTTATTTCAACATTTACAAATTATAAGCTTTTAGGGCACAAATCCTAACAGTAGTCATTGGAGCAAGTGTGAGGAAACTTGAAAAACAAGAGTGAGTAGTGGTGAGAAACAAGATTGTATCAAGTTAGAAGAAGAGTTCAGAGAAATTTATATTCTTCCTCAATATAATTGTTTCTTATTGAGTTTAAGTGAATTTTCACTACCAAGTTTTCAAAAATTGACATAAAATTAGAAAAATAATGTCAGCCCACGAATAAACTAGGAAAGTGTCCGTTTTTGCTGCAACGTCGGTAAGGAAAGGCTAATTCAAAAAATAAAATAAAATACATTCCACTTTCTGTGAATACCCTTCCAGCTATTGTATATGCCAAATTGCCAATTCGAGATTTAAGCCAAAAGTATGAGTATATTCTTAATTATTATCCATGAACATGTTAACATAATTGCTTATGCTTCATGCCAAAAATAATATCCAATTCAAACGACACATTCAAATCAGGTAAGAATTTGATCAACTTGATATAATTCTCAAAAGGCTAACATTAAAAAATACCTCTGAATTAGTTCAAAATTTAAAGTTAGATTGGTCTACTTTTCTAATTAAATTATTTTCATAGTCACATAGCTAAGTTTTCGCAAAGTTTTCATACTAATACACTGACAAAGCTTTTTTTTTTTTTTTTCCAAGTACACTGACAAAGCTTTTGTTACTTCTGATTTACTCCTGTTTTTATACAACTATATATATGACAGATCTGCACCTAAAAAACTAAACACTCCAGCTACATAATCTAATTAAAAATTCTTCAAAACCATTTCTACAATGGGTAGCCTCTCACGCAAAAGTTTTGCTCCTTTTAATCCACAGAGCTTCAGTGATGATCAATCAAAAGTCATGGGTCAGATACTTTGCTCAGGTCATCTTGATGATGTTGGTTTCAATTGTATTTCTTCTCCTGCAACAACTGACAACAACAATGACTGAAAGTAGTTCATTAAATTATAGTTATAAGTAAATTTAGTTTAGAGTTTAATCTAATGCTTATTACGGAAAAAGGCTTTTTCTCGTACTCTTTCACTTGTAACAATGTAATCGAGAGCTAGGAACACATGCTATTGGCTGACCCAAGCTAATGACAGAATGAGCCCTTCTATTATGTTTTGGACATAGATGTAAAAATGTTTTTATATCTCTATCAACTTACACTAAGAAACAATTCATCAATAACAAATATGTATACACAAATTTAATCCGTGAATTTATTACCACCACTGGATAGCACTCCTCCAAGGGTGCATTAATCTAGATGTTGTCAATTTGTCATCCGTCTATGGATGGTTTGCTGCAGAAAATTTCAACTCAGAACCCATGAGTTTTAAAGGGTACGTCCATAACTTTCCATTGAACGCATCATTGGCGAACCAAGTTGATGATGATGAATATCGCAAAAGATGGGGTGTAAAATGAAGAATAACGTAAAAGTTGAGATAACAATTACCTCATTACTATTTATATTATATTCACAATCAGCATATCCTTCTCCTTCAGACCCACAATCATGGTAAAATACATGTTACATATTAATTCATTTAAATCCCAACAATCAACGTAAAGTTATAGAGGTGGACTTCAACCATTTATTATTAATTGAGTTAGTTTGAGAAGCAAGTCGGTTATTCAAGCTTTTCCGACCCACTAAGCTTATATATATGTTTGATCTTATTGAATCGGAATTGAGAAAGCCTTTAAGCTTTGCTTTCCAATAACTCCATTTTCTTTTCTTTATTATTTTCAAGTTTATTGTACTTACTCTTTGTTATTTATGTTATTCCAGATCAGTGAAGGCAATCAACTTCCTATACTCTTCTATATTTCTACTTTTTTTAATACTATTATTTCCTTTAATTTCTAGTATGTTATTAACACAATCCATGTAAGTAAGCAAAATTACATTACTAGATATTCACTTCCTGTTTATTTATAGCTATTTCAATAATTACAAGAAAAAAGAGTAACAATAATGAGTTTCATTGAGGGCTCATTGAGCTCATTTTAAAAATGTCTATTCATCGTGGGCATCTAAAGGCCATCAATGGATAATAGTATCTACAACCTATTGTAGATACCTTTTATTATCCATCACGAGCCTTTAAAGGTCCATCTGGGATCTCCATCTCATTGTTTTTTTATTTTAATATTTTTAATTAATTTAAGTTAATTAAGAGTGGGTGATGGTGGATGTGTAATGAATGGTATATGATGATGGATGTGTGATCAATGGTGAGTGATGATGGATGTGTCATGTAAGAGCTAGTTTGGTAATTAATTAATTAATTAATTTTTTAATTTTTAATATATTATAATATTATTTTTATTTTGTAAAAGTATTTTTGTATTTTTCAGATTTTGGTCAAGTACTGTTTATTTTTTGGACAAAACTACCTTCCCACTAACGGTAAGGGTTTTTTCTTATAATATTTTTAAAATCTGAGGTGGTTGAATATTACTTACTATTCGGAAAAACAATTTGATAATTTCACTTTAATTTATAAATAATCAAATATGTTACACATATTTAAAAAAAAAAAAATCCTATATATATAACAACAAAGATATTATTTAGACTAATTTTTTTTCTTTTTTCTGTTATTTTTGTTGTTGAGAAGAGATATTTTCCATAACACTATGGGTGACCGTGCAAATATCATTGATCTTAGGCTGTATAAGGGCTCTCCTCCAAAACTGTGATAGAGACCTTTTATTGTTTTCATTTTTTAAGTCATATGGAAGCTTGTTATCTAGACAAAATTATGCTTACTAGCGTCAAAACAACTTATCATACCAATTTTTTTTATGAACTATCGGTATTATTGGACTGTCCAACGTGCCTTAAGAGTAGAAAGCACTCCTTTAACACTGATGATGACCTGAGTTCAAGTTGTTGTACCATATATAATATTTATAAAAACAGTAAAATTAAAAAAAAAAACACTAATTATAATAATTTTGAAGATTAAAATAAGAATGAAAACAATTAAAAATAACTAACAAGATTTTACTAGTGTTTAGAAATAAAAAATGTAAACATTTTAATTCCTAAATAGCGAAATAAAATGTACATCCCTATTTAGCATGTATCTCCCCTAACACTTTTGTGATCCTACCTTGTACTATTAACATGAGTGTGAAGAATCATTCCAAGTATTTATAGGAATATATATTTCTCGATTATGGTAGTAAAGTATTTAGATTTTGAGGTCCCAATAGACTCCTTAGAATATGAGAGTAAATATCTCCTAATCATAGTGTAAATTTTCAAATCATAATTAAAGTCGTAACTAACTTCTAATCAATTTGATGTTAGTTTTACGAAAAAAGAATTGTGAAATAAAATTAATCAAGTTTTTTTTTTTTTTTTATATATAGAATAACTAATATGAATTCTGGATTAAAGAAAAAAAAAAAAAAAAAAAAGAAACAAACAAAACAAGCAAACTTAATTCCAAGGTGAACGAGTGGAAATAAGTTCTCTTCTAAGTGCTAGCCTGTAACTTAATTATTGATTTATGTGTAAGATCATGAAATTACTTAATTTTTATTCATGCCACCAATAGAATGGCACACACAGTTATTACAAATTCTACTCATATGATATTCAAAAACAGTGGGGGGGAAAAAAAGCTAACGGTTATAATTAAACTTTTTCATGAGGAACGGTGATCAAACATTGTTCTCATTTGATTCAGGTTGCTTCTGAGCAGTATTCATCTTGATCTCTTTGACATCAGCTGGTTGATTAACGTTATCTTTTGATTCGACTGAGCCCAATGACACTTCTATACATTGTCCTTCTTCATGTTGTTTTGTCTGTGTTCCATTGCTTTTCCTACCTTTGTATATGAAGTATAAGATCATTTGAAAGACTCCAAAGATAAATCCCAAAACGTTTGGTGTCTGTCCATCCAAAAACCATAAACATTGTTAAGCTAATGTAACACAAATGAATATTCATTATACAAAAGATATCATTGACCTTTCTTGATTATTTATTAAATATAGGTACATCTAGGCCGTAAAATTAGTTGAGAAACCTTAAATTAGAGAAGATGACTTTCAAAAGTTGATCAAATTTAAATGATATTAATTCTGATAAATCTGACTGTCCTAAAATAAAGTTAAGGCCAATATAATATTGTCTCATCAATTTTATATTAGAATAATGTCACTTACAGCAAGGAAAATATCGAAAAAAAAAGACAAAAAGCTAAATTACAGAAGATATTCCAAAGTTTGATAGAATCTAAAGGATATCTCTGATAACTTACGGCAATAAAGAGATCCTTGACAAAAATTCCATAGAAGACTTACGGCAATAAAGAGATCCTTGACAAAAATTCCATAGAAGACTTACAGCAATAAAGAGATCCTTGACAGAAATTCCATAGAAGAACCAAGTCGTGGCGCAGAGAGTGAGGGCCAACGACAGAGAAAATGACATGAACTCCACACTTTTAGTCTTAATCACCCGACTCTGCAACAATCACATTAATTTATATTTCATAACTAAGAAGATTCAGCTAGAAACTCATTAAGAATTAATATTACTTATTTGTTATGTAAAAGAATGAATAGTGCATACCACGATGCTCAAGGGAGCTGCAAAAGTGGCAATGTTGTAGACAAGACAGATCCAGCCAACGGCAGTTAATCTTTTGGGACCTTTTGTAAGACAGTTGGTGATGAACAACACCAAGCCCATGGCCGCCACATTGAGCAAGAGTATCAACTTTATTGTGAGTTTCTGCAATTGTAAACGTTGAGTGTCAAAACCCTGAAGATCACAAGAGTCCTTAGGAACCTATGGTGGTGTTAAGTTTCATGTTCATTTTTTGTTTTTCGTTTTTGAAAACTAAAAATGAAGAAAAATGTATTCGGTAGCGGTCAAAAATAAAAAATATTTAGTACTTTATTGATAATTAAATTTAGTTATCATTACCTTAATCAATTTATATTATTAGGAAAGTTTTATATATTCATGTAGATGTTAATGTTTGTTTCTTTCAACTATTTTTAAAAACTTCCCTAAAAAAAATATTTTTAAAAATAATTTTTATACAAACACATTTTCAGTTTTTACCTATTTTTAAAAATAGTATCAAATAACTTTTTATCATTTTTTATTTTCGAAATATATATTAAAAAGTGCTACCAAACGCATTATTTTTTTTTAAAACGTCATTTTTAAAACATATTTTTTGTTTTTAACAATACTTTTTAAAAACACTATTTTAAAAATATATCCAAACGAACCATAATTTACTCAGATCAGACTATAAGATTTCATCAATTTTGAGGGCATTTTGAAGTTGAGTTTAATATCATTTAATGCTTTTAAATATTATCAGACTGATTTATGCAATGTTTGATTGAAATAGGTACGTTGATCAAGGATCAAAATAGTATTTAAAAAGCGTTTTAGAATATACAAGATACTTTAGTTCAATTTTAGAAAGCACTTTTTGCTGCAAACAAGGAAATACTTGCAAATGCTATTTCTTAAGAAGCAGTTGAGAGTTGCTTTTTGAAGGTAACCTTCTCCTTTGGAGGTGCATAAATCAAGTAGAAAATGAGGTAGGCAGTTTCTATAGCACATCCAATGCTGTTGATGGTGATAATTAGAAATACTGACTTGACGAAACCATAGTAGAGGAACAACATTGCAGCATTTAGCGCAACCACGTACGGTATCGAATGATACCCTTCCGATGATTTTTTCTTGTAAATCACATAAAAGGTTGGCCTGAAAGACACACAGGAAGATAAATAGGTTAGCAACACAGATAACTGAAAAATAATTTTCATATGGACTGCATAGGGGAAAAAATTACAAATGGTTCTTTTCCTTTTTTATAACACTTAAATTAATGGAACTTTTGTAACTAGCACTAGTTACGAAAATTAGTTTCTCTAACAGTAAAGAATAAGAACTATTCATTATACCATTCATTACATGTGCCAAAAGCTTCTCGCTTTTAAAAAATTTATGTTTTTTGGTAAACTTTTAATGTGTTTGTTCCTGAATTAATTTGTTTGATTTTTTTTTTTTTAATTCGTGAACTATTATTTTATGTTCATGTTCATGCAAATAGTTCACAAACTAGAGAACTATTTTCTTTGTTCATGAACTAATTTTTTAAAAAAGCGGAGCACGTTTTGCTTCTTTAATGAAAGACATATTGGATAGTTTTTCTACTTTTGTGCTAATGAATCGGAACTTGTATTTATAATCCAGTATTAATTATAAAAGTCCTACTAAATTTAATGTTATTTGGCACAATTTTCATTTAATAAATAAAGTTATTGTATAGAGCAACGCTATGTATGAGTGCATTTTTCAGGTCAATAACATACTGAAATTATCACTCTTTCTTTTAAACGAGTATAATAAAGTTAGGATTTAGAGGAAATGATACCGACTCAATACACAACCTCTAAAGTGTTAGTCTAATGGGCATATGACTAAGTCAACCTTTTGTTTATCGCTCTTATTTTGAAATTAAAGTAAAACAATAAACATGTTTTTAAAAATTTTTTGTAGAAAGCATTTTTACTCAACAAGATATTTTTATAATAATGATAATAATATTAATAACAATGATAATAATAAATACTCTTAATCACATGAGTACTCAAGTGCAAATAATAGTAATAATTCAATTGAATTGAAGGATCTTACAATGGCGCCAGGAATACCAAGAATGAGATTATGTTACCTGTGGACAGGAAGAAATCAATGATCAGTTGATAATACTTGATATATTAATATATTATCAAAACTAGACTCAGCTTGGTGATGAACTTATTTTTCAAATCATGAGCCTACAATATTCCAAAGAGAGAAACAAAGCATATATGTATGAGAAAACATGCCTAAGAGACCAAAAATGAAAGCCAGCTGATGAGGACTCAAAAATATGGCCATTGCTGCTGGAGAATTAAAAAAGTACACGGCAATGACACCTCTTTGGATGAAGCTCTCCCCTGTGTTTAATTAGATAGTGATCTTTCACACTCTGAAGAGCCTGCTGAGTTCTTGGTTGTTGCTTCCTTTATATATATAAGAACAAAACATGCAGAGGAGAGTTAGGTCACCAAATTTTAAATTAATTTGTAGTGAGTAAATTTGGTTTCTCAATGCTTATTCTAGTTATTTAATACGTGTATTAATGAGATATTAAATTAAAAAATTAATTACACGAAAAACATTTATTGCAGTAAACTCTGCATTGATATAACTAAACAACAAATTTAACATTTTTATTCGCTTTCTAAATTACAGCGTTTTGGGAACACCCCCTCCCTTAGATTAATCTACCAGCCTAATCCATCAATCTCCAATGACGCATTAAAAGTAAAATTTATCATAAACCTTTAAAAGAAATTATTTTTTAAAAAATATTATACATGTTTTATTTTTTAAGCTTTTCTTTTCTTTTCAAGATAAAAACTTTTTTTGTAAAAAAAAAGGCTTTTTCTTGATTGAAAAATTTATCTTATATGTGTAACATCCCATTATCCTTCCATTCCATCTCAATTCAAAGGTGATTGTCAATCTTTCATTTGCTCACTCTTAATTCCTTTGGGTTGAAAGAAAATAGATAGATAGTTATCAAAATCACAAATTTAAATTAATTTAGTGAAATATACATTTATATTTGGTTTAAACTCAGTGAGGGAATGGATTACATTTCACAATTGTTATGACAAATAGTGAAGATAGTAAGAATTATCGGATTTTATTATAATGCATGATTTAACCTTCTGTTTTTGGGAAATACCACATGTTTTGGGGTAGCTCGAACAGACATTCATTATCATGTTAAATGAACACTCTTTACCATCAAGTTAAATTAGAGAATAATGATAATTTAATATTAATAACAAGTTTTAATTGAGTAATTAAATGGAAAATCATAATTAAGGAAGTGTCTAGTATCAAATAGAAAAAACAATAATTGAATAAATTAAATAATTTTTTAAAAGCAAAAATTAAAAAGGTTGTTTTTCAGTTAGAGTTAGGCTAGGCTACTCTTGGATCCACGTATGCTTAAACATCGTTAATTAAATAGTTTTGGTTGATTCTAAAAGAAATAGCTCTTAATGAATTTTTCTTTTTTTAGTAATAACTCTTATTAATTTTTTTTTTTTTTAAGGGCGTGGAAGGGGGGATTAAATTATAAAAAATTACTCACATCTTTGACAATGATGGGATTTGAATCTTTAATCTCTTAAGATCAATAGAGGTGTTTACTAAAAAGTGATGCGTAACTCTTACTAATTGTTTTTTTAATAAATTGTAAAAAAGAAAAAGATAAAAAAAAAAAAAAAAAAAAAACCACAAAAGACAAAGAGGAAGAGAGAGAAGAAAAAGAAAAGGTGAAATAGTAAAAGAAGAAGTGCAGATGAAGATAGAACGTCAAGTCAACAAAGAGTTTCATCCAATAAAGAACTTCGTTCGGTAAGAGCTTCATCCAATAAAGAGTCCTCGGAGATGGTATATGAGTAATATTTAGATGTGTTTTTATTCTAAATGGTATGTAAGTAATATTTAGATTTTTTATTTTTTTGAAGTGAAGTAATATTTAGATTTTGAAAGAGTCAATTTTCTCTAAAAAGGACAAAAAAAAAAAAATAAACCGTAAAATCATTGGAGGATGACAAATTTAATGAGCCCTACTCTCATAAAAGTACTTTCACCAAAAGCCCCAGTCTACCTAATTTTAAATGTGAAATCCCTAACAGTTAAATGTCAATGCTCATTTTAAATGTGAAATTCCTAGCACTTAAATGTCAATGCTCATTTTAAATGTGAAATCCCTAACACTTAAATGTCAATGCTCGATTGTTTGGTCCAAAAATTAGTAGCTTTAACATTACAAATTTCCTTTTCATACACAAGCAAGGCGGTAGGTCATAAGTTGCCATCATGACCGACCTACAACTGCTAAGAGTTTTACGCGGATTAATAACATCAGTGACAGGTGCAAGTCTAAGGTTTCTTAGGCAACTTGTAAATTTCGGTCACGTGTGGTCAGTTAATTTCCATTAAAAATAATCCAAAGGTGAGGCACCATCCCATCTATCTCTCTCTCATTGGCACTCCATATCAAAGCTTTGTAAGATTTTCACTTTAAAACAATATTCGAACCTCGAGATAGGCGAAATTATCATAAAACTTTTGCAAGCACCCGACTTTGAATTTGAGGTAAATTTCTGTAACTTTCTATCTTGAAAGTTTGCATTTTGGACACTTAATTGCATTCTGATCAGTACAACAAATTGTATTTACTATTACAACCTAATTAGCATAGGCTAAAATGGCCTACGTTAGAAAACATTATTTAGCATAAGCTTTTAAAAGCCCGTGATGGATACGCCCATATTGCTATGAACAAGATATTGGTGACCAAGGTTCTTTTGATATGCCATACTAATGACATTCAAATTCTTGAAGATGCTAGAGGCACCTACATTGCTGGGTCAATAAAGTATATTATATATTTTATATTTTATATTAGAATGTACGTAATTTTTAGGGGTTAATATTTTATATTAGAATTTGCTACTATTACATATGAATATTGTATAATTTATATGGTTATGAATGATCACGTTCAATATCATACAAATGCTTTAGAAATTTTATGAATTTTATATATGTTTCAAATTATTATTAAAATGTTATTTGACTATTTACTTGTATTGACAAATTTATATTAAGAAAATAAGTATGTTACTCAACAATAAGTACAATAATTTATTAATTAGGGGCAAATCCGAATATAATTTATGACGGGTATTATTCTGTATTCAATATAATAACTAGCACAGGTGTTATGCGTTTTGGTGAATATTTTTAGCACGGGTTTCACTCATACTCGATAATCTTTTTAGCATGGGCTTGGCTTGTAATCGTTAATGTATTACAACGGGTTTCACTCGTACTCATTAATATTTTTAGCATAGACTCCGCTCATACTCATTAATATTTTTAGCACGGTCTTGCCCATACTTGTTAATTTGCCCATACTTTTGAATGCCTTTGTCACTGTTTTTGTCTATATGATGGTCACATGGCAATGAAGTTAAAAGTTAGAACCTTTTTGGCAGCGTACAGTCCTTGTTAAAGCTATTTGCAAACAAACATTTAATAATTTTTTTCATCACCTTAACAAAGATCATACTCTGTGACAATTTCTCATCTAATTTCGCGTAGTCAACATGGAATTAAGTTTTTTTAATCGGATATAACAACAAATTACAACCAACTCTGGTTCAATTGGTAAAAAATATCAAAATTTTCACTAGCATAATTCAAACAAACTACTTTGAACATGGTAGTATAGTATAAGAAAGATATAAAAAATTAAATAAATAATAACAATAAGAACTCATTGATTGTGACCCACAAATTAATATTTCTACAGAATATTTCATCCCACCAACAATCACAATATATAATTAATGAATCCAAACTCAAAGAAAGAAAAATAATGAAATAACTAACATTTATCAAGCTGACACAAAGCAGTTAAAAAAGGGCTATGAGAATTTGTGACAAACTGTATGTGAACCTTGTTATGAGATTAACAAAGTTTCAATAGGTGGGCTTGATAAATACTTGTTTGATAACTAAATTTGTGGAACCGTGATTGTGAGTTTCAATTAGTGAGAGAATGGAAATTTGGATGGTAAAGATCCTACTTGTTCAAATGGCCATCTGGGAATGGCACCTGTTTAGTCTACACTCCATTTGGAAAAGCTGAAAATAATTAAGGCCACGTCTTTCACCATTTTGGCACTGTCATTTGCTCATCTCCCTCCGATTTTTATTATTCTTATCTACTAAGTAAATAAATTCACTTTCTCACCATAAATTTTGTTTTCTCTATCGCAGTCAAAGCTTCCAATTTTCATATTTCTTTGTTATCTTAGACAGTTATTAATACATCTCTATTTATTAAATAAAATTATAATTGATATTATTTTAAAAGTATTTTAATTTTTATTAAAATAAAAAAATAAACCTGAAACTAAATTAACTCAATTGATCAACTTTAGTAAGGTAATTAACAGTACGAGCTAATAGAAAGATATCTTAATGTATCAAACAATTTTTAATCTCTCAAAAATATAAGAAAAAAAATGTAAACTATAATATAAAAAAGTTTTTACAGTTCCTAAAAAAAAAAAAAAAAGAGCATGTTGTGTATGTGTTGAATAGTTGATTAAATAATTTTATTTTTTATAAGGGATTTTACAAATATGTCCTATAGATACATATATTATAAAAATAATTATTGTCATTAACTATATTAAATTATTAATAGTTAAGAAATTAATATTATTATAAAGATATCAGTTTTATTAATTGGATGTAGTTAACAAAAAATACAATACATCGGTTGTAATTTAACTAACGTGTTATTGTTTATGTTTTTAACAATAACGATAATAAATTAAAATGATGTGATGAGATAGAACACTTTGATCATTGGTTAATAGACAAAATGATATGATTTTAACATCGATAATTTCGGAAATGGGTTTTATATTAACTAATGTTTGTAATTCTTTTTCTAAATCAATTTTAAATAAACGGATTTATTACTAGTGATGTCTTTAAACAATTTTCTAGTAGTGTTGCTTGGATATTTGAGTACTGTGTCATTCGAAATTCAATATTATTTTTTGGTATGAATTGAAAGAGATTATGTTAAAATTAATGTTCAACTAATTATAATTAAATAAGACTACTTACATACACTTCCGGTAGAAAACTCAAATTGGCAATTTGGCATTTACAATATATAGTTGGAGGGTTATTCCTAGTTGGGAATTTACTTTTTTTTTTTTTTTTTAAATTTTTCGGTCAAATTAACATTGTTTAATTTTAAGTCAAGAGCATATTCATGTGTGACTCCTCAAAGTTTGCAGAGTTTCATGCTCAAATCTCTCCAGGGTTGGACCTACATTGGATCCCGGAGGGTCACATGCCTTCCTTAAAAAAATTTTTAAAATGACTAAGTATATGATATTAGTTATTAGATGTGTAAATATATAAATACAATACTAGACACTTTCACAACTGAAGAAAAGTGCTGATGGTTGGCTTTGCCCTCTTCGCTTTCAACTCACCAAGGTTTGAGCCCGGCCACAATCAAAACATGCATTTATTGTTGTCACTTTTTAGCTATTAAATATATTTTATAATTAAATGCAACACTTTATCACAAGCACGCTCTGGTGGCTAGTGAGTGACTTTTGCGTTTTCAATTCCCGTGTTCGAACCACCGTCAAAACATTTTGCTTTTAGTCACATTTTCTTCATTAAATATATTATATAAATAAAATGATTTTGCTTTAAATAAAATGATACATATTATCACAAACATAGAAAAGTGTTGATGGCATCAGTCTTTTTTGGCTTTGTCATTTATTTTTATCTTTAACTTTTATTTTATTTTATTTTTTAATAAATCTACATATATTTATTAGATAAAAAACTAAAATTATAGCTTAATTAATAACTTTCATAATAAATATGTGTAGTTTGATTATATACATTTATTTTGAATTTGAATAGCAACTCTCATTATAAATGAGACATATCCCCAAATTAGTTTTTTTTTTTTTTTTTTTTAATATGAAATTTGAACTTCTCTTGCTAAGAAGAAGGGAGCTAGTGCACAATTAGTATGCTTTTATTTTTATATTTGTATGAAGAATGACATTTTTAAGAAATTTTTATTACAATTTCGTACGAAATAAAATTACATATCTTCTACTGTTTATATATTTTAACAATTTTTATTTCATAAAACGCCTTTCTAGCAATTAAAGTAACATTGTATAGACAATTTTATATAATTTGGTTTCTTAATGTTATAATAATTATATAAAAATGTCCCCTCACATAGATTTTTGGGTCAGCCACTTTACCTCTCAATAGAAAAAAAGCAAATTTTTTTCACAAATTTAAGGCAAACTGTTCCATCATGCAATTGTGTATACAAGACCGTAAATAACAAATAAAAAAAAAAAATCACAAAAGAATTAAAATATCCAATCCATTGACTATTATTTGTATTTGAACATCAAATTCCACTATATTAGCTAGCTCTAATCACATGCAAAATCCTGAACCTGGTGAGTAATGCTTGCTTTATTCATGAACAAAAAAGATCATTGAGTTGTTAACTTGAAAGTTTCATCAAATGTCACTTGATCATATTAACATCTTTCTTAAGTGGATATGTTATTTAAAGTTTAAGAACATAATTTTATTTTTTATTTTATTTTTTTATTATATAAATTAATAGGTATCTATATTATCACTTATAAATATAATTTGTACACCTATAATATAAAAGCACCCAGATCTAAAATTTAAAAATTAAACCAATCTAATGCCAATAATATGAATGCACTTCTTTTCACATATTTTATTTGTATGTTTTCTTAAATTATTGATTACTCAATTTAATTTAAGGAAAAAATTTGAAAAAACCCTTTAAAATAGAAAATAATATCACTGAACCCTCTTTTTTAACATAAAAAATGAGTGGTTTCACATTAGTTTCATTTTCAGGGAGTATTTTGATAATATCCCCTCGATTTATTCCTACATAATAATGTTAGTCGAAAAACACATACATAGCTAGATATCAAATTATATACTTTGGGTAATTAATTATTTTTAAAACATTTGCAACATACCACGTAATTAACTTCTTTTTATATATAAATTCTCAAATAGATTTTTTAAAAACATTTCTTTTATGGAAAATACATTATCGCCATGGAGCTTCTAAGCTCTAGTCCTCGAAGATAAAAGCCTGAAAATAACCTATTGTCCCTGAAAGGGTGATGGCAAGGTACTTCTTATCTAGTGTTAGTTGTTCAAGTGTAGATCTGTTGGCTAGTGTTAATTGTTTTAGTTGATATCATCATGATAAGCCAACATTATAGAACCTAATCTTTACCTTCAAATTCTAGATCGCCAGGCCTGCCAATGATCCACTGAAATTTCTTTTATTATTATTATTTTGTTACACGAAGATTGTATATTTCATGATAAATTTCGATATGCTAGAAAAAGAATTAGGACTTTTTTTTTTTTCAATTAAGAGTTTAAATATTTGAAAATATGATCCATGAAATTAATGGGTGTACATAGTATT
The DNA here is from genome assembly GCA_021234005.1 of Nephelium lappaceum. NCBI lineage: Eukaryota > Viridiplantae > Streptophyta > Magnoliopsida > Sapindales > Sapindaceae > Nephelium > Nephelium lappaceum. Next base: position 6,852,561 of record CM037998.1, read on the forward strand.
TAATTTAATTTTAATTAAAATTATTTATCGTTTTTATTTTGAAACACTAAAATTATTTATCATTTTATGTAGGGATTGTTTTGTAATTAAAATGTTTTAATAAATCGTGAATTTGTAAATCATATTTAAGCATGGTACTATTGGCACTCAAATTGATAGTTATATATATATATATATATATATATATGTTTGATATATTGAGGAAAAAATTATTATACTTGTAATAACTTTGATTACTTCTTTAGAATAGTAGCTAGACCAGCCTAAGTTTTTCTAAAGTCTCTGAATATATAGGCATGTCCTTTTGACACATGATATTGAGGCCTAATCATGGTAATTGGTCTCATGTATACAATTTTAGGCTAGTAATGGTGTTTCTGCTCTTTTGTGTGACACCACAATTGCCTTATTATACCATAAGACCTCAATGAAAAATTTTGGTGGGTGTTAGGACTTTATTGGATAAAAGTGAACATTACACTTGCTTATAAGAAAGAGATACCATCATCTTCACAATAACTTTTGTATTTGCGAAACCAATTTTGATCTGAAACAGAAAAAGGGAAATTTTTATTTGCGAAACTAATTTTGATCTGAAACAGTAGAAAAAGGAAAACTTTTATAGCAATATAGAAACGCTTATCAAGATAAATGCCTTAGACCATTTCCATTTTTTATCCCTGTTTTTGTAGTTAGTTACTATGACCAAGCTATTTTTTTTTTTTTATGAGAAAATAAGGGTGCGGTAGCTCTATTGCCACCCAACAAAGTTTTCCAAGCACACATTTTCTTTCTCCTTTTATTTTGAAAAGCTGACACTCAAACACTATTAGTACGATTTGGATATCTACTCCTATAAATAATTATTATGATCAAGCTATTTTTCATATGGGAAAATAAATGGGTGGCTCTATTACCACCCAAAAAAGTTCCCCATGCACACATTTTCTTTTCTTTTCTTTTTTTGGAAAACCAATGCTCAAATTCTGCTAGTGTAGCTTGAATATATACTCCCATGAATAGAAGATAGTTACTCTCATAATAAGAGAAAAAAATTATCCACATAAGCTTTAAAATCTGCTTAATAGGGAATTGAATTCCAACTTTTGAATGATGGGAAGATACATAATCACTTATGCTGAGAGGTGATGCATATCTTTTTTTTTTTCTACACCAATCGTTCAATTTTAAAAGACAAAAATTTCCTTTTACGCCCATTATAATTTCCAAAAAATATCCTTAACTAGACATGTGTATAATTTCCTCCTTTTAGGCGGTAAAACCGTAAATATATACTTCTCTTCAAAGAAAAATCCACCATAACTGCTGATTAAACCTCTTCATTTGTCTCCAATGAAAAAGGCTGCTTTAAAGAGAACACATAAATTAATCATTTATTCATTTTCTTTCTAAAAGCCATTACCGTACTTGCCAAATATCATTAGAGCTTATTGTAGCATAAAACTTTTTTCTTTTTACGAATTAATAGAGAGACAACAATTAATGGAAGAACAAAGAAATTAAGGAATTTGAGGAATTCGAGTGTTCATACTTCTTGATATGAGATTGAAAGAGGAAAGAGTTTGTAAATACGTCAATAGAATTTGTCAAGGCAAAACTTCAGTTTTGTTATTTTCCAGGTTATACGTTTAATAGAGATTAAAAAACAAATGGAAGTAAAAGAAAATGGAAATAAAGGATTTAGGGTCAATTTGGTATTGCTATAATTTTGAAAATAATCACAGTTAACTGTTAGGTGTGTTAAAAAATTAATTTACTAAAAAGTTAATTAATCTACTATTTGGTTATTAGAACTGTTAAAAACTTCAAAAGCAACATGCTTATTTTTTATAAATTTTATGTTAATTGTCGTAAGTTTATAAAATGTCTAAAATAGAAATAAAAATAAAGTTTTTTTTTTGTATAAATATAATTCTATATAGTTAATATTCGGATATAAGTGTATATATGTTAAAATTAATGAAGGTAATTTAGTAAACTAAAAAATGTATTAAATTCTACAACAAATTATTTCATAATCATTTTACAAAAATAACTCTCAATCCCACTTCTTTTTTTTTTTTTTTTTGAGAAAAGAAGAACTTTACTACAAAACAAAGGGGAAGATACAATGTTTAGAGGTGTTAAACCACCTGAGGACCTCATTAAAGGATAAGATTAAAGAGGTCAGACGATGAGTCAAACGATTCTCAGATCGAGGAATAGCCAGATACTTAACAATCCCGACCTCTAAACTAAGAGCCTTCTTATCATGTACGATTACAGAAGAGTCACCAAAAGAAGGTTCAAAAGAGTTAACGTGCAGAACAGAAGAGTTAACCCCACTTTTTTAAAACTAGTGCCAAGTACACTCATATTATTAAATAAGTACTTCTGAAAGTTTAATAAAATATTTTTTTATACCGACATTATTAGATAATTACATTTAACTTCTCAAAAACAGAGTGTTAGGGGATGTATTCAGTAAAGTTGAAATGTCCTTAAACGTAAATTCCTAAAGGTATATTTGTGATAAAAATTTTACGAAAACATGTGCGTAGGGAGAATATTTTTGGGTGTCCGTAAAGCCACTTAATCTATTTGGAGGAACATACTACAAAACTTTTACGTTGAAAAGCATTCATATTTCACTAAATTTTAACAGTAACTTATTAAATGGTAAGAAATTGAGTTTAATTGAATGAAATTTAAGTGTTATGGATTTCACATTTAAAATTAGGTAGTTTCAATTGTATAATAAAAGAATAAATTAAATCAAGTAAATATTTGGTGGTAAATAAAGAAAATTTTTAAAATGTTCCAAAAAAATATTAATTTGATATAATGATGTAATATATATTTTTCTAAATCTGGGCTAGGTTATAGCTTACCAGACTACTCATGGTTCTGTCCGTAATAACAAACAAATTTGGTAGATAGCTGATGGTGTCGTTGGCACAGCTAGCCTATGAAGACTTTGCCCTATATGAGCCAATATGTCCATGGTTCGATCTATACCTAGAGTCTTTATGTTAAGGACAATTTTTTCACGCGATGTGGGCCTTCTCCCCTGTTTTTGGAAACTCCAATTCCAGACCACATCTCAAATATCTTAATCAAAGAATATCCGACAAACTAAACGGCATATAATATACTCATGACAGGTGTAATAAAAAAAAAAAAAAGGTTAATAGTAAGTAGATTGGGACTAGAGCTTTTGGTAAAAGTATTTTTAAGAGAATATGGCTCATTAAATTGGTCATCCTCTGATGATTTTACTTTAGTTGTCTTTTTTAGAGAAAATTGTCTCTCTTAAACCCTAAATATTACTTATATGCCATTTAAAACAAAAACATATCTAAATATTACTTATATGCCATTTCCAATAACCTCATTGCCAGATAAAGCTCTTCGTCGGAGGAACCTCTATATAGGATGAAGCTCTTTGTTAACATGAAATTCTATCTCCAATAGCCCTTTTTCTTTTACTATTGTTTCTATCCTTTTTTTCTTCCTCTTTCTCTTTTGCCTTTTTTCTTTTCTCTTCTTGCTTTTTTTCTTCTTCTCCTTCCTTTTGCAAAAAGGAGCAACTTATCTCCCAAAAAAATAAAGAATTTACAAATCTACACTAATCTCGAATGAGTCAAGATGGGTTATACCAGCATGACTCATGTGAAATGAGCCATGTTGGGTTATACTAGTGTGACTCATTACTAAGTTATACTCAATATTCTAAAAAACAACTTAAGTAGCGTCTACACGGCCGTTGGTCACTCCAATTACAACAAAATTGAAGTCCTAGGGCGGTCCACCGCCTAGGAGGCCTTTATATATATATATATATATATAATTTTTCCTTGTGAAACGACATCGTCTCATATTAAAAATAAATAAATAAATAAGAAGAAGAAATAAAACGTTAGAAACCCTATTGTCTCAAACTCCAATGCCGTTTTGTGGCACCTTTCTCTCCAGTCTCCAACATCATTTTATGGCACCTCTCTCTTTAGTTTGCCAACATCATGCTCTTATCCTACCTTGCCTCTACCGCTCTGTTCTCAAGCTTGACAATGGTGCCTACTTCGCCTCTGCTTCTGGTCTTCTCTTACCTCGCCTCTGCCTCTCCATCCTCAAGTTCAACTGCTCGTGGCAATCACTGATTCACCGGTGCATCCCAAACCCTAACTATACCACACCGATTCCATAATCCTCTGCTTCTGATTTATTCTAGTAAATAATAGAATAACAATTCACGAATTAAATTTTCTTTCCCTCCTAAAGATTCCCGATTAGTAAATGTACCATGAATGTTAGATATCTTAGTTTGCAAATATCATATCATAGTTTTCAACTAGAAGAGTAATGTTACATTATCTAAACTTTTATCCAAATTTATTAATCAAATGATGTGGTGAACTTATTTGTAACCACAACATCATTCTATAATTAAAATAATTGTTACAATCATCTTATCATATCATTTGAACAAAAATTTTAAATAAAAAAATTAGATAAAATTTTCAGAAATGTAGCATTATTCATGTCAAAAATAATATAAAATAGAAAAAAATCTAAAAAACCCCCTCTCAAATGATAAATAATCTTAATTTACTCAAACTTTTCAAAATATTAGCCAAAAAACCTATTGTCATAAGCAAAAAGTAGTTTTCGTCTAAATTTTTAGTGGTTTTATGACAAAAATAATAAAAGACCAAAATACCTTTATTATATTAAAAAATAAAAAACAAAACAAATTCATCAATTACTAAACTACCCTTTCATAATCAAAAAATAAAAATAAAAATCAACATTAAGTAATTAATTAATTACCAATTACTCTTCTATTTTTTTAACATCAATTTTAAAAAAATAACTAAAATATGTGATTTTCGTGTCATCTGGATTGGCTTCATCACCACCGTTCATCGCAATCAGGATTACATCACCACCGTTCAGCAAAAAATAACATCACCACTGTTCTCATAGTCAAAATTCAAAACACCATCACACCTAGTCAATCATCATCAGACCTTGACATCAGTAAAAAAAAAATCATCATCGGACCACCACCACACGCAAAAAGAAACCATCATCCAACCAATATCAATCATCCATCAACAACCTTAAAAAAAATAAAAAAAAAAAAGAACTCCATTAACAAACTGAGTCAAACCAAAAACCTATATCCTGTCAGATCTCAGATCATCCCTATTTCTCAACCTCGAACTCAGATCTGCGTTCATGATCTGATGAAGTCGCCAACATTCGGCAAGTGAGAATGAGAGAGAGGAGAAGGGTTACTTGTCCTTGACGAAGCAAGCGGAGTCGACAGGAAAAGGGGCAACGTGGATGGGGACAAAATCGACGACGAAGGCACCGGCGGAGAGGATGGCGGCGAACCCAGTACGGTAGTGGCAGGAGCGGAGGGAGAGGAGGGAGGAGAAGACTTCGAGGGATCCATTGCCGAGGGTGAGGAGGGTGACGACGGTCATCGAGGGGAAGAGGCGGAGGAGGGAGAAGAGTAGGGTGGTGATAGAAGAGAAGTGGAGGAGGCGGTGGAGAGGACGGAGGGCGTTAGGTTTTGATGGCGTGTTGGTGGTGATGAAGTTAATGAGATGGTGGTTGGGTGAGATGAGAAAGAGAGAGAGTAATGGTGATATGAAACATGTCTAATGTTTGCTTTCGCTTTAATTTTTGTAATACAATCCAGCTATTCCCAATTCGAAAATGTAAATATATTGATCGTTATACCCTCAAATTAAACGGATTTGATAGTTCATTAATGGGTTTACTATAATATTTAACAGTTGGATCATTTTAATCATTATTTTTAATACTAAAGATGATTTGATATTATTTTCAATTTCAAGGATAAAACAATAATAATCCTATAAAATGAAAGAGAGAAGTTTATAAGAACATACGACAAGAGTAACTTTGTACAGCATATTTGAAGACGAAATGACAGCTGTGCATAACCATGAAGATTAATTTTTCCTCCATATTCCTCCACATTGAAAAGTGAAAATCACTTCACTCACTGCAAGGAGATATAAGGAATGCATGCACAATCATTATAATATTTGAGAGAATTATTGGAAAACCTCTAAAAGTATGTTTTATTATAAATGAAAACTACTTTTACTTTTTGTAACAATGATCTTTATTATACTAACGGTTTGATTATGATTGACTATGAGAGTTAATTGTAGTGAGGGTGTTTTAATAATTTTCTTTTATTTTTATTTTTCTTTTAAAACTTAAATTAATCAATAAATTATTTGGATCTTCACCGTCCATATGGACGGTGGAGATCCATTTCAAATAATTTAAAATTTTTGAACTTAAAAATATTTTAAAAATTAAATATTTTAAAATATATATATATCAATATGAAAGATTGATCTAAAATTTTTTCAAATGGATCTAAGTAATCCATCTGAAAGATGGATAGTCATGATCAATTTGGAAAAAATAGAAAAAATTTTAAAAAATATGAAAATGGTAGTCAAAACCCAGATTAGTTCAATGCTACCGTTTTCAACATTTGTTGGTGAACATCATCAACGCAAATGGTTCAACACAAATAGGGATCCATCATCAATCATCAACAAACAAAAATCACTTTCCATCTTCATCCATCATCAACACAAACAAGAATTCATCATCATCAATCATCAACATAAACAAAAATAAAATGTTGTCTTCATAAAAAACACTATCATCTTCATCAATTAAATGCACACACAACAACTCAGTCTTGGTGAGAGCAAAGAGAGGAAAGAGAGATGGAGGATACTAGATCAGCAACGTTACTAGATCGTTGTCAATTTGGTTACTTAATCAAATCTATTCCAAGTTGGAATCAAACCATCGTCAGTGGGCGACGGTCTAGTGTCATCTTAGAACCAGACCGGCGTTTGGGTTTGCAGATCGAAACCTAGAGTTGATCTGAGTTTCTAGTGAAAACATTGATTGATGTCTAGGTTTCGATCTGAAAACTCGGAGGCCCGATGCTCTAACGTTTGGGTTTTCAAATTAAAACCCAAACGTCGATCTGGATTTCAATCTAGAAACCTAGACATCAAGTACCTAGACGTCGATCTAAGCATTTGGACAACTAACTAGCTTGTTGACTAGTGAATAAGACAAAAAAAAACAAAAAAAAAAAGAACAAGAAGAAAAAAAGAAGAGAGAGGGTAGAGAGATGATGACTAGTTAGGAGGAAGAAGAAGATGAAAGTCATAGGTTGAGTGTGGTTAGCTTTAACAAATAGATATCCAATCTCTCCAGATTGGATCTCCACCGTCAATCTCATTAGATGGACGATGGAGATGGACAGAAATTGGATCTCCATCCGTTTTTTGTTTTTGTTTTTTGTTTTTTAATTTTTTAAAATATAAAAAAATTATTTTGGTTTTCTAAAATTAATTACCACTGTCCATCAATATGATTGACGGTACAGATCTCTTTTTTTTTTTTTAATTTTAATTATTTTATAATTTAAAAATTTTTTTAATCATTTTTAATTTTTTAATTATTTCTAAAATTTAAGGTTTTTTTTTTAAACTAGATCTTAACTGTTTATTTTTTAGATGAACGGTTGAAATTTTTTAAAAGTTTAATTTTTTTTTCCTCACAAAAGTAAGGCCACAAATTAGTTAATTAGGGGTATTCTCGTCTTTTTGCTCTATTTTATCATTTTTCAATCATCTCAAATAGTCAACGTAGTCAAATTATTAGTACAGAGAAGATCATTGTTATAAAAAGGAAAAATGGTTTTCGATTGTAATAAAACATATTTTCAAAGGCTTTTCAGTAATTCTCTCAAATAATATTCACAAAACAATATTGTGATTTGATTATCTTCCACCGATCAAACATCACAGCCATCCTTATTTCCTAACCGAATGCTATAGTATACTTGTTTACATAACATCTATAAACAAGGTATATATATTATATATACACCCAAAACTTCTCTCAATCCAACTTCAAACTCAGTACAAAAACTCAAACAGGCATCACTTCCAAGGATCTAGAGGGTGTTGCCATTGATGAAGCTATCATTTCCCTCTTTGCATTCTGCATAGTAAGAAAAGCATAGAACAAGTTACATACATACATACATATATATAATCTACAATGATTAATTTGAATTAAAAGAATTTTCATGTATATATGCAATAATAAACAGACCATTTCAGCTGTTGTGTTTTTCCAAGCTTTCTCTATCTCATCAAAGACAACATCAACTGTGGGGCGGCCTTTGCTTGATTTAGCAACACAAAGAACAGCAATTTGCAGGAGGGATTCAAAGTCCGACCTGATGATATTTTCAGCCAGCCGCGGGTCTTCGAAATCTATCAATGGGCGTTTTCCCATGCTTACATCTTTTGCCTATAGAAAATTGAACTTTGATTGCTCTTAGAGTTTGTTTTGAAAGCAACTGAGAACAATCAGAGTTGTATATGTACCTTTCTTGTGAGCTGATCTCTGGCATCAAGATCAAGCTCAATGACCTTTTGTCCTGACAAAAGCTGAAGAGCAACAATACCAAAACTGTAGATGTCACTAGCACTGGTTAGTTTGGCGTTGCTCATGTACTCTGGATCCATATAGCCTATGGTTCCTCTAACATCTGTAAATACTTTGCTCTCCTCCATGCCTAGCATCTTTGCCAACCCGAAATCCGAAAGTTTGGGTTCTAGGTCCTCAGTCAATAGGATGTTTGTAAGCTATACCAATCATACATCCATCATAAGAGAAGACAGGACAACAACTTTTTTTTTTTTTTTTGCATAATTTCTCATTTTTCAAGTTCTTGGTCACAATAACACTAAATTTATTGAAAAGGATATATAATTTGATCAAACGAGAGGAGCATATATCACATAGGGATATAATCAAAATAACCACTAAAAATCAAAATAATGTCATATTATTCCTCGTGAAAATATTCAGTAAATTTCCGCTCAAATTCAAGTTATTCACCAAACAACCATTATGTTAACACTAAATGTAAGAAATGTCAATTTTACTATCGTATGAGAGTAGAAAATGACCATCATACCCTTATAATATTTTAAAAAGGGAGAATTTCATTTTGCTCCCTATACAGCTAAAAAACTTCTCATTTTTAAATATAAATCTGTTTATATCATTTGTGGTGCCTCACGTTTTATATATACATCATTTTAGTCTTTATCATTAGTCAATCATTAGTCAACCTTAACAAAAGAGGGTTATTTTTGTCATTCAATAAACCTAAAAAGTTAAATATTAAAATGAAAAAACAAAAAAGGAATTGTGATTTTTTTTTTTGTTTTATTAATTTTTTTAGGGTAATTTGAGAATTTTAAACTCAGGATAAAATAGTCAATATACAATTTTTGTTAGCTTTAACCTTAAAATTCTGGTAAGAAGGATTAGAATGATATATTTTTCAAACATGAGGGGACCACAGGAGACATAAGTGAATTCACAATTAAAAATGAGATGTTCTTTAATAACTTAGGGACCAAAACAAAGTTCTCTCTTTTAAAAATAATTATAAAGTTCAAAAATATAAAATTGATAATATATTTAAAATTACATCATCACCATCAATCACACAACCATCTTTTCATCACCACCATCCATCCTACCTACTAATTCAACTTAATCACCACTGTCTATCTCACTTACCCATTCAATTTTATCACCACCACACGCCCAATCCACCAAAACTTGATCTCATCACTATTGAACACATCACTTTAAGTGTACGTTTGATACAACTTATCTACTGGTCAAAAACACATTTTTAATGCCCAAAACTCTATTTGATTTTTTTTTTTTTTTTTTTTTGCATCGTTTAGTTATCATCCCACTAAAGCTTTTAGATAATTAAAAAAGTTGAAAAAAATCTACTTGAAGAAGCTCAAATTTCGAGTTTTTCCTAGTAGATCTTTTTAAGTTTTTAAAAAAATTGAAATGTCTAATATAATTATATTAATATCACTATATCCTTAAAACTATTTAATCATTTTTGATAAATTTATAATCTAAAATAACTTTTTTAATTGACAATCAAACAATCAATAACTTCTTTTTAAAATATCTACTTATAAAAGATATACTTTTAAAATATCTACTTGAAATATCTACTTGAAGAAACTATACCAAACGAAGTCTAACCAACCACCATCGTCACCCACCACCATTTATATATATATATATATATATATGATACCGATGAAGAGAATCCAACACTAAAACACCTCTATTCAACATCAAAGCCATTCTTTTTTTCCATCAAACCACACATCCTTCTCCTATCCTCCCCTTCTTGGCTGTTCAATCTCGTCCTAATGATGATCTCCTCCACTGAAATGAGGTCGTAAGCTATAATCTCTTCCCTAATGGAGGAGATCAAGCAACGATCTCTCTTTCTGTTCCACATAAATTGAGATGCTTTCTCATCTCTCTCTCTCTTTCTCTTTTATGTTTATATGGTGATAATGAGAGGTGGTGAGGGATGAAGTTGATAGTGATGGAGATGATGAAGAATGGATGATAGTGATGGAGTTTTGATGATTGAACGGTGATGAAGGGTGATGAGGCTTAATGATGAAATGGTGAGGTGATAATGACGATTACAGATCGATGGTTGTGTGGAGTTTGGTGGGTCAACGGTGGTGATGAGCGGTGATAATGATATAGGATGGACAGTTATGATGGACGGTGATGATGAGGCTCACTTAATTAATAATTAGTTTAATTTAAATAATTAATTTAATGTAATTGATAATTAATTCATTTATAAAAGTCCATTTACCATATTGACCTTTTCACATTAATCAAGAAGTAACATTTTGGACTGAAAAGTTACTTTTTGGTGAATATTTTCAAATCAGGGTAGTTTGACATTATTTTGATTTTCAAAGGCTATTTTGATGATATGCCTATCATATCTGATTCTTACCTTGATATCTCTATGAACAATACAGCCATCTATATAATGGTGGAGATACCTCAGTGCAAGAGCACAGTCCCTGAGGATTTTAACTCTTCTCTCCCATGTTAAACTACTGTCTTTTCCTACACAACATAGAGACATGCATGGATGCACATTAGCATATATACATGCTTTGTAACTCGAAAAGGATTCCAAATGACAATAAAGGCAAAAATATTACTTAGGAGATGTTGCGCCAAATTGCCAGCGGAGCAGTACTCATAAACTAGATAATGCTCGTCGCCTTCAACACAGCAACCAAAGAGACAAACAAGATTGGGATGGCGAATCCTTGAAAGACCTTCGACTTCTCGAGTAAACGAGTCAGTAGTACTGCTCTTGTTTATATGCTTGATGGCCACGACTTGTCCACTAGGCAAAACGCCTTTGTAAACTTGGCCTGCACTTCCTCTTCCCAGGTTCTTCCTTTCACCAGCAATTATAGCATTCTCAATCTCAGCCTTGGAAAATCTATACAGACCTGACCATGTATTTGTGATAATCTCTTTCCTTGGCTTCAGAGGCTTGAGCTTGAAACTCATTTTATTGCCCTTCCCCACATATTTTACCAAAGCAAGCACCAGAATCAGTGTGACAATGATTACAGATATTGCAACTATCGCTTTCGCCACAGAATCTGATAAGCTAAATCATTTCTGTGAGTATCAAGTATCGTGAAAAGAACCAAAAAAAAAAAAAAAAAAATCAATTTAAATACTATTGGAGGCATAATATATGGAAGAATGGGTTGATAACTTTTAAAAAATAATAATAATAAATTTTGTTAAATTTTCTAATCTTTGAATTTTATAAATCCTTGGATCATGATCCAATGGCTATCTATTTATCATATGCATGTCTCTATATTGAACCTGATACCGGAAAAATTATTAGAGAAAAAGAACGTAGTTCCACTTACTTTTAATTCTCACATAACCACCATCTGTTAACAAACAATAGAAAGTAAGATCAGGAGCAGATATCCAAAGGCAAGATACAAATAATTTTATCAACATGTTCAAAAGCTTCCATATTTCAGTAGAAACTTTTCCAGATATAAATTATATCCGGGATCTCCTACCTGAAAATTATTTATTAGTTATAGAACTCACCAGAGACATCCATGGAACGCAAACAACTAAATAAATCATCAACGGAAGAGGGATTATCAAAATTGGCAGCCGCAATGGAAACAACAATGGCCATCCCACAAATGGCTCTCTCATTATTATCATCTCCATTCACCTTCAATTCGTCCAACAAAGAATCCCTGGCGGCCACCACGGCAGACGTACAGTTCCCACAAGTTTGATCAAAGGAGGAGTTCAACTGGGAACACTTATTCAAGGCGTACTGGAAATCCCCTCTGGGACGGATGCGGGAGTGGGTCAACATGGAACACTGGCTGCTCACGCCATTGAAGAGATTGCCGAGGCCACAGTCGAGGGCGGAGACAGATGGCTGCTCGGGGAAAGGGCCAGAGCAGTTCTTCCACTGGTCTTCCGGGAGGAAAATGTTGTCGTCTTTTGAGCTACGTGCACGTAAAGCTAGTGCCTGCGAGAAGAAGGTGAGAGCGTTTCCACAACAGAGAGTTGAAGAGATGCTTTTCCAGTAGTAGAGCTTCTTCCGGCGACGACCAATGCAGTCTCCGGAGGGTTGATAGGGGTTACGGTCCGATCTCAACACACAACCTGTAGATATTTCATGGACGCTTGTTAGAGATCTTTCTATGTATCCAAACATATTATTATACGAAATTAATATGAAAACTATGATAATAGTTAATGACCCCAATAATAATAATAATAACCTGAATCTTCTGGTGAAGGAACATCAGAAGAAGAAGAATGGATGAAGAAAGCACAAAGGCAAAAGAAGACAAAAGTGGATGAATAATACGTTGTTTCCATGTCCCCTTCTGTAACCTTGAAAGTTTCAGCCCATTAGGGAAATAAAAAGTACATTTGTTTTGCAAAGCATGAAAAACAAATTAAGCCAGAGCTGAAACTTTTCCACAGGGAGGAATGGAGTGTGGTAATTATAGGCACATTGTTTCTTGTGAATGTCGATCAAAATTTGGATATTCTTATTTTATATGGTTTTCCAGCTTTGTTCTTACAGCTAGCCGCTTCTCATCTTCGTCTTGAAATTATCGTTTTGTAATAATCATTTCATCAACTCTTATGTCTAAATATTTCTTTATGTTGTTGAGCCAATGAACTTGCATCAACCTATGTGGATTTTGTATTCGGTTCACACCATTTACTATGAAATGTTTTAAAAATTAGTTTAGAAACTTCAAGAATCACAATTATTTAACACATTTATGTTAGGCATTCAAATTACGTATAGAATACTATGAAGTTCATTTCTTATATCCCTATTTTGTTGAAATTCAGGTATCTTAACCGAAGAATGTTTATAATTACAATATATATCAATGTTAGGATTATTTGATTATCAGAAAACATAGAATTATGAAAAGCTATTAGGTGTGGATGTTTGCATTTTAAATTCATCTCAATGAATAATTTTCAGGCATTAAATTAGCACGGAGAAAATGAGCTGTATTGAATTTACAGTCACTTGTGATATTTTAACCAATTTTATTTGTGTGAAAATTTTATAAGCTTAAGTGGTTTAAATCTCTTTCATATTTATGATATGAATTTAAATCTTACATACATCAATAAAATTACTAAGTTGGGAAGACCTCCTTCCTATAGAGGAGGTTACTTTCCAAATCGTAATTATAGCCTTTGATTTCATCGGTTCCGACAGTCTTAACCAAATTGGTGTCATACTTAAAAAAAAAAATTATTTGTACAATTTTTTTTTGAAATAACATAAAAATTTGTCTAAAACCCAATATTATGAGTTCAAATCCTACTGGCATGATTCTGCTCGTGTTGTTAGATGAAAATTTACACTGAACTGCAATATAGTAATCTAATACTTATCAAGAAAGACAAATAAATTATATAAACTCGTTATGTTGGAAGTTAGTATCTTTCGTTTACAAAAAAATCGAGGATGTCTATAGTTAAGAATTTTCAAACCCATAACTACCTTATAAAATAAAGGTGGGGAGATTGAACATTTTCTTCATCCGTTATAATTCCAATGCTCCATTTTTTAATTAATAAACATTTGAGCAAATCGTAAATTATTAATATTCAAACAAATCCCCGCTTAGTTGTGCCAATTGGAAATTAATATGTTTCCATGTAGGAGGTTAATTGGGATTCTTTTTGTCATTGAAATTAGTGTTTTAGCTCTCTTCTTTCATTTTCTTTAACAGGAAACGACAAACTTAATTTAATTTGAAATGGTAACATACCGAACATGAAAACTAAGTGTAAACACAATAATTCTAGTCTTTTGAGTTCATGTACTGTATAGATCGAGTGTTAATATATGCAAGTAGCGAAATTCTCAAGTTATGTATGTATTATCCATAGTATACAAATATTACAAATGCTATTAAACTTCATAGCTCTAGCATGACTCTATAAGTTTTTTTTTTTTTTTTTAACTATTATAATTTACAGATTAAAGGGTGAAATACATGCCATTGGCAATCCATATCAAGTATCTTTCTACACTACATTTTTACTTTTTTATTAATGACAGTTTTAATCTAAATTAAAATTACTAGAATTAATGACTAAGAAAAAAAGTTGTAAAGACACTACGATCCAATTTTTTAAAATCCAACATTATTCTTTTCCTCTTTTGCATTCACAAACTCTTAAACTTCTCTTCTTCTTCTTCTTCTTCTTCTTCTTTTTTCCCAATATTTGAAGGTTTCTTTGATTTCAAAAAGATTAAAAAAAAAAAAAATGCAATCAGAAGCAAATATTCAAATGATGGAGAATTATTTGTAACAATATTCAAACAATAATAAAGAGATAAATTTTCAATTATTTTCAAGCTTACTGTTTTTCTTGATGAATCTTAAGAATTTTAAACTATTTTATGTTGAAACTTTATCAGATTTTATTTAACATTAATTTTTCTAACTGAATTGAATTTGATATACGTGTATATTGCATTGGAAATGATTAAAATTTTATTAAAATTTATTTCCTAAAAAAAAATGAATTTCACCAAAATTAATAGTTGGTATTTTAGAATAAAATGGAGAACTGTTTAAAAAAGTTTCTTTTTTTTTTTTTTTTTGGGAATGAAATATCTTTAAAGTAGGAGAGTCTAAAGATAGGAAGGATAATTTTGGAACAAAATGGGGTGTCCTTAGAAGTTTTTTACATTTAAATTTTTATAATGTAATGTGTTAGATAAGAAGTGTTTAAAAAAAGAATCTTAAGGGTGAAATTTCTAGTATTTTCAAGCTGAAAACCTCATCATAGTATCACCCTAATATCGTTACGTACATTTGTTAGTAAGCATTTGTATGGTGTAATTGTTTGTTGATTTGCTAACTTACTAATTAGATAAGGTTATCAATTAATAATAACTCTTAAATTGATTGTAAAGGTGGTTACTAATATCATATTCAATAGTTGTTATTGATGGATAACTCAACTAAATATTTGCTTGCAACATAATTAAGGTATGCCATCATTAACGGTTTGAAGTATAATTTAAAATTCAAGGATGGAGTCAAGAATTTTTGTTTGGAGTAACATTACCGGAAGCTGCGGCCGCGCTGCGAGCTCCTCCCTCCACCATTAATTAAAATCATCTTTATACAACTAAAATTATATTTTATTTTATACTATTTAATTAAATTCAATTCATATGGATTTGTGTAAGAAAAAAGTTCCTTATATTACTTTGTGGAGTAGCATTTCAAACATCTTTTGTTGTAACTTGAATAAAAAAATAGAAACACTATAATGTGCCTTTTTTTTTTTTTTTTTTTATAAATGCAAAGAGAACACTACCATTGGTCTAGTCAAAAGTTCAATATTTTTAAAATTGAGATCATACGAATCACACATCGACAATCAAAATCAATCACTATTTATATAATCTAAATATTTATTTTCGTAACCAGAAAAAAATTTAAAAAAATAAAATAAAATCCTCAGACATTCTTTGTTAATGTGTATGGTGGGATTTTAAGATAAAATTGCAGGGGAGAAAAAAGGTTTTGGAGAAAGAGTCTATTTATTTTTGTTGTTTGCAAACATATGGGCTGAATTATCGTCGAACTTGCAGACCCACCCAGCCACAACGATGGTCCGCTCCAGGCTTTATAACTGAAATTGATTATGTCCAGATACGGGTTTGTGACGGGTGAGGAGCTACTTGCCTCCTCCAACTTTACCAATTTCGAATGAGTGGCAATATTTTCACCTCTCGTAGATTGTGTGTACACCCTTTCCATAAATACACCTCATCAAAATTATGAAAAGTCGTTAATTTATAAATAAACCCCAATTAATACTAATATTGTCCTTCTTTTATTATCTTTATACTATATTTTTGTAAGTACAACCCTCAATACTTATTTTCTTATCTAATTAATTTTATTAAAATTTTGAGATTTTTTTTCCGAGGTAAGTAGATTATGATTTTTTTTCTAATAATAATTAAAAATTTACAAATATATATATTCTTGAAATGTATGTGTAACAAGTCAAAATAATTTTTAAAAAAATTAAATTTTTAAAAATTTGCGTCATCCAACTTTTAAAATTTCAAATTTCGCCTAATTTCATCTCTATTTTCTTAAACTCTATTAATGGTCCGCAGCAATCCAGCCCACAAACCACTTTTGGTTATTTCACTTCTTACATCATCGAACAAACCGATATTCCATTATTTCAACTTACCTACATCAGCCCACAAACGACTATTTCTTAATTTTTTTTCTCCTTCTTCCAAAAAGTGAGCTATATCCATTAGTTTTTCTGACAAAAACATTAGATCTTTGATTTTCACAATTGCCACTGCTACTTTAGAGAGGGCATTTTTAGCTATAAGTAATGTAAAGAATCAATTACGAAATTAGATGGAAGATCGATGGTTAAATAATAGTTTAGTTGTATATTTAGCGAAAGGCATATTTGACAGCATATATAATGAATTTAACATGCAACAGTTTCAAAAAGTGTGGCTCTACTGCCACCCAAAATTTTTCTTCCTATATCCATTTACTTGATACACTCATATTAAAAAATTAAAATTAAAATTTGTAATTCTTACATCCTTCAAAATTCCTAAACTATCCTAACATATTGTGTACAACTTTGATCATTTTCTTTTTCATTACACTTATTTACAATATAATACTAGTCGTTTTTCTTTCAATTGAGTTCAGAGAGTTTCTAATAAGATTCGTAAGATTTTTATTTAGAGTTTTCTTTATACTTTTTCTAAAAATATTATTCGCTTTATCTCATTTGGTTTTCTTCTTTTTCCCTATCTCTTATTCAACTTTTCTTTTCACAATTTATATGATTTTTTTTTTCATAGTTTATTTGTGATGATGATTAGAATAATGAGACTAAATTATCAAAAAAAACAAAAAACAAAAACAAAAGAACTGTTAGAGTACATATTTGATTTTTAGATATGTTAATAGCAGAGATTTTCTTGATGTTGGATATCTATTCGATGAAATGTCCCAATGAAAAAACAACTCTAAACAATAAAGTATTCTCAACAGCAGTGTGAGTGTTTCATTCTTGAAAAATAAAGATGATTGAACAATATAATTAGCTTATTTTGAAATGGTCAAGTACCTCTACTGCATTCTTACCTATTCTTTTGAACCCAATGCATTAAAGTATGTGAAATATATAAACTTCAACATAAAAGTTAAAAAAGTTGGAGACTTTTGGATGAAAATTACTTTGAAAAGCCATATGTGTGAAATATGAACTTCGATATAAAAATTAAATAAGTTGGAGACTTTTGGATGAAAATTACTTTGAGAAACCATATTTGCATTTCCTTTATTTTTGTTTTCAATCAAAAAACAATTATACATACATACATGCATATTTGAAATTTATCAAATCAACTCTTTATTCATCATTTTTTTGAATATATGTGAAAATTATATGTTCTTCTTGTGATACTAAATTTTTCTTTTTTTTTTTTCATATAATTAGGGTTTATAGATTGCGTGTACATATTATGGACGTAGAAAGTAAATTTGGATTTTTAATTATACAGTTATTTAGTTTTATGTAATTGTATATAAGGATAAACTGGTAATAAAGAATTAATTTTAATAAAACATGGTGTAGTAAGAAAGTTTTGGGGTGGCAATGGAGTCACCCTTTCAAAAAATGCAACCAAGAAGAGGAGAGTTGTAAAGATTTTGAAAAGAAATATACTGAATAAAATTTTAAGTTTTTGCATTTACTATTTTATTTAATTATTTTATTAGTGCCCCCATTAGAAAGAATTTATGGCTCACCTGTTTATGTCATAACTCTTTAATGTGTTTTTATATAATATTTGGTAGAATTTATTTTTAGTTGA
Source organism: Nephelium lappaceum (assembly GCA_021234005.1). NCBI lineage: Eukaryota > Viridiplantae > Streptophyta > Magnoliopsida > Sapindales > Sapindaceae > Nephelium > Nephelium lappaceum. Next base: position 6,871,021 of record CM037998.1, read on the forward strand.
ATTATATTGAATGATTAACTGATTTTCCTTTAATATTAATATGATCAATGAACAAAATAATATTATTTATCCTTATAAAATTTACTCGGTTTATATATGAATATTCACCCATAACTCAGTAAATAGGATATATTTTCTTCATATTTATAAAAAGACTTTTATCTATAAAATTATAAACGGAAATGAGTAAACACCTCTCTACAATGGGAGTTATTTTCTGGTTTGTGAGGTGGGCAAACCTCTCTTTATAGCGGGATTTACTTTATAAATCTTGATTGTAGTGATTAATTTCATATATATATATATATATATTAAGTGATTGGCCTTCCACTTAATTGATGTCATATTTAAATTTATATATATATATATGTATATCCATTTGGTTTATAATTTTTGCTGAAGTTCACCTAAATTTTGATCTTTTTATAATGTAATCAACTAAATACTTTCAATGTAAATGAAAATCACTCTATTATATACTTAGAAAGAACTATAGGTTGGGAAATGAAAATTTAGTGAAAAATAAATTCCTCTCTTACTGAAACTAGAGAGCATTGTTTTTTTTTAAATAAACAAACAAACGAGCAAACAAAAAAGAGGTTGACTGCATTAAAGCACCCTGAATTTATCTGTTCCAGGAAATTTTTTTAATGTTTGAGAACTTGAAGACAAATATACCCCGTCATTAAAGTTTATTAGTCAATTTTAAAGCTTAGCCTTTGACCAACTTATCCTATAAAATGTCATTAGCAAATGGATAATCATTTTTATTATTAATAAAAAAAATGACAAGATCAATCAATTCAGGTTGGAGTTGTATCCATTTATTAAATTTTGAAGTAACTATGATTGTTTAAAAAATTCCATAAAAATTACAAGAAAAGATAAAGAACAAAATAAATGAAAAAAAACGAGAGATGGGTATACGTAAAAGGCGTAGTTTCCACACGAATGTCTTATCCGAGTTCGTCCACAACTTGGCGCTTTTTCCAGTCTCTCCTCCTCTCAAACCAAAACACATTTCCAACTTGACATGAAAACCACCACTTGTTCCTCTGTCTCTCCTTCACAAGGTCACCTTTCATTTCTCTCTATCTCTACATATGATGCATGCTTCACTTTTCTTTAGCTATATTTTAATCTTGTAGTTTTAACTTTGAATGCCGTGTGTCATTGAACTTTTAATATGTTGTTGCTTGCATTCACATTATCTCAAAGAGACAGAAAGAGAAGGTGTACTAGTTGTATGGATTTAGAGCTACATGATTTGATTTCTGGGGTTAATGTTTTTTGGTCTTTGGGAAGTGGGTTTGATTCATTTTCTACCGATAACTTGTTTTGTACAGGAAAACAAGTATTTCCGTTTTTGTTTCTTTGCGTTTGTTTCAGTAACCGAAAGAAGGTTTAGGAGCCAAATTGTTTGTGAAATGGCTGTGGAATGGTACTTGTAGATGCTTATTACTGCTTTCGACACATCGAAATGGCTAGAGTTGAAGTTGGTTTGAATTTGATAACTTGAGGCATTGTTGAAGTAATGTCCTGCGTATTTTGTACAATGAGAATTTGATATTATGTCAAGATTCTTTGATAACCTGAGGTGTTGATTGTTCGAGGAAAATATAAAGTAATGTTGGGTTTTATATATGCCGAGGCCTAGGTTCAGAATTTGTTCGAAAGTTATATGTAGAACCATGAGTGTCTTCACTAGTATATATAATTTACTAATAATGTTGAGTAATGATGTGTATGTTATGCAATTATAGGGCAGCTAAATGGCATGTGTGTCACTCTGTTTGAGTTATGCGTTGTATTGAGTTAGAAAAGTATCATATGTTATTGATATTTGGCTTAGCATGGTTGATTATGAAAAAGTAATTGACAAATGCATAACCCCACTGATGTATTTCTATGGTATTCAGGTTGCATTTAGCCCTCCTAACTCGGGCATTATGGCTTTTGCTATACGTTCCATCAGTTTGCCCTTTAATGAAAGCATCAATGATCCAGCAGGTAGCAGATTGGCACTTGCCTTCAATGGAAGGTTTCAAAGGAGGAGACAGACCTGTTTTGGTGGAATGATTGTGGTGAAATTTAGGGCCTACAGCAGAGAGTCAAGACACTCCCAGTTAATAAGACCTTACAGAAACTATACTGAGCTGGACTTAAGATGTTCAAATCTGCTCAGAAGCAAAAGAGAAAAGGTTTCGTCAATATCGACTAATGCGAGAGTACGCGAGGTAGCTCTGAAAAGTTATCCAATCCTGATTCCTGATTTGTTGATGAGCAGTTACTTAAATGTCAATGTGATTCCTTTTTTCATAATTTCTCTCTCATGTATCCATTGTTTTCTGTTTCCTTTTCCTGTAGCCGAAAGAGGTTTTTGGATTTCTGGTTCAAAGAGTATCAATTGTTCTAAATGAATGGAGCCAGTTGCAACTGATGAAAGCAGTCGGTTTACTGGCATGCATGTTCTTGTTCATTCCATCAGCTGGTGCTGTTGATGCTCTCAAAACGTGTACTTGCTTATTGAAGGAGTGTAGGTACTGTGTTTCTGGATTTGGTACTCGGTGTTTTATGGGCTGATTTTTTATTTATATAAGCATAACCGATGACTCTACCTCGCTACCCATATAATCACAAGTTTTTCGTCTTTGATTTGAAATGAAGTGATGGAAGGAGACAAACAACCATATATTTGAGTTCAATGACAAATCTTTAAAATTTTCTGTTTTGCATTCATGATTGAACATTCATTTAAACTGCTGAGTTGTTCCCCCAACTTTTGCCTCCATATTTGTTTGATAATCGAACTTTTTTTTTTCTTAATTAAACCCCATCCAATTCAACATTATACTTCATTCATACATGTCTTTTGAAACTTCATTGTATAATTTAATTTTATTCCAATCCACTTGGTACTGACCTTCTCCAGGTTATGTGCATGTGAATGTTGGTTTAACATCTCATTTCTTTATATGGACATCCAACATCCGTAATAGACATCGATTCCTCTGACTAGTTGAATTATACGTTTGTTAGGCTGGAACTTGCTAAGTGCATTGCAAACCCGTCATGTGCAGCTAATGTTACTTGCCTCCAGACCTGCAACAATCGACCTGATGAGATTGAATGCCAGGTATGCTCTGTAGTTTTCTCAAGAAACGGTCACCGCAATACCAATTTTTGCCATTGGGAGGTTAAATTCGAAATTACAGATTTCTATTCCCTTGTACCTATGCAGATTAAATGTGGAGATCTGTTTGAGAATAATGTTGTTGATGAATTCAATGAGTGTGCAGTCTCAAGAAATAAGTGTGTACCACGAAAATCTGACCTGGGAGATTTTCCGGTCCCAGATCCTGCTGTTCTTGTTAAAAGCTTTAATATGGCAGATTTCAGTGGAAAGTGGTTCATTTCTAGTGGCTTAAATCCCTCCTTTGATACTTTTGATTGCCAATTGCATGAATTCCATACAGAATCCAACAAACTTGTAGGAAATTTGTCTTGGAGAATACGAACTTTAGATGGTGGCTTTTTCACACGATCAACTATGCAGAGATTTGTTCAAGATCCAGTATATCCGGGGATACTCTATAATCATGGCAATGAGTACCTTCACTATCAGGATGACTGGTAAATTCTTTTTTCCCATTCTAAAGCTTCTCTTATTCCTCTGCATCTAAGCATTTATGGAGCAACATCAGAACTGCTGCAGTAACCACTAACAACTCCAGTTTACTTGCAAATAAAACTTTCAATGTTCCTTATACTAGCTTACGACAATGAATGTAACTATTACTACTTCCCTACATGGATTGCGATACTACCTATTCAATGAATTCCTGAATACACTAACATGCTTCTTATCAAAACACTTTGTCATATGATGACATAAGCATATTGAATTTGTCGTTTTGTGCCAGACACAACTATTTCTGATTAATCTGCAAGTGTCTGATATAATGACTCTTGGCTTGTGGGAAACATCAAATGGTTTTACTGCTTGTAAATGAGGTTGTCTCATGTGGACCATTAAGTGAAACTTGACACTAAAATGGGCACCTATGTTGTAACTAGTGGATAGCTGCTTGAAATGAGCAGAGAAGTCCGCACAAATGAAGTCAGATTTATCATCTTTTGATCATTGCCCTTAACCATTCGCACAAAAACCGAAGAGGCCTTATAATCTTGTTGGAGATATATGATACAACCAGAGCCCTTTTATTCTTTGATTATTTTGTTATGTCCACCAATTAACATGGACAGAAACCTTCAAGCTTGCTCACTCGATACTTACTGTTACATCAAACTGCATACAAATTCAATTTTGTTAATCTGCCTGTATCTTTCCATACCGTGCTATGTAGGAATTTATCCATCTCTGTGCATGACAATTGCAGGTATATATTGTCATCTAAGATAGAGAATAAACCAGATGACTATGTTTTTGTGTACTATCGAGGCAGCAATGATGCTTGGGATGGATATGGGGGTGCTGTTGTATACACAAGAAGTGCAGTTTTGCCAGAAACCGTTGTACCTGAACTTGAAAGGGCAGCCAAAAGAGTAGGACGAGACTTCAACAAGTTCATCAAAACAGATAATACCTGCGGACCTGAGCCTCCCCTTGTAGAGAGACTGGAGAAAACAGTGGAGGAAGGAGAGAAAACCATTGTAAGGGAGGTCCAACAGCTTGAAGGTGAGGTAGAGAAGGAGGTCCAACAGCTTGAAGGTGAAGTAGAGAAGGAGGTAGAGAAAGTAGGTAAAACCGAAATGTCTTTGTTTCAGAGGTTGGCAGAAGGGTTTAAAGAGCTTCAACAAGATGAACAAAATTTCTTAAGAGAGCTAAGTAAAGAAGAGATGGATCTATTAACTGAGCTAAAAATGGAAGCAGGAGAGGTAGAAAATCTCTTTGGACGAGCACTGCCTATCAGAAAACTAAGATAGATTTGAATTTAAACGTAAAAACACCGTTACATGTCTATTTTTTGGAAATTGTACAGCATATATATATATTGCATTTAAATTTTCGAATTAGTAGAAACCTTACTTTGTCAAAGGACAAAATCTTTTTGTCCAATTTATCAAAGTTAATTTCCAATTTCTAAAGACGAACAGCAAATATTACAAAAAAGCTAGAAATTGAACATGATTTTGATATTTTGTAATTTGGAGTTTAGACAATGTATTTAAAATGCAATAAATAAAAGAATAACAAAAAACCAGTCACAATCTAGTCCCAACCACAAGGACTATGAGACTTGTGAAACCCCATAACACAACACATTTCACAACTGACTACACTAGAAGGAATAACTGGGTATTAAATCCTCCACAAAGCATTCACAATTCAAGAACTGCTAAAGCTAGTGGCAATAGGGATGACAATCACAAGAATGATCAGCAAGAGAAGTATCACGCCAATGCACATCCACTTCCTACTGCTTCTCTGGTAGTCCTTTGCAGTTTTCAGCTCCTTGGTTCCATCCTTAACATAGTGTGAAGCATTCATCACATGGTGCTCAATGTCATCCATTTGCTCACCCTGTGCCTCCACCATCACAGCCATGTCCAAGAATACCTGGTGCAGCTCCAACAAGCTCTTCTCAATCTCTTTAGCCGCATCATGCCTGTCCTGAATCTCCACAACTGTCTCCAACACCTTGCCCCTCCCATGTTCTTGAATTGCTCTTGTCAAGAACTCCTCTCCGCCATTACCATCAGATATGATTTTCTCAATAACATCCTCATTCGGGTACTCTCCAGTCACCGTAAAGTACCTCCTCCCAACAGTATCTTTATACTCGGTCATCATTTTCTGCCTCAGTCCCTGAAACTCCATCATAAGCTCCTTCAACTTCTTCCTTAAGCCATTAGTGACGGCAATCCTAGTCCTGTAAATTGGGGTTCCTTCTTTGCAACCAGAGAGCCGCTTATTAGCAGCATTGGCGCGGTCCATGTCTTCCAGTTGAGTCCTAATAGTTCTGGCCCTCTTAAGCACTGTGACAATGTCTTTGTTGATATCATTGCGCAAAGCCTTAAGAGACTCCTGCCTATGCAAGGACTTGCTTTGCTCATTGGCCTCCTCGAGTCTGCCCAGGATTTTACGAATCTCCCCCATTTCTTTCTTCACATTCTCAGCTTCTTCAAGAAACAAATTGAGGTTTTGGTCCATGGTGTTGTTTACTGAGCAAGTCATTTCTACATCAGGACCTGCTTCAAGATCTTTCATGGCCTCCTTCTTCAGGTCCACATAGCTTGTGAATGATTTTGTCATTAGATCATTCATCTTTGCAACTTAAAACTCTCTCAGTCACCTGAAAATGAAACCAAAAATAATAAATCAAATTGTTGAAATGGATTTTCAACTTTGGAACTAAATTGAAGTATCTCAATAGACTGATAGTTTTTCTTCTAGACACAAAATGGGTATCCATTGACAACTTTGAAGTTTGTTCTAGTCATAAAATCAAACTAAAAAAGGAACATTTCTTCAATCAAACTATCAGAAATCTGAAAAAGGTAAAAGCGTATAAATAAACAGATGAAGTGGGGTTTGTATTGCATACCTTGCTCAATTATGTGAGAAGAAAATATGGCAACAACAACGAAATATGAGGTGGGTTTTGAAAAGGAAAGGCAGATCTGAGCTCAAGTTTTGATTTTGCTTTGACAATCTGATATGGTTCAAGCTATAGATGCTTAAAAGGAAGAGTAATCTGGGATGGATCCGGAAAATGTAGCCGTTAGAGCTTGCTGAGCCAGCTCCCAACGGCTCTTTTTTAAAATGCCCGTTGATGATTGGTTTTTTTTTTTTTTTTTCCATTCATTTTAATTTAAATTTTTTTCCAATGTTTTTTATACTCTTTTTTTTTGGTTTAATGTGTTGTTTATACTGATTTGTTTCACACTTTCAAGACAATAGAAGATTCAGATAATGTTATTTACTTCATTTGAAATGATGAAAATTTTTCTCTTTTTTAAAATATATATATATTTATTTATTTATGAAGTTTGTTAAAACTAATGGAGTTATATTGTTTGATAAGGTGGACATTTGGACCTAATATCAAGAGAGATTCATGAAATTATCTCTGAAAAATTGTGCCTTTTTTTTGGTAAGTCAAAACATTAACAAGAAACAAGAACAGGGAGGCCCCTGAAAATAGGGGAAAGAACAATTCACACTAACTCAACAGCTATTGTTCTTTTGTTTTTATTTGAGATTTTATTGAAGAATAATAATTATATTTTATTTTAGGAATGTCACATCAATAATTAGACAAGTGATAAATGATTATTACTACGAAAATCTTTGTATTTTAAATTTGAAATTTTAAGTGATTTAAATGTAATTTTTTTTTTTTTGAATGGTTTGAAATCTAAAAAGTACCAAAAAAACTGGAAAAAAAAATATTAAGAAGTGGACTTTTATCTTAACTTGAAACAATGTAACACATTTCTTCCTAAAATACCCTCATGATAACACAAATTGCAATTACAATTAGTAAACTAAAAATAATTATTAAATTAAAAATATTTTTTATTATTCTACTTAAATTAAAAATACATCCAATGGTCTACTTACAGCCTCTCTCTCCTCTCCATTGTTTTCATGTTATTTTTTATTGATAATTATTATTTTTTACTTAATTTTAATGTTTTAAATCTTATTTATTTGGAATTTCATATTTTTAAATATTATTTATGTGATTTATTTTCAATTATTTCAATTAATAATCTTAAAAATTTTAAAAATTCATTTTCAAAGATAATAATATATAAATACTATAGATATTTGTTTAAACTAATTATACAAGATAATAATATATAAATAATTTATAGATAAAAGGGTAAAATAGTATTAATACCAACTTTCAGATATTTATATTCCGATATCATAAATAGAAAATAAACTTGTCATCTACATTTAGATATCAATCGCTATTCAAATTTTCATCCAAAAAAAAAAAAAAAAATCAAAGAAACACCACCATCTCCTGACATTTGAGATGAAAAATTTGAGACAAATGCGAAAGTTCATCAAATATTTTGTGCTTTTTTTTTTTTATATAATTACTACATAATAGTCTACTAACATATCAAAACCTACCAAAATTAAACATGATATGCAATTAGAATCCATCAGATTAATTAAAGATTAAATATTATATGTGATCCAAAAATTTATTCCTACAATTCAAAAGAAATCTAGTTTCAAAATAAGGGAAAAAAACCTCTCACACAGATGTACAAATATGCATAGCAGGATTCGAACCTCGATAGTCGATAACATGTGTGAGAGTAAAATATGTTAACTACTTAAGTTATAAGCGGATATTTGAATATTTTATATTTTTATTCAATATGAATTAGATTTTACCAATAATTTTGTTTGCTCTTTTTAAAAAAATTATTTTCAAATTAAGCACTAGCAATATCTATGTTTAGAGTAATGCCACACAATTCAAAATTAACCCAAAAATCAACACAAAAATATGGCAATTAATCTATTATTATCACGAGAACAGAGAACTAGAGCTAGGTATGGTGAATTTGAATGATGTAATATGAACAAATCAGTTACTATATTATCTGAGTTCATTTTTGGCTAATATTTTTACTTGGATAGCATTATTGCTTGATTTATTTGTTAACCCATGATAATTAATAATTTGGATTGTGTATTATACCATAAAAATTTATATTTTATCAATTATTTTATATGCTATATTTTAATAACTTTTTTTCATGAAGATAATGCTAGAGTAGTGCCATACACACCATAAAGGCCAAAAAAATGATCCAAAGAAAATAGCAACTGATTTTTTTTTTTTTTATTGTTATATAAGTTATAAAATAAGGTGATGAATGGTACAATAAGAAAAATTCATTTATAATATCATTCAAGTTGATTTTTGGATTAACAATGCAAATTGTGAAGCATTATTGCTTGCTTTATGCTTCAACTCATGATAGTCGATGTGTCTTTGAAAAATGGATTTCCTTGTACTTTATAGCATAACAGTTAAATTTAAAGGCAAAATAATTGAAAATTGGTGGAGTGGTCGGCTTGGAACATGGAACCATGAAAAAAGTTGAATGGCAATACCCCGGGTACTATAAACAGTAGAGGGACCACGATTTTTATATGCAAGCTATTTTTTCACTTTTTCTCTCTAGCAACTTTTAAACAACTTTCTTGCAAAATTGATTGAAAATTACATTTTTCTTTTTAATCTTTTTGTGGATTCCGTTGAAAATATAAATCGAGACTAATAGATTTTATCAAAAAAGAAAAAAAAAGTAATGGAAGAAAATATAATTATTGTGATTTGAAATTGAGATAAAGAGACATAATTTGATTCTACAATTTCATTAATATAAGATACACAGAATGTAACATTGACAGCTAAATTATATTGGTTTAAAATGTTAAGTTAAATTTATTGAATAAATAAACGTTCAAGTATTATGTTATTTAAAATTTTAAGTTATAGTCATGCAGGAACAATTATTTTCAATTGTGAAACATTTGTATAATAAGTTAAGAACTTTTTTTAAATTTGATATTAATGATTAGGGTTTTATCGAGAGCGCTAAAATTATACACTATATGTGCAATATATTTTTATAACATGAAGGGTTATCTACTTTCATAATATGAAAAAAAAAAAAAAAATCTATTTATGCATGCTGATAAATATATAATGTGTGTCAAGAACCCCTCTCATAAATGTACAAAAGAACTGCACAGTCACTTGAGCTTGTTTTCTTAATGTAATTGTAAAATCATAATTATAACATACATGCTTGATCATTACTGAAAATATAATAAATAATATATCATAATTTGTTAAGTTAACTTAAGAAATTTTTATTTTTTATTATAGTTTTTCTTACAAAGATTTAAAATTACAAATATAGATAAATTTGCCAACATAGATATCATGTTTACCAATTAATAATCCTTACAAGTAGAAAAAGAAACTTAGAGCATCTTTAATGTAATTATTAATTTGAGTTAATTTTCTCGCTACATAAAATAAATAAATAATAAGGTACATAAAAGCTCTCTTCAATACAATTATTAACCCAAATATGGAGTTTGTGCCAAATATATATAATTATATATATATATATAGATATCTCAATTCAGAAACTCTCTTAGATTGTAGACTAAGATTTCTCTTTTTTTCCAACCAATTTAAAATAGAAAATCCGTTTCACTCCCTTTCTTCTTAATTATAAAATATAAAAAAAAAAAGTGATCAAGACATATTTTATGATGACCGGTAAAAAATTAGAGAAAATCTTTAATAGGTGTGTCGTACTGATGTTAGTGTACGTTTTTAATAATAACATGATATATGTTATTTTTTTTTATAAAAAAATTAATTTTGATGTGACCTTTTAATAATAATATGGTACGTGATATATTTTTTAAATAAAAATTTTTATGTGAAGGAGGAAATATACTATTATTAATATTTTCATAAATTTTCGTAAATGGAGGTTTTTCAAAATTCGGGGATGAAAAAATAAATAAATAAATAAAGGCTGGACCAATGAGTTGGAAAAACGACTTTGGTGGAAAGCACAACTGAAAAGTTACGAGTTAGAAAACAGATAAAACTAGAAAACAGAAGAGGTCAATATCCTAACAAGACACGAACGATCTTACATTCGCTCGTGAACTTAACTTCACCCTCCTCCACCGTAATAGTAGGTGAATCACACTCCACCAACCAACATCCCACACCCCCCCCCCCCCCCCCCCCCCCCCCCCCCCCTCTTCTTATTATTCACTTGCTTGTCAACCAAAGTCACCACAACCAGAGAGAGACCATCAACATGGGTCCTGTCAAGGCGGCTGTGGGTGATCTCCTGTTGACCTTCATGTGGGTGTTTTGCGCTTCCACCTTTGGGATACTCACCACGGAGATAGCTGCCTTGGTTGGGGTTCAAGGCCAGTTTTGGCCCTCCATGTTCATCACTGTTCTCATTGTTTTCGTTTTCGTTTTTGCTTTCAATTTGATCGGTGCTGCTCTTGGTGGTGCCAGCTTCAACCCCACTGGTACTGCCGCCTTCTACGCCGCCGGCCTCGGCGGTGACTCCCTCTTCTCCATGGCTATCCGCTTCCCTGCTCAGGTCTTTCTTTATTGCTTTTTCTTCACTTGTCTTTATTTGTGTTTCAAGATATACAACTATGATTAAATTTTTAATGTTTTCATGTATAAATGTTAGTAGCAATGGAGAGATTTGAATTGTTTAGCTTCAATTCGTAGATTTAGAATGACCCTTTTGCTAGAATAGATTAGAAGTGACGTTTAACATGTCTAACAAGACAAGGGGTGTTGAGTATTGATGTAAAGTTTGTTGTTTGACAGGCAGCAGGTGCTGTGGGTGGTGCCATGGCTGTTGTGGAGGTGATGCCACTAAAGTTCAAGCACATGCTTGGAGGGCCTTCTTTGAAAGTTGATCTGCATACGGGAGCCATTGCTGAGGGGGTGTTGACTTTCTTCATTAGCTTTGCGGTTCTTGTGATTGTTCTTAAGGGTCCTCGGAGTGACATAGTGAAGACGTGGTTGCTTGCTGTGGCAACTGTTGTCTTGGTTGTTGCTGGTGCTGCCTACACTGGACCGTCCATGAATCCTGCCAATGTGAGTGACTTCACCTTTCTCAACTTTTGCATTGGTTCCAATCTCAATAATTTGTACTCATCTTAATCTTAATAATGCCTGGATCTTGTTTTAAGTTGATGCATTGCTGTGATCCTACTATCACTTGACTTCCTTTTTACTGTATGACGAGATATTATTTCCTTGACTTAGTACTATTGTTTGACAACCTGGAATTTATTATGTGCTTGCCATCTATGATTTTACAAATCTATGAGCTCTCCCCACTGTGTCCCATCTTTTAATTTTGTATATCTGTAACTTTTTCAAGACTTTTAATTCTGATTTTTTTTTTTTTTTTAACATTGAATCAAATCTAAATATTATTTCAAATAAAAATGGTATGTTGGTTTTGTGTCATGTTAGGGGCATGATATCAGTTTGTAATGTTGGAATACAATAAGTGAAATGCTTAGAATTAGATATAAGAGTATTGAACTAGACTAAATAGCTATGAACTTGGTCAGTTTGGTTGTTGATATTGTTCTTGTCTTATTACTTTTGAATTACCTTAACAATCCTGTAATCTTCTTCTATTTTCTTAAGAATTTTGGGGCATTTCCCTTCATAATGCCGTTTTAAGATTGGAAGCCAGCTTATGACAATATGCCTGATATGATTGTCCTTTCTTTGAGCCCCCCTAGTGGTGGCAGTCCATACTGCAATCCCCTGAAAGTCTGTAACCACAATGATTTAGTCAGTTTTCCTTTTTGTGCCTTAAGGGGAAGTGATAGTGATGTATCTATCAGTGTGGAGTGCACTTTGGCTCTTTTTTAGTTTTTTAGGAGGCCAAAGAGGCATATTTTGGTGTATTGGAATAGAAGATTATAACTTCTTTATTGTCAGCTTATTTTTTATCGAATGTCCTTGGTTCGCATCTGTCTCTACAGAGCATTACCTTAACACTTGTAGAGACACAAAAGATATCATTCTTCTGGATTTGTAAGTATATAGCAAGGCCAAAGCAATCTCTTGGCTGATTGGGTTCATCTTCTCGCAGTTTTTTTTTGGGAGTTCCCTGAGTTGATGTAACTTTCTTCTGGTCATGTGCTTTTTTACCATTTAAATTTTTGTACATTCCTTTGCTCCTCTCTCTCTCTCTCACGTGCTTTCTCTCTATTCCTCTAACCTAGAAGTTTATCTCAAATCATTGAAATTCCTTTCAGCTAAAATGGTTGAGATTTGAGAACCACTCTTCCCCACTGAAATGCACAAATTATATCTTTTATGAGTGTGTCAGTGCACATGTCTGGTGGTAAGCGACTCAGATTTCTTCTTTCGTAGCTTTAAATGATAGAAATTGACTCTGTGAAGTTGGTGCACATGCATACTACATGCTCTACATTTATTGGAAGGAAGTTGATTGTCTGTCCCTCTAATGATCGTCCCTGAAGCAATCTCATCTTGATAATGATATTCCATTCGGTGTAGTAATTAAACATTGTACAATGACAACTACTATTGATACATTCTTGATTCATGTCATCTTTAAGATAATTTGTTATACGCCAAGCTAATTAGGACAACTAATACCAATAAATGTATAGATCCAAAAATGTAATTAAGACATAGCCGAGTACTGTGGAACTCTAGAACTTTTATTCCTCGGCTATGCAAATTATATGTTACCTTTGACTGACTGAGGTCACTTCCTGAAAAATTGCTGGATTACTTGCTTAGACTTTAATATGTAGGTGTTCATGTTCCTATTGAGAATCAAATGGGAGCACCTTCATTAATTGCTCAGGATATAAGCCCAATTAACTGCAAGATTGCTTTAGACTCTAGCATGTAACCATGGCAATGTGCTTATATGATCGCACAGTGATTATATGCCTTACATCTTATGTTTGCTTCAACTTCTGTTACATTAAAGATGATTGAATTTGGTTTGAAATTATCTTTTTCCTTTACATTTTTTCATGCTTATCATCTCTCTTCATCTTGTTTTTATAATTTGTACTTACCCCATATTCCTTCTCATGTTGCTATGACAACATTGTGTCTAATGTGTAACTCTTGTCATCTCTACAGGCCTTTGGTTGGGCATACTTAAACAAATGGCACGATACATGGGAGCAGTTTTATGTATACTGGATATGTCCATTCATAGGAGCAATATTGGCCGCTTGGGTTTTCCGTGCCGTCTTTCCCCCACCAGCACCTCCAGCAAAGAAACAAAAGAAAACATAAGAGGGGCACATTTTAGTCTAGTCAGATGTGTTGATTCACCATTAGATTATCACCTCCAATGTTCATGTAATAAGTTTTATTTTTTTTGCTATTCTCATTGTTAGATATTGCTACTGGACTTAAAATCCACCATGGACATTGATTTTATCCTGTCATGTGCATGATAAGAACGATCCATCTGCCTCCCAATAGGGTTATATAGCATTCTGTTGTGTGTTTATGATGGTCTTTGCTTGCTTAAAAGAACGGGACATTTAGGACTTCCATGATGAGCGTTGAATGAGCTATGTAATGTAACCCTGCACTGGACGGACAGAAGACATGGGGATGGTTGGACCACTGCCTGCCAAACAAAATTTAAGGCCTGACCCATGCTATACTCGGCCTTGGCATAATCTGTTTGACACCTCTAGTAGGTAAGAACGACTGTTGTGTGTTGGTCCAGTAAATACATTTAATGAGTTCTATTAAGTTATACATTTTTTTAACTCATTGCACTAAGTTAAACAACTATTGGGATCTAACTGATATAAGTTAGTTAGCGTGCGGTCCGAAATGTTGCTCTTAAGATCAGGAAAGGTTGATCCACATTAGTAGAAAAATTGCCTATAATTTTAGGTCATCAAAATTCGAACCTTATCTCATGCTTATAAAAAGCGGGTAAGAGAGGTTGTGTCATTGCACTAACTTACTGAACTAGAATTTTATTAAGTTATTATGTTCTTTTTCGTTTTTCACTTAACTAAATTAAAATTTGAAAGTTTTATATTCTAATCTATATATTTTCATTTTCAATTTAAAAAATAATTATAACATTTAATATTTGGTTTTTAATCACTATTCAATTTTGAATTACAATTTAACATTCAAGTAATATATATATATATAGATACAAATGCAACCTAACTATGATTATTTAAGTATTCATTTAATCTGAAAATATTTTATGATATACTATATATTATAACATTTTAAGTTTGAACTGTTGCATCATATATGACTTTTCCAAATATTATATTTATACTGTTTTATGACAAATGAACTGTAATGGAGAACAAATTTTCCTTTTAAATTAAAGGATTTTTTCCTTCTTATTAAAAGGCATTTGTAAATTGTAAAAGTAGAGTTTTGTTTCCATACAAATTATGTATAGTTACTCAGACGATTAGTGAACATTGAATTTTAATTTAAAGGGTCTATAAAAATTAAAATTTTTAAATTAAAAAAAAATAAAAATGAAAATAAAAGTTAAATAGAACTGAACCATTCATATAACTAAAAGCAAAAACCCGTTAAAGTAACATGGATTTTTTGAGGTTTTTTGTTTTTTTGTTTTTTTTTTTTGAAATTGGATTTTTTGAAGTTGAATTGTATATTGTTCTAGAATCAACGAAAGTTCAAGGAGGTTTTAAAACACGTTAATTGTGATTCGTAAAAGGTTAGGGATTTGTTGCTTTTAAGTAATGAAAAATGAGCTTTACATGACTCAACTTTTGACAACTTCACATGCAAAAATCATTTTCACAAATTTTATGCGTCATTTCCAAGTTGCCTTCGTCAACAACAATGAATGATTGTCACATGTCACGTTTTATTTTACATTAATTAATGCGCTACGTTATTTTGAAACTCAATCGACCCCTTTTTATGATCTTTATATATGAGAGAGTTTCATTTAAATTTATATATTTAATTTAGCTCAATTAATGGTTTAATTTGTATATTTCAACTTTGTTAAATGATTGTTATTTCTTGAAATCAAGACTGACTACAAATTAAGAGTAGTTATTATGATAAAATACTATTAAAATTATCAAAATTTCAGATCAAACATGATTCAAATTATTCAGAATTACCAAAAAAAAAACCTACTGGCACAACATATGAGAGATATAACTTTCATTAATTCTATGATATCAGTTTTATTAAATCTAATTCCAGAGTTTTATTGGAGTTTTATGATTTTTATTTTTTTTAATGATAGATTTTGGTGGTACTTATGCATTCTATGAACTCTATATTGATTTTGTTAGATTTTTTTTTTTAAAATACAATGAAATCTTTATGGTAAGATTTGTTATTAATTTTTTATCTCATAAAAATCGGTTTAAAATTTATTTAAATCTATCACTTAAATGAAATATGTAAAGTCAATGACATTTTTCAATATACTTAAGGGTCGTTTGTTTTTTTGTCTGAAGACTGAACAGTGCTGCTGAAAACTGAAGACTGAATAGTGATTGAAACCTGAAATCTGAATGACATATTTGTTTTTTTTTTTCCTTTACCTCTGAATATATAATAATCTCGTTTGTTTTTTAAAGTTAAAATTGTCTAAAAGCTAATAATTTGACATTTATATCTTTTTACTATTAGTTTTTTTGAAACTTTATTTAATATAATACAAACAATTATAATAAATTATTTAAAAAATACTAAATCACTTTTATGTATATATTAATAACATTTTTTTATTCATAATTAAAATATAATTAATTATTATAGTAAAGTAATTTTTTAAAATTATATACACAAAAATAAATTATTATAGTAAAGTAAATTAAATATATATATTTAAATAAAAATAAACAAAATGTTCTTAAGTTAAAGAACTATTACAACAAAAGTTGAAACTGTAAAGTAATATATATTTTAGTTATTGTAATATTTCATTGATTACATTTTAAAATAAATCTGTATAATATAAAATTAGAACTAATTTGGAAATATGTTATTTGGGAAATGATAGATTTGGAAGAATATATATAAAAAAATCATTAAGTGATTTGTCATTAAGTGAAAAGTCAAAAATTGTAGTTTTTAATATTCAGTGATTTTTGAGTCGTTTTAAGTGGTTTGATCAGTTAAAAAAACAAACAAAAATCACTTAAAATGTATAATTCAGACTCATTAAATGAAAAGTGATAAAAACAAACGATCCCTTATATTTCATTAGATTTGAATACACATAAATTTTAATAGTTTTTATATAAATTTGGATCGAATATATTTAGATTTCGATAGAGTCCATTAAAATCTGGATTAGATATACCTAAACTTTTAAAATATTTTAAATTTCAATAAATTTTAAATTAAATTTACCTCTTAATTTCCATTTTTAATTAACCCTAAAAGTAAACACATTATTTATAAATCTTAGTAGATTCTTATTCCATTCAAAGGGCCGTCACTAATCAATAATGAAAACAAAAGAGAAATAAATTCAAGTAGAAAGAGAATGAAGATGAATTGAAATTAAATTACAATATTATATTCTTATATTTACTAACTTTCAGAATTAAAATTAGAATCAAATTAAATTTCTTGTTTACTAAACTAAAAAATAGGAGTAAAACAACATTAATTACAAAATAACCATGTATATAAAAATATTGCCCATTTAAAAAAAAAAAAAAGGAAAAAGATTAACCCACAGTATATTAATTAAATTATTTTAATTACATTATTCAATCAAAAAGGGATAAGAAAAATTAATCAAATTCTTTTACGAATAACTTGATTCCTGATTTTTACGTGAGATTCACATAATTTAACTCTAAAAAATTTTAATAATTTAATTAGTGAATTCAAATTTTGAAATTAAGATCCCTTCTGTTATCTTAATCATATTATTAATAAATCTCAGTAGATCGTTAGTCCATTTATATATATATATATAGGAAATTAAAAACGCGGTTTCCGGCGGGCAAATGCAAGAAAATCAAAACCAAACCACATTGTTTAGTCAGACTTATATACACGAACACACAGTAAAAATAAGAAGCAGCACCAGCATATCAGCGACGGAACAGAGAATTAAAACTGTCACTCGAAAACCCATAGGCGGTCACCATTATCACCGTATTCAGTTGTGTGATCCGTATATCTTCCATTGATTTTCTCATAATCTAATAATCCGAAGCGGTCCCCGTCACCACCACCACCATTATCAGTTATTTCTTCTTCCATCGATTTTTCTCATAATCTGATCATCCAATCTGGATCCTTCTCAGGACCAGTCCATCTCCACCTCCGCCGCCCCCAACGGCCAGATCCGCTACCGATCCCCCTCCTCCACCGAGCTTCTCGAGACCGGCACCTCCGACTCTGACAAAATGAGCAAGCGCGTCTCCTCCAAGCACGACTCCCTCTCCGACAAGATCCAGCGCTTCCGCGGGCTCCTTCTCGTCGTCTCCATTCCCCTCTTCCTCATCCTCTTCGTCCTCTTTGTCATGCCGGGTCGGGCCTCCACTTCGGATCATGTTCTCGGGTACAGCCTCACCAACCGCAAGGTCTCCCCCAACCTCAGGCTCCATAAGTCCTACGCCGTCGTTTTCGACGCCGGCAGCTCCGGCAGCCGCGTCCACGTCTACTGCTTTGACCAGAACTTGGATCTCGTCCCCATCGGCAAAGATCTCGAGCTCTTCGTCCAGGTCACCACCCGATTTCGATCTGGATTTCGTGTTCAACTTGTTTGAAATGTAGTTTCTGATAATAGGTCAATGTTAGTTTGTTGTGGTTTTGAGCGTATTTTTATCTGCATTGACTTTGCAATTGTTACATGGTTCTGATTTTTTTATGTTGTTGTTGTTGGTGGTGGTGTAGACTAAACCAGGGTTGAGTGCGTATGCAAGTGATCCACAACGGGCAGCGGAGTCTTTACAGTCGCTGCTTGATGCAGCACAAGGTGTTGTACCTCATGATCTACGACCCAATACACCAGTTAGAGTCGGGGTGAGTGGATGATTTGGGGTTTGGTTTGGTGGTGTAGTGTAGTTGAGAATTACTGATGTGGGGTGTTTGATGTTTATGTAGGCAACTGCAGGGTTACGGGCGCTGGGACATGATGCATCCGAAAGAATTTTGCAAGCGGTAATTCTATTGATTGATTGGTTGGTTGTCATCCGTACATTTTGTTTTATTGTTTCAGTATGCTGACAGTAGTTTCATAAACTTGTAATTGAAGGTTAGGGATCTCTTGAAGTATAAAAGCACCTTCAAGATTGAGGCAAATGCAGTTACTGTTTTGGATGGTATGCAAGAAGGTTCTTATGAGTGGGTATGTTATTTTTCTTGGACTCGATAAAACATTTTGTGTGTGTGTGTGTGTGTTTGTGTGTGTGACATTTAAGTTACTTTACTAATGTTAGGTTGCTTCGTTGACATTGCAATGATTTAGTTCTTTTTCTCAACAAAGTTTATCTCGATTAAATGATGAACTTAATAGGCAATGATTATGGCAGTAGTAAAGATGAAGGGCTCTTTGAGGCTTTTTTGAGTCTTGATTAAAGTGGTTTAACTTGTTTTACTGGTGCATTTGGTTTCAGTGGGACTTGAGCCATACCGGCATCTGTTATCATAATTGACTGAAAAGCTGATGTCTTGAGGCTTCTTTGAACCTTGGCAGATTTGTAGGACTGATTTCTTAGAGATAGGTCCATCTGTTCTTTGGGTTTCACTTATTCTCAGCTTATCCTCTAGGATAAGAGCTTTCTGATCACCTTTCTCAGGTGTTTCGTCATTGGTGCTCATTCACTATTATCATATCCTTTAAAATCAAAGTAGAGTTTTTTATCTCCTAAATTGTGGTAAACGCGTTTTGTGTTAACACCGTGTTGTGAAAATTTAGGTGAGACTGGATTGTGTCGAAATGCAAGCATTGATCGGATGTGTACAAAAGATCCTTCTTCCAGTTTTTAGTAGTGTTTTACATTCTGCGATCCTTGTAAATTTAATGATAGTTTTGACCAAGTTGAATATGGGAAGACTTATGGACCAGGTTATGCTCTGTCATCTATTATCAGCCCTGTGGGAGATTGTAGACTATGTTGTTTAATAATTTTGTAGAACAAAAAAGTAGCAGATGATGACAAAATAAAATTGCACTCATTGAACTGAAGAAAAGAAAAAAATTATTAAAGAAGAATAATAGGAAAGCATTTCACAATAATTTGTGTTATCCAATGATGGTTCTTGGATCATAAGTAGAAGTCAGGATCTTAGACATGGTTCTTGTGTTGCAGGTAACGATAAACTACCTATTGGGAAATTTGGGGAAGAAATATTCCAATACAGTTGGAGTTGTTGATCTTGGAGGTGGATCTGTACAAATGGCATATGCCATTTCAGAAGCAGATGCTGCAAAGGCTCCAGAGGTACCAGAAGGAGAGGATTCATATGTAAAGGAAATGCTCCTGATGGGAACAAAATATCACCTCTATGTTCACAGGTTTCCTACTTTCTTCTTTAAATTGATCACATGATTTTACAAAATCACTTAGTTTACAACTGAATGAATTATATATAATAGCAGGTCCATGTTAGATAAATTTCTTCTCAATTTCCCATTTATCTATAATATATTTTCTTTGCAAAAATACCATGTATTTTCTTGACCATTTATTTATTTGGATCTTGCATACAGCTACTTGCACTATGGTTTATTAGCAGCTCGAGCAGAGATGTTGATGGTTACTGAAGATACTGATAGCCCATGCATTTTGGCTGGCTACGATGGTATGTTCTTTCAACCGACACTGGGTTGACTACAATTTTTTCATTGTTCAACTTAGGAGCTGTTGCAATGTTAGTCTAAAACCAATTTGCTTTTTGAACATATGATGATACATAACATACTTGCATAAGAACCAACAGTGACTGTAGATTATTAAAGTTTTTTTGGGTGTCCACTACCAATTAGTTCTAATACAAAATGCAAAATTTTTCACTCTACCTATGGACAGTAGAAGGTAACATTAACTATTTTCTTCCTTCTTTAAAGGATCATACAAATATGGAGGAAAGGAGTACAGAGCATCTTCATCTGGTGCCAACCTGGATCGATGCGTGAGTGTGGCTATGAAGGCTCTCAAAGTTAATGATACTTGTACCCACATGCAATGCACATTCGGCGGAGTATGGAATGGTGGAGGAGGTGATGGACAAAAGAATCTATTTGTTGCTTCATTTTTCTTCGACAGGGCTGCTCAGGTATTAGTCCTTTATTTTTCGGTTGCTTTAGATGATTAATTTAAACCATATTATTTGCTTTACAGTAAAGCTGTGCTAACTTAAATATTTAACTTATAGGCTGGTTTCATCGATCCTAAAAAACCTGTGGCAAAAGTTCGTCCATCTGATTTTGAGACTGCAGCTAAGCAAGCTTGCCAAACTAAACTTGACAAAGCAAAATCAACCTATCCACATGTCGATGAGGATAACCTGCCATACATTTGCATGGATCTTGTCTACCAGCATACATTGCTTGTAGTTGGATTTGGTAAGTCACATTTGCATTGCTTTTGTCACTGTAGGTAGATTCATAATCGGCCTTGGGCCCTATTCTGACCTATCAATGTTATCTGGTCATTCTTTTTTGACAGGCCTGGAGCCATGGCAAGAGATCACCTTGGTAAAGCAAGTCGAATACCAACATTCCCTAGTCGAAGCAGCATGGCCACTTGGCAGTGCCATAGAGGCCGTGTCATCGAAGTAACCAGATAACATTCTTTGCTTGATTACTCATCGGAGAAAATTCACGTGACTTGTCATTCTTGGATGCCAGCAGAGTTGAAGCTGAAGTATTCGTGGTATGAGCTCAGTATTAAATTTTTGGATTGGGAATTAGATTCTGGTCTATATCTTGAGAATAATGAGGTAAAAAAAAGAGAGAGAACAAAAAATGTGGTACCATTTGTCTTCATTTGTAATTATGTTACAAAATGCCCTGATTTATTATTTTTGAGAAATATTTTGATTCGATTAGTTCATTTAGTCATTCAAGTAAGAGATCTATTCTTCTTCTTCTGTGTCTAGATTTTCTTTGTTTGCTTCTCATTCTTTTGTTTTGTCAAGGTTTTCGAATCTAAAACTTAGTAAATCAACTATTGATATACATGTCTGTCAAAGTTGTAGATTATCATCAAGTGTATACAAGCACTTCTCCAAAAAATTGATTTCACTTCATGGAATAGTTGTTTAACATCACTGTAATATACAAAATAAATAAATAAAAATTATTGTTTTGCAACTTCTACATAAGTTCTTTAAAAAAAATTGTGAAAGTTATCTCAAAAAAAAAAAAAAAAATTGTGAAAGAAGAAAATTATAATTTATTTTAATTTACAAAATATGTTTCAGTATATTCACTTAATCAGCCATATCTGTAATTGTTTCTGAAAGAATGAAATCTCTACAAATTCGAGATAGCCGAGCTGCATGAATTATAATTTTTTTTTTCTAAATACATAATCAATTTGCTTGACTTGAATTAGTTGAAATCTACTTTAAGTGACAGATTTCTAATTTGAATTTTTTTTATTGCAAGCATTAATTATCTCACTTATTAACCAAAACAGAAACAGAAATACTAAATATTAAGTTGAGAAAAACCGGTTTGTTTTTTTGTTTTTTCTATTTTTATTAATCTTATTATTTTCAAATGCTGTCACTTATCTTTAACTATTTATGCTCCGCATAAAAATCAGCATGAAAGAGGATACTAATCCTTTTTTTATCCTTAAATATTGATTTATAGTAATTAAACCTTTCAAGAAATATGAGATTTTAAGTTTACTTCTCTTCTCTCAAATTCGAAAAAAATCCTCAATTTGTTTTTTTTTTTTTTGAGATACCACAAGCCGAAATGACTCAATCCTGAAATACTCTATCAGATTAAATGAGTATTTTTTATCATGAAATTATACGAAGGATTCTCAATTATAAAAATAAATTGAAGAGTAAATATTCCTGGTAAATATCAATAAAGCCCTTAATCAAATAGATAATTGTTTGTATTAAAAAAATAATAATAATTCTTTAATCCAACCCATTGTATGTCCCGGCTAATTAAAAAAAAAAAAAAAAAACTATCAACACTTGAACCAAATAAATAGAAAAAAAGAAAAAAAAATCTATCAACGTCTAATCAAACGAAACAACAAATAAGTAGAAAATGAAAGGGCATAAAACTAGTCAGCTATAAGTGGCGGGCTTTGTTGTACACTGTTGCCAGCTATAGTTCCTCAATTTTCGATTAACACAAGCAAAGGATCATCTCCACAATCACCTAATGCCAGTAAGTTGATTTCAGGCTGGTTCATTTCTCTCAGGCGTTTTCACAAACACTTTCTGCTCACTCTATTTCGTGTAGTTGGGTTTCATTTGTATGATATTGTCTCTGGTTTGTTGATTGAGTCACTAGAAATGCTAGGAATCAGACTAATAAGATCAAAATTATCGCGTTTCATGGTTCTTGCTCGAACCAATTTGAGTACTACATATATAAACCCTGTTCAATGTGCTAAACCCATCAACAGAACAACTATAAGTAAACCCGCGAATGATTTTGGCTTCGCGTTTCACTTGTCTTATCGCACAACCTCGAATTTTGATAGCACTAATGCACCCAAAGTCTCAAATTTAGAAAAGAAGGACTCTAGTGGTAGTGATGATGATAGTGGTATTGGTAATGATTGTAAGTATCATGATGATAAAGAGGGTGTTGATGTATCTGATGTTAAGCAGTTGGGTAGACGTGATGAGGGTTTTGTCAAAAATGTGAAGACCCTTGTGAATATATTGCGGGAATTTGGTAGTGAACCTCTTGAAATGAAAACCAAGATCGAGCAACATGGTATTATGGTGTCGTCTGAGTTAGTGGTGGAGGTTCTTTCTCGGGTTCGAAATGAATGGGTGGCAGCATTTACTTTCTTTTTATGGGCTGAAAAACAGCCAGGTTATGCACATTTGACTCGTGATTATCATGCAATGATATATATTTTAGGGAAAATGAGGAAGTTCGATACTGCTTGGACATTAATTGATCAGATGAGAGGAGGAAGGGAAGGTCCTTGTCTTGTGACAAAGCAGACTCTCTTGATTATGATTAGGAGATATTGTGCTGTGCATGATGTGGCTCGGGCTATCAATACGTTCTATGCATACAAAAGGTTTAAATTTGATGTGGATATTGATGATTTTCAGAGTCTTTTATCAGCTCTTTGTCGATACAAGAACGTGCAAGATGCTGAGCACTTGATGTTCTGTAACAAGGATGTCTTCCCATATGATATCAAAAGTTTTAATATTATACTTAATGGATGGTGTAATATCATTGTGAGTCCACGAGAGGCAGAGAGAGTTTGGAAAGAGATGAGTAAGAGAGGTATAAGACATGATGTTGTGTCATTTTCGAGTATCATCTCTTGTTACTCGAAAATTTGCAACCTTCAAAAGGTGCTCAAGCTTTTTGACTATATGAAGAAGATGAGGATTGAACCAGACAGAAAAGTTTACAATGCAGTCATATATGCTCTGGCAAAAGGTGGCCTTGTGAAACAGGCAATCAATCTCATGAAAAGTATGGAAGAGAAGGATATATCTCCTAATATTGTTACTTATAACTCACTAATCAAGCCTCTCTGTAAAGCCCGAAGAGTAAAGGAGGCTAGGGAGGCCTTTGATGAGATGTTGCAAAGGGGTCTCTCACCTACAATTCAGACTTACCATGCCTTCATGCGTGTTGTACCAACAGAGGAAGAAGTGTTTGATCTGCTGGAGAAAATGAGGAAGAGGGGCTGTGAACCAACTAATGATACTTACATCATGTTAATTAGAAAGTTTTCTCGATGGAGCCAGCATGACAATGTCTTTAAGGTGTGGAATCAGATATGTGAGAATGGGATTGGTCCTGATTGCAGCGCTTATGTTGCGCTAATACATGGGCTCTTTTTGAATGGAAAGTTAGATGAAGCACACAAATATTATGAGGAGATGAAGGAAAAAGAATTATTGCTAGATCGTACGACAGATGAGTGGCTTCAGGGTTGCTTGTCTGGTAAGCCGTTTGCCGAGCCTCCAATAGAAGACTCCAAAGACATTCAACTTCAAAGAGGCAAGCATACTAGAGTAGTCTCCAAGAAATATGATCAGGAAAGAGATTTTCTTCGACAACCTGAAACTAGAAGAGTTGTTAGAGAGAGGGGTTTTTCATTTTGGGATCCGTAGGTTCTTATGTAGGACTACTTCTAAGGTATGTGCTTCTGCATGTGAGCATGATTATGGTTCATTTCTGTCTCCATGGGTTCCACTGTAAGCTACTTACAGGTGCATGGCATTTTCTGTTGGCTTATAAATACAAGATTTTTTCTTTGCTATATGCTGATATTGTTACTAATCATTGTGAATAACTTAAGTCTCTTCCATTCATGTATTTGCTCACCTCAAACATTGCTAAGGTTTTACCTAACTGGTGTTGTCACATGAAGGGATTGTGTTTATAATCACCTAATGTATTTCTCTGGTTGGTAATGTGAGACATTCTGTCATCTATTGCTGATTTTAAGTATATCTGAAACTGAAAACCTACTTGGTCTCTTTGGGTTTTTCTTTAATAACAATTTATGACTCACACTTTGGGCCTTGGCTCAAGTGGTAAAGCATGAGCATGCAGTTCTGAGCTCTAGGACAGATCAATAACAAAAGAAATATTGTCTTAAGCTTTTCCCGTTTTGTCCTATATTTAAGTTTTTGAGAGCTGAGTCAGGCTGCTAAAACAGCTTGTCATCGATATCACTGCTTCTTCATGCTAGGGTTGGATTAAAGACACTTGTGGAATTACGACCTCTCTCTTTTTTTCCCCCCAAGCAGGAGGATAGTGTTTTATCATGCAAGTTATTGAACATTGTTTTCTTGTGGCACTTCTGTTGGCCCATGTTGAGAGCTTTTATGGGGAAATACAATCAAGAGAGTGTAGAAATTTGTATTTGCATGAAAACCTTAAATTAAGACTCAGACTAATTTAGTGGAATCCTACTAAATATTCAAACAAATAGTTCAAAGGATTTTTTTTTTTTTTTTTTCTATGCAATATAGATAACTACATAAAAATCTATCCTTTTTGCAGGAAATATATATACATAAAAAAAATAAAAAATAAAAAATAAAAATTCTAAAAATTTAAATCAAAATCTTATCAGTATGTTTGAATAAATTGTTTCTATATTTGCTGTTAACTATTCAATTTGGGTAAGTACAAAAGGGTCTATAGCTTTGCAAATATCATTGCATTTAGATGATCCTTTACAGATCTCATACTAAAATTTTTCCTGTGAAACAGTTCTGTATTAATACTTGCTAAAATTATTACAGGCCTGAGCACGTCAAAACTTTAGAAATTGATCACTATGTAGTAGGTTTCATTATCATATAGGTGTCTGACAAAGTAAACCTGTTTCAAAAAATAATTGATCCAGGTTTAGTAGCTCTGTGCAAGGTACGGTGTTTTCCTAAAAGTAGTTTCTTAGTTGTTGGTTCTGCCATTTTTGAGGGTATAAGTAATTTCAGTGACGATTGGAAACATTAGACCTCATTTTAGTATGTTTTTTCATGCCTAGTCCAATAAATCTGGGATGGTAATATGCTTAACATTATAAGTGATTATTGAAGTTTGTATGCTGCTTTACTTTCTGGTAGGTTCCACTCAAAAGTCAAATGTAAGCATGCTGTGGCAAAAAGTCAGTCTTATCTTTGAAGCCTGTCTTAGTGTTTTAGCCTACATTTCTTAATGCATATCAATGTTATAATCCAAATCTCTGCTTGTTCATCCCAAATGACAATGCAAGACTGTTTGATATAGACATGTAAAGTTTTTTTGATTAAATATCCACACTTGATAAGATTAAAAGGGAAAAAGAGATGGTAGTAAACTTGAAAATAAAATTTTTGTATTCATTAACTATAGGGGCTGCTGGAAGAGAGATAAGGTTACTGGTGATCTTGTTCTTCTCCTTCATGTTCATTCTTATCTTATCTTTTTCTTTCTTAATGAGACATATCCTTCTGCCATGGGGGCCATGCTAAAAGCTTTTGTGAGTTTAACTAAATTGCACACCTAGTCAAGCACCATTTAGCACAGCTTGCTGTGGTATTGGGTAATTTTCTGCGGTTGAAGCATGATAATTAATCTGCTGACAATAAAGGTCACGATCCACCTCCGAAACTGTAGTAATCACATTTTTTTATAAGAAATCAAGATCTGAGACAGCTGGATTGAGGCCAACTTGATATAAATATACTCCCATTTAGTTATTTTGATTTTCTTTAGGTTGAGGCATATTGAAACTAAATGCACATCCAACATGTCTGGATTTCATGTAGACCATTACCATGAAAAAGTTGTGTTCTTGCCTGCAGGATGTCATTCTCATATTGCATTACACCCCTTTTTTGTTTTAGGCATTTTAGGGAATGCCAATATTTACTACTTTTTCTATATTCTTGCTTGTAATTTTTCTCTTCCAATGCCATGTTTCTTTGGTTTTGGTATCTGTTGAAGACGTAACTGTTGATCCAACAACAAACCCTAGCCACCCTAACTCACGCCACACGATAGGATAAATAACGAACCAACCAATTCATATAATGAGTAGATTAATCCTCTAGAATGAGATCTTAGAATGACCTAACCCTAACCTATGCAATCCCAAACAAAAATACCCAGAAAAGCCGAAAGAAAATGCAAAAGACTTGCCTCACAAAGTTGCAAGATTTTATAAATATTACAAAAGCCAAAAAACATCCAAACTCCCTAAACCCTGATTCTTGACTCCTATTTATAGTAAAACAATTCTAACTTTCCTAGGAAACAAACATTCCTTAGGAGATAGAATTCTAAAGAAAAATAACATTAATCAAATTAAGAAGTAACTAAAAATCCTAAATGTTCTAAAAGTCCTTGATTCTCGGAATCAGCCAGTGTGCATTAGACGCCCTTCTCGCGACTTGCTTCATGGGTTGCATCTCGTGACACAAGTCGCGGTCACTCTTTGGAATAATCCCGCAACGTATGTCACTGGGTGAATCTCGCGACATAAGTCGCGGTTGCTCTCTGGAATAATCTCGCAGGTTGCACCGTAGGGTGCATGTAACGGCGTAAGTCATGCTCGTCTTTTTCCCTCTTGGATCTGATCTTCTAATGCTCTCATCAGTATCATAATTATTCTCCTAGTATCTGTGTATAATTCAGTGGATGAAGCAACATATACTGCAAAATGACTTACGAAAATCAAAAGTAAAATCTTACCATCTTTTGTGATTAGATTCAAGAACCCATCTGGATAAGCGCATTGGCTCATGTACATTGTTGAAAATTTTTATTTCTTTGTCATGGTGTTTTGTGGCTAAGATCACAGTAATTAATGCATAAATTCTTGACTTGGAACAGTTCTGGTTAGGCCTAACTCAGTAAGTGAAGTCCAAAATGGAAAAGCTGGTGCACACCAGTTGAAATAGATAGCCACTAGCCTTTAGATTAGGTAAACTACACGTGGAAAAGAACAGGAGTCACAATCAAGACTTTTTTGGAGTTGGAACCTAGCTAATGCATATATGTTTCCATGCTAGCCTTGCCTTTGACTAGTTTAACAATTATTTGTTTGAATTCTGATCCCATATTCTGTCAAATTTCTTTAACAACCTGATGGTGATAACTTGGTATTGATCAAAATTTCAAGCTGCCCGAAACCGTGTTAAGGTAAGAATCATGTTCTTTGCCTTTGAACCTGGGAAAGTAACCATGTGAGCGTTCATTTTCATTTCTACTTTTGAGTTGGTCTTGAAGCATAATTCTATTGGTTTAATCAAAAGTCTTGGTTCCCACAACTAAGTGGACAGATGCTTTTGACCAATTATCATCGCCTCACCGCACACTTGGGCTAACATTTTTATTGGCTTGACTATAGTTTTCTTTGATATCTATCTGTTAAGTTGAGAAAATATTGGAACTGTAGGCCACTTTATCTAAAGATAGTATTATATACATTTATTGATTGAATATTGCATATTGACATGTGGGTGTTTGAGTTTCAGCTGAACAAGTTACCTAGTAAATGGAAAAGTGAAGGAGGTGGTGGTAAAGGAGAACCATTGGATCCCAGGTACTTAATATTACATCACACATGACATATGATTCAAAGTATGAATATATGAATCCTATTCTCTTGCATGAAAACAAACATAACGTTAAACTCTTCAGCCAAACAAAAGCATCTTTCATGGATAATATTGAAGTCATTGTGGATAATCATGACCTATATTTTTTTGTTATATACTCTTAGAATATTGCCTCTCAAAGCCTATCTGTAATCCAGATTTCCTTTGTCTGAATGCACCACCTTGCCATTTTTTTAATAACCCCTTTGGTCTCGTAGCATTGTGGAGGTCTCCTTAGACTCAATAATTTAGTGTATAAAAATATTTCTGGGTTTGTCATTTTGTTGGATTTGGTGCTGCTTTGGAATGTCAAAATTCAAGCCTCTTGGTTTGCATTAAGGAAGCAAACTTCAGTAGGCAACCAAAATTTACAAGCAAGGTTGAGTATTAAAACAGAAAATCATCCATTTTCGACACGTGATTAATTAATAACAGATACGATATCCATCCAACGTATATATAAATATACGTATTTGAGATGGCTTGTCTAGTTTTCCACGTAAAATTTCCGCATTCGTAGGAAAAAAACAATGGTTTATGATGTTTGGCACACGTATGTGCTTAGATAATTACACCAAATATTGTTGGAATGAAGGAGTCATAGCTACTTGTGATGAGGCCATTCATTTTTTTTGTAGTTAAGACTTTGAAATGAGTGTTTTGGGATATTCTTGTTGTTAGGTTTTATATTATTGTGACCAAATTAAAACTCCACCCCACAAATTGTACCCAATCAATGTCGTTTCTGTCACACGAGTGCTATAAAACTATTAAACTGTTGACTCTATTATTTTATTTCTTAGTTCTTGTCAGAGTTTGGTTATTTTATATCAATATGATGTTTGTCGTATTAATTAGGCTTAGAGATTAGTTAAAATAATGATGGTATGATGAAGAAAATTGCAATACAAGTAATATACTTGAGTGTGTGTGCCACGCTTTAGTAACATTTAACATTTTTCCTCTTATTTTAATGATTTTGATTTTATGTACAAGCAGTTGACACCATTCTTTAACATTCAGGTAACTTGATTCCCTAAATGTCTAATTTTACGGTTTGGAGAATGGGTGGCATAACCTAAATAATAGGTTGTATGACTTTTGAGGTTTTTGCATGTCTAGCCTACGGTCGGCCTGAGTGGTTTGGAAAAAAGTGCGGACTATCTGTAATTAAATAGACTACTTAAAGTAATCCAAAATGTGTCATTAAAATATAAGCAAGTTTGAGGATTGTGGCCGGATTCGGTGGTGAAATCTTGGCCCACTCACGTCTTCCTTTAAGGTCATGGGTTCAATCTTACGCTGTCTCATATTTATGGGTGATTTTTTTCACATGCTGTGGATTGCTCCCTACTTGATATTAGCTGCTCTCTCCCGTTTCTGGGAGATGATTCCCGGACTGCATCTCAGAGTCATATTTCAGTTAGTTTCGATTGTTATTTGAGCATATATCAGTACAATATATATATATAGTAACTTTACTTTAAGTGTATCTTAATTTTAAAAAGTTAAAACAAATCAATCAAATTCATTCATTATATTAAAATTAAATAGGAATGAGAATTTGTTTTAGAAGAGAGAATGCAGTTGATGAATTTGATTGGTTCGTCTTAACTTATTAAAATTAAGAAGAACTAATAATAAAATTATTACAATTATTATTATATATAAAAGCAAGTTTAACAGTTTAGTCAGAGAAGCTTGGT
This sequence comes from Nephelium lappaceum, assembly GCA_021234005.1. NCBI lineage: Eukaryota > Viridiplantae > Streptophyta > Magnoliopsida > Sapindales > Sapindaceae > Nephelium > Nephelium lappaceum. Next base: position 6,901,592 of record CM037998.1, read on the forward strand.
TGAACGAGAGCCAGGGGAGCTGAACTCAACTTAAAAAAAAAAAAAAAAAAAGTCTAAAACAAAACAATGATGATGGACTGAGAGCATTAATCCATTTTTGCAAGAAAAATGTTTCTTGGGAGAAAAACAAAAAAGCTACTACCTGCGTCCGGTTCTATAAATAATATTCTGTAAGTATATTCTTATTCTGTGAAGTGCTTTTTATTCAGTCAACCAAAACATTCCCTTCCTCACACCACCCCCCCTAAAAAAAATAGAAATTAAAATGTTTAAAATTTGAAAGCACTTCAAATGATGTATATAAGAATAAGAGAGTTTCATCTTGGGTTTGATATAAGTGGGAAAAAGAGCTTTTACTACTTTTGAAAATGTTTTTAATGATCCATAAACATTTTTCAAAATAAGATTCTTCACTTATTTATTCATACTCTTTCTCAAAAAGCCTATCTGGTCATAATGGGCTATTATGATTTATGATTAATAAGATTTGTAATTTCAACGTGGAAAAAATGATAAATTTTGCAATTTAAACATGGATAAAGTGATGATAGTTAGGCAATCAAACTAGCATTAAAAGTTCAAAATTTGTTGCAAGTATGTAGCATTTATTACATGTGGATATAGTTGGGCAACTGGAAATACTTATCATTTGCACTTTTTTCCCGTCATTTTCCCATCAAACTTATTTTTCAAGTGGTAGAAACAGAGATATTTTCTAATTATATAAGTGAATATTTGAATCGTGTTTATAGTATTTGATTCAAAGACTCACAACATGATTGGAGAAAAATGAAATTGAATTACTAAAAAGTGATCGTATCAGCTAGGGAGTACACTTGATAAGGATTTTGTGCACATGGACCACTCCAGAATCTTGATAAGGATGAAGTAATTATAAGCCAATTTATGGCATTTTGTTGGCTAGAAATTCAATGTTAGTTAGGCCCAAATATGTCAACCATATGCAGAGTCATTATAATTCATTCAAGGGGCCTCTAATATTTTATTTGTTCAAGTAGAAATGATGAATCTAAATAGTTTTAAAGTACTAAAATCCAAAACTTTATGAAATATTTGGTTTTGATTTCGGTCCCACATAATAAAGTCAATAAACCTTAATTAATTAGTCATTAATCTGATTCGAATCACTAAATATACAAGATCACACAACAAGGATAATTCATGTAAAAAATTAACATCATAGTATGTGACTAGAACCAAGATCTTCTGGATAATACGTGTATATTTGCATGTCATTATATCTTGTTATTGAGATTAAAAAATCATACATACACACATCGTTGTTGCTGTTGCATATAAGGTAACAATTTAGATGGCGTTGCCAAATCTTATGAGAAATCTGTAAATTATCGATTTGGCTGATTAAACAACCTTGGCACGATCTCAACCTTATTATTTTATTAAGATTTGTTTTGTATAGTAATAAATCATATTATACCGTATTTACTTTGTTTATTCCTGTTCTAGAAAACATTAACATGTCTTTATTCATTGTTTTCCAAAAGAAACTTGGCCCACCAACAGAAACCACTTTGGGGTTTTGCTTTAGTTATGAGATCGATGTAAAGGTGCCCTCTCATGAGTCACAGTACGGGTAATGAATTCAACAGACTAATTCAATGGACTAATGTTTAACTTCACAAATTAATATTGAACAATAAATATTTTAATTAATAGCCTCTGAATCTTTATATAAACTTAATATTTAATGTCACAAGTACGTCACCTTTTAATATAGGTGATTGGATATTTTTCTATTAAATAAGGTGTTTGATTCTACTAAATGCATTTTGAAGCTTGTGTGAGTAGTTTTCTTCTCTTATTATATGAAAAATTGTCTTCTATTTACTTGAGTAGATATTTGGATTTTTTTCTTCGCTTATTGTATGAGTAATTATCTTTCTTTATATGAGTAAATATCTTAAGTCGTGCAAGTAGAATGTTTTCCCCTCTTATTGTATGAGTAGTTATCTCCTATTTATCGGAATTAATGTTCAGACTGTGTAATTAGTTATCTTTTGGTTATGAGAATAGATTTTTAAACCATATAAATAATATTTGATATCAGTAAGTCTTGATAGTCCTCTAATCTTTTAACTCATTCAGTATCGGTTTTAAAAAAATAAAATAAAATAAAATAAAAAATTAAACTTCACAATGTTAAGTCATTAATTATGACTATAAATTCCAAACAAATGGCTTCTTAATGTTTATATAGACCTCATTTAACATTTTAATTGCACAAACTAAAGTTAACTATAAATTACAAGTACATAATTAATGGCTTCCTAATTTCCAATGTTCACTAAAGACAAAAATTCATATATTTAAGATCATGAACGTTCCAGAAAGAACAAAAACTCTCTATTTAATTAGAAAATTAAAAATAAAACTTTATAAACTCGCTAGGGTTATGGCGTGTTGGCTACAACACACCTGCTCCACCTTTCTCACAAAGAGCATTACAAGTTCGAATGTTGGGTCTTCCAATAGTGGATAATTTGCATACAGCCCTCTTACAAGGAGGGCTAATTACATATAGGTTCCTTTAGTTGAAGGGAAAATTTTTTCTACTCAGTGTGGGGTCCCTCTCTCCTTGTTAATAAAGGGAGTAGAATTTATTAAATATTGCGAGCTAGACTGTTTCTTAGAGTAGGTATTTATAGAGTTCAGTAGTTATAGTTGTATTTATAACATCAAAAGAAGAAAAGATGAAACTTTATATATACAAAAATACAAATGATTAAAGCACAAAAATACAATTTTAATATTAGAAAATTGATTGCATTTGTCAAAATATGTTATTTAATTAAACATTTTTATTTGATTATTTTTACGAATGTAATTCGTTTGATCATTTGATTTAATGTATTTTTATGCTCATAAAATTGATAATTTTGACATAATTTATGGGTACTTAGTTTGGGTTTGTGATATTTTTCAGAAATAGAATCAAGAGACCCAATTTAAAGAACATCAACTCAAGTGCACCAGACCCAAATGTTATCAAGAATTATCAGATAAATATAAATCAGATCTTAAATGTCTCAAAGCTCATACACTTCCACCAACAAAACATTTTCAAATTTGAAAATGGTTGAGTAATTTGTAGTGATTGGTTGACATTTGATTTGTTTCTCAATTTGAAGAAAGATAGAGTGATTTGTGGGGATGAATTGACGTTTGATTTGAATTTCAAAATTTGAAGAAAGATTGAATGATTTATGAGGATGAGTTGATATTTGATTTGAATTTCAAATTTTGAAAAATGATCATATAAGTTATGGTGATGAATGTAGAAAGATTTTGAAATTAAAAGCTTTCCTTTTGGGTGAAAAAAAGATTCTCTGAAGAGTCAATTTCTTACTTCTATAAATAGAGCGTCCTGGTAGCAACAAGGAAACCAATTTCAGAGAGAAAAATCAGTGTTTCAAAAAGAAAACATATTGCTGAATTATTTTCATACTTTCTTTGTAGAATGTGTGAAATAATGGGCAAGTTAGGCTAAAGTTAGAGTATGACTGAGAGGTGATTTTAATTGTAAGGATATTGTTATTTAAGTTTGATTTCTTTCAAGTTCTTAAATGTTTATGTTGAATTCTTTTTGAAGTTCTAATTCAGAGATTATATTTTACAATTTTATATAAATTCAGTTATACTTTCTTTACGTGATTTACGTTGAAATTATAATGTCTGGTTTGATATAATTATAAGTTGATTTTCGACTGCAATATTATCAAATTGATATATTGTCGTTCTTAGATAACTTAAAATTATATTTAAGTTTATTCTTAAATAGGAATAATTTTACAAATATTATTGGTATTTTTTATTTGATATTCAAATCTATATTTTCCAACTGTCTATTTGGGACGTGAAACATGCAATTGAGTAACAAATAAAAATCAAATTTAATAACAATAAAATAAATAATTAAGTGACCCTCAAAACTTTGCTATTTTCTTTATTGGTTGTTTTATTATTTTTTTAATTTATTCTTCATTTTAAAATTCTCAAGCAATTCTCCTTTTAATTCTTCTCTATTAATTACTTGTAAAACCTCACTGTTTTGAATTCTTTTTGTTATTTAACTTCTCTGTGAGATCGACACCTTTAAACTATATTACGATAATTGTTTAACCGAATGTGATATTTTGGGCTTAACCAACAAACATTCAAAATCGTATATTAGAAAATGACCTTGTAGCTTTACACTAAATTTTAATTGTGTTCACTAAAGACAATTTTATATATTTATGATCGTTAGCATTTCCAAAAAAACAAAAACTGTCTATTTAATTAGAAAATTAAAGATGAAACTTTGTACACTTACTAGGGTTATGGCATGTTGGCTACAATACAGCCACTCTATCTTTCTCACAAAGAGCATTACGGGTTCGAATGTTGGGTCTTCAAATGGTGGATAATTTGCATAGAGCGCTCCTATAGGGAGGGCTAGTTACATATAGGTTCCTTTAGTTGGAGGGTCAATTTTTTTCATTCAGTGTGAGGTTCTTCTCTCCTTGCTAATAAAAGATAATAGAATCTATTAAATGTCGCGGTCTAGACTGTTTCTTAGAATCAGTATCTATAGAGTTCAATAGTTATCATATCAAAAGAAGAAAAGATGAAACTCTATATATACAAAGATACAAAAATTCGAAATGGTATACCAGAAAATGACTTTGTAACTTTACATTCAAAAAATTCTAAGTTTGAATTCAACATATGGATATCGATATCACAAATTTAAGGCGTACTGTGACTAGTTAGAAGGCTTTAATCCTACTTCATTATCCATTGAAAGGTCACTCGACAGAAGAGAGTTGATGACAACCTTATCTCCTGGCAGGAGAGGCCCCCCACCCCACCCCCACAGTGTCTGTTTCACATAACAGCTGGTGGCTATAAAGAATATACCTTGAACGACCAAAAATCTCCGTATTATTGTTGCTTTACATGGAAAACGAATGGAACCGGTCAAGACGTCTAAGAGATGCACATATTTACGGCAAGGTGACTAGGACCCCCACATCAGAGTAGTACTACAATAAGGAGGATACGTGTCAAGCTTCTAATCTCTTGGAGAAGAAGACAAAACCGCAAGTGATGATGATGTCAAGAGATTAACCTCAGACTTTGATCAGATCAGCCGCCATCTCTGCTTTGCATACGTGTGATAAACTAAAAACGAAGACAAAATGCAAGAAAACCAATAATCAGTGAAATCTCACCCCCCACCCAACTCCACCACAACAGCTGGCTCTTTTGTGGGGCCTCCTCACTTTTTTGCAGACTGATTTTTCTTGCTTTGCTTTGCTTAGCTTTCTTTTGTGTGTGTGCGCGCGCGTGTGGTGGGTGTGGCTTTGGCCTAATCTCTTCCGCCTTTTTTCCACGTCCAGACAAATTTGCAGCAACCATATAATGCCCCCACCTCCCCTTCTTTCAAAAATTTCAATCCCCTTCTTCGTCTTCTCGCTCGCTCTCTTGCTTTTCAACCCAAGGCCATTCTCTTCAAGTTTATCTAGTAGTCATGGTTCACATGAACAACCCTGAATCATCCCTGCCTCCAGGGTTCAGATTCCACCCTACTGATGAGGAACTCATCCTTCATTATCTCAAGAGGAAGCTTACTTCCTCACCTTTTCCAGGTTCTGTCATTGCTGATGTTGATATCTACAAGTTTGATCCTTGGGACTTACCAGGTTTTTTTATTCTTTCTTTCTTTGTTTCTCTTCTTCTATGTCAAGTTGATTCCTGTGTGATTGTTTTGATGATGTACAACATGTAAGGTGAATTTTATGTTGTGTACTAAAAGGAGGGTTGTTGTGTTTGTGATCAGCTAAAGCAGCTTTTGGTGAGAAAGAGTGGTACTTTTTCAGTCCTAGAGACCGAAAGTACCCGAATGGAGCCAGGCCAAACAGGGCGGCTGCATCAGGGTATTGGAAGGCAACAGGCACAGATAAGATCATACTCGCATCATCAATGGCAGCAGGAGGTGGTGGTGTGCAGGAGAACATTGGTGTCAAAAAGGCTCTTGTCTTCTACAAAGGCAAGCCTCCTAAGGGAACCAAAACCAATTGGATCATGCATGAATATCGCCTCACTGAGCCCCCCAACAACTTCATTGTCAACAAACCAATTAAGCCTAAAGACTCTTCCATGAGGGTATGTAATACATATCCAACCAAAGACATCAGTTTGACAAGTGTTTGATGTTTATATATTGCTGCTGATTATACTCCACTTGTGTTTTGTTTTTGTGTCTTCTAGTTGGATGATTGGGTTCTATGTCGAATCTATCGCAAATCCAATGTTTCTTCTCCAAGTTCAACAGCAACAACGAGTGATCAAGACCAAGAAGAAGAAGATGAACAATTTGTCCAAGAAACCCTTTTACCAATCCTGAAAAGCCCTCCAAGAAACACCACTCTCAATCCTCAAAAGTCCTCTTCCTTTTCCAACTTATTGGATGCCATGGACTACTCAATGTTGAGTAGCTTCCTGTCTGACAATCAAATGTACCAAACAGGGTTTGAGCCAACTCCTATGCTCACTCCTGGACTCCTCGACCAGCCTGGCTTCAATAATGGCATCAACAATAGTTGCAGTAGCAGCTTCATGCTTCAAAAGCTGCCTCAATTGAACTCTCCTGTTCCAAACAACGTGGAGAACAAACTCAAGCGCCCACATTCAAGTGTAGATGAGCTCATGTTCCAGCCATCCAAGAAACAACACATCACCAATTCTTGCACTGCTTTGACTAACACTACAAGTACTCATGATCATCAATCTGACACTCTTCAGTACAACTTTCTACATCATCAGTCATTGTTGAATCAGCAGTTAATTTTGAGCCCTCATCTCCAGTTCCAAGGATAAGTGGATCAACCAATCTCTAAAGAAGTCTAAAATGGGAAAGAAAAGAAAAAAGCAAAAACCATAAAAAGTATGAAAAAAATAAAATAAAAAAATAAAAAAAAAACCAAAACTTGTTGAGGTAGCCAAGGCCATGATGAAGATGTGTACAAATTATTTGTGTGATTTTTTGTGTTAGAAAATGACACAGTTGAATTCTAGTCATATTGAACTACTTTAACCATGGTATCAAAAACATGATTCCATGTTAAAAGTCAAAAGTTGGTGGAAAAAACAAAATTGCACTAAGGGAGTTGATAAAGTGAAATCATATATGATTTTGTAAAGACTATATTATATAATATATGTTTGAGTTGGCAAATCAAGTTCATACTCTGTAGATTTAGTACATGGTGTGAAAATGATTATTATTCATGTAAAATACATTTATAATTATCTACTATAATTTTATAACTCTCTATTATTAATAATTCAATTCAAATGTAAATCATGATCTCTTAATCCTGTTACGTGTGAATGAGATGCTAATGAAGAAGCTTTTACGTACTATCAGAGAATTCACTACTCTAGTCAAAGCTGATCTTTTTTTTTTTGTCTAGATGTGATTGTGCTTATCATTTTGAATTATTATTCTTGTGATATGTCATTTACTGTTTAAATTGCTGTGCTTAGGACCCTGAGCATTAAAAGATGGATCATAGTAATATCCTTTGAGCTTGTTTTATGTCAGTTGCAAAGAATAATTTCGTCACTAGAGGACAATAATAACATACATTAATCAGCATAACTGGCACTTCATATATAAGTATTTAAAATAAAGTCCTTCAAATTCATTAAAACTTTTCCATGTAGAAAGATATGTCAATTTGCAAGAAAAATGGAAATAGAAAGGCCTATATTTTCGTTAAAAACAAAGAAATAAGAGTAATAATTATCGAGCGTGGTAAGTTACATTAGCGGTGGCAATCCCGCTTGATATACTTGTATGTGCCAAGTTTAAGCTCAGCGGCCACTAAATTGTGTGGCAATTGAGTCGCGCCACAACATTATTTTCATTGGTTATGATTATATTCTAAGTTATCAGTTATCCCCAATCATTAAAAGAAAAATAGTCATAATTATCATATACAAAATTTTATTATTTTCTTCATTAATTTTATAATATTATAAAATTAAAATATGTGAAATTCCGTGTTGACCAATATTAAAATTTTAAGCGTGGATAGTTGACAACTAATAGGGTTTGCACGAATGGTGATGGATTTCTTGTTGTAGACGCCAAATGGAATTGGTACAAGTAAAGCATATAAGCATGGTCCACTCCAGACCTACAAATTTGTATTGCATGTATAATTGGTTCCATTATCTGCTTTGTTTATTACAATTATTCTTGCGATCACACTATGGTTTCTTTACATTATTCTTGTGATCACACTCAGGACACGAGTCAGGATTCGATTTTTCTGTACCAGCATTGTGACAACAGGGTGTGCACGTGGTTCCTGGTGGATGGCACGTGCTCATTGAATTTTGTTATGTGTTAGGTGGAGCAGCCATGGCACTACTAATTAGCAGACAGCAGAGCAGATGCCGTACAGTGGCATTTCGCATTCAAATCTTCCAAGCAATTAATTAAGTGTATGCATTTGTTCACAAGGGGATATCATTCATATCTTTGACATTTATTTTGAGACCAAACATCCTAGTCTCATCCATGTATCATGTACTTTTATATAAATTGTTCTCAAAGTGCGGATCCTGTCGTATAAAACAATTTTATACAGTTATATTTAACTTCAAGCGTGGAATTATGTTGTGTATTATAAAGTTATTTAATAGTGTTCAGATTCATATTTAAGTCCTACGATCAAGAGAACTTAATTATTTATTTTCAAATCCAAGTAGTTGATTCCAGGATTTAGAGTCATGAAAAATGATTATAATTATAATTTATAAATATAGCCGATAAACCTTCAATCGAAGTCAGTAGGCTGTAGGCTTACGTGTGATTCGGAGTCTTTACTGTCTAAGCTTGGTGCTTAGAGGGCAACAAAAAATTTTAACCAATAAAATAGAGGAGGGATTGACTGCATAAAAGAAGCCACGTAGTTCGATAATATGAAGCCACATCAAAGCACCAGGGTGAAAAGATAAAGATACTCTTCACTGAAGGAAGGGAAAAAACAAAAGTAATAAAACACTTTTTATCAACCTTAAGCAACCTCCACGGCTGCCACCGCGCTGACCCTATCATATCACACCGGCCATCGAAGTTGATCTTTGAAATTAATCATCATCATCATCAATCCGCTCTGAATATGCTTAGTCAATCATCGAAGCCCATCATCATAAGAGTCAATCATCTTCATTGTCAAGCTCGCTTATTCGTCTATTTCATCAATATTCGCTCGTCGGAGATTAGTTTGTGAACATAAGACTCTATTTGCAAACACAAGCTTTTTCCTATGTTCGCAAATTGAGTTCATAAACACAACAGAAGCCTGTGTTTTGTGCTGCTCCATTTCATCAACACATATTCCTCTTTTTTAAAAATTTATGTTGTTCTGCTGTTCTACAATGGAACAGTCTGGTGACAATCCATCTTTACCATTCATTTATGTTTCACGAACAGCCCGACAAATAGTTTAAACTAGTCTATTTACTTCTCTAATTTTTCTCATTTAAAGTCAATCTTTTAAACAAGAATATTTTTGCCATTAAAATTTATGAATAGTGAAATTATGTTATTAAAATTCACTTCAATTTTTTAGTGCTAGTAAAAATATACTCGGTTCTTTAATTTTGTATAAAAACTAATCCTATGTTTGTTTTATATGCAAACATGTAAAATCAAATCAATCCATTCTCGTTAATGCAACATGATTATACTAATGCAAGCTGTTCTGACAATGAGATTGGAGCTATAAATTGATGGCACTTCATGAGTTTAAAAACACACAGAGAAACGTGGTCTGATTCGATGGTAAGTCATGACTCAACTCACAAATCTTCGAATCTCACCTGACCCATTATATGGGCAAGTTTCTCCCCACCAGCTGTGTTCATGATATCCAAATCAAACAAAAGCAAATTACCAAGTCAAGACTTAATGTAGGTTTCAAGACTTAAATGTAGGTTTACTTTTAATTTTTCTTTCATATAGATATAGTCAGGGTTGTTTGCTCGATTTGCAAGAAGTCTCAATGTTTTATATGTTTTTTTCTCCAAGCTTAATAAATGCTTAGACTTTGAGCATTGTATTATCTATCTAAGAAGCAGGAAAGTCCAGTTATTAACAGCACCTCCCTTTATATATATTGAAATTAATTACGACCCATTTTTCAGTTTCTTTTAATTCATAATTGCTGAACTGTGGTTTGTATTTGTATTGTACCGACTTATACACATATACACATAAATTATGATATTTTTTTTATTATTCATATCTCAACATAATAAGGATGATTGCACGTTGACTTAGTTCATGATATCCAAATCAAACAAAAATGCATGTTTTCAATGGAGGTTTCTTTTGATTCATTCATGAAGAGACAGATGTGGTGAACAGAGACTTTCTAAATTCTCCATGAATCCAAACATGAGTTGAATTTCCATTCCCAGCTTCTTTTTATATACTTCTTTTGTATGCCTGTGTGTACAATATTTCTATAATCAAAATTTGTCCCAAGTTTTTTCTTGCAATCAATCGATTTACAACGGTACATATCGATTTGCACTGATGTAAAACTTGCTCTACGCAGATGCAAATTAATTTGCATTGGTGTATATTGAATGGTCTCGAAATAAAAATTTAAGGACGACTGCTGAAAAGAAAACGACCCTATGTGTATGTACAACATCTCTGTTTTAAAGTAGGTGAATTATAGAGGGTCAATAACGCATGCAAAAGAGCACTTAAGCGACGTAGAAACTGATAGGTTTGTTGTAAGGTTGGTGTCCAATTGAGAGAGCCAATGTGATATTGAAATCAATAAATTTCAGGTGCTACTAAATTATCAGATGTAAAAGATATATAAACCTCTTGTTGATTGAAACTACTGATCATCAAATCACAATCTCAAACAACTCATATCAGCAATAATGTGTGTATTCTTTCGACAATTATTAGACCTTCCAAATTGTAAAGTAAGACCTATTCGCCTATATAAGGGTTAAGGAAGCTTACTAATGTCAAGTAGTCTAGAGAGCGAAGTGAGTTTTCAAGTTTGCCTGTTTCCTCTTTGCAAAAGCTTTGTTTAATGTGACTATGTCAGATATCTTTTTCTATTATTTCGATCTTGCGTTTTTTCTTGAAGTTGTGTTCTGATTTTTAATTTTCTAATGTAGTCTGAATTACCTGATGCACAAGGGAAAGCTGAACCGGAATACAGTTAAGATCTTGGGTAAAAGCCGACTCATAAACTTCCTTTGCTTCTTCCTTGCCACCACAACTTGATGTGTGAATGGAATTGCTTCAACTCATCATCAAGCAGCCTCCTCTCCTCTGTATTGTTTCCCAATCTTCTCCACAATTGCACATTTCGTCCATACTCTTCGTATGCCACCCCCAGCTCTTGCTTTAGCAAGAATCATTCTCCCTCCCTGCTTCTAAAATTCAATCTTGAATGGCGCGAGCCAAATCTCCTGTTAGTTGGCTATAGCTGCATAAGCTTCTTGAAGGATTGCAAGGGGCTGTAGCCACATCCCCAGCAAACCCCTTCTCCTTGGTGTACACTCTTCAGAATCCACCATCCAAGTCCTTTTCTATCCACTTCTTCCACACCAATCCCAATTGTATTTGCAATGACAGCTTGACGAATCACCAAAGACACCACTCTCTCCGCAGCCTCGACTTCTCCATGAATAACCACTTTACGCCTCAAAACCCTTACTCCCTTTCTCAATAATTTTCCCCACCAAGTACTTCATTGGCTTCCTACAACTTGGCTGCGGTGATCCTAAGTGCTGGCTCTTTAGGCAACTCCATCATAGCTCTATTAAAGTCTCTCTTGGCATTTTATAGTATGTCTCCAATCTAACCAAGGCCAAACACAACTCACATTTAAAGGACAACACTGTACTACTACATACAACAACAACCTAGCATCTTCCTCATTTGCTAAATTTACAACAGCCTTCCACAACTGAATCGAATCAAGTCAATCTTTTCCAACCCATTTCTCATCAGTCTACTTTTATTAACATCATCATGTTCCAATGTGGCTGCCTGTAACTACAGCTTCATAGAATAAGGCATCATTTCTAACCACTAGCAACAACAGCTTTAGCCTGGTCAGGACTCACAAGCCTACAAGCTTTTAACCAGACACATCCTCCTTTCAGACACCCCTTACAACCTCTTTGTATCAACTGTCTGGCTGCTGCAATCTTCCTGCCCACTTCCTCCAACGGTCCAACCTAATCGCAGCAATCCAACCAGGCGGGTGCGTCAGATTCTTTTGAATCACATTCTTCAGCAACAACCTAACCTTTATTATATCGAACATTTCTGCATCACTTGATTTCTTCATATCCTTCAAACCAGTCGAGTATCTTCCGAATCCATCACAGTCAGTCCCCAAACAGAATCAGACAAACAATCCAACTCCCTTCACCAGGGCTGTCAAGTCAGAAGTCTCCTTTGAACAAGACAGATAGTTTTTGGGTTGTAATGCAGCTGCATGCTGTTGCTCATCTCGCTTCCCCCAACAAAGTATCAGGAACCAGTACAAATCTTTTGAATCTCTTCTTCGCTACCGAATTATTTATGATGAAGTAGAGGCCAAAATTGGTTAACTAGTGTCAAAATTGAATAGATTCATCATTGTTGCTAACGTAATACTCTACCAATACAGAAAACAGCGGATTCCAAATTCAGGGTAACAGAAGGGAATCTTCTTGCAGGATAAAGTGATGGCGCTTGAAAGAATTTTGGCTTGCCTTGGCAAGCATCAACACTCAAGAACACTCGTAGTAAGCTACTACCGGTTCCCATATCAGAAAAATGTCAAAGAAGAGTATCTAAACATTGAAAAGTACTGAATTGTAAATGAAGGGAATCAGGTTTAGCTGGATCCTGAAACATTTTTATCATGCTTTAGGATCGATTTTACAGAAATTTAAGTGCCAAATATTAGCCAACATATGAGGAAATACACTACAAATAATGTTAAAAGGATTGACAAATGGCATGGCAAACATCAGAAGTATCCAATTATACAATGGTAGATTCTTGTTGCTTTTACTACATAGGTATTATCGCAGACAATAGATATCCGGATAAGAAAATAAAGTAACAGCACAAATTCTTGAGTTTTCATCACACATCAAGAGGTTCACACAAAAGCCAAGTAATACACAAACCACTCATTGAGAGAATGAACAACAATCCTCCCAAGTTATGCTTCAGCAAACACAATACAGCTTACAGAGATGGCACTACTGATACACAATTTTCCTGCATATATGGCCAACAAAAAGGCCAAAAAGAGAATATATATATATAAGTACTAGAGAAAAAGTTATAGAGTCAATAATTTTGTCAGCTGAATAGATATTTGCCGCATAGGATAGAAATGTTAATGCCCTTAAACTAGATGTATCTTAAACCTTTTAGATTGAGATTTCAAAATCAGAGAGTTCACAGCGTCTATAGTTGCAAATTGAAAACAAACGGAGACATGTTAGAACATTCAGTCCCTAGCATTATGTTTGTTAGAAACTTACAGTAGGGGACGATCTTCCATCGCTGGTTATCTCCCTTTTTCCATTGCCAAAGAACAATAGTAGTGCCATCATGGACACCACCGTGTTTCTTATCACCATTAAAAGCATCTACATTCAGGCGAATATTATTGACCATTCTTATGGTTCGGTAACCCTCACCCGTATCCCTGCTCAGAGTCCAGAGTACAGATTCATCAAGAATATCTGGATTGTAAGCTACCAGCTGCACCTGCAGACATATTTTTATGGTTGAAGTTTAAGTCAGCATATCATTATTGTTATTTTTAATTTCAAGAAAATAAAATGAAAAAAGATATCATGGGGGGTGCTCTCCGCAAGCAATGCCCCATACTTTCCCATTTTGGCATGAATGAAAGGCAGAATCCAGATTAACATGAAGAGAAAAATCACTTTAGAATAAACACCAACATGCAAGATTTGTAACTAAAACATATATTCTCCTCTGGTCACATGTAGTACTGAAAGTTAACTGAATACAAAGTTGTTTCTCAAATGAACTTAAAATTTAAAGTTCAATCCGACTTCATAATTGAAGCATTGAATAGGCTTTCAGTTTGTATATAAGGTTCAGAGAGTGTCTTTATATGCAAGGTGCGTGTCCCATGCCTAATACACAAATGGAATGAAGAGCGAAAAGTAGTACTTTTCATTTGACAAGAAATACAAGCTTCGAGAAGGTCTACACTACAGCACTTAGCCAACAGCAAACATTTTACTTCTTGACCATAATAGCCACTAGAACTACGTGTACAAAGGGTAGAGGTAACCAACATCAAAATGCCAAATAAATATGAATGCTATACTGATACGTTTATATTAATTATATTTAGAAGAAAAAGAAAGCCCCAATTGTGATCCAAATAACCCACAGTCAACCTCCTTTCATGGCATTCCCACCTCCATATCATCCTTAGGATGTTGCCTATAGATGACCGATCACGAGATTATATGCTTCAACAATTCTCTATTTCCCTACAACTCAGTTTCTAATATTACATTACTACTCTTTGTGCATAATGAGTTTCAACCGCCGAAAGTTATAGACAAATTCTTACTCATGTTTTTATGCTATATATAGCCTATAAATGAGACTCAAGTTTTGGAAACATGACTTTCTATCACGAGAAGATTGATAAAAGAAATATTTTTCAAACTGCATAAGAAATTATCATCAAAACACATTCATAATATTATGACTATATCGAAATCTTAAACCCCTAAAGCAACTTGAAATCCATTCAGATCCGAGCATGTCCAACAATTTCAAAGCAATAATAACAAGTGTATGATTCACGATGTTAGACCATAAGAAGAGAAAACAATCTTCCCCTGCATAAACTTGCAATCAGTCAAAAAAAAATCTTACAGGTTGAGTGTCTCCAACGGAGTGCTTCATAGCCAGGCCGGTAGCTTTATTAACCAGAGCAAAGCAAGGGAAGCCCTCTTCATCTTTCACTCTAGTGCTATATTTCTCATCTTTGTACCAATGCTACAATAACATCAACAACCAAACCAACAATAAATACATAATAAACAACAGAAGCAAATCAAGTACTACAGGCAGATCAAACATTATCACTATAAAATAAAGCACCATAGATCAACAATAAACAAGTGATATCATCAACATCAATTTTATCACTACTAAGATATAACATCGATTTTATGGAGAAGTAGATAGATACCTGGGAGTCATCAGAAGGGTCAGATGGAGCAAGAAGGACCTTGTTGTCTCTAATGGTGAGAGAGAAGTCAGGCTGAGCCTTGCAGTAGACCTTGACAGTAGGTTTGTTGGAGAGATGAGAGGCAGAGGAGGAGTGATGATGATGAATGAAGGAAGGCAAGTGGGGCTTAAAAGAAGAATGGTGGGGTTCTTCTTGATCACTCACTGGTGGTGGTGGAGGTTGGTAGTTGAACTCAGGTTGATCACTCGAGTGGTGGAGGTGTGTCACTTGTGGTGGTGGTGGTGGTGGGGCGTACTCAGTTTCCTGATAGAAGTTAGAAGGAGGTGGTGGTGGTGGAGCTGAGAATTCATTGGGGGCGTAGTAGGAGGGTGGTTGAGCAAAAGGAGGTGGTGGTGGAGGGAAGTGGGGTGGTCTTTGTTCTTCTTCTTCATCATCGTTTCGTCGGTGGTGGTGGTGGTGGTGGGGGTGCCCAAAAGGGTGCTCCATTGTTGATGTTGTTTGATCACTTAGAGCTCTGTTTTTTGGTCACTGTTTGATGATTATTATATACACTACAACCAGATGCCTCAAGCAGTGTGGAAAGAAAAAGATTAACAAACTTTCTAGGCAGATGCTCAAACCATCAATCATTTTCTCTCTCTCATAGTCAATGATCAGATGGTCAGGATTCATTTTTTACAGTCAACTATCTGATTTTTTTTTTTTTTTGTTCACATTTGGTAAACCACCATGCTAAGTAATGATACAAAGATAATCCACACTACCTCGTTATAATTCTTAAAAATATTTATTTTATAATTTATGATTTTATTTGTATTTAAAATTTCTTCTAATTTTAAAAAATTAATAAAAAAATATTCATTTTATTTCTTATAATTTCATTATCAATTTATGATCATCAAAGATATTATTATTTTTTTATACTTCTTCATGAAATATTTTAAGTATTTTTATTAATATTAGGAGAGATTTTGAATAAAAATAAAAACATAAGTGGTAAAATTAATATTTTTACAAACTACAATAAGTTTTTTGATATTATCCTATGATATAACTTTCTATGTTAATTTTTTTAATCATATATTTTAATGAAATTCATGGTATAAATTTTATATTAAGTTGTTAGGAGAAGTCCAATGAAATCTTGAGAATAATAGTAAGATTTGTTATAATTTCTTTTCAAAATCACTTTAAAATTCATCCAAATCCATTATTTAAATGAAATGTGTAAGGTTAATGACTTTTTTAATACATCTAGATTTTATTGAATTTTAAATAAATATGAATTAAATACACCTAAATTTCAATAAAATTATTCAAATCTTGATTGAATATATCATAACTTTTAAAATATTTTAAATTCCATGAATTCTAATTTAAATACACCCCTTAATTATTATAATTAGGAATTGATATCTAAATCACTAAACCGACCAACTTAATCAAATCATTGATTTAATCGGATTGATCTGGTTTTGTAAACTAAAATAATTTTGTTGGATTGCTTAGATGCAGCCCTATTGCTCTAGGTTGGTTTATGAGATTTTTTTATCAAATCGAGTTGTCCAATTCAAATTACTACATACTAAAAAAAGTATCACTGCTTAATTTGTTAATTTATTAAAAAAATTAGAAGTAAAGTTACCATAATTTTATAATATATTTTTTCTTTAATATTGTCGTTTTCCAAATTTCAACATCTATCTTCTTCTCAAAATTAAATTATTAATTTTTGTTTCATTTAGAAATGTGAATAAATTGGTTTTATTGCATAATTTTTATGTGTTTTGCACTAAAATTGGATATATTATTATAATTTATTAGATTGATAATGTTTAACAGTTTAACTTCTTATACTTGTTATTGAATTTATTTAAATAAAAAATAAAGTAATTATGTTATTATAAAATTTGGTAATGCAACAACTTGAAAATTTAAAGTAAATGAAAACACAAATCAAAATTGAACTCTTTTTTTGGTTTAATCCTAACCATCAACTCAAACCGGATCAAATCGATTTTTATTAGTTTTATTTGGTTTGGTTTTGTTTCGTAATTGAGTTGGTTTGGATTATAAATTACTAAACCAATTAAAAATTAATTTGATTTAATTATAGTTAAACCCAACCCAAATCAAGATCATCCCTAAATTATGATCACCTCGAAAATATAATTCCCATTTTGGGAAAATCATTTCATAATTTGTGATTTTATAAATAAAGAATAAATATGAAATTTGAACCTATAAGAGATACAAAAAAATCATAATTCAATGTGGTTTAATGATAAAGAGCTCTAATTCAACGTAATAATATCTCGATTCCAATTATTACATAATAAGTGTTTTCTTAAAAGAATTATAAAAGAGAAATAGATAACCACTTTAAATTAAATGAACATATTAATAAAACATAATTATCACAAAAAAAAATTATAATGTTTATTCATTTACAAAAGTTTAATACTTTTTCAAAACATATCAAAATTTCCATAAACCAACTAGGTTTTTTTTTTTTTTTTAAATATGTCAACCAGTTAGTTAGAAAATAACAATTGAAATCTATGTATGTACTAAGCGACTTCCCCATGGAAGACTGTAATTTCAACGTATAGAGTTTTAGTTTATTATATATACGAAATAATATTTTTTACTTTAACTGCTACATTAAATTGGGATTTGGTTGAGAAACTCACAAAGCACAATGAGATACCATAAGATCAATTTAATCTTATTTTCACAATAACAAAATTAAAATTTATAAGTATGCAAGGTAATCCATGTTCTTATGGCACATATTTACATCTTAGGGCACAGATTAATTAATGTTTTAGAATTCAATTGAGCACTCCTGGATCGACATCCTGTCGACCCGAGAATCTCCAAATTGGAGGTCTTATTCAGGCTAGGCGAATACAAATTCAAAATCACGAGCTGCTGAATTATTTTAGGAGACTTTATTAGCGAAAAACAAGTAGTTGCCAACCACTATCCCACATCAATCTGTCTATTTCTGCCCAATTGATGGGTACTTGAACCCACAATAAAATCAGGCCAACCCATGACAAACAAGTTTTATAATATTTATCCACACATTATATTTTAAACCTATTATCATTGTTGTTGATATAATTCAGGCCACATGTCATTTGGACCAGACAAAGGGAAGATCGATTTTAGACTTTAGTTTATTAATAATGTTTTGGCGTTGATACTTGTAATCTCATAATAAAACGATTTCAAATTCTACTTACTTAAACATAAAATTACAAAATCTCTCAAAAAATAAAAAATAAAATACAAACTCTCCCAAAAAATAAAAATAAAAAATTACAAACACATTTGCTTTCAAATAAAAAATAAAAAATTACAAACACATTCCTTTCTAGTTTAGTTGATTGTGCATCTTTATATTCTTTGATCATACGGCTCAAATTCAATCATATACATTTTGAAAGTATGTATGATTCGTATTTTTTTTTTCATATTTTAACAGGAGTAGTTTCCTTTCGATAATACAAATGGATATTTAAATTACATAAGTAATAATTGATTTTAATGAATTCCAATAAAAATCAAATTTTGAACCACACGAATAATGATTGTTTTTAGGTACATCTCGATATAAATAGATTTTTAGACAATATAAATAATTATTAATCTTATTAAATTTCTAAATTTTTAATCCGTTCGGTGTGAAATAAAATAAAATCGCAAATTTGGTAACCAAACAATATTATAATTAGTTTATAAATATGTCGTTGTACACTTAATGAAACGGACAATATAGAAAATTTATTAATTGATTATGACACTATCGTTAAAATGGACAAATGTCAAGAAAATGTTGGTGACTGACAATCTGTTATTATCAAATAAATATCCCTCTCGTGCTGATGGTATTGTGTTATTCCTTTCACAAGAGCGCATACAATTTCCATCAAGCATTTGGATGATTTGATCTCTTTCCATCTGTAAAGTGCTAATTGTGCCACCGCTACTTTTTTTTTTGTTGTCGGGACCAATTACTGTGCAAGATATTTATCCACTTTGATTTCCTCTCCCCCGGATCACACAGTTTTGTTACTTAAATACGTTGTCAAATGATAAAAATCACAATAAAAATTCATCATGCATGTAGTGTCACTTGAGTCCTTGACCAGCCCATGACCCATCTTATGCGCTCCAATGTTGGTTCTTATTACAATCGTTATAACCCACCATTCTATGAGTAATGCACAAATTTTTTGCTAAAATCAATGTTTAAATAATATGGTGTGTGAGTTATCAATATTTTATAAATGATAAGATATCATATTATTTAGATATAAATTTATGTAAAAAATTTAGAAAGTCTAGTATTACTTTTATTCCATTTATAGTAGCTGTTAAAAACAGAGGTATTTGAAGATAGTATGGGCCATTTTAGAAGTTAAAATAGGCTCTTTAGAATTGACTTTAAATTAGACGTTAAAAGAAGTGCGGTTTCTATCTCAAAAAGCAGAAGTGCGGTTTCCTTAGAATTTACTGCGGGGCCAAAAGCAATGAGTTACAGACTCAATGAGTAAACCCAATGAGAGTTTGAGAAGACCATGCCTATCAAATGGTTCAAACCGGGCCTAATCAATTACACTAATTTGTACCGACCCATATGTTTGTTAAATTGTTGTCATATTGTTCATCACATTTTTCTATATAAACTACAATTACCTACAAGTTGATGTAATCAATGGGTGATGACACCTGAATTTGGAGTAGTTGGCATAAAGAATAGTAGTATCAATATCAAGTTGTACCAAATAAATGTTTGGAGTTTGGACTCCCATCGTCTATGCAAAAATAACCTCTAGGAATCATGAAAAACTACTGCGTGAGAAATTAAGAAGCAGAACAAAGTCATTAACTAGCTGTGACTGACAAGTTAAGGTTAATTGCAAAATGAAACATTGATAAGAATCCAATGGGGTATGTACACGATGCTCCCCAATACTTTGAGCCTATTGCCACGTTCATTACAAAGTCAGGACTCTAGAAAAGAAAACAAGACAAAAATTCTCTTCTCAGTGTAATACCACTGAGAAGTCCATTTTGACCGTGATTATCCATGCATATTCAGTTGAATGTGACCATTGTTAGGTATACCAGCTCCTGCATGCACCTCCTCATAAAAAATTTTTATGCCAATGTTGTTGATCTTCTTCTTGTTGTTTTTCTCTGGATTAATTGACTTTCTCTTGCAACTTGGATCAATTGTGTATATATATATAGACATGCATGAGGCCTCTAACTGATCTTGCCATTTCAGTTGTCCTAATACCTGCAATGATGGGAGGAGTTTTTGAACAGGAAGATTTGGGTCTGATATAATTTTGAAGTCTACATAATGCGTGGCCAGGATTCAGGAATTGTTTTTATCAGTATTGACGTAAAATTTAGGTACAAGAATTGATATATTTTGAGAGAAACGTTACGAACTTAGTAAGAGAGACATAATTGTACTTCTTAATATAACCATTCTATATGGCATAAGAAACCGAATAAGGTGACATCAAATTAGAAAACAAACAAACGATACTAAATTTTTATTTTTATAAAACGACAGTATGTAAATGCTGACATACGATGCTTCATAATATAATTTTTTTTAATTATTAAATATGTATAAATATTTTAATAAATTTATTTATATCATAAATAAAAAACATATAAACATTCATATATATTATTTCTACCATCAATGCCTCTTGATTTTTTAAAGTTAGGACGAACCATTTAAATTCATCGATTGCATTTAAATTAAATAAGAGAGAGAATTTATTTATAAAATAGAATGAAATAGATGAATTTGATTGGTTCATCCTAAGTTATTAAAGTTAGGAGATATAGATGGTAGAATTACTATATATATATAGTGCTTTTATAATTAGAACGTTCTAACATTAAAAAGTTAGGACGAACTAATCAAATTCATCAATTCCATTTGAATTAAATAGGAGAGAGAATTTATTTTAAAAGAAATAATGCAATGGATGAATTTGATTGGTTCGTCCTAACTTTTTTAAAATTATGACGTTTTGATTATAAAAACATTATATATATATTTCATAACTTTGTTCAAGACCAAAAGAAAACTTTGATAAATATTTCATAACATTGTTCATGACTAAAAGAAAACTTTGATCATGACTTGCTTTTTTAGGATTAAAAACTTTAAAGTATAAAATATAAACCCAAATCTATAATTTCATGCATGGCGCATTTGAAAAATACTTTTACGTTAAAGTGCTTCTGTTATTTTTTAATATAGAAGTGCCTTTAAATTTTAAAAACTACCTACCTATAGAATATTAGAATGTTTCTAGAAAAGCATTAATTCCTAATGCCTTTTTAACCTTAAAAAGTGTTTTTGTCTATATAACACAAATTAAATATAAAAATAATTAAAAGTTTTAATTTAAAGATTGACAAAAACCATTGATTTTTCTTTTCTAGTTTTGGGGTTGCAGTCAGGACAGAGACACACCTGTCACATTAGGGCATTTCTGTTGCTTTCTTCTCCTGTTAAGTCTGTTAGCTTGATGGTCAGGGGCGGTTAGGTGTAATAATCTGAGTGGGTAGTTTAATTTCATTTTATTGAACAAAGAGAGACAAATTGGAGAGCCCCTACCAAAACAAAAGCAAAAGTCAATTAGATTGACTTTCAATGTATCAAATTAATCTAAATTAAACTAGTAATTAAAAATTTTCTGATTAATTAAAGAAGATTATCTTCATCTTAATCAAGGTGACATGTGATGAGTACTATCTTTCTCCCATCTGTCTCAATGCCAGCCAACTGTCTCAACCTCTGAAACAATTCTTGCTTTGTTTCATTGGCTTATTGCCTGCCTCCACTTTAATATTCTTAACTCTGTAATTGGATTATTTTCATTAGGGAGATTAGGATTTACGTTTTCCCAATCAAAACCCAAAACTTTATTATAGTGTTGTAAAGATTTTTCATTATACTTAAAAAATAAATGTTCTAAATTTCAATATATATATATATATACATAGTACTATTTAAAAAGGATATTTAAAAGGGGTTGTATTATAATGAGTGATGTTACCTAAAAAAAAAAAAATTATTAGATTGATTTTGAATTATGTGAAATTTGACTTAGTAATAGTACTTACATAGATTATGCGATGATAGTAGAACGATTTTACTCTGAAATTTCAGAATATTTTAATAATCTATTCAATATATCAAGTACTAACTAATTATATTGATACATGTATTTGTCATTATTGATTTTGGATTACGAATACTTTGCTAATGTTACAATTGCAAGATATATAAAATAACTGCTAGCTTGTCCCCACTCGGATTCTCAAATCTGAATTGGATTATTTTAAATATAGAAATTAAGATTTAAGATTTGTCAAAGAAGAATCAAGAATTTTTTAGGGTTAGAACAATTGGCAATGATCTGATGCTCCAAGTTATATGATTATTAAATTTCATCGTGAATTATGGATGAAGGTTGAAGAAAGTGATGAATTGGTGCTAGTCTTTGATCTTGTGGCTCAACCTGAAAGGAAGATACTATTATTAAGCATCTATATCTATTATATATATGAAGTAATTTTGGTATAGTGAAATTTGTTTAAAAAAATATTGAATATGTTTATAAAAATATTATTTTACATAAATATAATATATATATATATTTTTAAAAAAAAGTGAAGTATTGTTCATAGATTTTTATCAGAAATTCATTTCAAATTTTAGTTTTAAATACATTAGAAAGTATATAAGTTGTTATTTAACGTAGTACTCCAATGATGAAGTCGAGGGTGGAGTGGCAAACTTATAAAATTTACATCAATCTAACTAATAACTTTTCTTAAGACTTTTTTAGTTTAATTTGACTTAAGCAGTCTAGAAAACATTATATTAAGTATAAACTAAGGTGGATGAGGTAGACTAATTACATTAACGAGAAATGAACAAAGTTGAAAACACAATAATAGATTGGAATGGTTATTTTAGGAAAAGTGTTACTAACCCATGATATATTATAATAAATGCCTTTAAACTATTAGATGATACTCCAATATGGTCTATATATTTTTCTATTCTATTTTTTCAAACACAAATCTAATCATAGATTATAAACATTTTATCAAACTATGTAAATAATTGTACGAATAGTTCTCGAAAAACAGTCAGATTATATCGATCTCTTGTAATGTAAGCAATACTTTTATAAAATCAATTCCCTCTCATCAATCTTAGATTCAAATTTAATCAAATTTCTATATCCATGGATAGTGTGTGTGTGTGTTCTGTTGCGTCTTGGGCACCACATTTATTTTTCTGAAAAAAATAAATAAATAAAACTTGACTATAGGAATGACGTGTTTAGTCATCTAGAAGACTAGAAGCCATTTTCAAAGGGGTTGCGTTCCAATAAATCGCGCTCCTACAACTTGATCACGTCGACCAACGATAAAAGAGAGAAGAAGTCTAAAAGCGATGAGGTGTACTGTGTCGTCAGGAATCGTCAGCCACTAAGAAGTGTTCTTTGCTTTGCAGTTTCGATTTGGGCCCAAAAAGTCAACACTTTTCAATTTTCATGAATTATGAGAGAGTTGAGCCAACATTTTCTCAACCCTACTGTTCGGGTCCACACGTTATTCTATGTTCAAAATATTTAAATAATTAATTAATTTCTAAAAAAATAAATCAATAAATAACAATATTAATAATAAACAATTCCTTTATTATTTTATTCCGCGTATTTTTTTTCCGTCTCTCTCGCTCCACATGGTAACAACAATTAAAAATTTTTATTATTGAAAGATCAGAAAATATTAGTGAGGTGGCCTCAGGGGCCACACGTTTTTGAACACGTTATGTGACCTAAGATGCAAAGAAAGAGCTGACTCAGCATGATTAGAATCTCTACTGTGAACACCTAGGACGGGTTATCTTGGCCCCAACCTAATTCATATAAAATAAAGATCCGGATCTGATATGATGTTTATTTAGAATTGAAATAATGATATTATATATATAGTTTTTTTAAAATTTAATATTCAATAAAAAATTTATCATAACTTGTTATGATTAATCAATACATAAACAAATATGTATAAACGAAAGAAGGATTCTTAATTAATCTTTTATTGATGCTAAACTTCTTATGGGAAGAGTTTAAGTTTGAATGATGTATGAAAAAGAAAAAAAAATCTAAAAAACTTGACCATTTACCTTTTTGGATGTTGATGTATTACCAGATTATCAAAAGATTAATAAAAAATGATGGTAGAAAATCCTTACTCGTATAAATTATGAATAATGTTAGTTTTCCTAAATGTTTTATTCAAATAATATAATATATCAGTTGTCAACATCATATATTTATAACTTATATATCATATTATTTATGTATAAATTTAGATAAAAATTACGAAACATACAGTGGTACTCATATAAAAATGTGATATGTATGGGGAATATAATTAAATCGGATTATTTTAATGTGTTTAACTGGTTGATGATTTGCTGTTGCGACTCGCGAGAGAAGTAGTGAACAAATTCTATGCAACTGCAAAAGTAGAAATTTGCTGTTCAAATTTCTCTGTGTCGGCGCCGGAATGTTTTAACTTTTTCTAACAACCACCGCTTTCGGTTTTGTCATAGATTTGGAAACATACGAGTGTGTGTATTTATCCAAATACGTATGAGTGTCTATACAAAAACGTATGGGATGTGTCAGTGATTAAAAATTGGAAACTGATTAAATTAAATTAAGATGGAATATCAAGTTGCGTGGACTCTTTTCATAGTTGAGTATGGTGGATTAGAAGTTGCAAATTCAAAGTTGTTTTGGTTGCTATATATGGAAGTTCAATTTAGTTGATTTTATATGAAATGGTTTTACTTCAATTATATAGTTACAAAATGTAAGAGGTTAAAGTCAAACCTATTTAAAATTCAATTCAAGTTGTTTGAATTAGTTAGTTGAGTTCTAATTTATGGATTTTGATTTACTTATCCTCAAGGATTGAATTGAATTTAGGTGTTGAAAATCCATATTAAAACAAAATTGATCACTTTTATTTTATTTCATTTATGTTGAAATGATTCAAACTTTATTATAATATTAAGTTAAATATATGATCCACCAACAAATCATATTAGACAATGGTAAATCTATATATATATTTTAACGTAAATACCAAATAGACCATAAATCTATCAAAATTTGCAGTGATGAATCACGAGTTGGACGAACAAAATATTTACTTATGTGATAAAAGAATTACTTTCATAACAAAATCTGTAATCTACATAAAATTTATAAAACAAAATTAATTATTAAAAAAATAAACAGTACTTTACCCGCATGAATTGATTGGCAATTGGATCAGTAAATCTCTAATTAAATAATAAAAACATCAATTTTAATATTTAAATTATTATTTTCTCTTGAGATAGGAAGTTAATCCAATTCAACCTTTAATTAAAATATAACATCATCTTTTGATTAATATATGCTAACTTTTGTAAAAGTCACATGCAACTGTTTTGTAACAAATATATATGTTAAAAAAGTAGCTCCTCTTTCAGATAGATGTAAACAACTAACCAGTGATGTGACATATTTTATTTATTTTATTTATACAGGCGGAAGAATAAGACTTATAATTTTTCTTTCAAAATAATATTCCAAAAAAGAAGATATATAAATATGTCATAAAAACAGAAAGCTGGCCAGCTAGCTGGCTTCTTGTAAGCTCCTTCAAAGCTTCTCTCTTTTTTTTTAATCTTATTTTCTTAATCTTTTTGACTTTAGGGTGTAAAACAGTTTCCTAAATTCCCTCCATTTGCAATTGCAAAGAACTATCCCTTTATTCCAAAATTCCAATTTGCATGCTTAGTCATACAAGTATATAAAATACAATGAGTATACAAATATGTATTTCTATTAATTATTACAACTTGTGGAGAATTAGCAAAAAAAGCCAAAACAAACCAAACTTAAACCTGCCCATCTAAAAGTCTAAATTGACTAAAAGTATAACCTTGTCTTTTAAGAAAGTTAAAAATATCACGGATTTTATCCATAAATATAAATTTAGACGGCTATACATACTTTACATTATTGTTATATATCAAAGTTAATAATGAATGATGAATGGTAATCATCACTCAAATTAAAAACGGAAAGGGTACTAAAAAATTAAAAATACCCTAGTGGGGTATTGCTGGAGGATGAATTGGAGAAGAAGAATTAAAGAACATGCAATGGAATTCTCGAAAGGTTAGGTTAAAATTCAAGTAGATAAAGTTGATATAATTTAATGTGAAAATGCAGCCTTGGAAACATGCACGGATGGGGTCCTCAAGCCCAACATAGAAACATGCTTTTACCATTTCCTTTTTCACACATTGAATTTCAAACATAGGCAGATATAGCTAAGAAACCACACACAACACCACCACCACCACCACCCCACCCCACCTCACCTCACCCCACAAAAACACAAAAAAACCAAGATAAATTTAAAATTCCATTTATGAAATATTAAAATAAAACCACGCAAACAAACAAACAAAATTAATAAAAAAAATCAATATCTGAGGCTTCCTTTGGAAGTGCCTTGCAGCCTACGGATCTTCGAAGATTTGTATCATCATCATCATGTATCAGCTCCTTCAACAAGCCCCTCTATTTAAGCCCTCTTTTTCTTCTTTTTTCTACTTTCTTAACTGCTTTCTCTTATCTTACCATCTATATATACATAAATCTTCCTTTTCTCTGCTTCTTGGTTGTAGCAGACCTTTCTGCTTTTCCTTTTTCCTTTTGTGTGTATATATACATAAATTGGTCCTGTTGTTTCGGGTTGAATACATAGAATTCTTCTGTGTTTTTCCATGGAAGAAGCCACAGTTGTGAACAAAGGAGACGACCTCATCGATCTACCTCCCGGTTTTCGTTTCCATCCAACAGATGAGGAGATCATATCTCACTACCTCACCGAGAAAGTCTTGAACAGCAGCTTTAGTGCAAGTGCTATTGGAGAAGTTGATTTGAACAAGTCTGAACCATGGGATTTGCCTAGTAAGACTCTTCATATATGATTGATTTTCCTCTTGTTTTGCATGATATATATATGTTTTTGGTTTCTAATTTATCATTTTGATCAATCCTTGTTTCTGTAGAGAAAGCAAAGATGGGAGAGAGAGAATGGTACTTCTTCTGCCAGAGAGACAGGAAATATCCGACCGGTATGAGAACAAACCGAGCAACCGAGGCCGGATACTGGAAGGCTACAGGCAAAGATAAGGAGATATACAAGGGAAAAAATTGTCTTGTTGGGATGAAGAAGACTCTTGTTTTCTACAAAGGAAGAGCACCAAAAGGAGAGAAGACAAATTGGGTCATGCATGAGTACAGATTAGAAGGCAAATTCTCTTACTACAATCTCCCAAACAAGGCTTCAAAGGTAATAAAAATATTCATCACCCTTTTCTATTTCATGGGTCATTTGATTGATTCTAGCTAAAAGGGCTGTGTATTTTAGAGTTCATGATTATCATGTCTTTTTCAGTTTTTATTTTTCTCCTATTTTACTTTTGTTTTTATGTTGGTTGGGAGTTATCTTTCATGGGGCCTCCTTTTTTTTTTTTTTTTTTTTCCTCTCTTTAGCTTCTGCTTTTGTGTGCTGATGAAGAATCTAGACTAAATTGTTTGGTTTTGTGTTTGTGATGGATTCTTTGTTACAGGATGAATGGGTTGTGTGTAGGGTTTTCCACAAGAACTCGGGGATCAAGAAGGTTCCAATTCCTGGTCTGCTTAGAATAAACTCTTTCGGGGATGATTTCTTGGATTATTCTTCACTTCCACCTCTTATGGATCCTCCAAATTACTCCAACAATAATAGACCAAGTTCAAGCTTTAGTACAGATGGTGATTATGATTTCAAAGGCATGAACAACTACCACCCCACAAGCATCAACAACAACAACAACTTCCTTGTTCAGCCTCCAAGCACTTCAAATTTCCAGTCACAAACCACCTCCTCCAATTATCACCCCCAAATTCCTCTTTTCTCCAGCTACCAAACGGGTCTGAATCCTGGCTACCTGCACCAAGGAAGAAGTACTAGTACTGATCAAGTCTTCTTGAGAGCACTAGTGGCCAACAACAATGACACATCCAGATGGGACACCAAGAACAACAACCAGCAGTGCAAGGTGGAGCAATTCTCATCGAATAATCAATCCATGATCAGCCGATCACAAGACACCGGCCTCAGCACAGACATGAACACAACCGAGATTTCGTCTGTTGTTTCCAAGCAAGTAGACAACAACAACAACAACAACAACATGGGAGCAACCAAATCCTTTGAAGATCATCTGGAGGGTCCATCCATCGGCTCCATTGTCGATTTTGACAGCTTTTGGGGAGACTACTAATGAAGAATACTTATTACTGATCCCATAACTTAAATCAGGCTTGCTTTGTTTCATAAATTTGTAGGAATATTTGTGATTTGATCATTTGAACAGTCTTCTCCGTTAGGTAAATTAAATTAATTTTATGAATTACAATACATGCTAGCTTGGAAGTTAAACGTTCTTGTATTCTCAAAATACTTGTATAGAGAGAGAGAGACATATTCATGGTGTCAATACCTCTGCATATTACAGATACTAAAGAGAAAGGAAAGATTCCATGAACATGTATATATCTATACATTGATGTAAATCTATTCTTTCTATATATTAGTTATTTTCTTTTTTTATTTTTCCACGTTCAAGTTCTTTGAATACAGTAACCAGCTGAATTGCACCAGAAACCGAATTTGAAATCAATTAATTTTTCTTGGACAAATTTATAACCGGGCAAAAGGGACTATATTAAATGTTTCAAAAAGAAGTCTAAAGTAACTGTCTTGAATTCTCTTCTCTTGTTGAAGAAGAATTAGAAGAAGAGGAGCCATCGCATTCAAGAGGTAAAAAATTGGACAAGTGGACATGTACATTTGAATCAGTAAATAACCTGTTAATTGGGATTAATTTAGTACTGGATATATAAATGTATCATTATGTAGACATTTTTATGATGAATCACGTGATGTATTCCCTGAATCTATGGAGAAGATACCTCTCTTCAAGTTCAAAGAATTTTAAACAAAGTGGCAATAACAGCTAGATAAGAGTCATATATATGTTGGTTTCCTGAACATTGGCTTCATCTTCTGTCCTAAGAAACTTATTTTGCTGTCATTATTGTTTACAGGTGCTTTACCATCACTTCTTGATTGTTTTTGTGATTGCCCAGCTGTTAAAAATTAAGGGTTAATATTCATTACCGATTCAGAAATATTTCAAATTTTGTCACTAACTTTCTGATAACGTTAATCTTTATCCGTCTCCCAGTTGCATACTTCTAATTTATTTGAAATTGTTCATGTATGAATTATTAGAAAAATGGATACAAAAACGCATTTTAAGGACCTATTTTTATTGGGTTAGAGAGTGTGATCCTACATAAGCCTCAATTTGTTATTTTTTAATTATCATTGTATTGAATTATTATTATTATTATTATTATTTTTCCTGTTTTTCTATTCGAGATTACATCTATTCTTTTATAATTTTGTTTTTAATATCAAATTGCTAGCTACTTTTTGCCTAACATAAATGGAAATAAAGTTTTGTATATTCATTTAGTACAAATGCATCTGTGATAAATTTTAAAGGAAATTTCTCACTAGTTTCGTAAAACAATAAAAGGGATTCTTCTTTTGTAATCATTTAGATCCAGGCGCTTGATTCACAATAAAAACGAGAAAAATAAGATAACCGTAATATAAGCAACACAAAAATGAACATGTTTACAGCATGAACTATTGTACAGTAGCCATGTCCTCATCCAATAACATGTTTGTTTTGATGATCAGATCAATAATGGGTAAAAGTTGGTAGGTCCATTTAAATATATACAAAAGCACTTTTAATCAAGAAAGTAGTTTTCAGGAAAAGAGAACTTAAAAAAAGGCAGATAACAGAAAACAGAAATTACGTGCAAGTTGAAGGCAATAGCATACGCTATATAAGATGTGTGATCATGAGATGAAACCGGTTATTGTAAGAGAAGAAAACCTGCAAAAAAAAAAAAAAAAAAAAAAAAAATCAAGTGAATTTGTGGTGGTGGTGGTGGATGGAGATGGTGGTGAGTAGCCAAATTAAATTTACTTTCTATTCAAAGCAAAGCTTCCTCTTCTGTTCATACTTGCAGGAAAATTAACCTCTTTTTAGGGAACCTTCATTTATATTTAATAATCTGAAGCAAAACCAAAAACATTTTTGATTAATCTTATTTTTTGGTTGATTAATTTATAATTTAATTTAATTACTTGATCAGAGAGAGAGGAAGAGGGAATATTCTCAGCTGTATTCTGAGTAATGACGAGATTAATTAATTAAATAAAATAAAGAAATATAAGACCCTGATTTGTTGCATGAAAACATGCTGACACCAACCAATGAATTGTCTCCACCGCGTGATTACTACTACTACTACAACATCGTTGTCCCTTACGGAAACCACCTTTGCTTTCCGCTTCTGCTTTCTAGCTAGCTTTTTTATTTGTTCCTGCTTTTGTGCTTCTGCTTCTGCTGTTTTCATTTTAGCATGAGCTTAGCTCATCTCCCTGTCATCCTCTTCTCCGCGTAAATCCTCAGTTTCTTTTACCTTCGACCCACCTAAACTGCCCACCGACTGTTTTTTTTTGGAAGAAAGAGTTTTTGTTACGGTTAAAAGTGTTTTTCTTTATATTATTTAAAGCAGGTTTGCTGGTAAAAAGTGTCTGTTCAGTTTGGTCAAATTCAATATTCAATTTGCTATAGTCAACATTGTCACATTTATTAGAATTAGAGAAATAACACAAGATAAATATCATGTTAACAGGAGAAAATTGTTTATATGTATCAATGAAAATTACAATCAAGCGTACACTCTTTTGATTGTAAAGTATTGCTTCTAATATTAATATAAAAAATGAATGTTTGCGAAGAGAGTTAATAACCTATCATGTAAAGGCTTGACATCGATTTTTGACCATTTGTCTTGCCCGTGACCGTGTGTCGCTTGCACGTGCATAGCAAAACCATTTATTAAGGAGAGAAAACTATGGTCTAACTAATATATTTAAGTTTTTAGCATAATGTTTCGATTTTAGTCTTGATACTCATTAAATTAATAAATAAATAAAATAATTATTTGAAGTACTTTATATAACTGATTTGTATAAATGCTTTTAAAATTAAAAGCGCTTCATAGATTCTTTTGCTTTCATTGTCCTTATATTCAAAACCATTTTCTATAAAAATATTCGGATCAAGTACACTAATATGTATTTAGTGATCTTTCTAAATATTCCTTCAATTTTCTAAATATAAAATTCATTGCAAATTTCTTCAATTTTATGCATTTACAGTTGTGCTTTTGCCTTCAATTTTCAAAGCAAATAAACCTACATTAGTGCTGGCATAATCAATATTATACATATATATATTCATATCTTAAGGATAAAGATGTGTATATGAAGCAACACTGATATTTATAATATTCTTAATTAGATTCCTTGTTGAAAAAGATTTAAAGTTCCTTGTCTTCCTGTCAACTATTAAATCACACTATACAATATGTCTCAGTTTCAATTTCATAATTAATTACAACTTTGATTTAGGGATAATTATTGCATGTGAATGATTTAAAAAGAGCATGCCCCTTCTCATTGTATTCAGTTTTGAAATATATATACAGGTATTATTTGGTGTACATGAATTCAATTATTATTATTATTATTTTTATTAACGAATTCAATTATTATATAACACATATACATATATATCGTTTTCGAAAAACAAAAAACAAAGCTTTCAATTGGAAAACCAGACAAATATCTAGGTCATCCATCTTCATCTACTTCTAATATAAGTTGATTAAGTTATTTGTGTGATTTATATGATCCTTTATTTTTATTTTTCAAAATTCTGATGGAATCATTTTGTTTTTTTTTTTTTTTTAATGAATATTCTTCTTTAAAAAAATGGTTTTTAAGTGTTATTTTATAGTCGCCCCAAAAAAAAATTGTTTTTTCATAAAGTGCTTTTCATCAAACACATAATTTTCACAATGTTCTTAAAAAAATCACTAAACATAGTTTTACAGAACTCTAGAAAAGTTTGTAGATAATCTTGAAGTAATCATTTTTCAACATCTCAAGTTTGTTTTGTTTTCAAATTATCAACCTTTGTTGTATAAGCACCTACTAAGACAGTATGAAAAGACCCAAACACATTTAAGTCATTGTATATATAAACACGTATATATTCTTTCTCATATCAAAGAAGAGACATCATAGCAAATGATGGGAAATTTCACAAAATACCTTGACCACTAATCAATTTTTAACCTAATCTCCTACCAGTTCCTTGACAAAAGAATAATTGTATTAATGAGGTTAAGTACACATAATAATAATAATATTAATAACAATAATAAATAGATGTAGATTAGATAGAATATTATCACATATATAATTAATAATTCAAAGCATATAACATCATTAATTAATGATTTGATTAATTTCCACTTACAAATTCCTTAAGATGTTTTCATAATGACTTGCTCCACTTGCACAGGAAAATTTTATCAATTACGTACGTCTGTATTTTTTATATGTAAAAAATATTATTATTTTTTATAGTTAAAATAAGCACTAAAATCAATATATATATAGAAAAGAACGTCGGCACTTGACAATAACTGCTTGTAAAGATATACAAATAGAAAATGCATGAGGAAACAAGACATTCTGGAAGGATGTCATAATTTTCTAAAACAATGGGAAACTTCTTAGAAGTTTACAGGATAAGTTTTATTTTAACGTTTTCTATGACACTAGAGAAAATATGTGCAACATGGATTTGATGTTGAAGGTGAGATGTGTTCTATGACTTTTGAAATTGGAAATTTGTGTATATATAAAAACTCTACTTTTCTCTTTTTTGTTTTCAAAAGTATGGAATAAAATCTTATCTTATAAGATTTGCATGTTTTCACAATAAAATGCATGTACATATCTGTTTTTCTTTTCTTTTCTTTTCTTTTCTTTGTTGATCGAAATAATAAAATTTACCATGTTTTTCCTGTCTCTTTCGTAGCTTCTAGTTGCTACATATTTAGATGTGGAGTAACAGTGAAGCAAAGAGGCTTTGATTCGTGATTCAAAATTCCAAACTCTATATCCACATGTTCATGTGTGAGTTGAGATTCAAATTCAAGATTTCTCGTTCAACAACATTGAGGGATTATTAATGAAACCAGTCAAAACCCACAAATTAAAAAGACATTTTCATTTGGTTTTACTGTATTTATATTTATCTAAAAAGTATTATTTGTTTCTTAAAAGATCATGTCATAATTTAATTAGAATCTGGTATTTTCAGAATTTTGAAAAGTATAGTACTGCTCATTGTAATATAAATTCTAGCCTAATACTAGATAGTGACATTATTAACTCAAGATTTTAACTTAATATTTCATTAAAGACCTAATCTAAATATTAAATTCTAACAACCACATTATACAATGACATCAAGAGAGAAAACCAATAGATGCAAAAGTCTTCCTCTAATTAATATAATTAGACTTTTCATATGTTGCCTAAATATAAGTACATATAAATATTTGCATTTTTTATTAACTACCTTTTAAACCAAAAATTTATGACATATTTCAAAAATAAAAGAAAATAGGAGAACTTTTCATTGCATTTGTTTTTTTGTCAAGCTATTTCAAATTTGGAAATTAAGAGAGGGATGTGATTAAAATTAATAATTTGATTTATGTAAATGTGAGAGATTTACTATTACCCTACCTCAATTTTCATTGTTTTTATAATATTTTCAATTCGCCCAACTTTGTTTTTTTTTTTTTTTTTTTTCTTTTTACAAAATAAATACACAATGTTAGAGACTTGCCATATATATATATATATTTTTTTTTGGTTTGTATAACTACAACACAAGAAATAAGTCTCTTCATACTACATTTATTTTTTTTTTAATATGTGAGTAAGATACGATTTGGACCTCCGTTACAAATAAGAGGAAGCAAATCATGCATGCAACTTGAATGTACACTCCAATATTGCCTATTATCAGGATCATATCTTTGAAAAGTCCATAAAAGTTCGTTAGTTTTCATATTCTATATGGTGATAAGATCTTTAGGTTCAAAAGCTAATTAACAAAATTATGGACATAAAAAGGCTGGTAGGGACAACACGGTTTTTAAAGACAACAGATTGTCTAGAATCCAAGCCATGCAAGTTCCACTTCTCATTTTCCAACTATTTTATAAACAAAAACATATTCCTCTACTTTTTCTACCTGATATAATCTGGATTTTATTTACTTTTAAAAAAATCTGGATTTTATATATATGTATATATTGATTCTGTTTATATATATATAAATATAATTATAATTATAATATCATTATGAGAGAATTTGTAAAAGTTTTAAATTTTAAAAGAATAAGTAATATGTTCTATTAAATTTTTAAAACCTTTGATATTGTATTTTAAAGGTATCCATTAAGATAATATATATTATACTTCTTCATTATCTATATGCTTTTATTTGTATTTTGAGAGCTTTAGTTCATCAATAGAAATGAATGAAAAAGGAACAGATAGTACAAGAAATGTGATTGCGAGAATATAATCTTGTTTGGACATAATATCTTCTACTCACTTTAATAAAGATTCACAGGCATGTTACCTTTAATTATTTTCTTAACCGATGTCCCACCTAGAAAACGAAAAAAGAGAAACAGGTCGTAGTCATCTATATCTAGAGTCTAGACCCAGATGACTGATGATTTAATTTACATGCTAATCATATTAACACACTTTATATTAAGTTTATCAGGAATGCTTAAGGCATGACTCATGAAAGTACCCACTTTTTATAGTAAATATCTAAAAAGAAAACCATGTACCTTCAATCGAATAAAGTAGAAAATAATGAGTACATATGAATTTAATTATATAAGTTCCGTTAAAATAATAATTACGATTAATAATGCCATACGTTGGAATCTTTTTTTTTTTAAAAAAAAAAAAAGAAAGAAAAACCAATTTTAATGTTAAAAAAAATTATAAATTCGATGTCTAACATAATTTTAAATATTAAAATATTAAATATTATAAATATTAACTAAATTTTGGACTCTAACATCCGACTACTAATATAATCTCAGTTATAAGAAAATTAAATAAATTACAAATGGATTTCTATTACTTTTTCCATTTTCAAAATTTGGTATCAAATAAGTTAAAAGTCCAATGTAAAAATGAAATTAAGTATTATATAAATAATCCGAATATTTGTTATGACCTATAATTCAAAAACCTACGTTTTAAAAATATTTAGATCGCTCCAACAAACATTAAAAAGAAATTTCTCTATATGTTGATTAATTCCATATAATAAGAGGTAGAACTTTTGTTGCCAACATGGAAGGAGAGGTGGACCGTGCACAAACAAGGACGTAGTGTGAGTGCCATTAGATTTTTGTTATTATCATTCAAAAATTAAAATTGATGAAAGTAACAGCACAGACAATAGATATAAGTGAAAGTAGATATTAACGAAGGATGAGGAAAAACAGGGCGGGGGCGATGGTATAGAACAGACGCTGCCTGACGCGGCAGTTTATGTAGTTGTTGTTAGCACACGACCTACGAAGTTTCTCCTGTGAATAGAATAAACCTTGTCTCTCACATCAAACGACCTTGTCGCTGTCGTTTCGTGTCATCTTACGTCATCTATATTCCATGTCCTTTGGATGTTCGCCACGTGGTTCCCAACTCCCAATCTACGATGCTGACCTCGCTCACCTCACTCGGTCCCACTGTCTCTTTGATTTTGATTTGCTAATTTGATTCCATTCCCTCTTTTATTTAAAATTAATTAATTATATACACCTATTTAAGTTTCTAATGATACACAAATCAATTATGTCAAAAAAAAAAACAAAAATGATACAGGAATCATTATGTTAACCTGTTTTTGTACTAAAATCTTGTTTAAAGAAGAAAGCTCATTTTATTTGTAATTAAATATTTGAATACTTTAAGTTAAAAATAAAAAAAGTTTTTGAATAATTAATTTGGGTCATTAATTAGCACGTAGGTCACCCTTTGGAAAATTTTTAATAAAAATTGATGTGGCTCAATGATAGGTTCCTCCTATTAACATGTTAAGGTCATGAGTTCCCCCCCCCCCCCCCCCCCCGCGCAAAATGAATTAGGGAAGAATATGTTATGACAACCATTCAAAAGATGGCATATATTATGGAAGGTATATATAAGTGCTTAAATATCTGGAATATTAAATTATTATTTATAGCTATCATGCAGATTGTCTTTCTATGTAGCTAGTAAATGATATACTTGTTTCGTCAAAATTTTTTATGATCTTTTCTTTTATTTGAAGTATTACAAGTAATTAGAATTTGAAAAGAAAAGTATAATTCAAACTTACGACTTTAGTGACATGAGTGTGAGAAATACATCATCAAATCAGTCTCATCTAATTCTATTTTTCGATAATTTATATTAAGAGAAATTAAAAAATATAAAGAGAATAGAAAATAATGTTTGTGGTTTCAAGACATATAGATAATCAATTGAAGGATATTCATGAACTTTTTTCAAAGTTACCTTCATACATACGGTAACATTAAAAGAAAGACTCAGGAAAATAATGATGATAAATTATGGTTTAGTGTCCCACATGTATCACCAATCATCACCCAATTAGTATGAAACCATAGTGATTCAATTTCTTCAATCAAGTGTCTATTTAACATTTCAATGGGGATGTTAATTATTTGAACTTAATTTTCATTTGTCACATCAACCTCACTCAATCCTACAGTGTTATTATCTCTTGATAGCAGCCGATTTTTCAAACTCGAGAGATGGCATGCCAGATCCTCAACAGCTCGAAAACAAAATTATAACTTTATATGTGTGGATTGTTTTTAAAGTTGTTCTTTATTTATATTTAACATTAAATCGGAATCTTAACGAAACTACTAATTAAATTGGTTTTAACTTTGAGACAGATATTTTGAATAAAATTGTTTAGAAGTATATTAGCAAAGTATTGATAAATTTCTTAATTAATCCTATTGCTAATTAATTTCCTATTCGAAATAGCTTTTTTTTTTTTTTTTTTTTTTTTTTTTTTCAAGAACAAAAAAAAGAAGTTAAGAAGTATATGCACTTTTTTAAATTACAAAAATTCTATTCAAGAGCGTTAAATAAAAACAAAACTAAATATTTTAATAAAACCACTTTCATTCAAAAGTTTTCTTTTTCCCAATTAAAGTAGTTTCAAATACATCATAAAAAAAAGAAAGTGATTTATAGAGAATCTTTTCATTACTTTTTCAATTTTGATTCAAACATGTAGTATATAATGGCCTGTTCGGGGTAGCTTTTGTTCAATCAAAGATGTGTGGGGCTTAGTTACATCATATAAAATTCATGATCATCTCCGATTTTGTTACTAAAATGACAATGACTGTTATTCGACCAATGTTATTAATTAAAAATTTGACTGTTATTAGAATGGATTGATGACCTAATTTTAGCCAACCCTTTTCAACAAACCATTCATTGATTAATTAGTGTCACCATCAATATTATTAGAGTTGAACACCTCACCATTATC
This sequence comes from Nephelium lappaceum, assembly GCA_021234005.1. Lineage (NCBI taxonomy): Eukaryota > Viridiplantae > Streptophyta > Magnoliopsida > Sapindales > Sapindaceae > Nephelium > Nephelium lappaceum. The sequence goes on from CM037998.1 coordinate 6,939,746, forward strand.
AATATGAAACCATAAGACTTCCATTTCTTCTATATCTAATAATTAAGTTTCTATGTCATGTCTTTAATTGAGGTGTTCAAATTGATGATTTTTTGAACCTGTATATTAATATGAAACCATACGGATTGATTGATCAAAATTCTTTGTATATCCTCCAATGATTTTTTGCTTGTTTGGTTTTTATTCTAATTTGTTGATTTGATAGCCTATAGAGTTCAGTTTATTAGTTAATTAATCCCAAACCATGGATGAAATATGAAAAGGAGACATTTATAAGTTAAGACATTAGTTTGATGTCTTATCGATTTATTTCATGTTAATACTCCATCATTTTGGACTTTTATTATTTGGGGTTTTTTTATTTCAACATAATTTTCATTCATCGTGGCAAATCAATCCTATAGCCTAGCAAGCCAATAAATGTGAAGTATTTTTTTCATTTTTCTACTTATTAAATCTGTTCAGATATACCAATTTGACGAACTAATATGTAAAAAGTCTAAAACATGCCCAATTCTTCTCCTACATTTAAGTTGTATATACAACAAGAAGTCAAATGCTAGTGTGTATTAGATTTGAATAGAATTGATTTGTTTCACACTGCGAATAAAACTGATTGGCACTTCTATGTACGCTTAGTAAGAGGAAAAGAAGCACCCGACATATCTGTAGGTCTTGGAATTTATTCTTTAAATTTTTCTAAAGTTTTAATTCGAAATTAATTTTCATGTGTTAATTAATGAGACACAGTCCTCGATTATTTTTTTTGCTTTCCTAATCCCTTTTTTTTTTTTTTGTGCTTAGGGGAGAGAATTTGAACTTGAGGATCCAAGCATTACTGAGAAGTGTGGTTACTAGCCATGTTATATCTGCGATTATTTTTCATTTTTCTATTCATTGAATCTAGCTATTGTGGTATGTTAATTGATAAATCCATGTGATTAAGTGTAATTTGTCATCAGTTCACACTTTCTATCGAATTGTGTGTGAACGAGACAGATATTGATTAGGAGTTTAGGACATTAAGTTAGGTTCTAAGTCAACTACAAAAATTTCAATACTTACACACTCTAATAAATTGATTGAAATATATTTGTACTCTGTTAAATAGAGAGAAATAAAAAGCAAACTATAGTTGAAATTTTATTTTTGGGTTTTATCTGAAGTTATATTGGGTGTGTTGGGTTGGGCCCATTTTCAGTTCTATTGGTTTTGACACTGAAGTCCACAAATACCAAAATCCATCAGAAGAGTTGTTCTAACACCACCCCAATTGTTTTCTAAAAACGCTCCATAACTGTAAATTTGTAAATGTACCCGTCAAACAACCAGGTCTCCGGATACAATTTGGTGTTGACCTGGAAGTGTGGCCCGAACCGAGAACACAAGTGACAGCAAAAGCGTCGGCTGTTTTTCTCATGAAGGTGAAGAAGAAGAAGAAGAAGAAACAAAGAACCAAGCAAACAAGCGAGTGTGTGTGTCGTCAATGGCTGCTTTTCCATTTGGGTTCCAAAACGTTACGGAGCAAGATATGACTCATCATCACCATCACCATCAGATACCCGAGCAAAGCGAAGAGGATATATCGATAACCCTTCTGGTTCGACACCTCCCTGAAGCCATTCCAATCGACACTCTCTCTCGCATCTTCTCCCACTACGGCGCCTCCTCTGTCCGCCCTTGCTCTTCTCCAAGGTATCCTCTCTTATTCCACTTTTTTTTTCACTGCTTCACTAGTCTACTCCTATTTTTCTTTACTGGGTATGCTCAGATTCTAATGGGTTCAAATTGGTTTTATTGTTCTCATTCGATCAAATTTGTTAAAAGCGTAGCTTTTGTTTCTGGTTTTGGAAGTGGGTTTGTCCTTGTTTTGATTTGGGTTGTTGTTTGCTGCTTCATTACTTGTTTGTGTGCTATGTTGTTTTTGCTCTTGTATGTTGATGGATTAGAATTTAGAATAGTAAATGTTGTTAATGCCAGGATTGTTGTTGTTTGTTTGTTTGATAGAAGCTGCGCAAATAATGTTGTGTGTCTTTCTTGTTTGAGGCAGACTGAGAAACTGTGCATTTGTGGATTTCAAAAATGAAGCATTGGCTTTGCAAGGACAACGCCAGTTAAATGGGTTAGTTTCTATCTTATGTGTTTTTGCTTCGTGTTTGGAATGAGATGATGGAGTCAGGAAGACATCAATTATAATGTAAGCTTGATAGTTTTTTCATATTTTTCTATTGAAGGGGGCTCGTTTTCTCCGTTTCTTATGTGCTTTTGTATTGATCTTTTTTATATTTATTGTTGTTGTTTTCAGAGTTTTCTTCCTGCCACTTTTGTAATCACTTGCTCTTGAGTTTTTCCTCTTACGATGATTAATTTACTTATTAAGGAAAACGAATAAAGGTTCCACTTTTTGTTAGTTTAGCTCTCATCTCTCAACCACTGTATATATATATGTATGTATGTATGTATGTATGTATATTGTTGATGCTGATCATCCCCTGTTTAAAATAGGCATTTAATTATTGACTTATTTGGGTTACCAGGCTGAGGTTTCTTGGCAAAGTTTTAAAGGTGGAAAGAGCTAGTAAGCTGAATGAGGATACTAAATCTAAACATATAGAACCCAAATCTTTGATGAAGGAGGCTAGCATGAACAAGGACCATGGTGAAGGTTTAAAGTCGGGATCTCTACCAGCTAGTGAAGCAATTGCTCCAAGACTTGGTGTAGACTATCCATTTCCTCCTCACCTTGAGTAAGCTTATTTATTTATTTATTGATTTTCTTTGAAGTTTTCCTTTCAACATTCAGCTTGTTCATGTATTACAATTAGATGACAGTAGGGCATCTTTGCATGCATGGTGTTAACGCTCTCTTTAATATCACTTATTAATGGCTCATGAATTGAGCCATTGATGTTTTTTTTGATTCGGGAAATTAACGTGGATGAATCAATTTGGAAGAGAGAAAGTTGTCATTGACATCTAAAGAGATTATTCTTTGCACTTATACTTTCGTATATTGTTAAATACTGTTGTTTTTGTGACTGAGAGTATGCAGATTTGAAGCACGTATACCCTGTAAAGTGGTCAGATGCATGGTTTAAACTGCCCTAAGTGTATTTTATGCAAACAGCGTATGAAGGAATATTCTAAAAAGACTTATACTGAATCTTCAGCCATTGATATCATATAACCAACTAATCCAAAGTTTATTAGAATAAAACTGCATGCTGCATCATGTGGTCAACCAAAACATTGGTATGTTGTATGCAAACACATATTATGAAATCTCACCGATAGGAATTATATCCCATTCAAATCTTTATGAAATACGACTGATGGAGTGGGTGAGAGAGGGCTGAGCCATATAGATTCTTCTTATGTTACAGATATAATCACAGCTACCACAAAGTATTTGACAGCATAATGGTCATCAAGTTATGCGATCTGAATAAATTTTTTATTATTATTATTCTATTTTATCTATTCTGTCACTTCTTTGAAATTAATTCCACTTTGCATGGCATTTGTAGCTTTCATTATCTACATATTTATGTCTTGTTATGTGACCTGTTTGTGTTGCAGATATGCTTATCCCCCACCTGACGGAAATATCCTGACCAATATCGTGAATGCTCTTATTGCTGTTCCTCGCTTTTATACCCAGGTTGCCTCTAATATCAAGCAAAGACACTAGAATGATAGATTGGTTTTCTCTTCCTTGGTTCTTATAATTAGAGCTTCAGAAAATTATGTTCATCGCAGCTTTACTTATCAAATTCCACTTACCCTCTTTTACTTTCAAGGCCTATACTTACCCAATAAGAGTGTCTTACATTTTACTCCCCATGGTAGGTGGGCATTTTTAGATTTTGAAAAGTACAAGAGGGCAAGGGTGATTTGATAAAATTAAAGGCATAATTTACTCTTACTTGTTCTTGGTCTGGCAACTGGTACTGTATTGTGTTCATTTTTGTTTACAGTTTGGGCTTTCAATTTTAGGTGTTGCATTTGATGAACAAAATGAACATTCCAGCGCCATTTCGCATGGCTCTGCCCACACCGCCTCTGCCACCTCCAGTAGCTGCACCACCAGAACCACAACCACCACCTCCTCCTCCTATATCTGCAAAGCAAAACTTGGCAGGTCAATCTAGCAGTGAGTCAGAGATGGAGTCCTCAGACGAGGTATTATCTTGCTGCTAAATTGTCATTCAGGAGTGACATATATCACAATCATCAGGGAATATATTTCCTCCTAATTTTGACCGTTGAATGGGAAACAATTCAATTATTTTTGTTGCTGTTTTGAAAAGTAACTCTTTTTTTCTTGTTTTGAATTCTTACTTCAAAAGTCTTTCTGTTACTAGTTTTTCGTTCAGTTGATACTTATTGTACTATCAATACAATATTTTAGGAGGTTGATGACAAGGGATCCTATGGAGGTTTTACAACAGCAAAATCAGAAAGAAAGCGTGCCAGGCGAGAGAATATTGTTGGCCCTGCAATTGACAAGGGTGTGGCTCATGAGACTGTTGGAGTGAAACCTTCCACCCTAACCCCGAAAGAAATTCCTATGATAAAAAAGAAGAATCCTGTATTACAGGTTAATTCTTGTCTGAGACTATTTATTGCAGGATGGTTCTCATTCAGAATATTTAAATTCTTTATCTTGGATTTTTGATAGATCAAAATTGCTCCCAAAGTAATTCAGAATGAACAGAAAGATGATAGCATTACTAAAGAAGCAGAGGAGCCCTACATAGAGGGTTTAAATACCGAAGAACTAGAGTCCAGCAAAGAGGGTTCAGATATTAAACCTTTTGCAACCCCCGAAGAATTGGAAGGGGGAAAGCTGCCTCCAGAGGAAATTTTGTCTCTTCCAATGTTTAAGGTATTATAATTGATAAACTGAATCTTTAATAGGCAAAATAAATATGGTTTCACTACAAACATTATCAACTGGTTTCTGATCATTAATCTTTTGCTGGTTAAGTTTATCTGTTAAGTTGATGTTTCAAAATTAGTAGCATGTATCTTGTACATGCTTGATATAAGAAAACAAGTATAATAGAAATTTATTCAAGTTTTCTTACTGACCTACGGCATTAGTTATGATGTTGTCATGAATATAAAGACATCCATAATCGGTTTTTTTTTTTTTTTGTTTCTCTGTGTGTGTACAAGTAGATCTCTAATATGTAATATGAATGAGTTTTTATGTTCTAGCGTTTGCATTTTGCATTAAAATTTGTTTCGTAACGAAGAATATAAGAATTACATTGCCATATTGTTTGACATTGATGGAATAATAAACTGTCTTAGCTTTGCTGCTTCAAATTTTGCAGTGAAATTTTGTTTAATAGAGTGCAAAATATAGTTTGTATGATTCAGTGAAATTTGTATTCAAAATTTTGAATTTCTGTGAACAAAAATTTCAGTGAGAAGCTTAAAACTGTTTAATATAAATATATGAATTCAAATCTATATATTCCATATATTTCAGCCAAATCTTGTTCAATTGAGTGCAAAATATAGTTTCCCAAAAGTCACTGCAAAAATTTGAATTCAAATTTCCATGCAAAATATATTGTTTGATACTGATGACATATATTTCAAACTAACTTTGCAGAACTACACTGCTGGAAATCCGGCATCCGTGCTGTACATAAAGAACTTAGCCAAAGATGTGGTTCCTGATGATTTTTACTTTGTATTTGGTGAGATCAGAAATCTTGATGCTCCATATACCCCAAATTTAGCTTTTCCATGACCTGATGGTACCTCCTAGCAAGTTTGGTGCTATATGGTTACAAAAATGATAATCTAAAACAAATAAATTATTGTATGATATACATGGAAATGGTTGATATTTAAATCCTTTTTGATTAGGAAATAGTAAGGCTTGTGTCACTTTACTTGTTGCATATTATTATAACAAGAACAGTTTAGGCTTACTGTTTTTGTTCATTTCAATGTGCTGTAGGATCATTATTTGGGAGCATTGGTGCAGCTAAATCTGGTCTTGGTATAAAGCTAATGCAGGTGAGACTACTTTATTGACCTTTTGTAATATATGAGTTTGCAACTTAGGTATTTTGAAGTCTTGCTGTAGTATGAAAGGCTGAACCTGCAACACTCAAAAGTATTTTATTAAAAAACTGTCAAACCCAGGGACCATCATCAGGCAGAGTGTTATATATATCATGCATGGTAGTTGTTGCATTTTCTCCTTATTTGACGGTATATTTCATTGTTCTGCATCTATATATCTTCTTAATATTTTAGCATTATGTTAAACTAAAAGTTGTATTTGAGTGGAAAGGTAGATTAATAACCAAAGGAAAGACAAATTTAATGTTAAGAATTACGGAGTGCAACCATCCAGGATTGGAGAGACTATAGGGTAGTAATAGAAAGGAAGCTGGATTTAAGTATCTTCTTATGATATTTAATTTGTTAGACTCGAAGTTAACTACGAAAATCTTTCACATCAATAAATTTATTAGTTTTGAGAAGATTCCTCAACAGATTTCTTGTGAAGGTTTTCCTATTGAAAAGCTTTCAACTGCAGGAGGGAAGAATGAGGGGCCAAGCCTTTGTGACTTTTCCATCTGTTGACCTTGCTCACCATGCTTTGGTATGCTTTTGACCCATTGTGATTTGGTGGACCATTGGTACATAGCTGTTTGCTTAAATAACAATGAAGTGTTCTTATCTATCTGTTCCAGAATCTAGTGAATGGATACGTGTTCAAAGGCAAACCAATGATCATCCAGTTTGGACGAAACCCTTCAGCTTCAAAAGCAAATTAAATATATATGCTTCAATAGCATGAAACTCTGTCATTGTCATGGTTAGTGTTTTATCAATTCTGCCTTTCTTTATTCTTAAGCAAACTGGAGCATAACACAAAGACTATTGAGCTATTCACATCAGTTTTCTTAAAGGCTGCTGCTTATTGACTACATTGCAGAGTTTACTTGATTCCTTTCTATATCCCAAAATGGGATTGTGACTGCTCTTGATTCAAATAGAACTTGTGGAGAATTAATGGTGTAATCTTTTGTGCTTTGTCTAGGAACTTGCATCTTGTGAGAAGCGTCAAATATTTCTTCACAGGCAGATGCATAGGACGTGCATATTGAGTTTGATTAATGGGACAATTGAAGTAACAAACTGCATTGGGAGTTTTGAGGTAGCTGATGCTCTTGCCAATTGCTTCCCATGGTCTTCCAAATATCCAGCTACAAGTATGTTCGTTAATTGTCGAATGGAAAGGTGCAAGACTCATTACAGTACCCTGCTTGAGAACAATCAATCTGGGTATAACATCACAAGCATGTCAACACAGAAATAGCCAAGAGGATTTTACAACATTGTTCACCAGGCAGTTGCTTTACAGGGTTTCTCAATCTGATTGTGAAACCCCATATTTCTTTTAATGTAAAAGGAAAAAACTCAAATGCCAAATCACAAAAGTTATACGCTGTAAATCTTAGGTTTCAACTGATATGTAGAGGTTCTCTTTTATAGCAAACTACAAGCAATTTATCAATATGGATCAATTATGTGTACACTTTGATCTTCTTATACATCAGAAAGAAGATTTTTTTATTTATCCTCTAAAACTGGTAATCGCAGTGTGGGAAAATTGTATCAGCATACAAGAAGTTCACTGATCAAGTTGGTATGTATTTATTAGAAAGAAAAGAGTTCTCTTTATCTTTTATCAACCTTTGAAACGTATAAATAAATAACAAAATAAACCATCGAGGCTGACACAAGGAAAGTATGTCAAAACTATTTACTTGAAAAAAGATATATAGGTCATGAGTGATATTGATATTTTAGGTGTCTTCTCATTGTCTTCAAATTATATATTAAATAGCTATAGTGCACCCACAAATTATTTTTGAAAACTATAGCCCTCACATTTATACTAGGGATTTACAAGTATAAACATAATTCAGAATGGGAACTCTCAACTATAAGTTATGTTAAAAAAAAAAAAAAACGAAAAGAAAAAAATTCTTAACTATAAGGAATGGATCATTCTCCATTATCATAGGGAAAAAATGAAAATGCACAATTACAAAATATATCTTATATAAACACAAAAATTATGGAATGAAATATATTTATTTTCAATAAAAAAATGAAACAGAATTTAAAAGGGTATATCAAAAACGCAGCACTAAATTGAAAAATTGTAGGCAACCAAAAGATCTCCTAGAGCCAAAAGCTATGTTTAGGCCAAGAACATCTCTGTTTCTATACTTGACGAACATTAACACAGACCCCATATCAAATCCAAAACACTCGGCTTTTGTTTGCTCACAACACCCCCATCATCACCAATCCAGACACCAACACAAACAAAACCAAAACCAAACACACTTGCAACAGAAAAAACCAAAACACTTGCAACCGAAAAACTAAGACACTCGCTGTTATGTCTTCTACAAAAAAATTCAACAAACCTCACTATCACCCAAAAAGTCCACTCTCTTTTACTCACCACCAACTCTCTAGTCCACTCCCCACTCCTCTTCAACACTCTCCTCCACCACTACTCCCTCTCTCACCATCCCCAAAAGGCCTTCTTTCTCCACAAACAACTTCAACGCACAGAGTCTTTGTCACCACCTAGTTTTGATAGCTTCACGTACTTTTTCCTCATCAAAACTTGCCTTAGTTTAGGGTACCCCAACTTGGGCAAGCAGCTTCATGCTGTTGTGACCAAAGTGGGGTTTGATTGTCATGTCTATGTGGGCACTGCTTTGGTTGACATGTATTTATCACTGGGGTTTTTAGTGGCCAGTGCTAAAGTGTTTGATGAAATGCCTGAACGAAATTCGGTTACGTGGAATGTTATGATCACTGGTTTAGTGAAGTGGGGTGAACTTGAAATTGCGTATTCTCTCTTTGAAGAGATGCCTTGTAGGAATGTTGTGTCATGGACTGGGATTATAGATGGGTACACTAGGATGAATAGGTGTAATGAGGCGTTAGCATTGTTTCGAAGAATGGTTGCGTGTGACTTTGTGGACCCTTGTGAGGTGACTATATTGGCCATTCTACCAGCTGTTTGGCAAACTGTGGATGTTAAGAATTGTGAGTTGATTCATGGGTATGGAGAAAAGAAAGGGTTTAATGCGTGTGATATACGAGTTTCGAATTGTTTGATAGATACTTATGCGAAATGTGGGTGTATTGGGGGTGCGTTGAGGTTTTTTGAGGAGATGGCGGTTGGAAGGAGGAATTTGGTGTCTTGGACATCGATAATATCGGGGTTTGCAATGCATGGGATGGGGGAAGAAGCGGTGGAATATTTTGAGAGGATGGAGGAGGTTGGTTTGAAGCCGAATAGAGTAACTTATTTGAGTGTTTTGAATGCTTGTAGTCATGGAGGGTTAGTTGAGGAGGGGATTAAATTTTTTGATAAGATGGTTAAGGAGGGTCAAGTTTTGCCGGATGCTAAGCACTATGGGTGTTTAGTAGACATGTTGGGGAGGGCTGGGAGGTTAAAGGAAGCGGAGAAGATTGCTTTGGAGGTACCTAGTGAGATTACTAATGATGTGATTTGGAGGACCCTTTTGGGTGCTTGTAGCCTTCATGGTAATGTTGAGATGGCTAAAAGAGCAACAAGGAAGATAATGGAGATGGAAAGAGGATATGGAGGGGATTACGTGGTTATGCATAACGTCCTTGCTGGGGCTGGAAGGTTCAGGGATGCTGAGAAGTTTAGGAAAGAGATGGATAAGAGGAATGCCTTGAAAGTACCTGGCCATAGTTTGGTCTAATTTGTGGTGAAAAACTGAAAATGAGTGATATTGTATCGATGGATTTTATTTGTTATGAAATGCTCCACTGTCTTACCAAGAGCAGGCCAAGATCACTTCAAACAAGCTACCGGAGGTGCGAGATTCTAAAACCAATTTATCAGCGTGGAGCCATGAAACATAAAACAAATTGTTTACTATGCTACAAAATTCTATTCATAACAGATGAATTAATTCATTCCCTGGAAGCATGAAGCTATGATATGACGTGTAGCCCTCTTCTGAGTTGCAGTATCTTGGCCAAAAAGAGGTTGACATTTGACAGGATGGTCAAGGAAATGTAGCATTTTAATTCTACACGAGTTGCAGATCATCTTGAGAAACTTTTGCTGCAAATCAGATATGTATAGGCTTTTTTCATTCCATATCGCGCGCTACACTCAAGTTTAAAACTGACATGTTCATATTTTTATCCCTGAGCTTAAGTCTGTAGTAGATCAACACAATGTATGGAGGAAAGTTGTTTCAATTGCACAAAGCCCATTACCAAGTTTTTGTTACTTCAATAAAAATTCTCTTTTCTTGCATCAACATTTCAATTTAGCCATATTCAGAAGTTCAAGGTGTTACTGTGGTATGCTTTATTTTATAGCAAATTCATTGGCAACCTGCTGATACACTGAGTTCGCTTTTCATCTTATTTGACTTCTGAAGTTGAAAATCATGAAGAAATTAAAATTAGACATGACAACAGACCATTCATAAGGAAGATTTAAAAACAACATTAGCCAGGTCGTCAAGAGGAAAAATACATTATGAACCTATTGTATATGTGATGCTGGAAGTGAAATGCTACAATAATAACAATTTTCCACCCTTGCTAAACATGAGTTGCAGTTGTTTACATATTTGCAAATGAATTTCTTATCCATAAGGGATAGGGAAATTCCAATTAAGTGAGACAGATCCCTGATTTAGGCATAATAAGGTATTAAAGTAAATTTTCTTAGAGTTGCCAATAAGTCTTGATTGTAGAAAGGAAATCAGCAGTGTTTACTTTGTCTGTGCAGCAGACACCTTTCTAATGTTAGATCTAACAACTAATGCCAAATCCCCAAGATTACAGCTATGCTAAAAAGAAGTAGAAGTGTCACATTTCCTCCAGGTAGACTGGTTGACCTGCAAAAACCAAGCTTGCCTTTCAGATGTGATAATTGATTATCATGAATAGATGTAGTATGAAGAAACTATCTTGATTATGTTTGCATGGTAGAAAACTTTCTCATGAGTAGTCTAGCTAAATCCAGAATGGCATAAAAATTAACTATGTCTAACACGACCTTGTGATGTTACTAGAAAATGTCATGATTGATCACAAATTTTACCAATCTTATGGAGAAACAGTTGTTTAGGCCAGCTAGTTTCTTTACTACTCTTCCTCTGTAGATTTGTTAGAGCAAGCAGAGATATTGAATTGATAAGTCAAGTTTCAGAGTTCACTATTAATGAGTCTGCAAAACACTTCCAAAAGCAAGGAAAAGGAGCCATTGACTGATGGATAAATAGATGTAGGACTAAAAGAATGCCAAGAAATGCTAACTGTTTTGAGAAGACAAACTAGACACTATTTTTGTGTAGACTAGAACAATGAATGGTTTTCATTTGTAGAAGTTAAAGTTGCTATTCTGAGCAGGGTCAATAGACAGACCTTAATCTGACAGAGATTGGAGATGCACAACTGCTTGAAATGGTCTAAACATAAAACCTAGAAGAACATTTTGGCTTTTTGATATGAATGACATCAACCTTGAATAAAGGCATGTTTAACTACACTAGACATGTTGAGATTCCATTTTTATTTATATTTCCTAATTGCTGTTCAGGTTGTCTTTGCAAACCAAACATGGTGCCACCATTATGCTATTTCCATTAAAGTCAATAACATGTTTAAAAAAACTATCTAAACTTCTGTTTCTTAGCAGTACCTGAGCTTCTTCCTCGATTGCTGTATGTATGCCATTGCTGGAGGCAGGATGCCAAACAGGAAGCAGTTTGCATAAACCCCAGCAAAATCTAGAGCTCTCGAAAAGGTTGATGGGAAGAAGGATGCTATGAGAATGGGAAGAATAAGGACGAGTGGCGTTACAAATACCTCCAATACATTCATCCCAGCTACACTTGTGATTACTTTAATTTCTGAGCCAGCAATACTCTTTGGTGATCCTTTAAATGAAACATTTCCTATATTTCCAATATTAAGCCCATCTGAATAGGTTATAAACCCAACTTTTCCGGTTCCATTCCCGTCAGAGACCAGTTTAGGCTCAGAGCAATTGTGTTCTTCTGAACTGCCTTTCCTGAAAATCAACTGTAAAGTATCAACAATTTGCTTTGGCAAGCTAACAGCATATCCTATGAAGCTAGTGGCCAAAGCAGAGAATGCAAAACCTTGAACAGCAGATAAAGCGGAAGGATTGACTGACAGTAGGAGGGATATGGGGTCACTAGAGGAGGCAGCCATGTTTCTCCCAGCAAGCCCCAAAACAATCAAATTCCACGATAAAACCATGATCAATGGAACAGCCCCACCAATCAATACTGCTTTTCGAGCATCAGATACAGAGTTCCCAGCAATTTTACAAATAAATGGGGTTATAACATGGAACCCCAATGTGAGTACTGTTACAGGTATAGCAGGCAAAATTGATGAAAGACTCCATGAAGCATAAGAAAAGGAACCCAATACATTTGTTCTTGCCACAGATAAACCAACTGTCACAAGTGCAGTTATGGAGACAAACATAAGCAAGCATAGCAAGCGATTTACAACGTCAATGGCCTTAAATGGAAAGAAGGCAATCACAATACCAGCAGCAAGAGGAAATACAGTATGAGACAACACAACATTCATCCAAGGAAACATCTGAGACACAATTGAACCAATGCCTGAAACACAAGCCACTAACAGAGCAAAACTCAAGCCAGCATAAACAATAGCAACAAAAGCACCAAAACGACTTCCCAATGCTTTTGTTGCAAGACCAGTGAAGCTGACCTCTTCAACCCCATCTTCTTGCATGGCTGCAAAAGTGAGCTCAGCAACGAGAATGATTGATGATATAACATAAACCCAAGAAAGAAGAATACTTATAGTTGATGGAAGTGAGCCTGACCTTATGGTTGCAGCCGGCAAACCAAGCATACCAGGCCCTACAGCTGTGCCAATGATCAAACTAACAGCACCCCAGAAGCTCCTCTCCTTACCACCTCCTTGTGTTCCTTCAGGCTTCTTCTCATATTTGATATCACCACTACCATCATTGACATCATGAGAAGAAGCAACTGCAAGTGAAATAGCTTTATCATTTCTGCACTTCGTGATGGTGAAAAATGGAAGCTTGTTAGGTGGTGGAGTTGTTGTGTGTGAAACTGGGGTGTCTGTAAAGAGCAGGCATTCAAGTGAAGACAAGTGGAGGCCTGAATGTGGAACTGAGAGAAGCATTCTTGGTGCCTGGAAATGAAAAACTTGTGATAACATGATAATGGTGATCGTGTAGAATGCAGAATCACTGCAAGTGAGGTTCTGTGTATTGTTGTAGGTGAGTATCTACGGTTCTGATAGGTAGGTAGGATTCTATGTACAAATAGGTTTAGAATGCAGTTCTGGGATCAAACTTGAAAGCCGCTAGAGTCCAGACCTTCAAAGTCAACCTAATCTAACTATTCAAAGGAGCAAATGTTATGTTGGATGTGGCCTACCATTAACCCTACTTTCACCCCTCCCAATTTGTATATGCACCCATTTAGTAAGTACTCAGCATCACATATTTTCTTATAAAATTTTAATTTCTTTTAATAATAGTTTTAGTGAAGTTTATTTATAAATATATGATATAATAAAATTAAAGCAACAATACTTTTCATATTAAATAAGTTTGAGGTATTCATTATAGTTTCTTGAAATAATAATTGGTGGGATGTACTTATAAAAGGGGTGTCCAAACATCCTTGGGCCCTCCTCAATAACAAGGTGCTTGTAAATTACTTGGCCCCTCGCCAAAGCCCAATTATCGTAAATATATTGTTTTCCATACTTGAACCAATATAATATTATTATTTTTTTGTCTAAAAATATGGATCCGATTAGATTAAGGGTTTGTGATAACATGTGAAGAAAAAATTAAAATATATGCAACACGTAAATCTACTTTTATATATGCAGAAGTCCCACACATCTATATATATATATATATATATAAATAGCTAATTTTTCCAATCGTAGAGAAACATTCAAGGCTTCTGTCAAGAGATTTTCTTGAAGTATTGTTATGTTTACAAGTATCCATTAAGTGGATAAAACTATATAATTATTTTAGGTGACCTTTTATATTATATAAACAAAAATCAATGTACGTCCACTAATAATTCAAGTGATGAGTACACAATCTTTTTTACATTTACAATAAATGAGTAATATTGAATTATCTGAATTATTTGTTCAAATTCATGTTTTTTTTTTTTTGACATAGTTTAAATTCATGTTTTAATGTCCAAATAATATATTGTAAAGTTATAACCAAGACATCATCCATCCACATTATATCATTATTAATATGATTGGTACAACTCACTTGGATATGAACTTGAATTGATAATCAAGCATTATATATATATATATATATTTATGTATGTATGTATGCATGTAAATATGTATAAGATTTAAGTCAATTTACTAATATAAATTGTGAAAGTACTATAGACATTATAATTCTTGATAAATGAAAGGAAAACGCAATACCATCTTCAAAAATGAAAGAAAAAACGCAATACCATCTTCAAATTTGGCTGTTCAACTTAACATCGATTCTTTGAATTTTGAAAATAAATTATAAGAGTATTTATGTATAATAATTTACCTTGAAACAGTCCCATAAGTACAAGAAGTGAAAGTGACACTTGTTTGACCACTCCTAATTCTGGTCAAGGAGTTGATAAATGTAAAAAAGGTAAGACATGGAATTGGAAGGTCGGCAACAAAACAACCCCACCCAAAAAAACCGAATAAATTCGTCTATATATATATATTTTCAAATAAACTGAATATTGTTAACAAACACCCAGATTTTGGTGCACAGAGAATACAAACATTAGACAGCCAACCAAATTTAGGAATACTGCATCTCGACTAAATCCTTAATAGAGGAGAGAATTAAAGTGACTAGATGGAAAGTCAGACGATTCCTAAGTATAGAAATGACTTGGTATCATTGAATGTAGCAAACTCTCATCAAACCTTAACAACACTAATTAACCCATAAAACAGAGGGTAAAATCAATAGTAATACAAAATGATTTTATAGAAAACAGACTCCTTTTACCAAAGATGACACCGATTATAGAAACTGTTGAAACAATCCAAATTCGCTGATACATTTGACCGTAAGGAAGCTTGAGATTACTGTTGATCTTCACCCAAGAACATGGAGCGGCAACCTCCAATCTGGATCTAAAAAAAGGACTGAAACGACTACAGAAAATCATACAAAAAGAAGCATCGAAACCCAGATCCTGCAAAATAAACTTGTTTTTAAGGTAAGGATCTAGATATTATATCTGGATCCATCCCCTAAAAACCCCAAACCAAGAAGAAAGAGATAATAAAAGGAAAGAAAAGTAGACGAAAATCGAAGAGTTACCCAAAAAATACACCTTTCTACAGTGTCTTTCCCTCTCTCTCTCTAAGGAATTCTCCGTGTCTCTTAAAGGCAAGAGAAAACTTCTAAATTCATCTATATTCATTACATTCAAATTTGGCCATAACCATTTTTTTCTCTTTTTTAAGATATCACCTACCAACCATATAGCCATACAAATTTCGATCATTGCCAAAGTTTGATGAGTTTTTTCTACAACCTGATCATATTGGGCAATGCTCTCGATAACAAAATTTGACAATCGGAAACTTTGATTTTTTTTTTTTCATAATTTTTCTCTTAAAAATAAAAGAAATTAAGTCTTTAATAAATTTTAAATTCTAAGGTGATTAAATTGAAAATTTATGTAGATTTTGCATCCATATATTCTTATATTAGTACAATGTTACGGAAGAGATTGATGGTATAATTCCTTGCTAGAAAACAAATAAAAAAAAAATCATGCTTTCAAGAAAATAAAGTAGAATAAAAAATAATCATAATTCAGTTCCAATTATGGTTGTATACTTATTATTTTTAAAATTATGTTTTCTTAATGTTGAAAATGGAAAATATGTAAATGAATATTACATTAAATGATGATTATTTACTCATAATCCAAGTAACTAGTGCACTCCTTCGTTATATATTTGATAGACATTTAAATTTCAATATATATTTATAAGTTTATATAAGAAGTTTTTTCTTCCATTATTATGAAAATAAATAAATAAATAAATATATAATCTAGACAACTTTCGATAAACCATGACTATTGGTTTCAATAAATGTTTAATGACTTTGTAATTGTATGAAAAAATTACATTACATGACACATCATAAAAAGTGGTATAATGCACATTAGATTTAGATCAGATAAAGAGTTCTTTCTCATTGAAGAGTGGACCCAAAATCAAAATTGACATTTGAATTTGGACAAACAGTATAAGTCCAATATACAATCAAAATCCTTTTCATTATCGTACGGTGGAAGATTCTCAAATCTAAGTCGGACCCAACTTTTTAAATTTTAACGTGCTTTCCGATAGGTCTCAAATTTCAATTTAAAATCATCAAAAATTGCAGCGTCGCAGTGGTTAGTATTAGCTGCACATCTACTTCTCTTTTAAAGGGTGGGTTTGACAGCCTTTGCCAGTAGCTTCTTGTTGCTTGCTCTCTTCTAGAAGAGGGTAGTCTTCCTATTTTTGTGTGATTATTTCATTTCGTATAAGAATAGTTATCTGAACTATTCTATCACTTGATTTATTTATTTTTGGATCAATTCTAATAATAATGTAACTAAAAAACAATTTTAATTTAAAAATTCAAAGCTCAACTTTTTTTTTAAACAAAATTTGCGGATCAAATTAATGCTGAACATAGGGATGTATTGATTTAACTAAAAAAAAATGAGGACGTATTAGCTTCATAAAAATCTTGACTATACACGTATGGTATGGAGTAAGGAGATTACCACTCAATTTAATATCTTTATTTTCAATTTATAGAAGTTTTACATTTTCAAAAGGAAAAAATTTACAATTTAAATTTGGAAAAATATCACTGTGTGACACAAAATAAAATGTTAGAAGCTAAAACTTGAGAAAATTTTTAGTAAATGATCGTACTAGAGTTAGAACTATTTCAAATTAAAAGATGAATTTGATAAAATTTCGTTTACGTGAATTATATTCTCTTTAATTTTATTTTATATATCTTTTGGTTTATAGCGCTCATGTTAGATTAATAGAATAAAAAACTCACTAATTGTTTTATTTCCTTAAATTTATAATCCTTAACCCATAATGATGTATAATGAAATTCACTTGAAATTAATTATACTATTCCTAGTAATTTCCATGAATTTATAAGTTGTATAATTTTCCTCTTTCGCTTAGCTATCAAAATTTAAGATGTGACATTTACTATAACCACAAAAATGCTACATTTGTAGGGATTTTTTTTATTTTTTTTACTACAAATAAGTTACACTATCACACTCTCTAGATATTAGCTATTATGAAATAGTTTGTAATACAACACTTTATTAAACTTTTCTTTTTATACTAGTAAGGAGAAAGACTCCACACTGAGTAAAAAAAATGGTCTCTAACTAGAGGGATTATTATATAATCTGTTTTTTTATAGGAGAGTTATATATAAATTATCTATCTATGATAGATGACACTCGAACATGTGATTCGTTATGAGAATAAATTATGCAGGTGATGCTGCAAGGGGATGTGGGCAACACACCACAACACTTATAAGTCATTTGTATCGACAATTAAAGCCTTATAAAAAATAAATTTATAAAAATCATATTAAAGTAAAAGATATTCAATTACATTGCTTGATCTCATGAGGTGTCATTAAATGTTTAATCCCTTTAGTGTCAAAAATTTAGATAAATTAATAAATAAATTAGTATAATTATCTTGAAAATTCAAAAATTTTTTAAAGTAAATTGAAAATCCAAATTAACAAATTATTATAATAACAGTTTTTTTAAAAAGATAAATTATTATATTATTTAAAAAAAAATTATAATGATTGTTGAAAAATAGAAAAAGGTTATTTTTTCTTTTTCGAAAATGAAAAATAGAAAAAGGTTTTGGGAGACAGAGAAAAAGCAAAAGGCAGCAAAATGTCTTGACAAAATGTCCCACCAAAAAGCAATGAGGTGGGCAAGCCAGTTCCTTTTATCCAAATCATATCCAAAGTTTCCTTTTCTTTTTTCAAAACCAAGGTTTCCTCCTGCCACGTGTTTCACAATACACATTTCACGTGCACCTCCCATTTGCCAATCAAAAACCCACCACTACTTTTCTTTTTTTTTTTTCCCCTTAATTAAAATCAACCTTATCCATTCTTTTTTCACTTTTCACCACAAAAATTTACTCACCGTCCGATCTTTTCCGCTGAAACGAAATCAACGGCCTCTGATCAACCACCCCCTCATTTATCGACATAAAAAAAAAAAATTGAGAATCGCGTTTACTCAAAAAGAGAGCAATAAAATTTCCCGAACATCAGCTTTAAAACTATTTTCTCTGCATCAAGAAAACAAAAATATTGTGGTCAAACCGATAAAGATTTGTTTTTTTTTAGGTTTTTGATGATTTTGGTTTTGGGGTTGTGTTCAAATTTTTGAAGATTCAATCTTGTTCAAGGAAAATCTGATTGTTGTTGTGGTGAGACGACATGGCAGAGGTTTTGGGGAAGACAAGTCTATTTATATGTTGCAACCAACAAAAGCAACACTAGCGGCAGCAGCATCTCTGTGTTTTCAAGAAGTTGTGGTGGTTATTCGGTGAAGGGCTGTTTTCCTTGTGTGAAATTGAAATCTGAGGGTTTGAGATTGTCTGCTTCCCTCAACAGCGATTTCTATGGCAACAGAGTTGTTTTTCAAGATAATATAGGCCTGGAAAACAGAAGGGTTTCTTCAAAATCCTCCATCTGTGCACAGGTTGGTCGCAAATTTCCATACTTCAATTTGTAGGTCAAGTTCTTTTATGTATAATTTATTTGTTTATTTTTATGAAAGGTTTGTGCTTTTATAATTTTTTATTTGTTTTTGTTGAATTGTATATTTTTTTCTCGTAATTTTGTTTGGGATCTGAATAGATTTTGTTTTGTTTTTTTTTTTTTTTTTTCCTTATATATAGTTTTTGTTTGTAGTAGACTAGTTTTGCTAGATAAGACTTAAATAACATAATAAATTGCTTCAAGATCAAATTTTTGAGGTTTGTTTTAGCTTTATTTTTCTATGTAAGTTTGTGGATATTTATTTTTCAAATTTTTTTGGTTCATATTAATTGATTTGGTTTATCATGATTGTTATGATTTAAATGGATTTTTTTGGTTTTTCCTATACAGGCTCTACAGACTGGTCTTATTGGAAAAGCACAGAAATGGTGGGAGAAGGGGCTTCAATCAAACATGAAAGAGGTGACATCTGCACAAGAGCTTGTGGATTCCCTTTCGAACGCGGGGGACAAGCTTGTTATTGTTGATTTCTTTTCCCCTGGTTGTGGAGGCTGCAAAGCTCTTCATCCAAAGGTATAGTTCATATACACAAATATGTATGTACGTATGTGTAAACTTTTTGTTTTTGTCTTTGTGTGCGCTATCCCTTGACAAGGGTGGTTTTCCCTCATTTGGTCCTTTTAAGTGAATTTGGATGGGGTATTTTGTTGTGGCAGATATGTCAATTGGCAGAGATGAGCCCAGATGTTCAGTTCCTTCAGGTGAATTATGAGGAGCATAAATCCATGTGTTATAGCCTTAATGTTCATGTGCTGCCCTTTTTCCGATTTTACCGAGGGGCTCATGGCCGGTTGTGCAGCTTTAGCTGTACTAATGCCACGGTTAGTCTATGTTCTATCTGTTCTTATGCAATGCTTTAAGATGTGTTTTCTTTTCCTATTGCATCAATGCTAAGTATTGGCTGAATATTGTTGTTGTTAATGTATACCTAATTTATTTCATCATAAACGTGTGCTTTTGCTATTAAAAATGCTTATTTGTTTAATTGTTTCTAATAGTATATCCTTTGACAAGTTTGTACTCAGTTCGTTATACATTAAAAACATAGGGATAAGAACTTAATTGTGGCTTTACTCCTTGTGTTGAGAAAAATATATTTTCATTCTGCAAAGTGACAATTTGGTCTGTTTTTCCATATCTAAGCTGTGCATTTGTTTCAGCTGGGCAATAATTTATCCTGTGTTAATCGTAGCTAAGGTAGATATGAGTTTGTTCCTTATCTGAAATTTTACTGTACAAAACTGGTTATTGCTGTCATACCGGTTGATTCAACTGTATTGGTTTTTGCCCCAACATTACTAGTTGATTTTAGTATCATCTCCTTTTGTTTTCACAGTGTTCAATTTTACTTACGATGATTTTATTTGCAGATCAAGAAATTTAAAGATGCTTTAGCCAAGCACACCACAGACCGATGCAGCCTTGGACCAACAAAAGGGCTGGAGGAGAAAGAGCTCCAGGCATTGGCTGCAAACAAAGGTCTCAACTTCAGCTACACGCCGAAATCAGAACCATTGCCTATCCCTGCCCAAGAAGAGATAGGCAGTGGCAGAAGTAGCCTCATTCCATTCAAACTCAAATCTTCCTCTACCTCCTCATTCAACGCCCTTAAAGTCTGCTCAAGACACTGAAAAGAAAACCTTGGTCACTGCTGGGAGATGATATGTGTGGTTTGTGCATGTCCACCCCATTCTCTTCCCTCATTCCCGTTGTACAGTTCCATTTTGTGTTCTTCTTTCGTGTACGATATCCATGTCAGAAGTGAACAAACTACTAGAGGTTCACTGATACCTGTATGTGTGTGTCCCATAAGAACTGCAGGCTCTAGGATTTATTTTTTTGGATCCTGGTCTGCTTGTCTCCAGGGGTCTTTGAAAAGCATTAGATGTGTCTGTCAGTAGTTTGCTTTTCCATTTGGAGGTTAGCCCCCACCTTGTGATTGTAAAATTTCTGCCTTCTATTTACTGATGGAAGATCCTTTTTTTATATGCCTTGATGCTTAGCAGCAGATTTGGATATTTGTATTGGATTTGTAGTATGAATTTGATACCGCTATCTTATTATTATTATTACTATTGTTACTTTTGGGTCCTTTCGAACATTATTTTTGTTCAGAAGTTGATATTAAACTGAGCAAATTGTGTTCAAAAGTTGATATTAAACTGATCAGAGGTCTGTCGGTTTACATGAAGTTGGTCGGTCGGATTATATGAAGTAGGTGGGAATTGAATCGAATCATTTGTAGGATTGAGGAGGTAACCAATTATTTGTCCTAATGTATGTGTGTTCTTATTGAATTGTGGCTGGTGTTTTCATGAACAATGAGATCATTGTGATAAATCAAAGAGACAACTGCAAATGTATACGTTAAATGGACAGCAAAAACCGTCCAACAGTGTCATCTTCCGTGTGATCAAGGAATCTTTCTGCTGATATTTCTCTACTTAGGTCAGGATAATGGAAAGATCAGAGAAGCCGCAAGAAATCTCTGATGTTTTCACATATAGACAAGACACATCTTGAAAACAGTTAAAAAACTATTGCATGATGTGAGGCCTGAGCCGCTTCAAGTCCATGTCACTTTGTTGTTTTGCATTACAAACGTAGCAGATAAAATTACGTTGGTGACTTGGTAGCGTGTCTATGTGTGTTGCGTTGTGATAGGGTGGACCGCATGAGCAGGCGCGGACTAGTATTGCTATATCCGAACTTGGCTGAGCAGCACTGGTTAACATTTCCGTGTGGAAGTTGATGGATCAACGTGGCCTCTCTTACTTTGCAAACAAACAAGTATTTTTAGTGTGGGCCATTCATAGCACTTGACCAAATTTTTAGGCAACCAAGAATTCAAAGCTCCTTTCTTTTCTTCACAAGTGTCCCTGGCTGTCCACCATTGACAACAATTTTTTCAAGTCCGTGACCACTTCAGAGATAATCATTTTAATTTGAAAGTATTTGGCGTGCAGTCAGTTTGTGGTGAAGTGCCAAACAACTTTATCTTTATCCGTCCTGAACAGCTGGTCCGCCTCTTTGATTTGAAGGGAACTTTAATTTTATTTAAAGACGCTTTTGTCCCTAAGGACATGCTAATTCTGCGGCATTGTTAGCAACCATGCATGACAGCTTGGTTTTACAGAGCAAATATTTATCTCTTTTACTTTTTTCTGTTTTTGGGTGGTTCTTTTTCTCTTTTTAATCTCTCTTTCTCTCTCTCTTTTTTTTTTCAGTTTTTTTTTTTTTAACACAAATTAAAGGCATATTTTTAACAAATTTTTGGAATTGAAAATAAATTATGATGAATTTAAGAATTATATGAATATCTCTACTTAGGAGATATGTAATCCCTGAAAAGATCAATGACAGTTTCTTTGTGTCCTCGCTCTCCACAAAATTAATTAAAGATTCCTACCAAGATGAAGTTTTACTATGTTATGTTGAGGATTCCATTTCTTGATATGCATAGACACCAAGGAAAATGAGAAGACTGCAATACATAATCCTACACTTAGAATGCAAGACTCGAATATAATATCTTGAAGGGAGATTTTGAGTCTTTGGTGAGATTAAAAGGGTAATAATAATTCAAGCCATAAATGAAGGTTGAGAGGCTGGAGCCTATGTGCAAGAGAACCTTCCTTGTGTGAATTAAAGAAATCAAATTCATTGCCCCCATCATTGGCATAGATATAAGACATCCGTAGCAAGGGTATGTAAGATATTCATGATGGAGGGTATTGTAGTTTATGAACATTACAAGTAAATTATAATAAAAAAACTGATCTCTTAAATGACTTATAAGCACTTTTTGTGGTGGTAAAATCTCTCTAATGAACAAAAGAACTAGAAGTTGTATAATTAATGTATATATTTATCTTTTGGTGTATATATTTGTGGCCCTTTTGGAGTCAATGTGGGGGTAGGTACCCCACATGGTTTTATGCCAAAGACAGCACCTTCATCGATCATTACAGCAGTAAGGAAGGGATTGATCCTACAGTGGAGGCCATATGAAATCAAGATGCTGTGCCTTTACTTTTCGAAAAAAAGATGCTATGCCTTTATGTATGATTATTGTAAAAGTGCTTCTGAGGGTTTAATTTAAATCAAAATTTCAGCTTTTAAGCCTCAGAAGATGACCGAAATATAATGATTAAACTGTAATTTAAAGTTCCAATCCTCCTCTCTCTCTTTACCTCTAGTTTTGTAACTCATCTTCGTCTGTATGTAGTGCTAAAATACATGAAGCCTGGTCTATATAAAACATACAACCCTAGCTGCAGCCAGTGCACTGCCGACCCTCTGCTCTTGCCCTCTCAGTCACTCCCCTCCCCTGGCCGGAAGTCTCACCATCTTTGTCCTCTCGCCGTGACTCTCCCCTTTCCGGTTCCTCACTCGGAATCACTCTCTCCCTCTAGCTTCCCTTGCCGGTTCATCTGGTTCAGGTACTTTTGACTGAGCTCTACCTATTTCTGTCTCTCCTTTTCTTCTTCTGTTCGAGTTTGTCAAAGCTGACTTGAATCTGTTTTCTGTGATACAACAAAAGCGTTTTCTCGTTGGTGGTGCTGTCAATCACTCTCCGGTTCACCTCTCTCTTGCCACAAATGGTTTCACTTCTCTGAGGTATTTACTTGCTTGTTTTTTTTTGGTCAAAAAATGATTATTTATTTATTGAGTTTTTTAAGTTTTACATAAAAGTTTATGTTGATGCTTTTTGAAAAGGCTTGGTTTTTGGTTATGTTTTCTGTTTTGGTTTCTGGGTTCTGTTCTTTTTACACGGGTTTTTAATGGGTATGTGTCTTTACTTTGTGATTGTTCTGGTAAAAGATGATTTGGATCTAATATAAGGACTTGAAATGGTGCTTTTTTTGGTCCAAGTTTGGTTCTTTAGATCTGATTGAGTTGAAATGCGGTAGCTTTGTGGAGTAGAATTAGTTAGGGTAGTGATTTTTGCCGGAATGAATACAATAAGGTTTGGATTTATGAGAATTCTAGATATATTTGCATCTCATATTTATCATTGGCATTGATTGGATGTGTTACTGGCTTTGTTACTGTTGGTTTAGGTATATTTGCGTCTCGTATTTATGAGAATTCTAGATAGCTTTTGTCACTGGTAGTGAATAATGATGATGTTTTTATTTCATGTATTGCAGCGTGATTTATTAAACAATGCAGTTTTTGGATGGTGTCATTGGGTTCTATTGTTTGATATATAGTGTTTTACTTATCTGGGCTTTTCGATTCAATTCATTTTAGCAGCCTATTACTTCAAGTTCATCGATTCTTAGGTTTACATGCATGATTATAGGTGATGGCAGATCTGGGGATTGTATTTGATGGGTCATATGTGAAAAATTAAAAATTAGTGATTATGTCTGTTAATCCCTTTTTAGTTTCCTCGAAGTTTCTACATTTTAGTTGGTGAACCTATATAGTTTGTTTGGGTAACTTGTTTGGATTGATTTTATTATTTGTTTATAATGCATAGATGATATATATATAGTTATATATATGAAAGAAATGCATTATAGTTTATAATGCATAGATGATATTGCTGCTTGACATGAGAAAATTATTTATATTAGAGAGATTATCGTGCTTTTACATTTTAGTGTGTTTTTAACTAATATTAAATATGTATTTTAACTAAGGCTTCAAAGCACCATAAAGTAAATCTTGGTGAAGTTTCAGGTCAGTGGTAGTGAACACGTGGACATGTTTAACAGGAGAGAAAGTTTGTGACCTTTTCTTTATTGTTGCAGTTATTTGTATAATTTATTTTGTTTCCTTATCAATGTTCTTCAATATGTTAACTTGTGTCATCTTATGTTCTTTTTTGTTTAAATGAAAAATGTATATACTAGCAATTTCTTGTGTTAGACTAGAATATTGAAATCTTGAAACTTTTGAGTAATTTTGTGCTTTCACTGAAGTGAACTTGTTGAATCATGATAATTTTTGAGATTTGAGTTATTACTATTCTGTGAATCTTTATTTGATGGCGATGAGTTCATCAATAGAGTGAGAAAAAAATACTGATAGATATTCAAATTGTTGTATTTATGATTTTTTGTTTTGGGTTTTGTTTAAACAAAACTAAAACAAGCAATAAATAAATAAATAAATAAATACTAGAATTGAAAGAAAAAAAAAGTAATAAATCTACTGAAAATGGTAGCTTTTCAACATAAGGTTTTCTAAGCTACATATGTGAAAGGAAACTAATAATACTGTCTTAGACTTGTAAGATATCTAATGAATTTCCTCAGTTATTAAATATTAAATATAAAATATCACGTGGAAATGGTATCATATGAGCTGATAATTATGTTTTTCAATGTCATGTATTAGATCAATCGATAATTAATAGTAAGTAATAGAAGTAAAAGAACTTACCTTCTTGATTATTTCTAAGCAAAACTTGCACTTCATGTTTTTGATATCATCAGGAACATTGTGAACATCTTTGGTGTTCTCTATTTGTCTGGCTAGTATTTCATTATCTGCTGTTGGAGGTTCTTGGGTTTTGTTAGAGACAGGAAGGTTGAACGAATAGGGGTAAGCTCGAAATCAATCAATCAGTTCTTCTTCACAGAACATACCATCTATTAAATAATATGTTCTCCGATGAGCAGTGCTTTTAGAGCTAGTAATGCTTTCAAAGCCAGTAGTACTTCTCAATGAGTGAGTTTGAAGCTGGTCATATGTAGAAAAGAGCATTTCATCAATTGAGCTGCCTTTTCGAATAATCCTTTTGAATAATCGAGTATATTGAGGTAGGAAATTGAAATGACACAATCACAAAGCTCATCCAACAAATTTTCACTCCAATTTTTAAACTTTTCTACCTTTGTAAATATTGAAAAACGAAAGTGATTAGAATACATTTGATTTCCAATTAATTATTGTAGATGGTTTAAAATTTAAATTGCAGATAAATATACAAGTTGGTGTTTTTTAACAATTCCACCACTAACCATAACTCAAAACACAATCAAAACTAATAATCAACAAAAATAAAATCAAATACATAGAAATTAAATATAAACGTTGATCCAATGTGTATATTTAGGAATAATCCGAGTATATTGAGGTTAGGAAATTGGAATGGCATAATAACACAGCTTTTTCAATAATTCATCATTCCAATTTCTAAGCTTTTTGTACATTTGTAAATATTAAAAAACGAAAATGATTAGAATACATTTGATTTCCAATTAATTATTGTAGATGGATTAAAATTTAAATTGCAGATAAATATACAAGTTAGTGTTTTTTTTAACAATTCCACCACTAACCATAACTCAGAACACAAACAAAACTAATAATCAACAAAAATGAAATCAAATATATAGAAATTAAATATACACGTTGATGTTTTTTTAAAATTTCACAACAAATCAAATCACCCTAAAACTCAAAACTTAATTACACTCACGGCAAAAACATCATATTTCACAATCCAAACAATCAAATAAAAAAATCATACTTTAAACCTACCCATCTAACGAAACCCAGAAAAATTTAAAAATGAGATAACTTTTTATTATCCTTATATTTTTAGAAACTTTTTATTTTTAAAAATGAATCCATTTATAGTGTTTATGATCCCTTACGTTTTAAAACTCATTAAATTAGTCTCTCTTACGTGATTTTTGATGGTCAACATTAGCATAAAATAATTAAAGACTCTTTTGCCTTTAATTACATATACACTTATAATCATTGTTTTTATTTAATTTTTAATTTTTTTTCTCCATTTAACACGTCTTTATGTCACCAATTAATGTTAAAAGACGAAATTACTCCTAGATGTGTAATGTTTAACCGTCTATTGACTGATGATAGAGATTAATTTAATGAATTTTTGAAACACGAGAGATCATAAACACTGTAAACAAATTTATATTTAAAAATAAAAAATTTCTTAAAAATGTATGGTCAAAATGAAATTTTCCCTTTATAAATGAACGAAAGTGTTAGGGACCATTCGTTGAATCTTGTCAAGCCTTTCTTTAATTCCAGTCACAACTCCATGTGAAAATGGATGCTACTCATAAACTCAAGCATCTCCAAAAGCATCTCAAACCAATTACCCCATAGTCCATACTGCCTTTAAATATGTAAGGTAGTAGAAATTGTCATTTGGTTTCCTGATGTTGTCATCTACTCTTCAAATTAAGGGTAGCAAAAAGGATTCATATGTCAGGTTGAATTAGATTCAATTCGATTTGTTCATGAATTCAATCAAAACTACATAAATTTGCTTAATAAACAGGTCAATATTTTTGGATTCAACACAAATTCGTTTATAAACGAGTGACACGATTTGACACGACTAATTCGTTTATTACTTGGATCATAAAAGATTGAAATCCATTAATCCATTAATCTGTCAATCCGTTAATTAGTTTATCCATTTAATTCGTTTAACCCGTTTAACCTAACTAATATTTTGACCCTATTAATATATAAATATTACAATTTGACCGTATTAATAATGTCAACCCGTAAATCTGTTAAGCAAACTTAACTCAACTCGTTTAATAAAAAGGTTAAACGGGTTGACACGATTATGACATAACTTCGTTCAAATTAAATCAACACCTATTTATTTTTCATAAATTCTTGTCGACTCTTTGAGTCGTGACCCCAATTGTCATCCTTACATCAAATTATGCAACTAATAACCAAATCCACATACGCAAAACAAATCCAATAACTTTATCGAAAGGTCCTTGTCCTTCACTCCATGTCCTTCCAACTCAATTAAGTGTTTATGCTCAAGATGCAGACATAAAAATACATGTTTGATCTTCTAGATAAATTAAAAATTTGTTTGTATTCTTTCAAGATATTAATATACATGTTTTGTTAAAGTAAATATAATATATATATATATATATATATAGTATCCTAAAAAAGTATTCTTTTATTGAAAACCATAAAATGTCTTCTTCTTGCTAACATAAAATAATCGGTCCAAAGTTTTCTGTGGGGGCTATATTTGAACATTGTGAGCTGAGAGTGGAATTATTAGCAATTTTTGTGAGTGAAACAAATTCACACTCCATAATAACGCCGGTCAAAGAGAAATTAGAATAGAGGATCTAGATCCATCTTCTATATAGTTCACCAATGCAGATGACTATTAATACAACCAAGTTTTATAAAATCAAATAAATGAAGGCCTGAACTTCTTGAAATGCCACCACAGTGGTGCGCTTAACCAAATAGGAGGCCTATTTCCTTATTTCGCAGAACATGAAAAACTCTGTACCCCATCACTATTTAAGCCTGAAAATTCCTCCCCAATCACCCATTTCTTCATAACAGGAAAGTTTACCTTCCCTTTTCATCTGCTCTTGGCTTTCCATCCATTGTAGAGGGCTGCTACCATTTATAAAATAGATGAAGTTACCCATGTCAAGTCCCTATTCCTTGGCAGAGTAACATCTTGAAGAATTCCTACCCAAAAGTAAAACATAATCTCCTAAGCTATCCAACTGCACCCACTACATTTTACAAAATACAGCCCGAAATATCTTAAAATCGAAAGCCTTAAAAATTGTGCAACAAGTAGAATCCCATAAGAACACACAACTTAAATTAGTATTATAGGAAGTATATGTGACAGGTAAAACAACCTCAGATCCAATGAACGGGTTGAAAAGTGACACCTTTCTTAATTAGTAAAGGGCTTTACCGTAATCCACCAATCCGTAATACATGCCCCAAAAAAATCCCCATAAGTATTAGGCATGTCCAGTTGCCAAAGTTTATTATTCTCGAATAAACTGATACAACACAGGTTGTTTGGCTTTTACTTTGCTGAGACACGACAAGCCATGGAAAGCCACATGATTGATTGCAATGTAATGTTTCTTCCATGTAACTTCCCCAAAGGTTGCCAACGAAACTGAAAGACAAATAATCATAGTGAGGTCGTTTGTCCGAGATTAATGTGACAGACACCTCCGGGGAGTGTTGATCTTGACCCTTCTTGCAGGGACAGAACAGAGTCAGGATTTTGATTTGAGGAGAGTGCAAAAGGAAAATTTAATTTTAAACTAATACTAATAAAATGTTCTAATATTAAAAAATTAAGTTATTGAAACCAAATTTAAACAGCTACTATAATGATATTAGAAATTAATGTATAAATAAACATTAGTTTTATGAATCAAATAAATTAATAAATATATACAACATCTATTTTTTCTTAAAAAAATTCTATGTACAATATATATTAAATTATCAATTTAAAGAAAATTTAGTTCTATATTGATCAAAATAATTCATCTCCTAGAGATAAAATTCAATAGGACATTCATAATAAAAGAGTAAAAGAGTTATGGAGACACTATGACAAGAATAAGAAGGTCGAGTAAAACTAGTTTTGAAGAGTATTAATATTTGTAAGGGTATTTTGAAATCGTTTAATTATGTCTTTTAAGTAATTCGATGTATAAATTAATTAAAAAATTTTATTAAAGAAAAGACATAGTCAGAACTTTATCGGTGGCAATAGAGTCTTCCTATTTGTAATTCTCATAAAATAAAAACTCAAAACAATACATCTAAAAGTAAATATTAAATTGTGACTAGATAATCAATAAAGAGGTGTAAATCCTATATCAATATATAGGAATTAAAATTTAGATAAAATATGTCTCCTAAAATTAGAAAAATATATGTAATGAATGTGTAATTAAATTATTGAAATTAAAATTTAGATAAACATCCTTAAATTGATAAAAAAATATATAATTAATATATAAATTAAATAATGTGTATATATATAATTGAGTTAACACAAATATAATTGTTTGTTAAATGCTTTAAATAGGTTGACGATATATTATTGACCCAATATGACTAAAGATCAACCCGAACCTATTAATTTACCTGTTGTGATTAAAATTGTACTCAATTCAATAGTTCTACACATGTATGTTCGACTTATTCAGATGATATGAATTTTAAATGCATTTGAACAAAGACTGATGGTGGTCAACGAGTCCATCCAAGTTCTAAACATGAGTTTGAATCATCAAGACGATGAGAATTTTCAAAGTCTTTAAACAAAGACAGATGGAGGTCAATCAGACTATTTTATGTACAATGAAAAATTTTGTTGGGATGATCCTGCAGCTTGTATTCAGAAGCAATTAACTTCTCCTTGATTACTGGGGAGTTCCTTCTTTTTGCTTTTGCTAACCTTTTTAACTCATATATTCTCCTTCTGTTATACATACATACATATATATATATATATATATAGAAAAGTAAACTTTTTGCTTTTTCTTATACGCTTTTTGTAAAAAATTTAATACTGAACTTGGGTAAAAAATTTAAATAGATAAACACTACAAATATAATTTAAATAGCAACTCCTACAATAAAAAGGACATATTCATGCATTGATTTTTTTATTCATAAGGCGAAACTTGAATTCCCCTTACTAATTAAGAACAAAGAAAGCTAGTATACATTTTATCCGACATAGAAGAGGATGAGCTATCCAATTTTTGAAGAGGATGAACAAAACATTCATTCAATTTTAGAAGAAGATGGACTAAATATTCTTCAATTTTGGAAATGAGTTAATGGTAAAGGTGCTACAATTACTCTATGTGCCTTTCGTTTTAGTTTTAAATTTATGATACAACATGACTTAATATTCCCTCCTATACATATATTTAGGGTGTATTTACTTCATAGATTGGGGAATGAGAATAAGAAATGAGAATTATTGATGGTATTCACTTACTCTTAAATCATCCGTAATGGAAATAAAAAAAATGAGTCCCACATGAATTTAGGGTTGTGGAATGAAAATCTCATTCCCCTCACCCCACTTGGAATCTCATTCCCATTCTCTCGTCTAAATTAAAAAACTTTTATACCCTTATTAAAAAAAAACTAGTTTATTACATTTTGACTTTTATAAATAAATAAATAAATATATACATAAATATGTATGTGTGTGTGATCGTCACATATAAAATAGTTTATAAAAGCAAAACACATTTGGGTAACATTACATATATATATTTATTTATTTATTTATAAAAATCACAATTCAATATACAATATAGATACACAATATGTTTATAATAATATTGTTAAGAAAATTTATTTTTTTAAGCCTATTATAATGAGTTACATAGCAAAAAGATAGCATTATATCTTAAACACAATTTTGTAAAAAAAATACATAATGCTTCTTTTGTAATTTATAAAATCTCAATGGTTATATTTTTTTTATTATATTTTTTTTACAAAAAAGTGCTTGTGGAGTACATATTTTTAATCAATGACATTTTTATAACTTGTAATTAATCAATTCTTATTCCAATGTAAAGTAAACAGTTCAATGAGAATTCTGCTGATTCCGATTTCGATTTCTGCAATTGAAATAAACAACTTATTTCGATTCCAAGTAATTTCGATTCTAGATCATTCAGATTCTCATTCCGATTCTTGCAATTGAAGTAAATGCACCATTAATTATTTACTTGTCTCGCCTTATTTCTCTTCCAATATTATTGTCTTAAATATTCAATTGGTTTTCTTTATCAACTCATTTAATAAATTTTATGAAATGATAACGTAAAACGTTTTATTTTTCACTCTGACCACAACTCGCAACAAAACTATCAATTGATAATCAATTTGGGTCCAAATGTCAGGGAGGCAGAAATTAATATAATTGTTTCAAGTGAAAAAGAAAGAACGAAAAAATCAAGTCAGAGACACTGTGATGGGAACAGAATATATGAGATACAAACCATAGAACCTGTAGTCAATATTCCATATTGTGCATTCATTTTATAGACACTAGTTTCCAAGCAGAGTACCAAGTATTATGTTATTTTTCAAACTATAGTTTTCGATTACTTGACAATTCAATTGTGCAATAAGGGCCAGAATTTGAATTAATATCAAATAAAATTAAAGATGATGTAAAATCTAAAACAAAATGATAAAATATTAATCAATTACCACTGCTTGTTTTGGAGCATAACCATCGACTATGATTAACTCATCAATGGCCAACAAAAGCAAAAGCATCAATAAAATCCATTTGCTGATTTTCTTTGGGTTTCGTGCTTCTCATGCTGGAGAAACAAGCATACTCAACCAAGGCGATGTGCTTAATTTTTTGCTTCTCTTGTTTCTGAAAACGGGCTCTCCACTTTACGATTTGGTAATGTTAGTGGTAATGTACATTTCTAGGGGTGGCAATTCAGGTTGACGGGTTGGGTTGGACACGACACGAATACAATCCGATAATTTTTAACACGACACGATAAGCAAATGGGTTGAACTCACTCGACACGAACACGACATGATAATAAACGGGTCGACACGAAAACGATACGATAACTCGTTTATTAACGGGTCGTTTAACTGATCCGTTTATGACCCGTTAAGCTGACCCGTTTACCCGTTTATGAATTTAACCATATTTAAAATATTTAACTTTTAATTCACATCTAATAAAAAATAACATTAAAATACTCAAATACAATCCAAAACCTAAAAATACAATCATTCATATTTCAAAAAACAAAAAAAAATACAATCATCTAGTGACCCTTTAATACGACAGTCTCCTGTCATCTCCTCCGCACTGCTCCAATAATAATATGAACTTGGGTAAAAAACATAAATAGATAAACACTATAATTAATAATGTAAATAGCAACTCCTTTAATAAAAGAGACATATTCATCTATTGATTTTTTTATTCATAAGGTGAGACTTGAATTTCCCTTACTAATTAAGAACGAAAGAAGCTAGCAGGAGTGTAATCGGGATTATACATCAAGATAGGTTAAAATAAATTTTCCAATGAACTTGAATGGTATAATAACATTACATAAATTGAAAAATATAGATATACATATTTACAGGAGATAGAATAAGTCTTATCCCTTAAAATTTATATTATAAATAAATATGTTAAAAAAAGAATAAAATAAAATGCAATCAATCAAACAGATTTTAAAGGTATTTGGATGATTAAACTTATTAATTATAAATTAAGAAATTTCTTGAGTGGTCGAAATGTGACTAGGTAAAAGAAATTGATCATCTATAAATTAACCAGCTTTGTTGTTTTGTTTTGGAGTATACCCATCTTCTATTTCAGCTCAGCAATGGCTAACCAAAGTAGAATTATCTACCAAATCACTTTGTTCAACTTCTGTTGCCTTTTGGTCTCTCATGCAGCAGCAAATGTACATGTACTCAACCAAGGTGATGTGCTCAACTCTTCTGGTGCTCTTGTTTCCAGGAATGGGCTCTCACCTTAAAGTTTGAAAATATTAGTGGCTACTTGGGAGTACGGTGCCGCGATGATAGAGTTAAAAACCAACCTTTCTGGATAGCCAATCGAGACAAGCCTATCACAGACAACTCAAGGGCTCTTGTAATAGATGAAACTGGTAAACTAATGATAACGTACAACGGCGGGCCTGCGCTTGAGTTATACTCTGGTCAATCCAATGCAAAAGTATATGCCACTTTGCAAGATGATGGAAACTTTGTATTGAAGAAAGCAAAGACAAGTGGGGTTCCCGAGCAGATTCTGTGGCAAAGCTTTGATTTTCCTACGGATTCTTTCGTGTCTGGAATGAAACTGGGCATCAATACGAAGACTGGTCAGAATTGGTCACTTACGTCATGGTTAAGTGACTCTGTAGCAGCTCCTGGTGCTTTCTCTTTGGAATGGAACCCTAATGAACGTCAACTGATGCTTAGGCGACGAGGGGTGACCTTTTGGAGTAGTGGGGTATTATTGGAGGACAACACATTTGAAAACATTGTACTGGATGCTGGACTAGCAGATCACAAGTTCATTGAAGTTTCAAATGAAGACGAGAAATACCTCAGGTACGAATTTGTTAAAAATGAAAATACTCCTAAGAATTGGATAGAATGTTACGTGGTTGTGGTTAACACACAGTGGATCTATGTTGGATGAAAATAGTAGGAGAGTGGTTTTACATCCTGACTTGTGTGATGGAAATAGCATAAATTTCGGTTGTAAGAGATGGGAAGGTCCAAAATGCAGGAGGGCTGGTCTGTTCCAGACACAAGTATTGGTCACAAATAATACTAAAGATTCTACTATTGTCAACAATGCAAATTTAAGCTTAAGTGACTGCAAGGATATCTGCTGGAAAAACTGTAGCTGTTTGGGAACTAAAAGCCGTAATCTTGATGGCACTGGATGTGTATTTTTTTATGAGCCTTTAAAAAAATTACAACTGGGACGGGGAGAGAAGTAGTTTACACCATTTCTTATCTCCCTTCTGGTATGTTTCTTTCCTCTTCTTTATATAAACCAATTTTTATTGATGTTGTAGTTGTTTTGTGGTTGTTGGTTTAGCTAGGCTTCTCCCAACTATTGTTGCTCTAATGGTCACCTGACATGAGCTCATATGTGATGGTGGAGATCAATTCCTTTTTCTATTTTTGTTTAAATTCTATTTCTTCTTTCAATTATTTATTTTAATAATATTTTAATTTTAATTCATAAGTCAAGATTATTCTGGTACTTTTAAAAATTATGTTAGAGGATTATGATCCGTTCAATGGTCAAATTTGTTCAACTGTAGTTTTTAAAAGAGTTTACCTGAGTAGGGATGTCAGTGCAACCTTTTTGTACAATTGATTCTGAGTGTGAAAAAGGCGAATGTTAGGGTAATAGTGTGTTATTTATTCTTCACCAAATTTCTAGAGGATTTTAAGTTTCAACACAGAAAACCTGTTGGCAAAGTGCATTAACTTTCTAGCGCTTGCCCTACCTGATATTGAAGCACCTTCTCTTTGTAGTTTGACATAATAGCAATAAAATCTTCTAATTTTAGAAATTACTAATAATCGCCTATAGTTTAACATAATAACTAAAAAAACTCTGTAGTTTAGCATAATAATCCACAAAACCCTTGATGACAGACGTTTTTTGGCTAATTTTATAAACGGTTGGTGTTTTTTTTTTTTACTATTTTTATAAACTACAGAAGATCTTAAACGATTTTTGAAGTTAAAGAGTTTTTTAACTATTATAGTAAACGACAGGAGCGATTATCCCCAAGTTATAAACATATCCTATAGTTCACTTTCCTTCGCAACTTCTTTCTTCTTTCCCTTCTTGAAACTTTTGTATCTGATTATGAGAAGAAAAACGAAAATCCTGCACGCAATACTTAATTTTCGTATATTTAATTTTCGTATATTTCTTTTAAAGTAAGCTTCTATGATTTATAGTGACTGCCGCAATCTTTTGTTAGTAGGAAAATGATTTTGATTTGGCCGTTGCATATATGAGCCTAATATCAATTGATTGAAGGTAGTTGCTAGGAAGGGATATATTGATTCAAGTCATGAACATGGAAGCAAAACATTAAAATTTTCTTTTCTTAATGCAGATGGGATTCATGGGAACAAGTACTGGATCTGGGTTGTAACTGCTGTAGCGGGTACATTTGTGATTGGGATACTCTTGGTTATTTTGTTCTTTTTGTTCATGAGATGGAGAAGAGCTCATATAGAAGGTCGTATTAAAAACCATATGAGATTAATTTCTTGCGGGCAAGTTTTTTTTTTTTCTCCCGTTTCTTTATTGGATGGTAAGCTTAATCTTGAATGTCAATCCAAACAGAGAAGTTTCTGCTAGAATTAATGAATGAAGCAAAGGAACTTGAAATTGAAGGCAAGAAAGGCTTCAACTTAAAAGTGTACAGCGTTTCATCCATTATGAATGCTACAAATTGCTTCTCGGACGAGAATAAGCTTGGACAGGGTGGTTATGGACCTGTTTACAAGGTAAGTTTTGGATATCAAGAACTATAAACTAGTTTAGGTGAATAGGAAAAAATTATTTAATAGCCTCTCAATCATTATTTCAGGGTTCATCTCCTTTTTTTTTTTTTTTTTTTTTTTTCAATTTTAGGGCTCGTTTGATGGGCAAGAGATAGCAATAAAAAGGTCATCAAGAAGTTCAAGACAAGGGCTTGTAGAGTTCAAGAATGAGCTCAGAATAGTAGCTAAATTACAACACACAAACCTAGTGCAGCTCCTAGGTTTTTGCATTCAAGGGGAAGAGAAAATGCTAGTTTATGAGTATATGCCAAATAATAGCTTGGATTCTTATATTTTCGGTTAGCACATTTTTCTTTTACATACTAGTAACTTTTGTCTTGATCATTATACTATAGTTTTTTAATAATGTTATTTCCTTTTCTCCATTTGTAGATGAATCCAAAAGAAAATTGTTCAATTGGAACAAGTCTTTTAACATCATTGGAGAAATAGCTCAAGGGCTACTTTATCTCCATAAGTACTCGAGATTACGTATAATTCATAGGGACTTGAAGGCTAGCAATATATTACTTGATAGAAACATGAACCCCAAGATATCTGATTTTGGTATGACAAGAACTTTCACTGCTACTCAATCCGAAGCAAATACAAATAGAATTGCTGGCACACGGTAAGTACCATCAATAATTTTATCTTCTAGGTGATGCAAACTCCACTCCTTATGTGAACTTTTTTATATAGTTATGCATTACTGATGGTACTTTATGAATAATATTCAGTGGTTATATATCACCTGAGTATGCTGTAATGGGAATCTATTCCACAAAATCCGATGTCTTTAGTTTCGGAGTTTTAGTATTGGAGATTGTAAGCGGAAGAAGGAGCAACAGCAATTTTTATCTTGATAGGCCACTCAACCTTATTGGATATGTAAGTTTGGCAATGTAGAGTCGGTTTTACTTTCATAATATAACAAATAAATGTTTGTATATTGAATGTGTAAATTTAATGGTATTTTTCTCAGGCATGGATGTTGTGGAAAGAAAATGCCACGTTAGAAGTAATGAATCCAACGTTACGGGATTCATGTTCTGAAGACCAAGTTCTGAGATGCATAAATGTTGCCCTACTCTGTGTAGAAAACAACCCATCGGACAGGCCTTCCATGGAAGATGTTATATCCATGTTAACAAGTGAAGGCGTAAAATTGCCAATGCCAAAACAACCTGCATTTTTTATTGAAAGGAGGATTGCTGAGGTCAAACCATCAAGTGGAGGCATGGCAGAGAATTGCTCTATAAATAACTTGACCTTGTCTGTAGTGACCGGACGATGAGGGTATGAATATATATATTATGTTTATTTTTCAATTTTCTACGCAAGTGATAATTAGTTAGGTGCATATAGAATGTAGATACCTATGCATGGATGTCATAGTTTAGGGACAGCTTCTCTTTTACCGTCCTCCTTATGTAATTCTATGTAAATAATAAATTTGTAATATTACATATCCATCAAAAGATAAAAATTCATGTTAATATAACCTTTAGCCAATTTATAATTTTATTAGCTTGCTATTAACACAGAATTTCGTGAGAATACCTATAACAAAACATTCACTATTTAAAATCGTAAAGAATCTAATATGAAAAAGGTGTAAACACAACTTGTCATATATATATATATGTATGTATGTATGTGCAGTTATAATTAAATTATATAATTGATCTTTCTAGTTGGTAAGGTCTGTATGTGAAATAATGGCCAACCAATTAAAGGTTTAGTAAAACAATTACTGAGCTAGATAGTCAATCCTAAATCACTTTGAAGCATTGTAACTAATTAAAGTATATTTGTATTCAACATTTCAGATTCTGCAATTGTGTTCCAGGTTGTGATGCAAATTCAATTGCAGACACTGAAGCCAAACCTAATAGAAGATCAGGT
Organism: Nephelium lappaceum; assembly: GCA_021234005.1. Taxonomy (NCBI): domain Eukaryota; kingdom Viridiplantae; phylum Streptophyta; class Magnoliopsida; order Sapindales; family Sapindaceae; genus Nephelium; species Nephelium lappaceum. The sequence goes on from CM037998.1 coordinate 6,977,553, forward strand.
TTGATGTGTTAGAAAAATGTGTCCAAAAAGAGAAGTTGTGTACCTTAAACAATTTAGATTCACTGCTGATAGGTAAAATTATGCTGAACCGATGCAGACTAAATAGTATGGGCTTCAAGGCTTGCAAATGTTGCTTTCCTTAAGACACTATTTACTCCCATCAATCAATTGATTCACCAAGATAAGCAAATGTGCCTCCAAAATATAATAAAGTCTTGATTATTTAATATCATTGTGCACTAATGACTTAAACCACAAACACCATTTATTATAAACCTGACAAAAAATAATATCCTGTTGCTGTAGCTTAATAGAATATTGATAATTTTATGCAAGAAAATAATGAGATAAAACTAAATTTATCTATAGATGAAAAAATGGGGATAAGAGACTAATTTGCTAATCATAAAGCTTTAGCAAATTTTGGTGTGTCAGAAAGGCTTTAAATTAACACTGGATCAGAAAAAATCACCAAATTTGAACTCCTTTCCCACTTCATGATGTAAACTCTTACATATCCCATCAAAGAAAAATACAGAGATTTGCATATGCATAGGTGATTTGGTTGTTCTATATTTTAGTCTTTCATGTTTTTTTTTGAACGCTAGAGATAAAACTAGTTCTCTACTCCTTGTTTTGTTCCTATCTCAAATAGCAAAAAGACTAATAGCTATTTCCTTGACATGATTGTATTTGATTGCATTTCAAAAATGATCATGTAACTACTCGAAAGTTGGGCTCCATATCATCATTGGGTTGTTTGACCCATCATCCTTGGTTTGTTTAACCCATCAAGCATTTAGGCCCAGTTAATTGTCCCGCGGACAAGGTGGCCTAATTGCTAGTGGCCCGATTGCTAACATCTCCTACTTGCCCTATATCGGACAGCATCAGAGCCGACTATGAGTTTGCAAAACACAAATTTGCAGCAAGGAGTTCATATGGATATATACATTGTGTGATCCATAAACAATTAACAATTTTTTGGAGCTAACTATTTGACAACTTAATTGTAAAGCTTTACAAGCGGTCACATATTCTGTTCATACGTGTCTTACATTTCATTTTAATCTTCATCGGTACAAGTACACTTAATCCTTTTTTGTAAAGTTATGATTGATGCCATCATATTTTATGTATCCACAGTTATATTTACTTCACAATTGGCTGATTAATGAATATATAAGTCATATGAGAATTTAAAGGTGGAGAATATATATATTTTTTGCTTTTAAGGTGGAGATCTTGATTTGATCGCCATTGTCGATGCCTATCAGCTGGTGGAGATCCAATCTGGATTTCCACTAGTTTTTATTATTTTTTTAATTTTTATGCTATAGAATTTTTAGAATCGTTAATGGTGATCCATCAATGGTGCAGATTTTTAACAATTATTTTTTATTTTAAAAATTTTTCATTTTTAAAAGTTTTTCAATTAGTTTTTATTTAAAAAAAAAATCTCCACCATTGATGGATCTCCATCAATGGATGGACATCAACCAAAATTTTTTTCCTTAATATATTTTTTTTGTTTTCTTTTAATCTAATTAAAATAAAAATAAATTGATTAAGGGTATTTTGGTCTTTATACTGTTTTGTGATGGTTGATTGTTAATTTTTGGTTAAAAAGACTAGTTCGATGAATTTTTTAACTTTATGAATGACGAGACTACAAACATAATTATGAATGCAAAAATAATATTTTATCAAAAAGTAGAGATTAAAGTGAAATTTTTTCAAAATTACATGCGCAGAGTCAAGAAATACGTCAAGTTCGTGACAATGATATTTCTTTCCTGGATAGAATTAAAGTATTTCTTTCTCGTATCAGATATAAATTATTGGACTATCAAAGAAAATTTGGCTTATTAACTGACAGTTTGATGTATGTTCCTGCAACCTTCAATAAGAGAATGCATCTCTACTTTTCAAACTACATTTTTCAAGCTGGTGGTCCAGTTGTCTTTATTTCTGGTCCACCGCCGGTTTACGAGAAATATACTCCTCATTTTAATCTAATTTAATTTATAATTAGAAACATATGCATCGGCATATGATTTATATCCTTAAATGAGTAAGAATTTGCTATCCATTTTTTTGAAAAAAAAAATTAAATAATTTAGTAATACATTAATAAATAAAAATAAATAAATGGTCAACATAGTGAGATTGTTAGATCTTTAATAATCTAGTAACAACCGGTGATCCTTTCACCAGCTAACGTTTGAACCGTCAACCAGACTAAACCATCTTACAAAGAGAGAGCGAGACTGCCGGTGATCCTCCCACACCAGTCAGATTAACACGTTACGTGTCATATGGGGAGACCCTTTCGCTTGACACGACAGCAGTTAAAGACCATAGGTAGCTACCAATACGAATTTGAGAAAACAAGAAGAGAAGATTCCTAACTTTACAAGTCAGTCTTGAAAACTAAAAATGATCATTATATTCCCTTTTGGTAGTCAGAAGTCAGTCATCCCTCCCCTTTTACGCGTTTCTCCTCCAACCTACTTCCAACTTTTTAATTACACCCCCCGCTCTCATGCAACCCAGAAGGGTGGTATTCAAACTCGATAGTTCCATCCGGTCATGATTCCACCGTTAATGGCAAAATAAGAAAATGATGGAAAATATTACCTTGAATCCTAATTCAGTGAACTCTTAACAATTTAAGCAAAAGAATATATGCATACGAATTATCTCAGACGCTTTGAGATAGAACGTAACTGACAATTTTTGCCTAACAAAGCAAAACCAAAAGAGAGAGGAGAAAATCTACTTTACTGAAAATATGCTTTACGTAAACATTTGTCTTACTAGCTTGTGGCCCTGAATGTGTTCAAAATATCAACAAAAGACCAAGAACTTTTAAATGCGAGGCAACATCCGATAAACATTGTACTAGACCCTTTCAGTTGACACGACAACAGTTAAAGACCCTAGGTAGCGATCAATACAAATGATTTTCAATTCTTTTACTCTCTCTATTTATGCTTGACCTTTGTATCTCACTTTTTTATAACCTCCCCTCCTCTTCTCTTCTAATCATTTTTTTTTTCCTTCTTGTCTCTCCCTTTGTCTTCTGTATTTAGTTTACCTTTTTCGATCTTCTTCACTAAAGAAAATCTACCAATCTTTTTACTATGTCTATCTCTTGATGATCATCTTTTTTTCCTTCTTCATCTGCAATCAACCAGTTTGTAAGTTCGCTTGGCAATGGCTAACGAGATGAATTTTATCATCTACAATATCTTGTCAGCTCTTTTGCTTTAGGTTTGGGTTCATGTTGCAGCAACAGACATAGGTCAACCAGGGTGATGTGCTTTTTCTTCCACTTCCGCTTCTCTGGTTTCCAAAAACGGGTTCTTCACCTTACGCTTCTGTAATCTTTCATCTATAAGTGGTACCTGTTAATATGGTTTAAAACTGGTGCAGCTGATGAGCCATGCTGGCTAGCCAATCGAGACAAGCACCTTAAAAATGGTTCAGGGGTTCTTCTCATAGATGAAAATGGTAATCTGTTGATCAAATACACTGGTGGGGATCCTATCAAGCTATACTTGGGTCAACCTAAAATCAATGTAAGTGTTGTTTTGCAGGATGATGGAAACTTCGTACTGAGAGAAGCAGAGCAGGTTTTGTGGCAAAGCTTTGATTATCCAACAGATTTCATTATTGTCTGGAATGAAACTGGGGATCGATCACAAGACTCGTCAGAAATGGTCACTTAAGTCTTGGTTTCTTTCCTATGTACCATACTCCTGGAGCTCTCACTCTTGAATGGATCCCTCTTGAACGCTAAGTGGTTGTTAAACGGAGTAGTGGGGTGTTGAATGACGGTGCTTTTAAAAACCTTGCAAGGTTGCCCTTTGGAGACGGGGCAAATTACTATTTTAATGAAGTTTCAAACAAAGATGAGGAGCACCTTCCATTCAATATTGTTCCAGAGCATCCTTCTCCTCCTGGTTGGGCAAATATTACATTGCTGTCGTTGAGGTATGATAGGATCATACTGGCTCAAAAGAGTTCGGAGAGAGAGGGGTCTCTCAGTGTATACGGGGAGTGTGAAATAGGAGAGATTCTGGTTGTGGGAGATGGGAGGGGCCCAAGTGCAGAAGCCATGGTGAGAAGTTGAGGATGGAAAGGAAGGAATTGTATACCACCTGATCATTCCAGGCCTTCCAGGTTTGTTTCTCTTCTCGGCTTTACTAAAGTCAAATTGTTACTATTATGAGTATTATTGTTGTTGCTGTTGTTGTTGTTGTAATTATACCTCGTTTTAGGATCATACATGTTCATTGTTAAAGAAACAGAGCATATATGGGCTACCTCATTGTTTTTTTTATAACCAATTCCAGTTACAAGACCCTGTTTAGACAAAAGAATGGACCTTGACAAAATATTAGATGTTTTCTTGGTGGGTGTACAACTTGTACTGTTCATTTTCAAAGTTTAGAGCCAACAAACCACTTTATGTAGCCATTACAAATTGCTAACAAACAGACGAAAAAAAAACAATGTGATTGTTTAAACATTATTTCTAGAGATCATGAACTCACAAAACGTTAGTTTAGATTTTAAAATGGATCTTTATTATCTTTCATGTATAGCTGATTAATATAAATATATTAGAAGGATATCTTTTAAATGTTCATATGTTCATAAGATTACTGAACAAAATCTCATCCAAACAATAAATGTTCATATGTTCCCTATTATCATTTTGTTTTTAGATTTATAACATATTAGTGTTTATATTCAACATTTATTGGACTATTTAGTCTAGGATGACATTAGTCTAGGATGTGCTTACTACTGCTGTTCTTCATGCCGTTAACTAGGTAACTTCAGACTGTTTAGTCTCAGAGATAATAGAAAATATATATATATATATATATATATATTGATGAGAACTACCAAACAAAAAAATCATGAAAATAATTAGGATTTTTTCTTCAGTTAATTGAAAGCAATCGGTTAAAGTAACTTTCTTTTTTTTTACTACAAATTTTAGAATTGGAGGAGGGGGATATAGTTTAAGTAACTTTCTTTAAGCTTTTGATGTTAATATATCCTTGATTGAACGAGAAACCATAGAAAAATTCAAGTTATCTTCTTCCTTGGTTTCCATATTAACTACACAACCGAAGTTAGTACTCAAAACAAGATCTGTGTCAAAAAAAAAAAATGTTTGGAGGAAAGTACAAGTCTAATGAGTAAATCATGTTCACTGCTGGATGCAGAGGAACAAGACATGGGTGTGGATTTTACTTGCTGTAGCTGCAACGTTAATTGCAATTCTCGTAGGTATTTTGGTTTTTATGACATGGAGAAGACTTAAATTACATGGTAATATCAAAACCATATGAACTCAAGTTCATCCCAAGCAAATGTTATTGTTTATTGAATCTCATGCTTATTTTATTTAATTCCAAACAGAGAAGTACCTTTGGAGTTGATGACTATAGATAATCCAAGTGAAGCGAAGGAGCTAGAAATAGTCCCTTAAGCTTAAATTTGGATTGTTGATAGAATCTGTAAAATAATTATGTGTGACCGATAGTTGTCTCTGGAACAGACCAGCCCTCCTGCATTTTGGACCTTCCCATCTCTCACAACCAGAATCTCTCCTTTTTCCATCACACTCGTCCTATGCATTGAGAAACCCCTGCATGCTCTTTTGAGCCACTATGATCCCATCATACCCCAATGACAGCGATGTAATATTTGTCCAACCAGGAAAATGAGGACCACGTAGAACAATTTTGAATGTAAGGTACTCCTCATCTTTGTTTGAAACTTCATTATAATAGTAATTTGTCATCTCTCCAAAGGGCAAGATTTCAAGGTTTTTAAAAGTACTGTTATTCAACATCCCACCGCTCCAAAATCTTTCACCTCGCCGATTAACAACCAATTGACGTTCAAGGGGGGTCCATTCAAGGGTGAAAGCTCCAGGAGTTGGTACAGAGGAAGCAAACCATGATGTAAGTGACTATTTTTGACCAGTCTTGTGATTCATCCCCAGTTTCATTCCAGGCAAAAATGAATTTGTTGGATAATCAAAGCTTTGCCACAAAATCTACTCTGCATCTCTCGATATGAAGTTTCCATCATCCTGCAAAACAAACAACACTTACATTGGTTTTGGGTTGACCCTAGTATAGGTTGATAGAATCTCCACCAATGTATTTGATCAACAGATTACCATTTTCATCTATGAGAAGAGCCCCCGAACCATTTTTAAGGGTTCTATCTTGATTGGCTAGTCAGCAAGGTTTCTTTGTATCTGTTTTGAACCATATTGACAGGTACCACTCGTCGATGGAAAGATTATAGCAGCATAAGGTGAAGAACTAGTATTTGGAAACCAGAGAAGCGGAAGTGGAAGAATTAAGCACATCACCCTGCTTGAGTATCTCTGTTGCTACAACATGAACCCAAAACCTAAAGCAAAAGAGTGACAAGATATTGTAGATAATAAATTTGATCTTGTTAGCCATTGACAAGCTAACTTTCAAACTGGTTGATTTTATATTCCCCAAGAAAGCTATCATTCTATATTATTATTATTATTATATATCCATTCAAACGAAAAATGTTGCCTACTGCAGAATAGAAGAATGATAGTTCTTATTTTTGGGTGGCTCTATGTTTAAAATGTCTTGGTGATTTGAACTTGAAACACTATTAAGGCTGAATGAACTGCTTCAAATCCTTAGGATGTCACCTCGTGATAGAACTTATTTTTGGGTAGCTTTATGTTTAAAATATGTCTTGGTGATCGAACTTGGAACACCATTAAGGCTGAATGAACGTACATGATTAGGTTTTAATGTTTGGAAAACTGCAATTTGAATTATTTAAACAAATAGGATTTTTTTTTTAATGAAGGAAAAAAAAAAAAGTCAGTTGTTGATGATAAGGAAAGGTAATTTAGACGACATCCCAAATTCATAGGTGATTGGAAAAGAAAGAAAAAAGAAAAAAAAAAAGGATAAAGGAGGATATTACTTCAGAATAAATTTGCACAAAATTCCTTTAAAAATAATGAATTAGATAGTGTATGATTGGTGTTTTCTTTATTATTTTTTATATACCACTTATTATGGGAACAACTCAAACTTGAAACAATATTAAGAATGAATGAATGCATATGATTGGGTTTTAATGTTTAGAAATCTGCAATTTGAATTATTTAAACAAATATGATTTGTTTTAAGGGTAAAAAAAAAAGAGTCAATTTTTTTTCTTGGGCATTCCATAAAAAAGTAGTGCAGATACAAAGAAATGACCAAAAAAGACAAAAAAAATGCATGGACTGTTTTGTGTCTCAAAAATAAAATTAATTATTAGTATCCTAAACCATTAAAATTTGGACAAAATTACCCTTTGAAAAAAAAAAAAAAAACCCCAACTCCACTTTCTCTTCCATCCCTAGTCTCCATATCAATTTTTGACATCCTTCCTAATGAAATTGCTCTCTTCTCCCTCTAGCGCCTCTACTCCTTTTTATCATCATCATCATCATCTTCTTCTTATTCTTCTATTTTCTTCTTCTTCTTATTCCTTCTCTAGTGAGAAGCATGAAGTTCACCACCTAAAAAGTAGACTTGTAGATTTATAGATCCGTTGTCGTAACTCACGATAGTACAAATTGACATGAGTCGCTATATTCTTAACCATCATAAGTCATGGTATTCTTAACTACCATAAATACAACATCTTAACTACCGTGAGTCACGACAATAGTGAATATTATGACTCAAAGCAATTTACACTGCGACCCACGATTGTAGACCTGTAAATATTTTTAAATATCATGAGTCATGACATTGTTAACTGTCATGAATCACAATATCTTCACTACTGTTAGTCACGACAATAATGAATATTATAACTTACAATAATTTATACTGCGAGTCACAACTGTAGACATGTAAATCTACAAGTTCACTTTTTCAATAAGAAGCTCCATACTTCTTATTTAAGAATAAAAAAAGAAGTAAAAAAAAAAAGAAAAAAGAATGAAAAAGATAAAAGACAAAAGAAGACAAAAAAGAAGAAAAAGAAAAAAAAAAAAAAGAAGTGAGAGATGAAAGATACTAAATGAAAATGAGAGAGATTTTGCTAGAAAAGACATTGAATATTGGAGAAGAGATCCGAAAGAGAAGAAAAACTTAGTTGTTGTTTTAAAAGATAGTTTTATTTAGAAAATACCACTTGGGACACAATTTATCATTTTTTTTTCACTGGATAAAAATAATCCCCACATTCTTTTAATTAATAATATATATAATAAATATGTAATTGTTTGGTTGAGTTGTTTGGTTTGATAAAATACAATCCAGACAAACCTATTTGGATTGCTTTTTACTAACCCAATGGGTTAATTTTATTTTATGAACCCAAACCAACCCGCTTCAATCGGTTTGGTTTGGTTGGATTGATCAATAAAATCGCCCATTTGTTTGTGTGGAAGACCTTTTATATAATGTTAAGGTTCATTGTTTATATATATTTAGGGAACTAAATTGTAAGAAAGATTAGGATTCCTTTATTATTTTACATCAAACTACATTAAATACATAGATTTTGAATTAAACTACAATTCTGAAAATATTTTGTCTGGATCTCACCACTTGTTACTGTAAAGCGATAGGCCTTGTGCACTTTCTGCTAACATGACATTATCTTATGGACCTCACAATGGTATTGCTCCTTTGGGCTTCGAGGCTATTTTGGCTCTTTATCATGTTTCACTGGACTCAAGGCTCATGTGCTAATTTTAATAGAAGATAACTAATATATATTCTCTTACAACCTACCATCACAAGACTCTCTTAAAAGTTCACCAATCATCAGAGCTCCAACACCCCTGTAATTACCATATCTCCATCATCCCACCACCACTAACACCTTACCTATATCATCACCATCTTCATCACCAACCGACATCCACACTTAAGGGCTATTTATTTTTAGCACTTATCACTTAATAAGTCTAAATTGGATTCATTAATTTATTTTTATTTATTTTTTTTAAGTAGTTAAATCACTTACAACTACCTAAAAATCACTATAAAAAATAACAAATTCTGACTTTTATCTAAATACTAAATTACTTAATGATTTTTTAAAATATATTATTTCAAGTTTATCATTTTCAAAATAATATATTTTCAAATTTGTTTTAATTTTACATTATATAAATTCCTTTTAATGTTATATCAAATATTGTTGAAAAATAAAAACAACTTAAGAGCAAATTTCAAAAAAAAAAAAAAAAACACAACAACTTAAGACCAAAATGCAAATCCATTTTTTTTTTTTAAGTATTTGATTTTGCTTGTTTAATTTTAGTAAAAAAATTATATATTACTTTATAATTTAAACTTCGCTCCAATAGTAATATAACTTAAGACGATTTTGTTTATTTTTATTTAGTTATATAAATTTAATTTACTCTACTATAATAATTAATCATATTTTAATTATGAAAAAAAAATTATTAATATGCACATAAAAATATTTTAGTATTTGTTAAATAATTTATTTGTAATTGTTTGTATCATATTAAATGAAATTACATAACAACTAATAGTAAAAGAGTATAAATATCAAATTACTAATTCTCAGATAATTTAATTAAAAAATAAAATAAAATTACTATACAGTAATAATTAAGGACAAAAAATATATCATTTAAATTTTAGGTTTTAATTATTATTAAGTCTTTAGCAACTTTCAGCACTCTTCATTTTTTGGTAAAAAAAAAAAAGGACGACATCTCACATTATCTTCATCATCGATCTCAAAATATCGCACAACCTTTTATTGCCATCATCGTCCTGGCTTGTATGGTAGTTTTGTAGTAGTAGTAGTAGTATAGTAGTACTAAATGGCATTTCCATTTTGTTTTTTCATATTGTTTACTGTCACCTAGCCTTAAATTTTGAGAAATTTTGTTCCAAAAAAAAATTGTACTTGTCACAATCTTAATTAACCTCGGCCAAAGGTGTTTTTGTGCAATAAACAAAACAATGAAATAGTTGGTGCACTTTCATTATTTGATAGGGGCTTGAATGTCATTCGCCCTCTAATAACTTACAAACATTATGAGGGTAAAATTGTCATTCATTCTCTTAAGAAAAACCTTCCTTCCTCCTCTCTATATAAATACAAAAGCACCGACCATCATCTTCATTTTCGTCCACAAACATCCTCTTCACTACCCTGTAAACCCTAGCAATTCTCTCTCTCTTTTTCTTCTTCTTATTTTAAATTTAACATTTCAAGCTTTTGCATCTATGATTCTCTGTGTGCCCAACGCCCCAACAGAGAGAATTTCACTCGATGCAATATCAATACCAACGAAAGGTACCCTGTACAACCATTTTCTTTTCTATAATTTTCCATACATTCTTGCTCTTTCTCTTTGGTCCCTCAATTTTTTTCCCACCTCCCAAACACCCCAACAAACATTTTTTCCAATAAAGTTTTAATCTTTCACTCTTGGTCGATGATGATTGATCTTGCTTTAACCACACCGAAGAGAAACCGGAGCTGGGTTTTAAAGATTTCTTTGATTTAATACAAGGGTGATACTCAAAACTCTCTTGTGCTTGGTGGGTAGTCGATGATTCCTTGTTCTACATTAGAGAGAGAGAGAGAGAGATTTCTCTGTCTTTGTTGTAGAGTGAAGAAGAGAGGATTTTTCAAGCACTTAGAGATCATTAATGGGATGATTCCTTGTTCTACATTAGAGAGAGAGTTCATTTCCTTGTATTAAGTTTTGGAAATCCACTGGCTTTGTGTCTTCTCCTGTGGATATCTTTGGCCTTTCAACTGAGATCATTAATGGGATTTTTTTTTTTTTTTTTGCTTGTTTGTTTTAATTGATTGTCATGTATTATTGGAATTACTAGCAAATGAAGATATACTTGTGTGCATAGTGAATACAGGTAACTGCTGGAAGGAGCGAGTGAAGTTTTTAGGATGTGGTCCAGCAAGGAGTTGCAGGCAACAACTCTGCTTGCGGATTAGTCCAGTTGGGCTTGGCTTGCAGTTGCAACCAATTGATAGAAGAAGAATGCGGTCTGCTTCTATAGTATGTCGATCTGCTTCGGTAAGTTTAACTTGGTATTATTGATAAATTGGAAGTTATTTTCGATTGTTTAGTTTTAAATTGTGTAGAAGGAATGTAGAGTAGTACAACCTTAGTGTTTAAGTTGTTTCAATGAAATGGATTATTTGTTGCCTGGTTTTGAGAGCTTTTAATAATGTGGGTACACTCTTCATGGATATAAGGAAAACATTGTTAGGAAGATAGGATTTGAAGGTGGTAGTAATTTTGTGTCTGTTTTTCCTTGCAGGGACAGACTCAAACTGTGGAGGCGCCTACTACAAAGATTACCAATGCTCCTGGTAATGACCAATTTCTTTTATCATTTATTTGCTAGATTGCATAGTGTAGAGAAGGTGAAGTTAGTGGCTGAGGTGATCGAGGATAAGGTTTTCATTTCCTGTAAATAGCAGAAGACAGAAGTTTAGGTTTCATATGATTTTGTGTTGCACTTATTCATGATACTGCTTTTATGAGTCAATATCTTTCCAAAAACCTTCTTTTGGTTTGATAATAAAATTTAAAAGACTTTCACTATTAGAATTAGGTAAAAAGCGCCGCTGCTGTTATCCAAATGCCCTCTATTGCTAGCTAAAACCCCTGTGACCAGGGGATTTTTTTGTAATTTATAAAACGAAAGCTTGTGTTTTGTATTTGGTTAAACCTCTAGAGTTCTTGGAATTCCGTTACTTTGAGATATCAAATGTTTTACGTGTGTGGTTTCTAGTAATTTGACTGTGACAATATTTCATGTGATGCTACATTATACTGCCTTCTATAAATAATTATTTAGAGGAGCTTGTTTTTGCTATATATATGGGCTTGTTAGGCTGACGTGACAAAATTGCAGCATCTCCAAAACTTGATGATGGTGGGTCTGGATTTCCACCCCGTGATGATGATGGTGGCGGCGGTGGTGGGGGAGGCGGTGGTGGCAACTGGTCTGGGGGATTCTTCCTTTTCGGGTTTCTTGCATTTCTAGGCTTTTTAAAGGATAAAGAAAGTGAGGAAGACTACCGGGGTAGCCGGAGAAGATGAGAAATGATTTGCAATCAACATATAAATTTTTATTCTTATTCCATGTTGTATGTCATCTACTTCAATTATTTACGATTTGTTATCACATTTACATTGGCACCCGATAACTATTCATCACTAATTCTAGTGCTATAATGTACAGTTGCCAGTTTTGATGGAGTGTAAAATCAAACATGTATTGATGATATTTCTTGTTGTGAGGCATAGAGGCTTTATAATAAACAAAACAAGATACCATATTTTGGCAATGGTTTAAACAAGGCATATGACTCTTGAAGTTGTTAATCGATATGTTTGCTGTGTTAATATTGGATATTCCGCAATTGCTTATGTGAGTTGAGTGTTTGACCATAGTCTGTCTGTCGAGGCTTCATCGGAATGGTCTGAAAAGATCTTATAATTAATGGAGAAAAGGACTGATCATTAAGGATGGAGTTAAGGCCTTTTTGATGATTTTAGATGGCTAGAATATGCACATGGTAATTGTCTTTGTATTTTGCTTACCTGAAATGTTCTTACTGCTTATGAAAGTTGTCTCTCTTTCTTTCTCACACCTGTTGTCATGGTCACAAAGTTTTCACATCTGTTGTCATACGAAGGAGACAAGAACCCACCCATGTTTTCGTCCATGTTCTATATGTAACTTAACTAATAAATGAGAATTTTCAAACTGGCACTGTTATTCCAGAGACCAAGTGAGGTCGGTCATACTTTTCCAGGAAAATGAGTCCAGAAATATATGAGGTCTCTGATAGAATGCAAGAAACCCGCAAAGGAAGAATCCCCCAGACCAGTTGCCGCCACCACCTCCCCCACCACCGCCGCCACCATCATCATCGCGGGGTGGAAATCCAGACCCACCATCATCAAGTTTTGGCTGATGCTGCAATTTTGTCACGTCAGCCTAACAAGCCAATATATATAGCAAAAACAAGCTCCTCTAAATAATTAATTATAGAAGGCGGTATATGTAGCATCACATGAAATATTGTCACAGTCAAATTACTAGAAACCACACACGTATAACATTTGATATCTCAAGAGTGCAGAGAATTCCAAGAACTCTAGAGGTTTAACCAAATACAAAACACAAGCTTTAGTTGAAATAGAATTTTAAAAAACAGTTCGGATCGTTGCTCTTAGGAGGTGGAAGAAGATTATCCATATAAAAATAAAAAAATTATCCATATAATGGTGGACAAACCCACCGATAGAAGGTGTGTGGTGGGTGGAAGCGGCCTTTTTCACTGGGCCAACTTTTCTCAATTAGAGGTTACGTTTGACACGCCATCTACTTTTCGAACTATAATGTTCAAGTTACTTGTCCGATTTAAATACTCCATGGAGCATTTGTTGACGTTGTGCGTGGGATTACTATTCAGCCTTGGGAAGTATAAACTTAAACCGGCTTGTCTCCTTTGGTGTACAAGCATTTCCTATGATCAGCTCATCAATGGCCAAAAATGGCAACACCACCTACAAATATTTTTTGATCATTTTCTTTTCATTCTGGTCACATGCTGCTGGAACATACGTACTCAACCAGGGTGATATGTTTAATTCTTCTGCTACTCTCGTCTCCAGAAACGAAATCTTCACCTTGAAATTCTCTAATTTTACCTCCCAAGGTTGGTACCTTGCAATATGGTACAAATATGATTTAAAGAGGCCTTGCTGGCTGGCCAATCGAGACAGGCCTATCAAAAACAGCTCAGCGGTTCTTCTCATAGATGGAGAAGGTAGTTTAACAGTAACAAACACAGGTGGGGATCCTATCAAGCTACACTCAGGTCAATCCAAAACCAATATAAGTGCTATTTTGGAGGATAACGGAAACTTTGTATTGAAAGAAGCAACCTCTAGCGGGACTGAAGGGCATATTCTGTGGCAAAGCTTTGATTATCCAACAGATTCATTCTTGCCAGGAATGAAACTGGGGTTCAACCGCAAGACTGGTCATAAGTGGTCACTTACATCTTGGTTAACTGACTCTATACCAGCTCCTGGGGCTTTCACTCTCGAATGGGACCCTTTTGAAGGTCGGGCTGGTCAGCTGATTATTAAGCGAAGAGGTGTAAGATTTTGGACTAGTGGGGAATTCAAAGTCGGTGCATTTGAAAACCTTAATGTCTTTGGAGACGTATTTGACTATGATTTTACGCAACGTTCTAACGAAGACGAGGTATACCTTACATACAGTCTTGTTAGTCTAGGTGGATCAGACCCTGGATTTAACAATAGAGTTAATGTTTCATCGCTTTCGTTGGAGCAAGATGGAACTTTGATCCATCATGGTAGTGACAGCGGGCATTATCCTATAGACAATGGGGAGTGTGATGGAACTAGCACAGTTTCCGGATGTGTGAGATGGGAAGGACCGGAGTGCAGAAGAAATGGTGATGCGTTCCTTAAAAAAGTTGCTATTCTTCACGGTTCAGTTCCTAGAAATGCTTCGTTAAATGCGAGTCAAGGCTTTAGTGACTGTAAGGACACGTGCTGGAATGACTGCGAATGTGTTGGAATATCAATTTATGGCCTTGGTTCTGTCAATCCTGGTTGCACATTATGGTATGGACATTATGAAGAAATTCAGATTGGGGCAGGTGGAGCAATATCCTATATCATTTCAGAACCTCCTGAACCACCTGGTATGTTTCTCTCTTAGGGTTTATTTAGATTGTGTTATTATAATTGTTTTTGGGGTTGTGGTTGTAGCTGTGGCTAGGAAGCTTCTTATTATTATGGATCAATGTTATTATATGCAGGTTAGAATATTATTACCTAAACCAGTAATTCTGAAGTAGAGTGTTTTGAGTTGCAATGGCAGAGTTCTAAAACAGAGTATTATGTTATATGCATAGTAAGTGAAGTGTCATTTTATATGTCTAATTTGATAGGTTAGCAGCTGTTCTACTTTAGTTCTAGGCAACTTCACAGAACTTAAAAATATATATATATCCTAGGATATGCTATTGATTTTCAAGAGATTTCTAGAGTTCGCCTGCAATTATTTTGTAACTTTCTTGTCTTTTTCATATTAATGTATATATCTCTAATTGATGAAGACACATTATAGGGAAAAATTAAGTTATCTTATTGCTATGTTTATGTATAATATTTACAACATCCAGGCTGGTGCCTAAAACTAGATAAATGTCAAAATTGGTTTTGAATAAAACAAAGATTGGTTGGTGGAAAGGATGATGAAGGCAATGTGAATAAGCGCTAATTTTCTATTATATGTAGGAAGGAAGGATTGGATTTGGATTGTGATCATTGCTGTGGCAGCTACATTTATTGTATTACTCTTGGGTGTTTTGGTCTATTTGAGATGGAGAAGACTTCGACTACAAGGTAATATCAAAATTGCATGCTATGAAGTTTCTTTTAAGTAATGTTCTTTTAATGAACTCATCATGCTCGTGTTCTATCCAAACAGAGAAGTTTATACAGGACTTAATGACACTTGATAATCCGAGTGAAGCGAGGGAGATTGAAATTGACTGGCAACAGAGGCCACAATTTAAAAGTCTTTAGTGCTTCATCTATCATGAATGCTACAAATTGCTTCGCAAGTAGAAACAAACTTGGAGAGGGTGGTTTTGGACCTGTTTACAAGGTATACATAAAAAGAAAATTATAGAAAGAAGACAAAAAATGCTTTTAAATAAGCTTATTATTAATGTCATGCTAACTTGTCATGGATCTATATGTTAGGGTTTATTGTCGGATGGGCGTGAAATAGCAATAAAGAGACTATCAGGAACATCAGGACAAGGGCTTGTGGAATTCAAGAATGAGCTCATATTAATAGCAAAGTTACAACACACAAATCTTGTGCGGCTACTAGGATTCTGCATTCATGGGGAAGAAAAAATGTTGGTCTATGAGTACATGCCAAATAAAAGTTTGGACTCATACATTTTTGGTCAGTCAATGTTATTCATAAATATATTTTAATTTCTTTTAATGGTTGATGCGTTATAAGTTTTTCACAATTCCTTTTTTGGCCATTGATAGATGATTCTAAAAGGAAGATGTTAGATTGGAACAAGTGTTTTACCATTATCGAAGGAATAGCTCAAGGACTACTTTACCTACATAAGTACTCAAGACTAAGAATAATTCATAGAGACTTGAAAGCTAGTAACATATTACTTGACCAAAATATGAATCCAAAAATATCTGATTTTGGTATGGCAAGAATTTTCATAGCTCAATCTGAAGCAAATACAAACAGAATCGTTGGCACATAGTAAGTTGACCAAAGAACTTATTAATTCTATCATTTGCATCAGTAAACTTGTTTGTCTAATTACTTACCATTTTTTATATGTCATTGTCAATCCAGTGGTTACATGTCCCCAGAATATGCTATGGAAGGTATTTTTTCAGAAAAAGTCCGATGTTTTTAGTTTTGGAGTTTTGTTATTGGAGATTTTGAGTGGAAGGAAGAACAATAGCTTTTATCATCCTGATCAGCCACTAAACCTCGTTGGATATGTAAGTTTGTAATATTGTAGCGTCATTTTAGTTACATGTCCAACAAATATCTGTGTATTTTGGTGTTTAAATTGAATGGTTCTATTTTAGGCATGGCAAAAGTGGAAAGAAGGTGTGGTGATAGAACTAATGCATCCAACATTACGTGGTTCATTTGCTGAAGACCAAGTTTTGAGGTGCATTAATGTGGCCTTGCTCTGTGTTGAAGACAACCCAGTGGATAGACCTTCCATGTCAGTTGTTGTTTCTATGTTAACAAGTGAAATTGTAAAATTGCCAATGCCAAAACAACCTGCATTTTGCTTTGGAAGGAGTGTTGAAGTCAGTATAAGTGAAGGCACTATGACAGAGATTCCTTCCACAAATAACTTGACCTTGTCTGATATGATAGCAAGATAATGAAGGTATGAGTTGCATTTCTTAATGCTAATGACCCCCAGTAAAATTTATTTTGTTTAATTTGTTTTACAACAATATTTCTATAAAATGATGAATGTCAAATTTGTCAAGCTCACATATAGACACTTGGCCTGCATGTTGTTATCTATGCAATTATGTCTCTCTTTTAGTTAAACTTACGTAAAATGTTAACAACGAAGCAGTATAATTACTTCGTAATTGTATTCAACACTGTAGTGCATCAAACTTTTACCAAGCATAAAAATTATATATATTCTTTTGATGTCCATGATTTTCAGAAAATAAAAAATAATTTTTATACACCTTTTCAATATTTCATACATCTATAAGACACAAGTTAAAAATCTTCACAAATATGATATATTTTATTGTAATTTCATCGTTGGTGAAATTGACAAATTGAGATATGATCAATACGTATCCATGACAGTGGACCTGTAACCTGTTGTCTGTTGTGATGATGATCATGGCTATTTGCCAGTCTGTGCCGTAGCTAATTTGAAACAAATTCAGAACAAAAATTTGACTCCATCTAAATTAGCGAAAGAGACCACCCAGTTGCTAACCCATTGGGCCCTATGAGCCCAAGGCTCGAAGGGATTATCCTCGATTTTATGAGTAGATCTATCTCATACTGCGGCGGTTTATATATATAAAAATAGAGGTGGACACTCAAATCGTCAAATCAATTATCCGTCCAAACCAAACCGAAGGTTGATTTGGTTTCATAAAATAAAATAAATCCATTTGGTTGTTTAAAAATAACTCAATTGATCTAGGTTAGTTTGTGGATTATGTTTCATCAAACCGTATAACCCAACCTAACTCAAGTCAATAGATGCTAATATATAAATACATATGTCATTAATCAAAGTTTTAATATTAAAACTAAAATTAACCCAAATTTATATTATATTTTCTTTCTCATTCCAATCATCAACCTCTCTTTTTTTTTTTTTTTCTTTTTATGGTAAAGTTGCTATGTTTTGTCATTGAGCTAGTTTGAATGATAAATTAGTTTTATATTATAAATTTTAGGTAGTTTTGTACTTGAGTTGAATCAAACATTATTATTTATCATATTGATAATTGGTTTAGCTACTTACATTGATTTTTTTATATGTTCAAATAAAAAATAAAGTAATTATGTTCTAAACTTCTAATAGCTTAAACCAATACTTTTTTTTTTTAAAAAAAAAGCAAACCAAAAAAGAGAAAATTGATAATGAAACAACTTGAAAATTTAAACAATATTAGTTTAATCCTAAACTTGAACCAAACCGGTTTTTATTTGGTCATTATATTATGGTTTAGTTTGGGTATAGTGGATCCCAAACCAAAACAACCTATTATCAGCTAATACAATTACTTTTTATTTAACTAGAACTCTCCTATCTAATGTTAGAGAAGCATTTAAAGAACCTTTGCTTTAGATATAAGTAAATTTAAAATTCCAAATTTGAGAACTGTAAATTCATTGTGAGACTAGTAGGCCACCAGAACACAATTATATATAAACAACCTTCTCAAATCTCGAATTTCAAATCAAGTTACGCCCGCAATGACGGTTCTATAAGGTCCAAGAACCACTTCTTTTAGGTTACAATCAGCACATAGCGTTAGAGACATGGTTTTCTAACGCCAGCCTACTGGTTTCTACTTCGGAGGTCCTTGAAGGTTTTGGGTTTGTGTTTGGTAGTTGCTGTTTAAGGCCCAATTTAGTAGGGATTGCGAACAAATAAAACAAGGTTTATTATTATTATTATTAATTTTTAACCATTATTAGTAACTACAGTCTTCATTCACGAACTATTATTTTTATTCACATACTATAGTATGTGAATGCTAATGGTACTAAAAAACCTTAATTTAATTCTTTAGTGCTAATTTGAAAACTCATGTTTTTTTAGTGTTATTACATGCTATACTTTCTCCTATTTCATATTACCATGGTTTTTAAAATAATCATTATTACTTATTCTAACAGAATAATCAACTGCTAAGTTAAGGTAAGTGTTTGATTAATTACATTTTAGAGACTCAGAAGTAGTATGCATGTATTTAATTATTTTATTTTAAAATTGTTGTAATTATATTTAATGAGTGAATAGTAATGATATTTGCATCTTTACTTTTAATTAATTATAAAACTATATAATCATAATATACATATATATATGTATGTATGTATGTATAACGTAGATAGTTATCTTCGTTGAGGCCACCATCCCTCCTAGTTTGAGGCAGTTGGCTTGGCATGTTATATCTTAAGTTCTTAACTTAACTGCTTTTTTTTTTTTTTTTTTTAAGAAAACGGATTAAATTTTTTGTAAAAAAAGTGTTTGATTTATGATTTTTTTCATAAAAATAATAAATTTATATATTAAATTAATAAGACTAATATTTATAATTTAAAATTTTATATATAGATTATTTTATAATTACCTTAAAAAGGTAATCCCTTATTTGTTTCTCAAAACTTTTAAGCAAGCTAAAATTATTTAATGTTACTTTTAAATATTTTACAAACACCTTTTACTCGTCAAAATTATTTAAAACATCCTTCAATTCGCTAACTAAACACATACCCAGACAAATTCCGAATAAAGATTTGTTCAAGAAAAATCTAGGTTTATTTTTTTCACCAGAAAATCTAATTAGTAATTTATAGATTATAGTTTCTAAAAAAAATTATAGATTATGGGCACTGATTGGATGAAATTAAAATGACTGCACAAGCAAAACTTTGAAAATTGCTGTCTTTTCAATTGATAACTGAAATTTGAAAGAAAGATTTGTATTTTAAAGATCATTAAAAAGTGTGAAAACAACGAAACTTTTGCTCATCTTTTTAAAAGTTAAAGATAAAATAAATCTGGTCAGACAAAATACTTTTGCATCTCCACATTAATAGAGTCATTGCACTTAGATTAGATGTCACATATTTGTTATTATACATTTACATCACTCTTGTCAGTTAATCTCCAATAAAGAACAATAATTAATTTGTATTACAGGCCTTTCACAATATAACATATATTTAAAAAATTAAAAATCATAAAGTACAATAGAAAAAGAAATGTGAGTACATGCGAAAGCCTCCTTCCACCGAGAAAATCTTTAGGGTGTGCCATATCTTTAGTGATCGAATGTACCATTATGCCTCATGAATTGAATATATATTTGTGTTCACATGTACCAATATATATATATATTAGAATCAACTCAAAATATTGCCAATATTAATTACGATTTGACTTTAAGATGTGATCTAGAAAACAACTTTCGAAATAGAGGAATGAACAAACCACATATACGAGGGAGCAATCCACTATGTACAGAAAAAATATCCATATAAATAAGATTTATACGAATAGAATCCATGATTCCTATAATGATGAAGCGTGTCTTACCACCATGTCCCAGCCCCCTTCTCTCACGTGCACGATTATATGGTGTGTCATATCTTTAATGATCGAATGTAACATTTTACCACATGCATTGAAGACAGTTTGTCCTCACATTTAGGCTTTCGATAGCAAGTCTAGAGGAGACTTAAGATCTGAAAGTTTCCTCCCAGGATATGGTTCACATGGTCCTGGGGATTTTATGTCAGCTCCCACTAATCTTCCCCTCTTTCTCTCTCTCTATGCAATATTCATTGAGCTACGGACAAATCTAAATTTTTCTCTCTTTTGGCGGCGGACAAATCCTCTTCTTAATTTCTTCCTTCTTCCTTTTAGTGGTTGACTGGCGATGTTTTGGTTGTTGTTTATGGTCATGGTTGTGGACTGGTGGTGCTTTGATTTCGGATATGGATTTGGGGATCTTGTGTATTGGAAGGCTGCCCGGGGCCTTCCCTACAATGTGCTTTCTCTTATGAGAGGGACATCTCAACCTTTTCTTTTTTCTTTTTTCTTTTCCTTTTTGTTTTTCAACTATGTGATTAAAGTTTTTGTCAAATTAACGGTCCAGTGTGTGTTCTCATGCCATATGTAATTATTGAGAATGTGGGTATGAAAAAAAAAAAAGAAAAATCCATTACCAACATTCCAATGTGATATTGGCAGAAATGTTTAGTATTTTGCTCTAAAATTTATAAAATACCTTGTACAAATTAAATAGTCTCTACCTATTTCAAACTATATGCATTGTTTTGATTATAATTTAGATCAAAATTTAAGTAGATGAACAATATTTAATTAGAATAAAATAAAGTGAAATTTAAATAAGATAGTGATAATTAACTATGTAAAAATGAACAAAATAATTTATTAGTATTGGTGAATATATATATATATATATATTCATCAATGCTAATAAATAAATAATATATATATAGAAGAAGAAGAAGACAAATTAAAATTTTTTGAAAGAAATCTATAGAAAATATTTGGAGATGATGGCAACTCACTTGATGAGTGGGGTTGAAAATAAATTTTAATTATGAAGCTGGATTCTTAAGGTGATCATGTAGCACCACTATTGTGTCATTTCATGTGTTCCAATAGAGATTTCACTAATATACTTTTATGTGAATTTGATCCTAGGCTTCCTAGCTTGCCATCACTAGACTCTATGAAGCTTTGAAGGAAATTGTGTTTGTTAGTTTGATTTGATAATTTATTAATGATCATTTCTATTGAAAAAAAAAAAGGGCAATGATTTTAGATTGTGGGACTGACTGATTATAATTCAAATGAGTGCAAAAGTAGAAGTTTGAAGAATATGCCATCTTAATACTCAAATTGTAAGGGTGAAGAAAGGCTTCTATTTCAAGATAGTTAGAATTGTAGAAACTAGACAACTTTTCTTTTTTCTTTTTTTTAAACTAGACAAATTTTACTGTTCCTCTTTCAAGCGAATTTTTCAATTGTATTTATCTAGAAAAATAAATTAAAGGAGATAAATTGTATTAATAAGGTTTTCCCATGAAAATGGAAGCAGGGATGGAAACTAATATGAAGTCCAAAAACAAAATAATGTTACAAAAGCAACAAAGGCATCCTTGAATTAAATAAATAACATGTTGACACGTGTAATTTAAAAATTCAAAATTTTATATAATTTAGTTGAAAGTAAAGATGAATTTTTATTTATTCATTTTTCGTTATAGCAAATATTAAGTCGATCAATCAATGAAATAATATGAGTAAATATAATTCATATTCAAGTTTAGTGTACTTTTTCTTCATAATCACAGTAAAAATTCTAATCATATTATAGAAGTTCGTCAACATGCATATACGGAGAAATTTTTTTATTTATTTATTATGGAAGTGAATATCTTTCATAATTAATAGAGTAAAAAAAATTAAATTATTAATAATAGATTATTTTATAATTATACATATAAATAGATAAAATATTCGGTCATCCCACATGAGGATCGACGATGCTTGAATTGTAAGGACACCAACATTCGGTTGGAGATATAACATACTGGCAACAACAGTTCTTTCAATTTCAATTTTGTTTTCCAATAAAAGAAAATAATAATAATAATAATAATAATAGTAATTCTTTCATTTTCAAAGGTTGCGTATACCATGCATGCATGGTTGAATAGCAGTGAAGTCCAATTTGGCCCCATTTTGTTTTTGGTGGAGGTGTTAGGACAAATATTGGGGGGGGAGAGAGGGGGGGGGTTGGGGGCCGCCCTGGTGAGTGGTGTTTCGGCTGTGCTCAACTTTGAGATCGGTTTTGTTCTTGCATTGCCCTGTGCTTTTTTTCTTTTTTTTTTTTCCTTATATATATATGATATGATTTTAAAATTTATATAAAAGGAATTTTATGAATTTTAAAAATTCAAGAGAGGTTTATTAGATTGATGAATGTTGAGTTTTAAATATCTTACAGATTAACCCAGTAATATGAAACAAATGCAGGAGATTTCAACATCTAAAATTAGAGATACAAGTTGAGCATTGTTTAATTGGCTAGCAGTGCATGTATCTTTCATCTCTTAAAAATCCCTTTTAACTGTACTATGATTATGAGAGGGACTGATCATGTGACGGAAGTTCACAAGTCTTTTTCAGCTGTGCTTGTGAATTTTGTGAGGCCATAGTCTCTTATCATATTTACCAATCTTTTCTTTGTTTGTCTTTTATGAAAAAAACAAAAATTCTCAAAATGTTGGAATGAACAAACTTTTTAAGCCGATCATCATTTAACTTTCAAGCAGGAAAAAAGTTCTGTTAAATATTGGTTCAATAAATGATAAATTTTGGAGACTTCCAGTGCTGGTTGGACCGACAAGAGGCGATTGTGTGTGTGTGTGTAATAAGCAGGCTCAAAAGGGTTAGCCTTGATCCGTGTTTGCAAATCTAATGGCAAATTTTATGTTGTCATGTTATTCGAGAGGTTAAGAGTAATTCTTTATGTAGGATAATTAAATGTAGGAATTGTATAGATAATATATCTACGAAATATATATAGATATTTGAAATTTTATATAATTAATTGATGGAAAATACTAAGATGATCCTAAAAGAAACACAAAACCATGTAACATCTGTCCAATTCGCATATATTGATTTGGTACAAGTTCATTCAGTGTCCCTAGAGTTCTCATATGGATTTTTTAAGTGTGAGTTTGATCTAGTTTATAAATAGGCTGAGCTCTTCCACCTCCATTATCAATTTATATCCTCATATGTTAATGTCATTTGACAGAGTTTCAGACTTAGTAAAAGTTGTAAAACCAGCTTCCTGGCGATATGATTCTCATTAAATTATATAAGATTATACAGATAGAATAATCACTTTACAATTTAATAATTAAAAAATACAAAGATATTAGATAATATAATCATATGTTACACTTCAAACTTACTTGACAAGTTAACCATCAGATAAAGAGGAAATTGATTCTTGACCTCTTCTTATCCTTAACAATATGTAAAGAATGACATTTCATTCACCACTTACATTCTCCACATCCCTTATAGTTATTTCATGATGGTATTTATATTTTCCATACTAGTTGTTAATTATTTTTGTTATATATATATATATATATATATAAACCTTGCTCCTCTAGTAAATAATACTCTACAATCATTTATGAGGAAGGAGGGAAAACTGATGAAATCTAACTAATTTTTACCAATGTGATATTTTTATAAATGATAAAAATAATAAAATTAAATAACGAAAATTTGGAAATTGTTTAAATACTTGTTTTAGTTGCTAGGATGTAAAGCACCGAAAAAGTGATTAAACAAAAAATAATTGTATTACTTATCGTCTTTCTGCAACTTCAACCCAAGCTATTCTACACTCAAGAGGCACTTTAAAGATTCCATAGTTCCCGTATGAAAAAGCTATAATCTCTTGAATATTCTGACACTTCGAAATGGGGCACTAAAAGAACCATGTAATCATCCCTGTCCACCTCACTTTATATTCTCTATATAAAGCCGCGGAAATAGCACCATCATAGAAAATCATCCATACCCATCTCACTTTGTATTCTCTCTATATATTAAATCATAGAAACTTAATATCTACAGATTGATCTTAAGATATTTTCACTTTCAAAATCCCAACATACCAACTTATTTTGTGTAAAGATTCGATGAAAACAGCCATCAAAACTCGTCCACACATCCTTCTTTAGATAATTCAGTTCTTAATTTCTTATTGGAAAAATCAAGTCGTGGTATTTTTTAGAAGAGCTTGAAACTAAGCAAATTGGAATGGGTTCTATACCTTATATTGTGGAAGATCTATATCCCGTCTTTCAACTTTACAGCGATGGCACCATTATCAGGAAAAACAACGTAAACACTACCGTGCCACTGCTGACCGATGATTCTATCAAATTCAAAGATTTGATATATGAAAGAAGATATAATCTCCATCTCAGGGTATACAAACCCACTTCACAAACGTCACCCTCCAAATTAGCTATTCTTGTATTCCTCCGTGGGGGTGGTTTTTGTGTAGGGTCACGTACGTGGCCAAGCTCTCACAACTGTTGCCTCCGCTTGGCGTCTGGACTAAACGCTCTGGTCATCTCAGCAGACTATAGACTGGCGCCGGAACACAGGCTTCCGGCTGCGATAGAGGATGGTTTTAGTCTAATGAAATGGCTACGAGCTCAGGCTTTGGAACCTTTTGATGCGTGGTTCAACAGTTGTGAGGTTGATTTCGATAGAGTCTTTGTCTTGGGTGACTCATCAGGCGGCAATATTGCACACCACTTGGCTGTAAACCTTCAAGCAGGATCCACTGCATTGGCTCCGGTTCGTGTTCGAGGTTACGTGCTGTTGGCACCGTTTTTTGGTGGTGTTCTCAGGACAAGGTCCGAGGAGGGGCCATCTGAGGCTGTGCTCAGCTTGGAGATACTCGACAGGTAATTTGTTATTTTATGAAAGATTTTTCTGCTCATTGAAAATATGGTAAATTCAAATGATTTTAGAAGCTGGAAAATATTGCAATGAAAAAATTTTAATAAATTGAACAGAGATTTTGTTTTATGAAAGATTTTAAGAATCTAATAGAGAGCGTTTATGATTGCTTAATGAAATTTCACTACAAATTAAAGTTTATTAATAAGAGAAAATTATGCTTTCATATGTAATTATCATTTGATATAATTTGGGTGGCATGCTAAAATATCACTCTTTATGAATAAAAATATAATTACTCACAAATAAGATGACTTAGTGATTAGCCATCTCTATTTGCTACTTCAAGTTAGTAAGTTCGATTGTTAGTAAGTCTCATTATTTGTGTTAATATTTACGAAACGTGGATAAACCTCTCTCAATATTTGAGAATAATTATCCAAGTTGTGCTATTAGAATTTCATCTGCGTTGTTCTCAATAGTTATCTGACCTTGAAAATGTTTCAAAAAATCAATATATATATATGTAAATTTGTGGTTGCGGTTACCTATAGCTATTTTTTTTTTTTTTCTACTGTCTTTTTTTTTTCTTTTTTTTTTTAATGTGATAGATTTTGGAGGCTATCGTTGCCAGCTGGAGAAACTAGAGACCACCCGGTTGCTAACCCATTCGGACCCATGAGCCCAAGGCTTGAAGGGACTAGCCTTGATCCCATGTTAATAATTGTTGGAGAATGTGAATTGTTAAAAGATAGAGTTATGGATTACGCTGAAAGATTGAAAGCTATGAAAAAGAGAATCGACTATGTCGAATTTAAAGGAAAGGAGCATGGCTTTTTCAATAAGCATCCCTACTCTGAAGTTGGCAATGAATTTATGCGACTTCTCAAGCTCTTCATTTTCAACAATTCTATTTGACATGGGGGAAGCTATTAGTTTTAGTAAATACATGTATTTTGTTTCTTTTTAGCGTTAGATACTTGAGTTCTTCAATCGTTAGATTACATAACAAAAATGAAAATTTAATATTATTAAATTCTCAAGTGTTGGTTTAGCATGATCCGTTTTTCAGATAATAATTAAAAAAAGAAAAAGTAAAAAATTGATATATTCATTGGAAGATGCAATGAAGTTGGAATTCATAATCAGCTTGATATATATATATATATATATATATGCACCGGGTGACTTATAGACTCTCAAGATATGTCTTTTTTATTGTTCAGGCCTGTTGTATCAATATTGATATGTGATGGTGGTTGGTAATCTTATAATTATATGAAGTGATCATTACCTACTTTTGAAATAATTGAAGCACCCACAAAGTGATATATATCATCAATAAAGTGAATGATATCATTTTTTTAAGGATGGGGTATGCTGGACTAACTACCTGATGAATTATGGGAATATTTAATATATAATGTTTGAGGTGTATTACCCAATAATACCCTACAATTAAGCAAGAACCAATACATGTTAACGAAGTGGACATTTTGATTGTAAAATAAATAACAAAATGATAATAAAATACTCATTAAAAAGTCATCAAAACAAAACCTTTCCATCTTCATCATTGAAACACAAAAGCTTCACCTTAACCTTCCTATTAAAATCTACTCCACCATGAGCAAATCGCTTCGTTAAATGAGCAAATTTGCCTCTTTGATGGAATGGCCCTCCATCAGATGGAACAGATGTGTTCTAATAGATTGTTGTGTCATCTCAGTTCATTTTTCATTTCTTTTTAAATTTCTTTTAAATTTTAAATGATAGTCAATTTAATTTTTAATTGATATTAGACCTAAATCATTGGATCTTTTAAACTTCAAATTTGGTCGTCCATCTTGCTCAATTGAACGAAAACTATACTGTCATAGTTGATGTACTTGATTGAAATTTGCTTTCAAAAAATGGGATAAGATTTCATTTTTGTAAGAAGATCCACGATCTTAGGAATAAATTATTGTTTCACCATGCATGATGTTTGATAGTGATAGAAAGAAGGACTATCTTTTTGAGCCGGACACTAATCAGATCAGACATCTTTGTGGTAGTTGATTGAACGCTTTCAATCCAATCTAACAATATAAACAGCTAATGAAATCTTGTTACACTGAATAAAGAAAGAGATGCACAAATTAAATTTAAGAAAAAGAAAAAGAAAAAAAGCAGCTGAAATGCTTGGCACCCATGACAAACCAATAAATCAATAATATATATATATATTAATATATATAACCGAAGATTTTCAGTAAAAATGGTTCTAATAAGCTAAGATCTGAATTGTTGCAAGGCCTAATAACAAAGTCAGATTAAAAATATTTCAAATTAAACGATATCATCGATTCACAATTTTTATTTGAAAATTTTTGTAACGATTAAATCGTAATAATATTGGCCCAATAGTTGGTATGGAGGATATTGAGTAGAATTCAATTAGCAGCCCAAATGGTGGGTCAACACCAATTCTAACCCAATGGGAGCATAGAGGCTTCACGTTCGAATGTAATACCGCTTGGTCAAATTCGATCAATTTAAGATGAGTGCTGGTCCCTTGATCTCAGGAACAGTTATGGCCCACCAATGGGTAAATCTACTCTTATAAAACGAAAACAACCAGTGAGGAGAGGGGGAGACATCCTGCTACTGTCACTCAACCAAAATCTCTACTGAAGTTCTCAGTCTCTGCTTTCCATTCACAATTTTTCAGCCATTGCATGATAATTTTTAGGGCCCAAGCAGTTTTGAGCGCCCCATGTATGTTGAGTTTTTTGTAACCCGACACTGCCCATGAGCCCTATTCAAGAGGTGTCCTTTGACCTTCTCTTTATTATAACCCCCATTTTATTGCATATATACATACATATATATATATATATATGTAATTATAGATATTATAAACCCGTAATGGATGTGTAGTGGGGACAAGTTGTATTCTCCTCCCTAGTATCAGCTCCGCTTAAAATAATACTAATCATTTGAACGTTTTTAGTTTCCAAAATTATGTATATATGATTGAAATTATTTTAAAATGATTGAATTTAAATAAATGATTGATTTTAAATTGCTTAGTTGTTAGATTTATATTTATTTTTCATATTTATTAGATGATTTTTACCATTTTTATGGGATTATTTTATATATTACATCGAATTCATCGCATTAAACATCCAATTTTTTTTAATAAATAATTTTTACAAATGAGTATATGCAGTAGGGATGAGGAAATTCTTCCCCATTTCACCCTACCCCGCTCCATCTAGTGTGGAGATCAAGAGAAATTTATAAAAACAGCATAATACAGGGAGGGCCACCTCACATGGCCCATAACCTGTCCTATTGTCATCCATGATCCATTTTTGTAGATGCAGGTGGTGACCGACTCTTAATAACATGCCAGAGTTATTATTATTTTTTAAAAGCACATGCCCCAGTTATTGATAATATAATAATTTTAATTATATTATTCAAAAACTTGAGTCATTCTTTCAGGCAATTATATAATTGATTCCATATTATAGCATCTAAATCGTCTAGAGACTGCATATGTACAGCCAAAGTTTGAAATGTTTCAAGTCAAATAACATTTAAAAAGTGGAAGGTAAGGCAATATTTAGAAAAGAAAATTATAAGCAAATGATATATTTTCTAATTATAAACGATTGAAAGGTATGAGAAATTAAGGACAATTTCAAAATAAATCTTTAAATTATTGTGAAATATCATCTTAATTTTGACATGCTTGATCATATTAGCTTATTAATTTTTCACAGTTGAAAATGTCCATCAGTTCATCTCTTTGTTTGACCTGTCTAACTTGAAATCGAAGTCCACTACTTATGCACTACTTGACATTTGACCAAATGCCAGCTTTATTTCTGGAAATTTTTATTCAGAAGGTGGTCTGGTACTCTGTATTCTACTCTTGGGTGTATCCCGTGCACACACTGGCTGGTGTACTAAGCCAGTCAAAATTCGACAAGTACCAACTTTTTAATAAAATATAGAAAGTTAAAATCAAATTCAACTTGATGTCTTATCATTTTTTCCCATCACCAATTTTATATTGATGTGTATGAAATTTTTTTAACATGCGGGTAAACGGTTCGGGTGTGGATGTTTCCCCAGACCCATACCCCAACTTGAACCCATTACAAGTAGAAAAATAATACGCATATTTGCATGCGAAGCTGTTTAGCCAAATCTATATCCATCCATTATGGGTCAGTATCCATAGATACACAAGTTTACATGTAAAATTGTTATCCCTACTAATTACATTATATGCACCAATTCAAGAGACAATTTTTTAGGGGAATATCTCAAAATTGATATGGTAAAACGAATCCATTAAATAATTTTATTTTTACTTTTATTAGGTCCGTCTCACTATATTGGCTATAGGACTATTCCAATAAAAGATTTTTTCTCGATCCCAACCCATTTTAAAATTTACAGCCATAAATGACAAACGAGCCAACCTATACATGTTTTCTTAAAAGTAGCAGATTGGGGAGGTTTCCCAGTTGTAATGCAAGTGGAAGAAACAAATTTTGGAAAGTGGTGGATTATAAGGTGGATCTCTTGTTCAATCGACAAGTTTTTATGTAATGATCATGAAATCTTGAGCATGTTTTATAGATGGGTTTCCATGTGAATATTTAAGTGATGTTTGGCATTGTTTTTTGAAACCGTTTTTCATTTAACGTTCGAAAATGTATGTTTCAATCATTTTCAAAAATTTGTTTTTGAAAATGAAAAATATGTTTTCAAAAATATATAGCAAAACTTTAAGGTAAAAATAAAAAATAATTTTTTTTTTATTTTCTATCATTTTCAAAAATCATTTTCTTTTATACAGTAAAACTCAAAAAAATAAAAATACTAATATCTATCAGTAATATTATTATTTTTAAAAATAATTTTTATCCAAACATATTTTCAGTTTTTATCTCTTTCTAAAATTGATATCAAATAATTTTTTATTATTTTCTTTTCGAAATATCTTTAAAATAATATCAAATATATTACCATTTTTTAAAATATTATTTTTAAAATATATTTTTTATTTTTAAAATATTATTTTAAGTACGTATCCAAATATCCTTATATTTATAATATTGTAAGTCTAGAGTTTTGTGAAAAAATGGAGATGCACGTGAGGCGTTTGACTGAATGTTGCGTGAGAGTCTTGGTTTTAATGGCTACTTTACTAGGCGTGCATTTTGGCAAAGGCTATGACGCTGACTTCCCCTCCACAAGGCCAAGCTGCATTGATTTCAGAACGACCTTTTGTCGTAAATGTAAATGGAGTCAACCACCTCTTACTTAATAAAAAAGCCGTAATTGTTGACAACCTTATCTTCCTGTAATATTCTTTATAGACAGTCAACAATTCAATTGGACGATCGTGTCTTACATGGCAATAATTATATAATATAGGAGCTTTTGTTGACTCTGTGCATGTTATTAGCCTTAGAAAGCATAAAAAAAATCAGCCAGCTTGTTGTAACTTCTGGAGTATAAACGTTATCTGTGATTAGCTCATCAATGGCTAAAAATGGCGACAAGACCTATACATTCTTTTTGCTCATTTTCTTTTGCTTTTGGTTTTATGCTGCAGGAACAAACTTACTCAAACACGGTGATATGCTTAGTTCTAATGCTACTCTTGTTTCCAGAAATGAAATCTTCACCTTAAATTTTACTAATCTTCAGATTTTCAATTCTGAAGATTGGTACTTGGCAATATGGTCCAGATTTGATTCAAAGAAGCCTTGCTGGCTAGCCAATCGATACAGGCCTATCAAAAACAGCTCAGCAGTTCTTCTCATAGATGAAGAAGGTAGTTTAACGATTACGAACACAGGTGGGGATCCTATCAAGATAAACTCGGGTCAATCCAAAACTAACGTAAGTGCTGTTTTGGAGGATAACGGAAACTTTGTGTTGAGAGAAGCAAGCTCTAGTGGGATTGAAGGGCAGGTTTTGTGGCAAAGCTTTGATTATCCAACAGATTCTTTCTTGCCTGGAATGAAACTGGGGATCAATCACAAGACTGGTCAGAACTGGCTGCTGACATCATGGTTCACTGACTATTTACCAAATCCAGGGCCTTTCACTCTCGAATGGGAGCCTTCTGAACATCAGCTGATTATAAACCGAAGAGGTGTAAGATTCTGGACTAGTGGGGTGTTGAATAATGGTGCATTTAAAAACTTTCAAAGTCTCTGGAGATATATTTGTATACAATTTTACAGAACATTCGAATGATGAGGAGGAATACCTTACATACCATCTTATTAATCTAGGTGCTTCAGACCCTTATTTAAGAGAAGAATAAATGTTGCAATTTTGACACTGGAGCAAGATGGAACTATGATCCACCGTAGTGATGGTGGCCTGGATTATCCTGCATACGAGGGCGAGTGTGATGGAACTAGCACAGTTTCCGGATGTGAGAGATGGAAAGGGCCAGAGTGCAGAAGGGATGGTGACAAGTTCCATAAAAAGGAAGTGATTCTTGACTTTTCAGTTCGTTCAAATACTCCCGATTATGCGAATATAAGCTTTAGTGAATGTATGGACAAATGCTGGAATGACTGTAAATGTGTCGGAGTTTCAACTGCGGTCATCGGTGGTATCAATCCTGGATGCCAACTCTGGTATGGACCTTTAAAAGAAATTGAGAATGGGAAAGAAGGAACAATATGCTACATGATCGTTCCAGGCCCACCGGGTATGTTTCTCTCTTCTGGTTTTAGATCAAGTTATTACAATTTTTTCGAGGTTGTGGCTGTAGCTCGCTAAGCTGCCCCATATCATTGTTGATCAAGTTAATATATGCAATTAGAATAATATTTATTCTAAACTGAGTGTTTTGAGTTGCGATGGCAGAGCTTGAAAACAAAGTATTATGTTGTTTGCATAGCAAGTTGGCGTGTCATTTTGTATGACTAATTTGACAGCTTAGAAGCTCTTCTACTTTAATATCTATGGTACTTCTTAGAATGTTTTGCATAAAAGAAAATCTAGGACCAAATATTGATTTTCTAGAAATTTTTAGAGTGCGCCTCCAAAACCTTTGTTTTGACTTTAAATATGGAATTGAAGCTCAACAAAGTACTCTGTGAATCTTTATTCTGTCCTTTATTTTGAGTCAACACTTCTTAATATAGCCATTGCAAATGCTCTTAGTGCCAACAAAAGAGAGAAACGAAAAATTGATTGTTTAGAATTCATTTCTAGAATTCCACTTAGAATATCTTGCTTTAGGTAGTAAAATTTAAGTGATCGTTTTTTTACGTATAGCTCTTTGAATTTGTAAGATAACTATATTAGAGGGAATACATTTTAGATAAATTGTTGTTAAACTCAGTGTAATACTGCTTTTGACATAATATTATGGAACAAGATCTCATCAATAACCATGATTCGAAACAATTAATGATCATTTGCCTCTCATTCTTTTCAATAGTTTAATTTACCTTATATATATATAGATAAAGTGCCGCTTGTTCAGCAAAACTAGGCTTTAGAAATAAATTAGATTTAATATAGAATTTGCTTACTTGTGGATCTCACTCTCGCTTTTCATGCCATTAACTAGGTTTAGTTTGACAGATGCTAAGCGAATTGAAATTTGATGGGAACTGACACTAAAAGACCATAAACGAAATTATTATTTTCATTTCAGTTACTTGCTATAAAAGTATTTAGTTTAAGGAACTTTTTTTAAAATCCCTACGATTTTTTCTAGGTGTATATTGATGAAAACAAAAATGTTACGATCCAATTTACATTCTTGCCATGTCATATTAATGTAACCCCAAATTGAAGACGACACATGACCTGCCAAAACTAAGTTATCTTACTGCTATATTTCCGTGCATTATTTACAAAATCGAAGTTGGTGCCTAAAAGTAGACCTATGTCAAAATTGGTTATGAACAAAAGTAAAATTGGTTGTGGGAGTGATGAAAGCATCAGAAAAGGTCTAATTTTCTATTATATGCAGGAAAGAAAGAATGGATATGGATTGTAACTGCTGTAGCAGCTACATTTATTGTATTACTCTTGGCTGTTTTGGTCTATTTGAGATGGAGAAGACTTCAAATGCAAGGTAATATCAAAGTCTTATGAACTGAATTTTTCTTCTGAGTAATGTGCTTCTAATGAATTCATCATACTCAATTTTTTATGTTTATCCAAACAGAAAAGTTTCTACTAGACTTAATGACATTAGACAATCCAAGTGAAGCAAAGGAGATTGAAATTGATGGCAACAAAGGCCACAATTTAAAAATCTTCAGTGTTTCATCTATCATGGATGCGACAAATGGCTTCTCAACGACAAATAAACTTGGAGAGGGTGGTTTTGGGCCTGTTTATAAGGTAAATATAGATAGAAGTTATAGGAAAGACGACGAAAGTGCTTTTAAATAAGATCATTGTTAATGACTCATACATGAATCAATTTGGTAGGGTTTATTGTCTGATGGGCATGAGATAGCAATAAAGAAGCTTTCGGGAAGATCAGGACAAGGGCTTGTGGAATTCAAGAATGAGCTTATACTAATAGCTAAGTTACAACACACAAATCTTGTGCGGCTACTAGGATTCTGCATTCATAGAGAAGAGAAAATGTTAGTCTATGAATACATGCCAAATAAAAGCTTGGACTCGTACATTTTTGGTTAGTTCATTATCATTCATTTGCCTATGTTAATGTCTTTTAATGATTGATGTATTGTAGATTTCTCACAATTCCTTTTTTCCCATTGATAGATCAATCTAAAAGGGAGCTATTAGATTGGAACAAGTGTCTTAACATCATCGAAGGAATTGCTCAAGGACTACTTTACCTTCATAAGTACTCAAGATTAAGAATAATTCATAGAGACTTGAAAGCTAGTAATATATTATTAGACCAAGACATGAATCCAAAAATATCTGATTTTGGTATGGCAAGAATTTTCATAACTCAATCTAAAGCAAATACAAATAGAATTGTTGGCACATAGTAAGTTGACAAAAGAACTTATTCATTCTATCATTTAGTAGGTGCAACTTGTCCATTTAGTTACTTACAATTGATTTCATATCTTATGATAAATCCAGTGGTTACATGTCTCCTGAATATGCTATGGAAGGTATTTTTTCAGAGAAATCTGATGTCTTTAGTTTTGGAGTTTTGTTATTGGAAATTGTGAGTGGAAGGAAGAATAGTAGCTTTTATCATTCTGATCGTCCACAGAATCTCGTTGGATATGTAAGTTTGTAATTGAGCATCATTTTAGTTATAAATCCAACAAATATTTGTGCACTTTGATGTTTAAATTGAATGGTTTGATTTCAGGCATGGCAATTGTGGATAGAAGATGCGGCAATAGAACTAATGCATCCAACATTACGTGATTCATTTGCTGAAGACAGAGTTTTGAGATGCATTAATGTGGCCTTGCTTTGTGTTGAAGACAACCCACAGGACAGGCCTTCCATGTCTGTTGTTGTTTCTATGTTAACAAGTGAAATTGTAAAACTGCCAAAGCCAAAGCAACCTGCATTTTGCTTTGGAAGGACTGTTGAACTCAATGTAAATGAAGGCATTGTGGCAGAGAATCCTTCAATAAATAACTTAACCTTATCAGTTATGGATGGAAGATAATAAAGGTATGAGTTGTGTGTTTATATGCTAGTGCCCTTCAGTTTTTCTTTGGTATTATTTGTTTGGCACCAGCTTTCTATATATCCTGAATATTTAACATGTTAGCTATGCGGCAATGCCTCTCTAGTAGTTTGTTAATTTAAGATGTTATGTTATATATAATTATTACAATGCATCTGTATTTGCCACTGCAGTGTATCGAATCCTCGTCGTGGCTCTCAACAAATGAAGTTGCAGAAGCTGAAACAACCACAAAAAAGAAAGAATACACGTTCAGTGGTGTAGCATTAATTCATCTGCATAATGTTAATCTCCCTGAGAACATAAATTTGCATGTTGTCAATCCATTATCATTTTATGAACGATTGTTCATTAACTAGTTTAGTGAACTTATTATATGCACGATGCCCCCTTAGATAAGGTTTTATGCAAGTGGATTAACTTTTATGTTTTTATAACACAATACCATTTAAGATCCATATCCTATTTCAAACATATTAAAGTTGGTTTTATTTGTATTCATGCAAATAAGCTAGTAGTAGTTATACAACCTCTAGCTTCATCTCCCTACATCTTTCACTCCATTAATTACAATTACAATCTTAATATTCCCGTCAATTTATCATGCCTCGTGCCTCAATATTTTCTTTACTTTAGAAATCTAATTATTATGCATATAAGTCTAACTACTAAGCGTTAGTGGAGTTGGTGTTCCTTCGATTTCAGTTCATAAAAAAGAAAAAGCTTGTAAAAAAAAGAGAAAAGTGGGGTTTATATTTATGCAAATTCAATATATACATTATATTCTTTTTCCACTGGAACCAAGTGCAAAACCTGTTCGGTTGTTTATCAACAAAATGGACAACAACATTTAGGACCAAGACGGGGGAATGTGGATGGTAATTAAAAGAATAGTTTCAGGATTCTTATTAAATTATTCAAGAAGAATGCTATTAGACATCCCCAAAAAAAAATATGGAAGAGATTCTCTGGATTACATAGAGAATCTTACTGCTAAAAAGTTAGCGTATACTGTTGCTCGATCAGAATTTCATATGAACTTTTTTTTTTCTTCTTTGCATTTGCAGTTATACTCTACAGATATAATCAGTGAATTATTCTCATTGACTGTTTTTAGTTGTCCTTAATTTATCTCTTATTCTTTTCAATAACTTTATATGTGAATGTTTATTGTTAGAAGAGAGACATTTATATTCAATATCCATTTTGTGGAGAGATATGGTTCTCCACTTGTCGTCAAACTGTACTTAATTATATCTAATATGTTTGATAATATTTGATAGCTGGTATTTTTAACATATAAGCCTGCGGTCCGTTTGAGAAATGGATGCACCTTTCCCAGTCAAATTTCAGTGATAGAAGAAAACCGGAAAAGACTTCAGCTGCCAGCGTCAATGCAGGCATTTGCACCGACCTATTATTAATCATGAGGTCTGCAAGGAACAGTCGCTCATTGGCACACTTGCTTAGTTGCTGTCATGGTAGTGACTGGGGCTAGGTGTTGTCGTATCAGCTACAGTATGTCCTTTACCTGCCACAAAGCTGCATTGTATTGTATCTTTATTTTCTTTCATTATCTCCTGTCCATTCTCTCTCTCTCCATTTCTCCAAATGAAAAAAAAAAAAAAAGAGGAGATAATACTGTATCTTCGCTGATTTCATCATTTAAACTGATGTGATGTCCCTAAATCCATCTGAACCGTCCACTTTGAAAAAATTCTCAGAAACAGATACTATAACTTTTAATATATTTTGCTGACTCGTTATATTGTATCTCTCTCATGAACAAAAGAATTAGAAGTTGTATAATTAATGTATATATTTATCTTTTGGTGCACGTATTTATGGCCCTTTTGGAATCAATGTGGGGGTAGGTACCCCACACGGCTTTATGCCAACGACAGCACCTTCACCATTATGTATGAGTATTCTGGTGACATGAGGACTCAGGAGGTGGTACTCTTTAACCTATGGTCCATCACAGTTTAGGGGTGTGTCCTGATTTGATCAGGACCGTCCACAGTGTTTGTTGATGATGAAGGAAGTGATCTGGATTGAAAATGGTGGGGACCATATTGTACACTGTCGTCACATGAGGACTCGTTCATTTTACAAAGAAACCTATGACAGCAGGCAGTAGCAACCCAAACTTTAGGTAATTTTGTGAAGGGTAAACATATATGAGTTTTTGGGTTGGAAACATAACCAAAGTCCATTGCCAACGTTTGGGTTAGGCCCAACAATAAGTTGACCCGTTCTATGACCACGGATTGAACAGGTAATAAATCCATTTTGGAGGATTAACTGGTCGTGGGAGTGGGACAAAGATGAGCATAAAGTCAAGCAGGGAATTAATTGCATTGATGCCTTAACCATGTAGCACGTCGCGTGATACTCAAGACCTATGACAAAAGTTTGTCAAGTTTTGCTCAACTTTCTTAATTCTTATGGAGTGACACATTATGACACTAAAGTCCAATCAAGAAAGATGCCCCATCAACGGCCACAGCTGGATCCCTTGAGGAGTTGGCTGATGGTGAAATTAATGCAAATTCGTAACCTCATGCATGCAGTGATACAAATGGTATTAAAGAGTTTATAGGCAATTTCCTGGCAACTTCTTCAATTTGTTCTGGTCTGTTTTTTTTAGTAAAAGTTAGCGACGCAGTCACCCTCTTTAACGATTACCACTCATTGGCGCCATATTCAATGCTCCATTTAATTCCTATTTAACATTCCACTCGATAACTATTACACTCATTAGTTTCTTTGAAAAAAAAAAAAAACTGTTACGCTCATTATGGACTTAGGAGGTGTTACTTCTAACCTATGGTCCATCACAGTTTAGGGGTGTGTCCTGATTTGATCAGGACCGTCCATAGTGCTTGTTGTTGATGATGAAGTGACAAATGTTAAAAAGTACTAAAGACAATGTTAGTTTCTCCTCATTCGTAAGGAGCTAGCGTGCTCTAACTGTCACCTAAACAAATGTTTACATCAAAACTAGTCATTTTGATAACATGTCTTTTGTATCCAATAGATTTTAAGAAGAAGTGGGCCATTTAGACGACATTTTTGAGGTCTACAATGACACTGCATTTTGAGAAATATTTAGATGACATTTATGTGTTATCATGGCATCTACACAAAAATCGAGAATGGTCATGCTGTGATCAGTGCAATACAATAGACAGGGAATTACATGTTGGCATCACATTTGGGTAGTAAGGTTTACTTGCCAGTCAGTTTTGCAGTGTTCTACTATTTTTTTTTTTTTTATCCTTTCTTTCTTTTTTTCTGTTTATACCACCCAGCCAACCAAACAAGAAATACAAGAAGGAATGTTGATTTTTTTTTTAAAAAAAAAAATTAAAATTAAAATTTTCTTTTTTGTTTATTTTTTGCTTCTGGCAGCCATATCTCTTGCGCACCTTTTTCTATTTTGTTCTCATATCACATGCATGTTGTCATCAACCCCTCAATTAAATACTTGGTATTGACTTCAATTCTTCCTTTTTGTTTTTTTTTTAACTGTAGTGTTGTTTCATATGTTGAATCTTAATTTTGTTAGCATGCTTGTTTGTCTGTTTGTATGCATTTTGTTCTGATGATGGGAAATCCATGTTGGTGTTATTACTCTAGAAAATCCGAATTTCAAATAAACATAGGCACTTTGGCGGTGTCTAAATGGTCTGATCTTTGATAGGATTTGTGTGGTACATAAATTACGTATTAATTTAATATCAGAGAGACGTGGTGAATTTTGATAATCACATTTGGCTTTGGCTTTTTAAGGAAATTACTGCTTAATTTCTTATTGGCTTTCCTACTATATTCTGAGTTTGGACTTGAGTCTAAGGGCTTTCTCATAT
The DNA here is from genome assembly GCA_021234005.1 of Nephelium lappaceum. Classification (NCBI taxonomy): domain Eukaryota; kingdom Viridiplantae; phylum Streptophyta; class Magnoliopsida; order Sapindales; family Sapindaceae; genus Nephelium; species Nephelium lappaceum. The sequence continues at coordinate 7,016,562 of CM037998.1, forward strand.
GCATGCATCTTACAGCGATTCCTGACTTGCATCACATAGCGAATCTGATGTGTGTTGCTATTAGTGTGCATTAATTACCCATTAATTATGTATGTCATATGTCTAATCATTATATCAAGAATTAGAAATGCATCATTCGACGGTCTACAATTTGAAAAAAATAGGCTTATTGATTCTGTTCCTTCAGCTCATATTTGATTTAATTGAAGAATGCAACTGTCCTTCAATCAGTGCCATTATGTAATTTTGAAGGTTGTATGATTTATTTATTTTATGTAGATGAGTAATCTCCAACTGCATAACATATTTTTTTTGCTTCGAAATGATGACCTTGATGAGCTTTATTTTGTTTCCTTGTTGTGTGGAAGTGTGTGTTTGATCTCTTATGAGCTGTGTGGGTGATCTGGTTTGGGGAGTGTGTCAATTGGTTTCAGGTGTGTGTGCTTGTGAACTGGTTTGAGGAATGTGTGTGTCAACTGGTTTCAGGTGTGTGTTTGTGAACTGCTAGCAAAAATGTGTGTGTGTGATGGGGTGGTAGCAGAAGTAAGTGTGTGTGTGTGTGAAGGGGAGTGTGTTTGTGTTTGTGTTTGCATATGTTAACAGGTACCATGCTTTTTAAAGGGAGCGGCTTTGTTACCGTTGTGGCAACGGTCATATGCAGGGGCAAAGCAGTAATTTCAGCGGGTTAAGCTGTAATATCTGTAATTGTCAGGGAGAATTTTGTAATCGGCAGTGGCTGCCTCCAGCACTTTGCGGGGGGACAAATATGTAATTTTATTAAAGTTTATTTTTGTCTTTTAGTGGATAAACAGTCCAAGAAGGGTATTATATTCTTTTACTCATTTGATCACAAAACCGCCAAAAAAAGTTGGATGGAAATCATTTTTGACTGACAGCAAAGGGGTTTTTGACTGACTAGTTTGAAACTTTTGAGTGAATTGGGATTATTTACCATTTCAAAGGGACTTTTAGATTTTTCTCAAACATTTATGACGGACAAATTTTTTTGAATGTTAATAATTTAATATTCAGAGAAGAAGAGAGATGGCTATTAATGAAAAGAGCTTCATGTCTTGTGTTTGTTATCGAATTGTAATAGTCGAGTGAGTAAGAGGGAGTTGGATTGTGATTGTGATTGTGATTGTGATTGTGAGTGAGGTCACCATTTCTCTTTATGTGGATCTTTACTACCATTAATTATATGTTCTGTTAGCAACACACCTACAAACTGATCAAAATGTACATAGACACACAGAGGAGATTAGTAATGTAGGGAGGTGATCCTTCACAATTAGTGATTGTTGCTATAATTCACACTTTAGCTCTCAGGTTGGATGTGTCAAAAATTTGTGCTTGACTTTTGTAGCTTTTATGCACAGTGGACTTAGAAGATGACCATTTGAATCCTTTTGAAGCATCATCTCGCACCAATTTCTGTGTTATCCCTGAGTTCTGTGATTTGTTAAAGTTTTAAAACAGGGGATGTCATTGATGAAAAAATAACCATTCGGGTTGCTTGTATTTTTGACATATCTTATTATTTTCATTGCCATAACTTTTAATAAAAATTAAATGAAATTGCTATAACAAAAACTTCTTTATTATAATGATGCAGGCTGTGATTTCCTCACTGGGCATCGGTAGAAACAAATAGAATTTTTGTTAAATTTTGGCGGATTCGGATGGAGTGTGGGTTCCATCCGAATCTACAAAACTTGCAGGTTGCGGAATGGGAGATGTTTGAAAGAAAAGAAGGTAAGATGACTTACATTTTTCTCCCTTATTATAGTTTGCTTTATGAATAATGTTATACTTTCCAAAAATTTATCCAAAAATTTTGTCTAAATAATATTGCAAGTTGATTTGTAACCATCATATTAATTTTAAGATGATATATTATTGATGTGATAATTACATATAAGCATACCACATCATTTGCAATAAATAATTTGGGTAAGAGAACTTATATTTTTTTCTCTTATTATAGCTAAATTACAGCACACTAGTCGTGTGCGGCTCTTGCGATTCTACATGCACAGGGGAGAGAAAATGCTACTCTATTAGTACATGTAGAAGAAAATTTTGGACTCGTAGATTTTTGATCAGTTCGTTTAATTTCTACTAGTATCTAGGTTTCATAAAGTTGAAAAATTTTCTATTAATATTTATGTTAATTTCTCTTCATGATTAAAAGTGTGTTATAGGTTTTTCACAATTTCTTTTTTCCATTGATGGTTGGATCTAAAAGGGACCTTCTAGATTGGAAGCAACATTTTAAAATTATTGAAGACATATGTCAAGGACTGTTTTACCTCCATAAGTATTCAAAGTTGAGAATCATTCATAGAGATTTAAAAAGTGGTAGTCTATTACTTGACCAAAATATGAATCCAAAGATATCTGATTTTAGCATGGCAAAAATTGTCACAAGTTAGTCTCAAGCAAATACAAATGGAATCATTGGCACATGGTAAGTTAACAAGAAAATCAAACAATTCTATCATTTATTTGGTGCAAGTTACGTTTGTTTATTTTTTTGAACTAGTTTGTTGGGTTACCTTTCTAATTATTCCATAATTCATGATAAATATAGTGGTTACAAGTCGTTTGAATATCCTATAGAAGAGATGTTCTCAAAGAAATCTGATGTTTTCGGTTTTAAAGTTTTAGTGTTGAAAATTGTGAATGAGAGAATAAACAATAGCTTTTTCCATCGTGACCAACCACTCAACCTTTGTTAGATATGTAAGTTTATAATGTAGTATAGTTCTTGCTACACTTAATACAACCACCAAATGTCTACGCTGTCAATGTTTAAATTGAATAAAACTTATATTTTAGGCATGACAATTGTGGAAAGAAGGTGCGAGATTAGAACTAATGGATCCAACGTTACATGATTCATGTTTTGAAGACCAAGTTTTGATATTCATAAATGTTGCTTTTAATGTCAATTGTTATATCTATCCTTAACAAGTGAAGGTGTAAAATTGCCAATGCCAAAACAACCTGCATTTTGCATTGGAAGAAGAGTTGTTGAGGCCAATCCAAATAAAGGGGAGGTTGAGAAATGTTCAATTAATAACTTAACCATATCAGTTATGGATGAAAGATAAAAAAGTAGGCGTTTTGTGTACAATTATATGTCCTCTTATCTAATTTGTTTTCTCAATGTTTCACTATAACAATTTGTTAGGGCTCTGAATGAAGAAATCTAAGGGCATGTTTTGATGCATAAATGTTACCTTTGATGTCAGTTGTCTTTAGGCCAAACAATCTACATTTTGCATTGGAAGAAGTGTTACTGAGGCCAATCCAAATAAAGAGGAGGTTGAGAACTTGTCAATTAATAGCTTAACCATATCAGTTATGGATGAAAGATAAAAAGTAGGCGTTATGTACAATCATACGTCTTCTTATCTAATTTGTTTTCTCAATGTTTCAACATATCAACTTGTTAGGGCTCAGAATAAAGATATCTAAGTGCATGTTCTGATCATTGCATTACTATCTCTCTTATCAAGATTGTAAGGTATCCTATAAACGGCATGTCTATATATTCATAAATCATAACTCGGCATGTCAAAGTTATACACTTAATTAATTTTTCTACTTTTTAATGTCTGTATCTGATCATATAATGTCCATTACATCAAACTCTTGTAATACTTTTTTTTTTTTTTTCTTTTTACTATTATATTAATTTAGAGTTAAGAGAAGAGGATATTACTCGAATTTACTATCTTATTGGCGTAAGTGTGGGGGGTTTTTACACTGGACCAACTTCATTTTGTCAACTCTTGTATACACTTAGCACAATTTAAGTCAATCATACACAATCTAAAGCTTATAAGTAGTGCAATTTTACAAGTTTTTAAGTAGTGTAACTTTAGTTACACATTCCAACCAACAAATATTTACGGTATCAATGTTCAAATTAAATGGAACTTATATTTCAGGCATGACTTCCTATAAATATATATATATATATATATATATTTCAGACATGACAATTGTGGAGAGAAGGTGCGAGGTTAGAACTAATGCACCTTACAGTACATGATTCCTGTTGTGAAGACAAAGTTCTGAGATACATAGATGTGATAGAGAATTGTTCAATTAATGACTAACCATATCAGTTATGGATGGAAGATAAAGATACGGATTTTGTGTACAATAATGTCTTCTCGTCTAATTAGTTTTCTCAATGTTTCATTCCAACTTGTTGGGGCTCAAAATACAGATATTTAGGCATGTTCTGATCATTGCTACAATGTCTCTCACTTGTTAAGATATTAAGGAATCCAATAAAAGGCGTGTAACTTGGCATATCAAGTTATGCACTTAATTGACATTTATACTTTGTTATTTCTATATTTGATCATATATAATGGTCGTTGCATCAATCACTTGTAATACATTTTTTTTACTATTATATTAATTTGAGTTTTGGGGAAATCCGATATGACTCAAACTTACGATCTCATTGGTGTAAGTATGAGAGGAAAATTTTAGTTTTCTTTGCAGCCAATTAAATTTCTTCAAGGTGCTGGTATTGCCATTAAAAAAGATTTATATACCTAAATACCTAATTTATAAATTCTCCCATAATTAATGTTTGCATTTTATATTCCACTAATAATCCACTCTCACTTACAATAATATTGCTGATATGTGTTTGTGTAAATATCTTTTAGATTTGTTTTTCCTTCCAAATTTTCAATGGTTGTTACTGGTAGTACTTTGAACATCATTTGTAATATTTCAACTAGAATTATCAACAAAGTCCTAAATCCCCATCCCTAGATGGGAGGAGATTTTTAGGATTAGGGATGGGGATGGAGATTTTGAACTATCGTTCTTTGACCTTCTTGTTATAGTATCGAGCTACCTTCTATTGATAAATGGTCATCTGTTCCCAGGTGCTCCCATTTTACCTAGGTACTTTCTTCTCCTTCTCATTTTTACTTTCTTCCTTTGACAACTACTTGTTGGTTCTCGTGGGTGATTTCATGATCAACATTGTATTTGATATAATGATTATACTGTTGAACCAATTAAGAAGCAATCTAATTAAAACGTAGCTATGTTAACCATTGCTGTGTATCAAATCAAGGTAATGAATATAATTGTGGCACCGAAAGAGTGTAAAAATGTATGGCAGGTCTGCAATGAACAATTTATCAGAATTTCAATAAGGAGGCATACTTAGAAAATTTCTACTTCTACTTATAATACTAATTGATTGAATATACCATACGATATGATTTGAATCGGATGGACAATAATGCCCATTCAACAAGTTCTTACTACCGTTTAATGGACTCATATTCTTCAAGTAGTTTACTTACCAATGTAATTGGATGGCTCTTTAGCAAGCGATGGTATTCTAAGTTGTTGAAACAGGAGCCCTAAACATCAATAGAGGTCAAAAATTACTGTGGGTTTTCTTCTGTCAAATGGGTTGGGCATGATTAGGCATAATTTTTTGGCCCAATTAGGTTTAAGGGCTTAATGCGGGCTGAGATTAATTTTCACCTGAAGCCCAACCATGCCATGAGTTCTGTTTAAATCGAGCTTTGGTGGCCCGATGTGTTTTATACTGCTGATTTTTCTATGACGATATTTTTACTCCTCTAAAACTGTGTGCGTTAATAGTTTGTCAAAATCCCAACTGTATCCTTAAGTTATAAATTTATTAATATCATGAAAATGGTTGTAAATACACTTTCTATAACATATTACTACATTGTGTAGTATTTCGAGTGTTTTTTAAAAAAATTATAATAATTTTTATCAAAATATTAACTATTTATTAATTATAAACTTAAATTATAATTATTCAAAAAAATAAGAACGTTAACTAACTAATCTAAAAATTTTTAAAAAAAATGAAAATCATTATATTTAATTATATAAAGCAAGCTAAAATAAAAATTTAATTAATTATAACGAAAGGTATGGTTCTTTCCATATCTAGCTAGAAGGACTTGCAGCTCCTTCCATACTTCTGTCTGTTTTATTAATTGTTTTGAATTTGTTATTTAAATTATTATTTAAATTTAAACTTTAACATTTACATATTATAAAATACCGTGACAATTTGTCATCTCATATAGTCATATTAGAGTAATTTTCAATTAATGAGTTTTAAAGATGATACGGTACTGGGTCTACCTTTTTATTAAATTGAAGGAATAAGTTGTTGTTGAAGTCTAAATTTAAACCAAAATTTTAAGCTAAATAAGTGGATGAATGGGGATTTCATTTTAATTTGAACTTAATGATATGATTATAAAATTATTTTTTGAATCATAAAATAAATTCATTTCTTCGGTTTTGCATAACGTGTTTTTCTAAATATAACAGAACTTGTAATTTCAATTAATTTCTAATTTCCATATGAAAAATCCGTTGAATACAATAAATATGCTAATAATAATATAATTTATATGAATATGATGAAATAAAAATAAACAACAAAAAAAGACTTGGGAAATACTTCAAAAAAATTAAAAAACAAAACAAAACATAACTTAACTTGGGAAATATATTTCTCCAATTCCCTGTAAGTAATTATGTTAATTTGGGGGATTATGATCTCAAGTACCGGAGTTCAAATTAATTAATAAGACGAACTCTAACGAATAACGTAATGTTTTAGTGATCACTTTCGAACATTTATGACCCCATAGTCTGATTTGCCCACAATTAATTATGCTGTACTCCAGGCAAAGACATCTAAAAAAACATGTTTATTTTATTTTAGTATTCCCTACTTATAATCAGTTGGTGTAAATTCAAATATTACTCTTCAGTAAATTTTGTAAGGTGAAATAGTCAAAAGTTAGATATATTTCTTCTCTTTGTGCCTTGGATCTTTCATTGTCTCTTGATCGTATATAGAAATGACCACTACATATATGCAAATATATAGAATAACTGGACTGATGTATGGATATATAATCCATTTTAGTTAGTTTGGTGTAACCTTAATTTGTATATGTATAACAAATTGTCAATTATATATAGTATCCATGGAGAGGACATTCTTAAACATAGCTGCTAACATTATCAATAATCAATCATGTAGAAATAAAAAGATCATGAATTAATCATGATCAATATGACATTTTAATCATTATTGATAAATTTGGTTTTAATTTTTTTTTTCTTTAGATACCACTTATAATGTAAATGATTCGATTGACCTATAATAATTAAACTCACATAATATTATGATACATATAATCATTAATTAATAAATTATGTGATGAGAAATGTTTCGCTTTTCATAACTATCTATACCTAGTTGGACTCGGGTAAAAACTTAAAGTGAAAAAATATGTATATATTCAATTTATTCTTAAAAAAAATCAATTAATATTTTAGTTACATAGTGTAATAGGTAGTATCAATTTTATTAACTTTAATTTTTTTTAAGTCAGTTGGATTGACTTGTAAATTTGTAATAGACATAAATTATCTAGTAAATATTAAAGTTACATTTATATAAAAATATACTAATTACTTGAACTATAAATAATTTTATTTTTATAAATATTATTACACTCTAGTTTACATAATAACTTGAAAGTACTTAATTAAGAATTTTTTCTGGATTGATAAAATTAAAAGTAATAATAACAAAGAGTATTTGTCTTTATAATTCATAATACTTGCACTACATAAACTAATTAAAGTATTTTTCTAACTACATACATTAATTAACAATATATATATTTTTGAAATATAATTAACATTATATTTTATAAATGTATTTATTCTTCACAGGTTAACATTAACTATAATGGTTAGATTACATAAAAAAATACATAAAATTTATATAAAATTTAACATATTTTACAGATTCTAAACCTAAAGTGAGTATCATCAATTGATTATTGGCAAAACCCTTTAATCAGTCTCAACAGCACACGTGCAACCACATACACATGCCTCTTTGCAAGGGAAACACTCAAGTCAAATAAAGAAACAAAAGAGACAGAAAGTGAACAATACCATAGCTATCTATATAGAATAAATCAGCATATAAATGACAGTAATGCAAGAGCTAGAAGTAGAAAGGGAGCTAGAAAACCTTAGAAGCTTGGAACGAATCGACAAAAATAAAAGGATCCTATATATTAATCCATCAGATTCACAGATATGAAGGCTTTTGGATATATGTGTGTAACAATGTATATATACATCGATGCATCTTCTCATACGATGAAGTAAATCTAACCCATTACGGATATGAAGCATGAGAAGCGGTGGACCACGTGCATCACTGGTAAATTTGAATTTCGATATAGACTTTTGTCATTTGGAGACAAAAAGCAGATGTGTATGCACTTGTTTGTTTCAGATTTTGCACATTAAGGATATGCATAACGTTCTTATCAAGAAAAAAGCCATATCATCACACGCGAAGAGAGAGAGGGCGGTGTTCAATAACATAAATCCATGATGTCAGTGTAATGATAATGGTGTATTCACATTTACTGCCAAGAGTTTTTTTTATCTTCACTATCAACAAAATGAAACTTACAGTGAATGAAGCCCGAACCCTTAAGTAGCTTGTAAAGAATTGATGGCGCCTTATTATCTCTAAGCGCCTAGCATGAGGAGCAGAAAGAAAGATGTAGCCAAAGACAACTTGCCAACTTCATCGTCCATGCAAAGCACAGATTTATAAACTACGCATATATCTATACATATATAAGAAGAGTCGTCGGCAAGTCATCCTTGGCTGAACCATACTTTCTGAGCCTCCATGTAAGGCTGTTAGAGAGTTGATGAACAAGAAGAGAAAGAAGTAGAGAGTGTGAGTGAAGGATGAATGTGTTAGTGAGGCTTATATCTATAGAATTTGAGGTGGGGGGTATTGATTGGTGCAATATTTTTTGAAAAATGGAACAATTACGCACTTTCTTTCTATCGAGATGGTCAAGATGCATGATGGAGGAGGACAGCTTTACATGGATACGATGACTTTGGCCATTATAGAAATAAAGTGATAAGGTTCCTTTCCTCTCATTCCCAAAGCTAGTTATAAGACAAGAAAAGTAATAATAATAATAAAAGGGAATATCCATTGATTCCATTCTATGGATGTCACCCTGCTAATATTCAATATGACACATACAAGTAAAAGTTCATAAAACTTAAAAAATGCGATTAACAATTAGGGAGTGATTTAACAACTAATAAATTTGTATAGATAGATATATGGTATGATGATCATGCTTGTAATTTGCAGGCATTTACATGTAAAACATTGAGAGATATATTAAATTATTAATTATGTAAGAACCAAAGCAATTAACTTTGAAGAAGATGAAAGGGTCGATGTCGAATGCAATTGAGAGGAAAGTAAAATAAGATTAAGAGCAGAGATATAATGGCATTGATAGAGCAGGTGTGTGTGTGAGTGCTCAAAAAATAGTTGAGTCTAGGGAAGTGAGTGGACTCGAAGATCAAGGACTGTTTTAGCACTCAATACAATACATATACAGACTTATTCCATTATTTTCCCCTTTAGGTTCATGTTCATGTTCCTTGGTTTGCAAAAAAGACACTCCTGTCTTCCTTTTTTGTTTATTCAGATCAGACCCTCTCTCTCATCTCTATAGGTTCAGATTCTTCATTGAATTCAATGAAATACAAAATTTTAACTGGTTGTGTTATAATGAGATCAATTATTGTGGGCTGTAAAAATTTCACTGATCTCTTTTAAGGTGCAACCTAATCATGCATGCATGAACAAACCTGCATGATTAAAACCTTCAACTTATGTACTAAACCATGGATAAAGATGTAGAATTAGAAAATACCTCAAAGCATTAATGAAAATTTTTTATAACGAACAACGGTAAAATTTAGGTGCCCATCTGCACCTTGTCCCTAAGGTGGGGACTCAAATAACTGTTTGACATAGCTGATGACCATTTTGTAGCAGAAGCAAGTAGCCAAAAACTGTATATGTCTGCCAAGGCCAGCTCCAATCTTTGTAAAGGGAAAAAAAATAATAATAAATAGAAAAATAAAAAGGTGAAGATACACTAAGGACAACTGCACTAAGATGGCAGAAGATGAGATAAGGAGCTGAGATATATGTAGCGTAGAGGCACATTTAGGCTTGCATACATGTGTTAAAGAGAACGATACACACAAAATTCACCATATGTTTCCATGAAATTCACAACCTAAAATTTATCAATACAAACAATTTAACCTTTTATTTTCGTACACAAACAATAAAACTGTCATTTCATTCTTTGAATATTTTATTTATGATATTAAAGACGAGAAGAAAAGAACATAATGATTATATACAAGCGGGTCAATTTATTTTTATAATTTAAGCAATTTTTAATAAATTTTTTATATTAAAGTATCAAAGTCTATCCCTTAAAATTTTTCAATCCAAACAAACATTCAATGCATGTGTGTTCTTGATATGGTGTATGGACCAAAAAATGTTGCTTTAGAAAGAATTTGTGTGGCTATGCTTATTTTGGTTTTTACAGCTATTAGTCTCAAGTGAATAAAATTGTATATCATTTTATCTACTGACAGTGGATCATTAACAGTGAATCATTGAAAGAGACCATTGACAGTGGATCACTAAAAGTGTTTATCTATTATCTGGATCACAATGTTTTAATGAATATTTCAAATTCTCATTTTCTTTTAATAAATTTAAAATAAACTATGAGAAAATCATAGGTAGTTAGATGCTGATTTTAAGAAAAAGATAGTGACTTTTGTCCTCTCCTAGAAGAGTCATCTCAAAAAAGTTTGTGTTTCTCTATCTTTCTCAATCACTTTCTTATATAATTGTTTGAATTGTTACTCAAAAACTCGAACTTCTTAACGAATTTCTTATAGTATTGTGCTACTCAATATATGAAAATTAGGACATGTTAACAAAATATTATTGTAAGATGCAGATAATAAATTCCTACTCTATTTTTGGCTTCTGTTTCAGAGTTATTAAGCTATTAATTTTCAGAGTTTATTAATTGTTGGAGATAGCTAATGACCATTTTATAGCAGAAGCAGGTAGCCAAACAGTGTAGGTGTCTGGCAAGGCCAGCAACAACCTTTACAAAGGAAAAAAAAAAAAAAAGAGAAGAAAGAAAACAGGTGAAGATACAGTGAGGACAACTGCAATAGGATGGCAGAAGATGAGACAAGGGGTATATGTAGCGTAGAGGCACATTTGGGCTTGCATACATGTATTGAAGGGAACAATATATACACAAAATTCACCATGTTTCTAGAACTTAAAATTTATCAATTACAAACAATTTAACCTTTTATTTTCCCACACAAATAATATCACTATCTTTTCATTCTGTAAATATTTTATGATATTAAAGACAAGAAGAAATGAACAGAATCATTATATACAAGTGGGTTAATTTATTTTTATAAAATTTTTTTGAACCAATTTTTTATAATTTTTTTTTATATTAAAGTATCAAAAACCATTCCTTAAAATTTTTCAATCCGAACAGAGATTCAATGCATGCGTGCTTCTTGATATGGAGTATGGACCAAAAAATGTTGCCTTTAGAATGAATTTGTGTAGCTATGCTTATTTTAGTTTTTACAACTTAGTCTCAACTTAAAAAGATATATCTTTTACATACTAACAGTGGATCACTGAAAAAGAAAAATTGTATATCTTTTTATCCAGCAATCATTGAAACTGAAATTGTTATTTTTCTATTTACTAATAGTGGATCACTGACAGATGACGTTTATCTTCCAATTTTTTTTGTTTTAATTGATTTATAATTTTTATTTTTAAATAGTATTCTATAATTTTTTTTTATTTTTTTTAACCAAGAGCAAAACTTCTTTTTATAATTTATACTTGTCGAACTTCACTTTTCTATTAACTTATTTACAGTCAAGAGGGATTTGGGGTAAAAATGAAACTAAAGTATGAAAAATGAGATTTTTCTAAATTACGGACGGTTTTTAGGGATTTTTTTCTTTTTCAAATTAAGATTTTAAGGAAAAAAAAAAAAGAAATTTCATAACTATATAATGGCGGAGATCTAGCATACAATAACTTAATTACCTTTTTTGTGAATGGAAGAAGAAAGCCAAAATATACTTAAATTAGAAGTTAGGATTTATTGTTAGAGAAAATGTCTAGCCTGGTAATTTGTTAAAAATTGAAAATACAAATGGCGGCAGGAATTATATTTTAAAGTTGATTGTCTTCTACAACATGAGATTGGTCCTGTAATATACTCTATAATACTTGCAGCTTAAAAATTGTGAATTGGCTCTGTGTGTGAATTTTTTTCCTTAGACATCAGAAGTAGACCTATGTTAATTTTTAAATGCAACTTACTTATTTCTTATAAAAAAAATAAGAGCAAATTATACTAAAGTACCTGGACCTATTGAATTATTATAGTCATGATGTGAGTTTAAACTAAATTACATATAAATACCTTTTACCTAGTTTGATTAACAATCAATTAACGGTCAAGTTAACATCTCAAGGGTAAATTGGTCTTTTTATATATCAAATAATATTTGAAATATTATTTAAACAAAATATCTCTCTTTCTCTAAGAAACAAAATCTCTCTCTCTCTCTCTCTCTCTATATATATTTCTCTCTTATTATTCTTCTTCTTCGAGGTTTCTGGATTCGTCACTCTCTCCCTTTTCTTATTCTCTTCTTCTTTTTCTTTTCTTCTTCTTGTTCTTCTGGGACGAACCCACTCGAATCTGGGTTCGACGACGAACCCAGTCAAATCTGGATTCGCGGCGAACCCAATCAAATCTGGGTTCGCGGCGAACCCAGATTCGACGAACCCATATGCTTTAATTTGTATTTTTTTTTTTAATTTTTTCTTAAGATTTGTTTATATGTTTCTGAAGATGAGTTGATGATGATGATTTGATGATGATAATTATGGGTTGATGAATGTTTTTGGTGTTGATGGGTGTTGATGCTTTAATGAAGTTTTGTTGGTGTTTGTTAATGGTATTTGTTAATAAAGTTTATGTTGATGTTGATAATGGCGATGAATCTGGGTGATGAATCTGAGTGTTTGAAACTTTTTCTTTTAATTTTTTATTTAAATAATAATATTATTAATTAATTGAATTGTTTTGTATAAAAATAAATAATTAAATTAGTTTAAAATTTAGTGTGACGTGACAGTTTTTAATTGGGAACTAACTATTTTTTATTTTTTAATTTATTTAATATATAAAAAGATCAATTTACCCTTGAGATAGTTAACTTTATCGTTAATTGATTGTTAGTCTAATCAGGTCAAAGATATTTATATGTAATTTAGCTTAAATTCGCATCATAACTGTAATAATTTAATAAGTATAGCTACTTTGTGTAATTTTTCCAAAAAACAATAATAATAATAAAAATTTTAAAAATGAAAAGACAAGGTATCAGCCCTGGAAGACACAGAGAAGTGGGCCCAGAACAAGCAGCCCATGAGCCCAATCAATCCATTTGCGCCGACCAACGTATCTATTAGTATTAGTTTCAGTTTAAACTAGTTGTACAGTTCCTGTTAAAAGCAGTTGAGTTTTTGTCTTGTCTGGATTTTCACATTTCACAGAGTGGTCTTGCTTTTCCTGTCCATGGTCATGCAAGGTACATAGAATACAAACACAAGCGCAATCATGCCCAATACGTGTCATTACATACAACGTAGTAATATAAAGTGTACAACACAACATCACACCAATATATAAAAAGTGGTGCCAATACTGTAAAAAAAATTTGTTTTTGTTATGGTTATTGTTTTTGTAATCTTATTAAAAAAAAAAATGTTATGGCCATCACTATCAATGTGTGTCTTTTTTTCCATTTTCTTTGTCTTTTGTCTCGTTTTCCTCCACTAAAAGAGAATATATTTTTATGTGGTTTTTTTTTTTCTTTTTTGTATCATTGCACCCATCTTCCTCACCGCACCCACCTAGACCTAGGGTTTCCTCTTTTTTGTTTTCTTTCTTTTTTTCCCTCTGGACCCTTTATTTTACCTCACCTGACCACCGAGATCAGCCTTTCAAGGTATCCTCTAGCCCCCTCTTATTTATTTATTTATTTATTTTTTCAATGTTGGTTTTGTTTTATTTTTGTTATAACTGTTGTTTTAATTTTGTATGTGTGATGGTTTTTTGTGTTTTGTTTGATTATTGAATGTGTTTTTGTTTTGTATTTTTATATTTTATTGCGATTTTTGGTGATGGCGTGTTGCAATGTGTGTTTAATTTTGTTGCTGTAAAAAGAAAATTAAGTGTTTCGAAAAAAAAAAAAGAAAATTAAGAATTGAGTGTGGGTTTTTTATTAGGTTTCAGTGAGGACTTGTTGGGTTTGGAAAGAAATTGCTTTTATATGTAACTGTTATTTTTAGGTGGAATTGTGAAATTTGGACCTTTAATGTATTTGCGGTACTAATAATCTTGTGTGAGAGCTTTTGCCATGGTCGTGCAGAATGCTGTTGATTAATTAAGATGCCGACCTGCTTTTTATTGAATTACTTATAATCTTGTAATTGTTACTTTTAGGTGGAACAGTACGTAGGAAGCCTTTTGCATATCAAATTACGCTCAAAAGTTATAGGTTCCAAGTAGTTTTTACGTAATTACAGTAGCTTGTTTACCCTTTTCATATGCTTCTTAGAAAGGTCTTTTAAGATTATCGAATTTCGCCCATTGTATAATTTTCTTGTAAATTTATTGACATTTGTATGTTAAAATTGTTGGATAAATATGTAGAAAGCTTATACGGTTTGGTTTGGGTGAGAAGATGACTTAAGATGTAATGAAATTGTTATGTGTCTAAATGAGTGAAATTTTATTGGGAAACTTGCACACACTATCATATCTTAGACAATTTCGGAAATTGAGAGTGAATGTAAATGAATCCTGATTGTAAATAATAAGTTTCTTCTCAACTGTTTTGGCTTTCAGGTGGTTCTTGTTAAATTAAATACGGTGAGAAGGGACGCTATAAGTTGTGATTGGCTACATGAATCTGCAAAGCTGTATAGGTGTGTTTGGCCTTTGAAGAAAAGCTCTTGTTTGCGAGATGGAAGGTTACTATGCCTACCCTGTAAACTGTGCATGGAAGTAACCGGTATAAATGTTTTGTCGGTTAATAGATATGTTTGACTGCAATTTGCGGTTCTTCTAATTTCATTAGACTTTACTCAGCACCTGTCCTAGAAAACATATATACTGTTTGTTAATAGAAAATAGCTAACACGGGTCAACTCTGTTGTGTGGCCGCTCGGCCACATGGAGAAAAATCACCTGCAAGTGGTAGGGGTAATTCCGTGGATCCCGGCGAACCACATTGGCAGACCAACTCTAGTTTTTCACCTCCTCCATTCAGGATATGGGATTGTAGGCTGCAATCTGATGGGTTTCAACATGGATCTGGAGCTCCATTACGCGGTTCATCATTATCCTCCAATAGTAGAGGAAGCAGAAGTAGGGTGGGCAGCGAGCGTTATACCAATCATCATCATTCTGTGTCAGATGGAGTGCTTTCTTATTCTGGTAGCCCACCTGATAATATCCAGGCACCCCGGTGGACATCACCTGTTCAAAAATTCAATTTAGGCGAGCTTGCTGCATCTACCGGAGGAGGTAATCTCTGGCTGATCTTTTTCATTGTTGTTCGATGTTTCGTGTCTTGGTTGTTTATAAGTTGTGTTTGCAAGGACAATTATTTAATATTAAATATGTATGTAATGCCTGTGTGCATATATATATATATATTTGAAATACTGTGTGCATATATTATGTGGTTATGTGCACACATACATATGTGGAACTTTGATTTTCTTACTAACTGAAAGGGCTCTCTAGGTGATAGATGCTTGTTGGTTTTCAAAATCGGCTCTCGAAGTGATTTATGTTTTTAAAATTAACACAATCTGGACATTAAATCCCTTTGTAACATTAGTTCTCAAACTAGAATTAACAGTAATTGTAGTCAAATTGCTTTTAGGGGTTAACTTATAGGTAATTTGTTTAGACAATTTCATATCTCAGTTTAGAGGAATATGTAATTTTGTTGTTGTAGTTCCTTCTTACTCTTGGTTTCTAGTAGATCTTCCAGGTAGGAGACATTATCTCCATCTGTATTCCTGATTTCTTTGACATTCCTAAACATTCAACTCTTAGTAAATTGATTTATGTCTATTCCATTCTCATGGCCTTGGATTATCCCAAGACCTTAATTTTACAGAAATTACTTGAAGTAGCAGTTGTTTTTTTTTCCTGCAGTTTATAAATTTTGGCCATCTCTTACACCATTTCACAAAATTAAGCATATATAAGTTGAGCCCTTTTGTACAATTCCCTTCAATTTAGCAGATCTTGAGATTTTAGATTCAACCAGAAATTGTTAGCGGCCAAAAATTTCTTCTGTGGTGTTAATGTAGTCACTTGCTAGTAGGCAGATTGCCTGATGAACATATCCGCTGAAGGGAGATGGTCCTCTTAACACGGGTAGTTGGTTCTTGTGTTGGTAGAAACTCTTTGTATTTTTTACCTTGTAAGCTTTCGGTTATTTGTTAGAAAAATTAAGAAGTTATTCGAGGTCAGGTCAGCAGCAGGTGTTTTCTATAGCTAATTGTTCTTCTTTTATTAAAGTAAAGAAATATGAAAGAGGATGACACATAGAAATTGCAAATTTGAAGTGAGTCTTGCTACAAATTTTGAGGAGATTTCCTTGGATAATCTCACATGCTTAGGTGACTGTCTTAGTCAGATGGCTACTTTGTAGAATAGGAACCAAGAATCTTATGCAGGGAAGCCATATAAGCCTACCCGCCCAAAGAAAGAAAAAGTGTTGAATGTTTGAAATCCAGGGCAGTAAGTTGAGCATCACGTGCTTCTCAGCCAAGGTTGGTAGTTGGAATTTCTTGTTGATCTTTGCTTTTACTGTAATTACATGTTAAACTGACCAGATGCTTTAGGTTCCCGACTTTAGTTCTGCTATTATAATGCAGGCAGTTGGAATGTTAGCTATCTGTTATGCTTTATATAAATGAGAATAATTTTTTTAGAGCCAAAGAAGAAACCTAAAACTGAGAATATAAAATCAATTTTAGGTAATGAAGGCTGATGAGAATGAGCTTAATATGACGGAGTGACAATAGTGTAATGGGCATAAGTAAGAATAGATTGGTGAATATGGAATAATGACACCAACTTTTACTTTATTTTTTCTTTTTTTTTTTTTTTTCTCTGGATATCTTCATGAAGCGTTAAAAATTTTATTTTTTATGCTTTTTGGCATTTTTCAAAATGTTTCATAATGTTGTCTCTTTGGACATAAGCTATATTGAATTATTTATTTTTTCTTTTCTTCAATTATCAGGATCCAGGTCCCAGATATCTTGGTTTCCTCATTCTACTGAGGTAAGTTTTGTTTCAGATTTATGAATTTTATCAAACTGGCTCAAGAAAATTATGTCATTAACAATTCCTGCAATTGCTGTTCTTTGTGCAGAGGCGATATGCAGTTAGGGGGACTGCAGCATCCCCAGGCTTCGGCTCCCCATCTTCACTTTCTGAGTTCAGCCAGTGGGAGTCAACTAGTAAACGACCCTTTTCTGTCCCCAATCGCAACCTACCAAGCCGACGGTCGTACATGTCTAAAGCAGTTTACCCAGTAGTGTTTCACAATCCTGTGTCGGATTGTGAAACTTTGGGCGATGCTGATACCAACAGTGTTGGCAGGTTGACACCTAGTGATGATCACGTTTCTCCGTCTCACTGGCTTGATAGCAGTTCAAGTATTGTACAGAAGTTCCACAAAACACTTACGGAACTACAAAGGTGGGAGGAATCACCAGAACCAGGTGCTAGCTCGAGGAGAGAGGGCTTTAGGTGGAGTAGTGCCAGCAGTTACGATCTTGGGTTGGATGGGGAAAGGTTTGACATATCAGCGCACATCGATGTTGAAAGCCTGAGGTCTCCTACTGGCCTTGCAACTGATTTAAAGTGTGGAGTTTGTGGAAAACTTTTGTGCCAAAAGTCCCCTTGGAGTTCACATCGAATCATGAGAGGTGGTGATATGCCAACTGCTGGCGTTCTACCATGCAGTCATGTGTTCCATGCTGAATGCTTGGAGCAACTGACCCCAAAGACTCAGATTCATGAGCCGCCTTGCCCCATGTGTCTTAAGACCATTGCAGCAGTGGAAGAGTCTCCATTTGTTTCAGAACCCTTGCAGATGGCCCTACGATCCGTGCAAAGGAACAGAGGAATTGTAATATCTGATGGCCAGGGAAATCTCAGTAACAATGAAGCCTCAAACCACGTTAAGAATATATTGACAAGAAACTGGTCTCAGGCAGCATCACAATCGAATGACTATGGCTCTTCCATAAAAAACCGTCTTAAAAAACATTTCTCGTTTAAAGGGAAAGCAACCAAAGATCTATTCAGTTCCAAGGTGTTCCAAAGGTTTGGATCTGCTTCTTCAAGCAAGGAGCCAATTCAACGCCAAATATCTCTTGGATAGCTATATATATATATATATATACAATTGTTCACTTGCATATATATTTGAGTATTTAGATGTTTGAGGTTCGTCCATTTTGCAGATTTTTTTCCCTCTATACTCAGGTTCTCTTCTTTCATTTCTTCTTCTTTTAGGACAACCAGTGAGGAGCCTTGTATGTCTAATTGCATGCTTGTTTACAACATAAGTTTCTAGGAACCTTTATTTCTGGAACTTTCACTTGTTTGTAAATTAATCTATTTGCATGAATTCTCAATGCCACATGGTTGGAAGTTTTTCAGGGTTGATCCACCAAAGACTCTCTCTCTTCCCTAGACTTTGAAAATTGAGTAATAGCCCCCATTTTATAAGTAGTTAGTGTTTCACAGACGTTTTTAATGTGCTCCATTTGGCCCTTAGAAAATAAGCAGAGGCACAGGTATGCTTTTGCAAGGCCATACTTGTTCAAATCAATTGAAGTGATGAGTTGTGCGCATCATACATGGTATCCTATACCGGTTTTAATCTGGACTATGCATGACGGTAGTATGCTGTGCTACCATACAGTGAATGAATCTAAGTTGCGTGCACGTTCAATGATCATCCCAACTTTGTTGTTGTCATTGGAGGCAACAAAGTATTTTCTCTAATTGACTAGCATATGGCTTTTGAATCATGTAGCATGAACTAAACAGCAAATTTTACAGTAACTTAGGACGGTGCTTTGAGAATTTAGCATTCAAAGTTACACTGGCAGCCTAGATTTAAACAATCAATTTTTGTAGTGCACATCCATTTCATTGCAGGCCAATATCTTCTTGTTTGCCCCATTGCATTATCCATCCACATGTTTCCAAGTCTAAAGTGTTGGATTATGCATGCATGCTGGCTCCAACTCTGAGCGGCTGACACTGCTACTGAACAAACAACTTCCAGTGGGCTTCCCATGATTTGGACTAGTGACACACTACACTCGAGGTCACTTCTAACTTTAGTGTGGTTCGAGAGTTTGCTTGGAATTGTCAATCTCTTGTAAATGATGAGAAGCCTATGTTTCAGATGAAATGCGGGGGCATATGTCTGTAGAAAAAGTATCTCAATTAGGCCCATAGGCTTTACTTTTTATATTATTCTACACCTTGAACAAGTGGCCATGTGATCCCATGTGCAGGTTTGGTAGATAATTCTCAACCAACTTAAGCATATAGCTTCACTTGCTTTGATAGTTCTTTTCATACCTGATACTTCTTTTTCTGTGGGATTTGATTTTCCTTGCTTTATGACCGATACAGATTTCCATTATCTGGTAGTTAGTCCATTATAGGAGGTTATATTATTGACCTTTATTGACTTTTCAGTTTAAACACAGGTGAATCCGGGTTGTGAATTTTAGTTAACGTTTAGAAATAATTCTTAAACTTAGAAGATATATTTGAGACATGATGAGGTTTGCTAAGTGGATGTACCTCACGCTTACATGCTTGAAGTCATGAGTTTGGATTGTGTCCCCCCTAAAAAAACTCGAATTAATATAATAGTCAAAAAAAAAAAAAAAAAGATATATTTGAAGAAAATGAAACCTTCCATCTGTATTCAACAGAAAATAAACGGATCCTATTAGCTTGTAGAACCTGATGGCAAGGAAAGAACAGTTAGTATATGTAATACTTAAATGTATAGTCATCATAGCTAGCATGAAATTTTGAGTACTTAAAAGCTGTATGGAAACTAATCTTTCATTAGGTACAACAACTTATCCATATAGAATCTGCATTCTTAATTCCAGATATTTTTAAAGCCTAACCAATAGATGGACAGTAACATGAATTGGGTTAAAGTGAGAAGATAAGTTTTTTTGCCTGACTTACATTTTTAATCACCCTTTTGTCAGGATTCTAAATGACCATACGTTCCTTTCTAGTTCGTTTGGTTTTTCTTTTGGCTCTTCTTAACAACATCAGTGTTGTTGTTAACTTGTTATTAGATTGTGATTCTTTCAGGATTTGGTCGAGCCTCTTTCAAATAACATCTTTTGCATTACAAGATAGAAGAAAAGTTGACAGGAGGAGATCTTATCTGTAGAATAATATGTTCATCAAAACAGTCAGTATCGACTCTATTAAGTAATGAATACAAGTTCATTATAAATAATTTTATGCATGCAGAGATGCATACCCTTTGGAATTTTTTTAAGGGCGGTAACATAAAAATCCAAAGATTACATTTGCACAAGCTAATTGGCCATTGGAAGCATGCTTGTAGAAATGACACTTAAGTTCTTTAAATTGTTGTTTAAAGAGAGTTGGTACACATCCTGTTGAAATTATCTATCATTGATACATAAATAGTGATTTCTTTGGATTTTTTTTTTTATTTTTTTTTTTTTTAACTTTTTGTTAACTGTCCAGCAGCTCTGGAATATTTGACTTTGGACCTTTGTAGTAAACAAGCCAAGAAACCCGAGGCCGGCCTGTGAAAGTTCATGTTTTATAGGGTGTTATGTTGGTTGATTTCTTTTATTTATTAAATTATTATACGGTTTACGATCCAATTTTAAAGCTGCATTGAGCAACTGCATAATTGGTAACACAGGCCCACAGTAATGGACTATGCATGTGGTGCACCATGTTAACTGGGAAAATTTTACCTTATTCACTCTTGAGTTGGATGCAGACAAACTTGTAGAGTTCTAATACTCCAGATACCTTCCTATAAAAATGATTTCCGAGAAAATTTAACAAAATTTAGGAGAGAATCCTGTCTCATTCAATAGAGGTTTACGAAAATTTTCTAAGTTTTAAGAAATCTATTAAAGCATTTTGAAAACATATGTTTGAGTCCTGTATTTAACTTCTAACACAAAGAACAACAATGACGTTAAACCTATTATAAAATAAGATATGGAGCTTTGCCCACAGAATCCAGTTTCATTACTGAAATATTGCCTTTTGGACTGATTGTTGGAATATTCATGGACTCATTTTTATAATATTTTAACATGAATTGAACTCAATTATTACTTCTTTCATTATTGTAGTTCTGTCAAGCTGTATGATTATGAGTTGTATATTCTGAAAGTGAAGTTTGCAGGCTGATGCATGAAACAATAAAAGAATGTTTACTGGACACAAGTCACACAACTGTGATAAAAAGTAAACAAAAGCAGAAAAGTATATAGTGAGAAAGCAAGGAAAGAAGTGTAGATTATAATTCTGCTTTCTGAAAATGGACAGTTTGCCACATGCAAACCACTTTGATTGGACCTCTACTAGCCTAAATCTGGTGCAAGGAACCTAGCTTGATACCACACATGATCTCACATGTTACTAACACTAGTATTGCAAAAGGCAGTTGGTTTCTGTTAAGAAATTGCCTTTAAAAATACAATTGGAATATGGTGGTTTTCGAATTCCTTAGACATTTGACATATGTTAGACATCTATCAAAATTTCACTGAAGTCCTCTGAAACATGGAATTGGTGCCAAAGGGGTCAATGTCAGAACTTTTCCAACATGGTGCCTAAATTATGCTTGCTCACTCAAGCAAAGCATTGTAATTGGAAAATTTCATATTGATGTTTCTCTTGTAGCTCAAGAAGAATATATATTTTGTTACAATGGTAGTTCAGCTGCCTACTTCTTCAAATGATTGCTGCCAAACCTTATACAATAAGGCTAGACATACCAACCTTAAACATTTGGTGTTATGCCAACATTATATTAAAATGTTTCTAATTCATTTTTCTTTTACTTCCCTCTCCTTTCTGTTATCCTCATCTACCATAATTTTATAAAACCTTCACTTTCACAAAAGCTTCTTCCCCAAATAAACCTCCACACATATGGATGAAAAGAAAGAGTTTTTGAATTCAGCCTTTCGCCTACCAAAAAGATTAAAAGAACAGCAGACCAAAAATATTTCCAAAGCACCATAATCTTTATTCTTTAACTTACTCTCCAAGTGATGACATGTCACAAGTGTCTTGTTACTTTCTAAGTTACTTGCAATGTCATGGCAACATTTTCTGTTATCCATATAAGATTTAGAGATTCAAAGAAATTATGGTGGGCACAACCTTTATGCAATCTTTTTCTTTGCTTCTCACTTTTACTGTCAACCAATCATCTAGTAGAAATATTTTTTCGCACATTCTCTGAATGAACCTCCTTATTTTTGGCTGCATCAGCACAAATCACTCCTTACCTTCCAACACACATCTATAAATACGGTTACATTGCCTAGCATCTTCCTTGCCTTCTTTTCTAACTCTCAATTCTCTCGTCCAAGTTTGCTTCTTTGTTAAGTTATAGGCCTTAGTGTGTGTGCACTAACTCACCACTGATATTCTAGGCTGCGGTTTCTTGTATGAAATTTTGTGTCATTCCATTTGAAAAGTACTGAAGATATTTGCAAGGAGATGGATCTTCTTGGAGTCTTTGTGGTAGCCTTTCTGTCCATGTTCAGTACAATTCATGGCTATGCTGGTGGATGGTCTGGTGCTCATGCTACCTTCTATGGTGGAGGTGATGCTTCTGGCACCATGGGTGAGAACCATATCCACTTACAGCTTATGTTGTTGAAAAATCTCAAGGTGCATTTGAGATTGGTTTTTTGAAAGTGTTTTCAAGTAGAAGCATTCTCTAGTGAAAGCACTTGAGAAGTCCTTTTCAGAATAAAAACACTTACTTCCTTAAAGAAGTACTTCAAATTTCTTTGCTAATCCGAAAATTACATTCTAAAAAGACATTTATATGTGTTGACATCCAAAGGTCATCCATTATGCTTTATCTTAGAAAATGACTTCATACATTTTCAAATCAAACAGCATACAATAAATGTCAATGCGCCATTAACTAATTGAACACACTTTTGGCAATGCCTAGACTCCTAGAGTACTCTCATACTTATAATTAATTATTGTTCCTAAAAACTGCTTTTTTGATGTGTTGCAGGAGGAGCCTGTGGGTATGGAAATCTTTACAGTCAAGGTTATGGCACTAGCACAGCAGCATTGAGCACAGCTTTATTCAACAAAGGACAGACCTGTGGAGCATGCTTTGAGATCAAATGTGTAAATGACAACAGATGGTGTCTCCCAGGATCTATCATAGTCACAGCAACAAACTTCTGCCCTCCAAACAATGCCCTTCCAAGTAATGCAGGAGGCTGGTGCAACCCTCCTTTGCATCACTTTGATCTTTCTCAGCCAGTTTTCCAACACATAGCTCACTACAAAGCAGGAATTGTTCCTGTTCAATATAGAAGGTAATAAGAAATACCCGTTTCTCTTGTCTAATTTAGCCTGTGACCTCAAGAAGATGCAGTTAAAGATGCTTTAGTGATCAATGATCTCAACCCTTGAATCACAAAAACATCAGAGAAAAAAGTCCTATGTCAGTGGTTTATCTCATGCTAAAGAGAGCCTTGTGCTTGCAGGGTTGCTTGCAGGAAGAGTGGTGGGATTAGGTTCACTATAAATGGTCACTCATACTTCAACCTTGTGCTCATAACCAATGTTGGTGGTGCTGGTGATGTTGTGTCTGTCTCCATCAAAGGGTCTAGAACTGGCTGGCAACGCATGTCTCGCAACTGGGGCCAAAACTGGCAAAGCAACTCTTACCTTAATGGTCAAGCCCTCTCTTTCAGGGTCACAACTAGCGATGGCCGGTCTGTTGTCTCCAACAATGTGGCTCCTCCCAACTGGTCTTTTGGGCAAACCTATAGAGGGAGGCAGTTTTAAAACACCCATCCAAAAACTGACTCTATTAGATATATTAGTATCCATGACTAATTTACATGTGTTATATACATTGATTTCTTAGCAGTAAATTTGGAAATGTAATGACAATGGTGTCATCACAGCACAGGGCTTTTTAGAAATAGCCTTGAATGCATTTGCTTCTCTTTGCTTATAGCTTTCTGATGGTATTTCAATGTAATATTAATGGGTTTGTGGTGTAGATATGGTCTCTGCTATACCAATCTCATAGTCAGGGATCATTCATTATGTTTATTGCAGAATGAAGAAAATGTTGTAGGTTGATTCAGTTCATTAAGGTTGAACTGAAACTTGATCTTTGTATTTGGTCTTATGGCTTCTGAATATATCCTGTATTTTACTGTTAGTATGGAACAAACACTTAATAATGTATGTAAAACTACTCATTATCTGGTTGATTCTTGGTATTTCCTATCATTCTATGATTCGCAGAAACGTCCCCCTTAGATGATCATATATCCCTGGCTTATGAAAATGGGATGTATCTGATCGATATTTTTTCCACACTTCTTGCTTTTATTCTAGACTGGTGTATGTGCTTGCAGACTCCACAACCTCATTGTTATAGTATTGAAGTAATGAATAATGATATATGTGTTAGGTAAATGTGTCTGCCAGAAGTGTCTACATTGAGATTGGATCATTTTACGGACCCCCCCATTACACTATGCTGAAAATATGAAAAATCAAAATGCCAATCACATCAGCCACCACCACCCCCTGAAACCACTAGTTCCATTTTGCCTTTGGCTAGTCAATGACCCATCAAGCAGACCATAAATCATAGTTCACTATTCATATCTGCCATTGCCAAGTGATGTTACTAAAATGTGTTTACATCTCAGCATAAACTCAACTAGTTCTAGTTTTTCTTCTCTCTCTCTCTCTCTCTCTCTTTTTCCCTTCTTTTTAATAATATATACAAATTCTTGTTATCACATTACATGGCAAACAAAGATATAAACAAATACTAGTGTTCGCTGCAAGATGGAAATTTCCAGCAAACAAAGCTCAAATATCCAACCAAAAAATATATTCATCATTTATCCATCGAAACACATCATTAGAGAACTTGTTACATAAAGAAAATACAATTCTTTTTTTTTTTTTTTTAAAGCAGAAAATACAATTCTCACTAGACCAAAAATGTAACATATACAAAACTAGTAACACATAATATTACCAACAACACCAATCTGTACAACCAATGAAAAGAGCTTCGACCAGTTTATCCTGATAACAAGATCAAGCCTTGTGGAACCCATCCTTGGATCCAGGCAAGCGACACCGCCACGCTGCAACCTCCCACCTGCAATCAAACTCCGCAGTAAACATCACTAAAGTCACAAAACCACATACCACAACACAACAACACTCTTCAAACTTGGAACATGTACTAGTTCAAAACATCTCAAAATAAGTACAAAAACCCAATTATTTTCCTACCAAAGAACACACGTTTCCATTGCAAAATTATATGTTAAAAACAATAACAAAAAAACCCTTTGAGCCAACAAAACAAAAGCATGTTTTTTCTGTTTGATTTTTTGGGTGAGCCCGCAAAGCCATCATAGCCTCAACAACCATGAATCGTTTGATGGGGGGCTCTGACTGCGGGCAGTCGTCATTGCAGGAACTCAAAAGGCCGAACCCATCTCTCAAACTGACTCCGGGCAGGGTGGAGCCTCCAGCAAACCCTTATCGAAGGGCGGGTGACTCTCACGCTCCACCGATTTGAAGACAGAAGGAGGACAGTAGGTCATTGAGTTCTCTGCTCTGATAAGATCAAGTAGTGAGTTTCTCGGTTAGGGTTGTTTGTGGTTTTATAGCTTCTTATTACCAGTTTTGCCCTCTTCTTAATTTCCAAATCACATTTTCAAACTTGCAGTTTTTTTTTTTTAAATACATCTTCAATCTTTTTCAAAAAATAAAAATAAATTTTTCCTTTCAAAAAAATTAAAAAAAAGAATTGTAATAAAATCTAGCCCAAATGATCTTTGCATTTATCTTTTACATTTATGACGGAGGTTCAAACCTTATTTTTGAATTATAAAGAAAAAAAAAAAAAAAAACTCTAGTAAATACTTGTTTTTACTAGTTAAATTAATCAAAATCACCCCAATTATATTTTTTTGACGTGTCGCGTGGATACAATATATGATTGGATGTTACACTTTATTCTTACCCTAAGATGCTAGGAGATAAAGGCCACCCAATGTGTTAAATTTTTTTCATCTTTAAGGTTATTTATACACGTTATCCTTTAAAAAATAGATAATTGAGAAAGAAATACAAATTTCATTGTATAATAAATGTTGCTATAATTTTGTATGAATTCATGACGCATGAATTTATAATTCACTTTACATTGATTCATTGGCACGAGATACTATTCCTAGATATTAAACTTTTATTTTATCCACAATGTGAGGGTGGTATCGTGTTCCAACAATAAAACTTCATGATGCCCCATTTAAAAATACAATATACATTTAATTAAATTTCTCATGATGTAAGGAGATTAATGGAGCAATAAATATTTCAAGTAAATTAGAGGTGCTGAGTTTTCTTCAAACTCACACCAACCAATCAACAACACTCTTGCAAGAAAGGCAAACGAAGCTCAATACTAAATATTAACAAGTTGACAATGTTTTTTTAGGTACAATCAAGTACAAATGATTGGTATCAAAATCATTGAACCAGAAATGTGTTCATCAAAAATAGAGACTAAACCATTCCTTTTTGTCCCTTCTTCCTCCAACTTCAAACTCTTGCAATGTTGCATTCTTCTACAATCAAAGAAGAGAACCAACAACCATAGCTTCTGTCCAAAAAGGTACCAAAAAATCATAGGTTGTTACGTTATTTATTTGTTTATACAAAAAAGCTTCTGGTGCCTAATGTTTATCTATTGAAGTAGATTATCTCTTTCTTTTTTTTTTTCTTTTTCTTTTTTTTAAGTTTTCAGGGTAAGAGAGAGATTTTGCTTTCTGCATTATTCTTCTGGTTAACTTGTTATCCAAGCAACATTCTATTTTGCTTATATTCTTGCATATAATATATATAGTAGCCTACAAAAGAACATATATATATAGAGAGACAGAAAGAAAGAGAGAGAGAGAGATGTTCTTGAAGGGAATTCAAATACACTTACATTTTCTTTTTTTTTTTTTTGTTCTATCTAGTATTTATTAATTAGATTGTTGCATAGAGAAAGAAAGATGGGGGATACAACGACGGGGAGATATTGGTGTTACATGTGTTGTCAAATGGTGAATCCATTAATGGATACTGAAATCAGATGTCCATTTTGTGGGGGCGGGTTTGTGGAAGAGATGGGAAGCCTCAGAGAGCCTACCAACAATGACATTGATGTAGGATCAGACCGTGCACTCTCTTTGTGGGCTCCAATTCTGCTTCGTTTGATGGGTGGTTTAGGCTCTTCGCGAGCACGTATAGCAGACCAAGAACACAACAACACCAGGGAGGCGTCTCATGTTGAAGAGGCTGAGCAAGAGAGGGTACTTGAGTCCTTGCTTAGGAGGAGAAGAAGAAGCAGCCCTGCTTCAATGTTACGTACGCTGCAAGAAATCTGGTCTAGGATGGTTTCTCAATCAGAAGATCCTGAAAATGATAGGGAAAGGAGTCAGAGGAGTCCAGGGAGTGTGATTTTAGTCAATCCTATGAATGAAGAAGCATTAATTATTCAAGGTCAGAATGCACTCAGCTCTTTAGGTAACTATCTCATAGGACCTGGTTTAGACTTATTGCTTCAACATTTGCTAGAGAATGATCCTACCAGATATGGGACTCCCCCGGCACAGAGAGAAGCAGTTAAAGCACTGCCAGCAGTGGCTATTGATGAAAATTTGCAATGTTCAGTGTGTTTGGAGGACTTTGACATTGGAGCTGAAGCAAAAGAGATGCCTTGTAAACACAAGTTTCATAGCGAATGCATTCTTCCATGGCTTGAACTTCATAGTTCTTGCCCGGTTTGCAGATTTCAAATGCCATCTGATGATTCCAAGACTGAAGGAAACAGGTCCGGAAATGGAGAAAACAATGCAGGAAACAGCAACGCAAGGAATAGTATGACTGTAAGTACAGAAGAAGAGAGAACATGAAATGGGAACAGGTATTGGATTCCAATTGCATGGCCTTTTGAGGGTTTGTTTTCTATGTCAGGATCTCAAAATGGTGATAATTCTACTTCAGCACAGTCATCAACAGCCTTGCAAGGATCAGATAATCATAGAGATGAGACTTGAAGGCATATATTATATACATCTTAACATTGTAATTTTTTGTCTTTTGATGTTTTTCTGCGTACAAAATCGGTAAACTTTTCGTATTTAAAACTTTTGTGCTGCTAGAAATCTAGCCCTGTAATTTTTTGTCTTTTGATGTTTTTCTGCATACAAAATTGGTAAACTTTTCGTATTTAAAACTTTTGTACTGCTAGAAATCTAGCTCTGTTTGAGAAGTCCTGTAACATTACTGGTTTCTTTATTTTCATATATTATGAAGGTATTTATATCATTTATACCTAGGATTAGTAGTAGAAAAATATCAACTATTGTCGTAGCATCAAAACAAGAAATTCCATTGTCAAAATTTTATGAACGCTGTAAAGAGGAAACTGTTGTATCTTTGATTGAAATGAAATAAGCTAACAAAAATGAGAAGCCGAAAGAGCATACTACACTCAACAAGAAATTACTTCCTGAATATGATTAATTCACAGTCAAGATCTTGATCACATATGCGTTGTCAATGAGGTGCAATGCCACAATGAAGTTTCCTGTCTTGCAAAGTCCTTTTGCCTTGGCATGTTGAAGGGCAAGTTCTATAGTTTCATCTGTTGATTCATTATCCAAAGCTTTGGCAGATCCTGTGCCCAAAACAGGAACCAGGCCCCGGAAAATAAGACTATGCCTTGCCGGAGCTTCATCACTGCATGACCACACAAGCGAATCTGTTGTTATTTGTGGAACAACCACAGACAAGATTGGAACACTTGGCCTGTACTTTGCCACCAGCTTTGCAGTGGTTCCTCCTCTGGTTAGGACTAAAATGAGGGAAGCATTTATGCTAAATGCAGTTCCTCACTGCTGAAGAAGCTAAACTTTCTAAAGGACTCATAGGCATAGGTGCAGTTTCCATTATTCTCTTGAAAAGATCCCCATAATCAATGAAGTTCTCTGCCTCCACACAAATTTTGGCCATTGTTTGGACAGCAATTTCAGGATAGGCTCCAGCAGCAGTTTCTCCACTGAGCATCACACAATCAGTACCATCAAGAACTGCATTGGCAACATCGGTTGCTTCAGCTCGAGTAGGCCTTGGAGATTTGATCATGGACTCCAACATCTGAGTAGCAGTTACCACTGGCTTTCCTAGTATATTGGCCTTTTGTATCATAACTTTCTGAGCAAGGAATATCTTTTCGATTGGGATTTCCATTCCCAAGTCACCTCTAGCCACCATGAATGCATCTGAGTTCGCCAGAATTTCATCAAAGTTAGCAACCCCTTCTTGATTTTCAACCTGCCAGAACACAATATTAGAATCTCCAACGAAACTCATTACATGAATCATATGCACAAACATCACGAAAAGAAACGTTTGTAAATAGTTTTTCAGGTAAATTTAACATACCTTTGACATAAGTAGGATACTCTTAGCATGCTTTCCCAATAGCTTTCTGACCTCCGCAAGGTCTGAACCTTTGCGCACAAATGAAAGTGCAATCATGTCAATCTTATTCGGGACACCCCACTGCAGGATATCCTCTTTGTCCTTCTCTGTCAAGGTAGGGAGATCGACAATCACCCCAGGAAGATTAACATTCTTCCTCTCACCAAGAACTGCAGAATTCTCACAACGACAATGGACCAAACCCGATTCCCTATCACAAGCCAAAACTGTTAGTGTGATTGTGCCATCAGAGCACAGAATAACACTTCCTGGAATCAAATCTTCTGCCAACTTTTTGTAGCTCATACAGATCATATTCTCATCACCCTTTAAGCTATAGTCAGTGGATATAACAATCTCCTGGCCCTGCTTAAGTTGTATTGGCTTCCCATCCTTCAGGAACCCAGTTCTAATCTCAGGTCCCTGTAACACATTCACAAGCCAATCAAGATTGTTAGGCAAGTTCCTTACTAGTGAGCAGAAAATCAAAATATAATCCATATATAAGAATATTATACCAACACATATGCATATATAATTATTTGTCTCGACTATTCTATTCTTGAATAACAAAAAGCTAAAAGCATGATTCTGAGGAATATAAACATATTATGGAATCCAAAAAAGGCTTTCAACTATTCCTTTCTGTAATATTTCCATTCAGATTGAATTCTCTAGAATATAATTGGAGTTCTATACCACAAAAATTATGCTTTTCACACTTACCTTTTCATAAAGCAACTAGTGACAGAATATTAGACGTCCACATTTGATCAAAATATAAAATATTATAGTTTTCTTGACCAAAAATAATGAAACTTAGTTAAAACTTTATCTTCCATGGTTACTAAAATAACCAAGTGTTAGAAATAACAATTCAACTAGACATCTGTTTTTTCCTTCTGTACAATGCTATTAAAATTCAACTAGTAGCAGATGTATCTATTTTATAATATGTTGATGGGTTATATATATTATTTGACAACTTAATAAATCGTACACTAGAACAAACAAGAAACCAAACAGTCTCATGTAAAACAGAATATGATGATACAAGCAAAAAACACAAGAAAACATGAGAGACAAAGGAAAGACAAAACTTTTTGAAGCATAGACATGATATAAGAAAAACCCTAATAGAATGTTAGACAAAACAAACAAAACAAAACGTAGCAAGAGTTTGAAGTTGTGAAGTAGTAACCTTGGTATCCAACATAACAGCACATAGAATGCCAGTGTTGTCCATGGCAGTTCTAAGATTGTCCAAGGTTTCCTGATGGTAAGCATGAGTTCCATGCGAGAAGTTGAAGCGAGCAACGTTCATGCCAGCTCTCAAGAGCCTCTCTAACATCTCAACAGACCGTGAAGCTGGCCCCAACGTGCACACTATCTTAGTCTTTGGCTTCTTGTTCTCACAACAAGAACTAGCACCAGCGCCAGCGGCCATAACCCCATTAACCAAATTCCTCATTGTATAATACTTGTTGATGTGTATTGAAGACTGAGAGAAAAGAGAGAACAAACAAAGGGAAGAGAAGGGTTTTTTGAGACAACAGTTGAGAAGAAGAGAGTATATATAGAAGAGAAGTGTTGGGAACACGCATGTTTGTATCCGTAATTAATTCTTCTTTGCTTCGGATTTCTTGTCACTAAAGTAAAACTATTCACCTTTGCTTTCCTAATTCTAAACAGTATTCTTTTTTTCTTTTTTCAAATAATTTTTATTTATTAATTAGTTTATTATTATTATTTTTTGGGTTCTATTATTATTATTATTATTATTTGAAATACCACATATAGTATAAGGATTTAAATCTTAAATATTACTAAACTGAATGAGTGGTTTTGACTAGAAAATTGTTAATTCATTATTTAATACCGTGATATTTTGATTGATCATTGTTCAATGTATACTTATCTTAGGAAATGGCTTCTATTTGAAAAATTGGCTTCAAAGTTTATACCCCAACAACAATTAACAAAAATTATTAAAATTAATACACCGCTCTTTAGTAGGAGTGGTTGAGTATCCACATTAATCCTAAGAGATCAAAAGTTTAAGTCCTATCATTGTCCTTTAAAACGCAAGATATGGATTGGTATATGTTGTAAGTCTCCTCTTAATAGTAATTGTGCTCTCCCCAATTATGACTACAATTATCCAAATCATACTATCAATGATCCATCTAGGTAAATCCCGACAATCATCTGACCTGTTAGCATTAAAAAATATATATATATATTAAAAGTGTTTTTACATATAATTTTTAAATCATATACCCTAATTATAAAACCAGTTTATCATTCATGTCATTTTTGTATTGCCTCATGTTGTTATAGCAAGAAATGTTGGTTTGTTTTAGGGTTATTTTTTCACCACCGAAGATGCTTAAACATTTAGGTAGGGTTTTGTCTAATTATAGTTGAGCTAAACTTGTACAGATTGAGCAATACTTTTAGAAAACTCTCGCATCTTTTTTAAGGGAGATGACAATTTTCAAATTCATAAGAAAAATGTGATGAATTTTAAAATCAATAAGGTTTCCTTGTAACCCTAGCTTTTAAAATAGACTAAAATTTAATTCAAAACAACTTTCCTTCTACAGCTTCATTGGTTTTGAAACGGCCAATAAAGTAAAGGGAAAGTAACATGGGATATTTTAAATTTATTCGATTTAACAAAGCAGAATTAAATTCCGATTTAACCATGCAGTTCTCATGGATTATATACAATAAACTTTAGCTATCGCAAACCCGAAATGGGTGGTCATTATTATTATTATTATTATTTAATACCAACTACATTGTAGAAATTCAAACTTTGCCCATCGTTCGGTTGAAAATGCCTTTTTTATTGAGAAGCCTCATTAAAAGGGAGTATCAAATTGGTTGGTAACTTAGAAGAATATATTCAAACAAATACTAGAAGCTTATATTCACCACAATTTTATGTCCACCGCTGTCCTTAAAACTAATAATGATGAGCATCTTGTGCTGCTCCTTGCAGAGCATAAGGGATTATCCTCCACATATTATCATTCCTTTTCAAGCTTTTATATATCTTAAGCATGGTTTAAAGTTATTTTGACTATTCCTATTAATGGATACCGATCTCACAAGCATTACACCAAATCCCATTCCCAGAAATGCATGATAAATACCGCCTATATACTAACTAATTTAATTAATAAGATTTTTAATATAGTTAATTCGAGATGGAATCTCACGCTAATGTGTATCGGGTTGAAAATTGCTTTCATTTGATTATTATGGTAATTATTTATTTGTAAAAATATTTGGAGTATATTCTAAGTATATGTGAAATGGTTCAATTCAGTTATGTCACATATGTCAATGCAAGGTGGAATTAGATTGGACTTGTCTATAAGATCATTTTAATTATAAATTTGGTGATAGGCAGCATGAAAGTAGTCCAATTTCTAATGAAAATTTATTGGTATCAATAATTCCAATGGATTCAATAACACGTGTCCGTTTGATATAATAATTATACACAATCTAGTTGGCTCAAACTAAACCGATCAGCTATTTTAACAATAAAAAACAGGTTTATAATGTTATTGTTCAGGATTACTCGTGAAAAGCTAAAACAATAAGATGCTAATTGCTAAATTCCATAGAGGTTAACTAATCACTCTGTCAAAGTAATCCAATGATTGATCATGAACCTCTTACACTTTTGATTAGTAAAATTATGAGTTCGAACTACGTCTTCTTAACCCAACCTCCAAATTTTTCTATATTGAATGAGAAGAAAAGTAGAGATGCTAAAGTGAAAATGATACTGTGAAAGATACGGGGTCAAGTTTGAGCTTCACATTATTTTCTATCGCCCACCACTGAGAATGCTAAAAGAGATGTTCCAATTCTCTCAGTGCGTACGCACAAAGCATTGCTTTCCTGATTGTAAGGGAATAGTTTAAGTGGAGACATACATTTTTGGATTTAACTGACGTAGTCATACCATTTGCAGGTTACCTTTCTACCAAACCAAAATTTCCAGTTAAGGAAAAGATAAGGTAATATCCAGCATCCAGCAGGTCTCAATGCACTGAAATGAAGCAAAATCTATCTTCAAATATTTGATATGAATATGTCTATCAACTCCATTAATCAATCAAAATATACTACATTAACAATGAATTTCCATCAAACTGATACGGATCTGCATCAGCAAGCAAGGGGGTAAGAAGGGAGAATTATATGGAAACTTGGAATGCAAAAAAAAAAAAAAAAAAAAAAGGGAAATGATAAATATAAAGAAGAATATATAACAGAAAGGCCAAAACTATAAAGGGCACGAGTATGAGATTCCATTGAATCTTTGGCACATCACTGTAAAGGGCATGTACACGGGCTATTAGTGACTCTCACATATGCACACGGATGGAATATAAGAATTTATATTACAAAGTAGAGGAAGTCGTGGATTGGTGCATCTTATCCTCCTCTGAGGGCGGTGGTGGTAGTGAATGTGATGAAAATGCTGCATGGTAAGAAGAAGAAGCAAGTTGGGCTAAGGCTGGAACGGCACCACCTGAAAATTTTGACACAAGTTCAATGAGAATGTTACTTTGCATTTCCAAGACATTTAAGTGATGTCTTAAATATTTTTTTTCTTGGTAATGATATTTTCCGTGATCACAATTTCCAACTACGTGATCATTTTATTGCACAACTATTTGGCTACTAGCTTTGGCAACTAATGATCAAGATCAACCAGATTCAATGACAATAGGCAATTGTGCATGAAATGTCTACTCTGATATGATTCAAGTTTCAAATCATTAGTCAACACTTTAGTTGACTAACAGAAAAACTTCCAATCAAAACCATATATCAAGAACATAAAAGTTGCAAGGCAAACAAAAATAAAGTATGGAGTAACTCTCTGACCTGCTAAGCCTGCACAAGCAGAAGAGAACACTATCACAGGGGGTGCCTACATATTCCAATGGAGTCATGGCATCAAGGCAATGCAAAATGTAAAAGAATTGGATATTTAAAGCAATTCACATAAAAATACAAAAAGGAATAAACGGAAGGCTGAATGATTATACGAGAGTGATCTAATTTGCACAAAGACACTTACACCAACTAGGAAATGCACCCACATGGGTCCTTTTACCCATCTCCGCACAATTGGCATCACTGCATCGAGAAAAACAGACTAGGTAACTCTTCATATTCCAATCAATTTTGCAGATGCTTTATAAAAGGAAAACATTACATAGCCCAGTAGTTTTATCTTCTAATCATAAGGAACAGATACATTAAGGCACCAACAGGGTATGAAAAAGTATAATAAATAACATTGATTTAAAATCCAAAAGCCAAGAGTTATAAGAAAGAAACCTAGTTGAAATTCCAAATGAAAGCATATAATTACAAAATCCACAAGTTCCTTTTTAAGCTCTTGTCAAGAGAAGGGGAAGGAAGGTGTACGCTTAAATTGGTAGGCCAGTAACAAAAGTAAAGAGGGAAAAAAACATGGGCAAAGAAGAGGAAAAGGATTGTCCATACCCTTAAAACTCAATTCTTCCATAGGCAGAAACAGGACATATGAATATGACTTGCTCGGATGACAGAATTAACTTATAATTTACCGTTATCTTACATGAAAATTTGAGGATATCGATAACTAGATATAATAACAGAAACGAGTATAATGGTACAACTACAAATAATGGTTTCTCTTCCCACCCCTCCTTAGGGGCTACCAAACAGCAAAGAGCAACAAACTTCTCCTTCCTTCTGCTTTTCAACCACATTGATAAATGGATAGATGACTCGTTTGACTCTTCTTTCTCTTTATATTCCCCTCTACTATTTCCCTCCTTTCCTTTTATTTCCCCCTACCAAATATAGCCAAAGTCATTCTTGATAAGATGTTAAACAAGCTGTTACAGTTATCGCTTCATTGGATATGAAAGTAATACAAGGTAAAATTTCACCTGCAGTTCTAGTGCATCACTGCAACACGTACTTTTATTTTTACCTTTTATTTTTCAATTTATCTTTCTCAACACTTTTATAATTATAAGGAATCCAACAAATTTACCGAGTAGATAAAAGAAGAATATGGCAAAAGAAACCAAACTGTGAACAAGTCATAGCTTAAATATAGTACAGTTAGGTAACAAAGCAATGGCAGTCTCTGATCAATAAAGAAAAAACATTCGTTTAAATGATAATAAGTGATTAGACTTTCTATTCACAGCACACAGTTTGAGACTTAGCTTCCATTCCTCCTTAAAACCACAGTAATTGCCATTCTAGCCATACTTAATTAACGATTATTCAGCTACTGAAATAATAATAACACAAATAATGGAACACCAATTGCCAAAAAACAGGCTACATGAAACAGAAGTAATTACCATGATTGAATCCGTAGAAAGCACTGGTTGTACCACCAACAGCAGACCCGATCTATATTATCCACATCACCAAAAGACAAAACGCCACAAATAAGAAGCAAGAACTCAAAATTACCAAGCGGAAGATCACAAAGGTCAGTATGGCACATGTGATAGCACAAAAACTAAACCATAGTTAGAATTGGATGGGATCAGACATCACCTTCCTCTACAAAATTTCCGATACGAGTTTGTACCATTCTTATAATTCAAATAAAAAATAACAATAGAAACATATCATACTAACACAAGCAACCCCAATCAGTGTTTAATGAACAAAATTTTCCTAGAACCCCAATAAAATCCCAGTGCATAAAAGGCTCAATTTATTATTACTCGATATTCAAATACTAGAAACTACAAATTCAAAACTTAAATCAACTCACAAAAATTCCCACTTCTAAAACAACTACAAAATGAACCAAATTTCAACATCTTATGATAAAGATCAGAACTTGATGACTCAGATGAAAAATTCAAGAAAAATAAAAATACCCCATGATTCAAAATACAAAATCAAAGAGAAGTTACCATAGAAAAGCTGTCTCTTATAAAAGGAGCCACAGTCCACTCACTTGTCTCCTGCAACCAACCCAAAAAGCAATCAAATCAGAACCTTAAAAAAAATAAAAAATAGGAAAAAGAAAAAAAAAAGCAAGAAGACATATGTAAACATGATCCGTACCATCTCCATTGAGAGGGGGCCAGCACAGTGATGGCATCGAGATCTAGTTTTGTCAGGGTTGGAATCTGGCGCCATGGAAGTACAGTTTCAACGTTGCTTTGTTTTTGTTTTCGTTGGCAGCATAAACCCTTCTAAAGACCTCTTAAGTAGGAGAGGTGGGATTGGGTTGAGGATGGTGTTGCTCGATACGGTGGAGTTCAACTCGGAAGTGTCTTTCTATTTGCCACGTATAGCTGATCTAAAATCCCCTTAATTATGTCATGTGAATAAAATATCCAAATAATTTACCTTCAAAAATATATATCCAAATAACTAAATCTTATTCTAATAGCTGTCCAATTTCAAAGCCTTATTTTTCTTTGATGTTTTAAATTGTAATTATAAATTTTGGTAAATTATCATAAATAAATTAAATGTTGAAACCAAAATGATCTTGGAATGTTTGTTGTTAATTAATTTTTTTTATAATTAATAAAAATTAATATATAAACTATATAATTTATCAAATACCTATTAAGCAACTCATAACTCATTATGATTTTCAAAATTTACTTTCATTATTGTTTCTTATTAATTATTTTCATGGACTTTTTACAATCAAATATGAGTATTTTAAAGTATATTTATATGTTGGTATTGAACTTATTAAAATATAATAATTTCTTTATAGAAACAAATATTGAATCTTCAAAATTTTTGTAATATTTATATAGAAAAAATAATTAAATTTGATGGTGGATGTGGACTAGTGGCAAGGGCAGGTTTGCCTCCCCTAGCCTTACCTTAATCTTCAATTACTGAGTTTGGGAGCAAATCAATTTTTTCAGGTTAAGGTTGGGATTGTCTAACCCTGCCCTGAACTTGTTTCTTTGATATTCCTATGGTAACAAATCACCATTATATGGAGCAATGCGTAGAATTATAAAATTCTTCCATCTAATTTTAAGTTTATTAATATTCAAGACTAAACTGCAAGGGGTTTAAGTGTAATTTCTCCTTGTTACAACCCTTGAACGATTACTATTGTGTTTAAGAAGAAAATGGAAAAACCAAATCAAGATTTTGCTCAATCTATGGACATGCTAGCAAAAGAGAATCTCAATTAGGTTAGAGTCTACTAAGATCTAATATGATCAACCGTTATGTAAACACAATTCGAAATATTACTATGGCTTTCACTGCATGGAGGTGCCTCCTGATACTTTTTAGGGTTTAATGGTTAAAGATGTTAGAAGTTTGAGTAATTTCACGTTAATTTTAACGTTTGAGTTCCAACATATATTTTTTTGGACAATAATATCATTTGACCATCTCAAAGCTATAACTCAAATTTCTTTCTATTCAACCTTTGGTGGTATTCTTTATTACTTGCACTGCCAAAATCTCTCTTTTCCATCTGGTGTCACTCATATCTTTTCTTCCCGTTTCCTCTTCTTCCCTTCCTCTCTTCTTTTTCGTCTTGTTTTTCTTCTTCTTCCTTCTTCTTTCTTCTTTATTTTCCTTCTTTCATCTCGCAAATTTTTGATAAATCTACATTATTAACGATAGAAAAACTTGTGTGAGTCATGCAATATGACTGACCAACTTTTATGGTATTATTAACGACAGAAAAATTGCTCACGCTAAGCTAGTGTGAGTTGTGTAAGTTACGTGTGTGACTCACACTAGCTTTTTTGGCATTATTAATGATAGAAAAATTGGAGTGAGTCATATAGTATAACTCACACCAATTTTTCTTTTGTTAATAACACATATTTGCATTTCCGACAAAGAATTTCTTGCTAGAGATGGAAGAAAAATGAGATGAAGGGAGAAGATGAAGAAGGAGAAGAAGAAAAAGGAAAAGAAGGAGGAAGAAGAAGTAGGAGAAGAAATGTTGGACGAAGGAGAAAGTTTGTCAAACGAAGAAAGATTCCGATAATGCAAGTTTGGAGAAAAACAAGTTACGTTTTTTTATTTTTCCTGAAATGACATTTTTGCCTATTCACTTGACTATTGGGACTCAAATATTAAGAATAATGAGATCGGACAAAACTGTTAACTCCAAAATTTTTATGCCATTTTGGTCCTTTGAAATAAACTTTGATATGATATATGACTGGCTATGCAAGGAAATTGAGTTTTATATGTATAGCAAGTTGTATACAATCAAGTCTTGTTTAGAGACTAACATACTTGATCAACACTCTAATAAGAATAATCCAAACTTTCTACATAAGTTACTTAATAAATTACATACTTGAAATTATATATATATATATATATATAAGGGTTGCGTTGTGTGCACTGAGTGTATGCATACACTTTTAAAAATATGACATGCTGGCAACCTACTAACTTATTGAACTAATAATATTTTTATTTGATGACAACATGTTAACTTGATGAAACCGATCAACAACTACTTAGGTAAAAATATAATAATACCCTTCATTGAATGACTTACGTCTTCTACCTCGGAATTTTTCTTCAAACACACATTGAATTTGCAAACTATAGTTCACGGATTCATGAACTAATAGTTCACAAATTTGTGAACTATTGTTCACAAACTAATAGTTCGTGGATCCACGGATTATAGTTCATGGATTCACAAACTAATAGTTTGTGCAGATTCGCAAATTAATAGTTCGCAAATTCACGAACTAAATTGGTGAACTAATAATAAACATATGAGAAGCATTTTTAAGAAATATAGTCTGCGGATTCGTGAACTATAGTTGCGAATTCGCGAGCTAAAGTCGTGAACTAATAGTAAACATATGAGAAACATTCATGAGAACTATAGTTCGCAAATTCGCTAACGATTGTTATTAGTTCGTGAACAACAAAGTTTATGATAAATGACTTTATAATTTTAGAGATCTCGCTCTTGAGGTAGAAGATGAGAGATAGTGATTTTTGCTCTTTGATTATAGATGTGCATAACAATTGACACACATAATTTTACTTGTTAAGACAAACTCCATCAACCGGTTAAATGGATATGGATAACAGCTGACATATACTAATTTACCTGTTCAATAGGTTTTTCAATTTATTAACTCAATGGTTCGCCAATAAATCTCAACCCTTGGATCTAATTACTAAAAAAATGAATGGTTAAGATCAGAAATTTTTAAAAGTGTATGTATCTAGCGGGTGCACCTTAGAACATGTCATATATATATATATATGTGACACATTCTAGTATATATTTAGGTATGTATACACTTGACAAAAAAAAATATATATATATATATATGATTACATTCTAAAATGTGTGATTGTAATTTATTATATGTGATTATAATGAAACATGTGAGATTACAATCAGTATATATGATCACATTTACTGATTTACTAATTGTGATCATATTTACTGATTGTAATCGAATATATTTAGTTGTAATCATATATAATAAATTACAATCACAAATTTTATAATGCAATTATACATTTTTTTTGTTAAATATATGTATACCCAAATATATCCAAAGGGATCCATATGTATGTGCTGTGGTGTGAGCCGCGTGGCAGTGGCAGGTTATTTATGAATATTTGTATGTTGACAGCATATGTATCTCTGGATATAACCTTTTACTATATATTCTGCTTTCTTCTTATATACGTTGTGAATCTATTTATTACAGTTATTCCAAAAGCTTTCATCAACACGTATAATGTTCTAGTCAAACGAATTCTTGTGTCAAAAGAAAAACGATTTTATTATATTCAAAGCGGAATTTAAAATAATTATGTCATTAAAACAAGAATTTAAAAAGAATATATATTATCTCGTCATAATTTAAATATAATCTAATTATACAAAAAATATATATAACAATGGTCTCAACTAAGAAAATGATATATTTGAAAATATTTTTTTCTCAAAACATTATTTAAACAACTTTAATTAATTTTATGCAAAACATCATTAGGGATATTTAATGAAACATTTAATTTAAATGCAAATTATAAGCTTTTGGCTTTTGGTCATGAAACAGAAAAACTGATTTTGAAAACAATTCTAAAGATGTCTACAAATATCCACGGTCAATCCAATTCCAGTCCAATACTTATTGCTTGAGAAACAATCAACCTAGAGTTGA
The DNA here is from genome assembly GCA_021234005.1 of Nephelium lappaceum. Lineage (NCBI taxonomy): Eukaryota > Viridiplantae > Streptophyta > Magnoliopsida > Sapindales > Sapindaceae > Nephelium > Nephelium lappaceum. The sequence continues at coordinate 7,057,789 of CM037998.1, forward strand.
TGTGAAAGATTGAATTGCAAATTGTTAAAGCAATCCTGATACAATGAAATAAGTGTGTTTTGCTTGAATCAACACAAAATGTATCTGATCCATGAACTCGTAATACATGAGAAAAGGAAATTACATTATGCTAGAAAATATATGTGTCATCTAGCTGCAATGTCACCTTAGCTGGTGCAACTTATTTTCCAATCCTAATTGATTGATTGATGGGTTGTGTTTGCAGCCACCAGCCTGTTTTCTGATCCATTTTCCTCCTCCAACTCAATGGATCACCTCTTTCTTCAGGTTATCACATTTATGCACTTGTTACGTTTACAAGAAACCTCTCTCAGCTCCAGCTGAAACCATTCAAGTCAAACTGTTTACAGCTTGAAGCACCATCATTTTCATCATGGGAATTCAAGTCTAGCTTTGTTCCAAAGTATGGAAGTCTGTACCCTGGTGAATGTTTCTCATTCTCCAGCTTGATTGAATCCATTCTCTTGTTGGTTTGGTCGAGGAAGTTTTCATCTTCACTTCTCCCTTTGAATCTTCCTTCAAAGAAACTAGTGTTGCTGCTGCCATTACCCTTTTCTCCTTGGAGTCCAACGCTCATTGATAAATCACCACCAGGGCTTCTCTCCGCTGAAAACAGCCTTATCTCCTTGTTGTCCTTCCCTATAGAGGAAAGAAATTTGTTCTCTTTCAATTCTTCACCCCACTTGAGTTCAGTCTCTTTCGGCTCTAGAATTGCACTTCCTCCAGGATTATAAGGTCTCAATCCGATCCCACCATTGTGGATTTCTTGGTCTTTTTGGGAACCTTCACAGGAAGTTAGGCAGCTGTCCATTGAACAATCAGTTGGCTGTTGGGTTGTTTGTGGATGCTGTTGAGGGCACAAACCCTGAAGCTCTTTCAGGTCTGTGAATGTGGAATTCAGGCATTGAGTGGATACTTTGGACACCAGTTCAGAGAGTTGAACTTTCGCAGCTTCAAGTCCCACTGAACCCAAATTTTGTCTTCCAAGTGTTTCCTGAGCTTTCTCCAGCACTGCCTGTAGATATTTTCCTTGAGCTTCTATGCGAAGCTGTAGATGTCGCTGTACCTGGTTAATTTAGTCCAAAAAAGTATTCAGAACGCATCTATATGAAAATAATAGCGAGTAGTTTGTTAATAATGCTTTAGATATGTTGAAACAGGTCATCTTATTAGATTCTATATTCAAGGTTTTGTTTAAGTACTGTACCTCGAGCTGCTCGTGTAGTCTTCTTTGCACTTCAATTTGCATCTGTATTGTTTCGCTTATATGCAAGTTTCTGCAATAAAAGATTTTCACTATTAGAAGTAATGACATAAGAGTAATACTTTGTATTATGGATAAACGAACAACTAAACATAAAGCTAAGCCAAAAAAAAGAAAAGTATTTATCCTTACTTGTTTGTCTGGGGTCCAATGCTTAAATTGTTCATATGAGTTGTATTTGCCTCAGACATTCTTTCTCCAGCCACAGCAACAGTGCCTACACCAGGTTACTTAAACTTTACTCCTCATAGTAATACAAATATGCATTGTATTACTTATGCTTCTGCTTAATTTGAAAGTGTTTTAAGAACTTTAATGGAGACATTTGTATCTTACCAATTTTGTTGTTCACATTATTAGCTTGTCCATGGAGATTCTTACTGAGCCTGTACTTCTGCAAGCCAAAAAGTGAACAGATATCAATATGTGCCTCGCGATATCCCCCAAGAACCCCTGAAAATGATCTATGACACTTGCTACTTTGACAGAAAATCGATAAACTAGTGAACTTTCAAGGATCTCTCCTGATTTTTCTAATGAATTTTGAAACCACACAAGTCTATCTGTAATTAAACAAAACCTTAGAGAGATCAATGAATTTCACCTTTGATAATTTAATGAAGAGTCGATGGCCAAAAATAACTGTGGTGAATGCCTATAATAATTAAAATTGAAAATTTACCTGGAGATGGCTCTTTAAGTGGTATAAGGTAAGTCCAGGAATCCCCATAAGTTTCATGACTGTTTTTGGAGTAGCCTCTGTGACATTAAAAGAATAAGATAAGTATTTTGAATCACTTGAAGTCAGAGAAAGTTATATATACATAGCAGAAATCATCTTAAACTTGTATATACTTACTGTCTGCTCCTCCAAGTTGATTGACAGCTTCTATGAACCGCTCATGAAGATCCGGTGTCCATTTTAGTCTTGGCTTGGCATCAGTTGAGAGGACAAGGCCAGAATCTCCAGGGCCATTCCCACCTTGAAGGAACAAATGCCTTTCTGGAGGGATGGGCATTCTTGATGAAGGGTGGATACTCTTTCCTTGATGTTGGTGGTGGTGGTACATTTCTTTTTCTTCTGCCTTCCAATAAAACTCAGAATGTAAGTTTTTTCTAGTCGAACAAGGCACGAGAAAAACCAGAACTGTTGTTTTCAAGATCAGCTTTGTTTTTACCTGATGATGCTGTTTATTATTTCCTTCAATCCAATCTGCCGCCTCCTGAAATATAGAACTTGACTATATTATATATATTATATTCCTCAGGTGCGTTCAGAGGCTTCGATACTTCAAGATAGATACAACTTTCTGAACTCTGCTACTACTTATCTCCTTTCTCTCTTGGCCAATTCTCACAAACCAAAGAAGTGGTGAAGCATGGATTTATAAAGAAACCTGAGAGAGAGGGAGGTGGCGGGGCAGCTAGTAAGCATAGAATCTTGAAGGAAACTGCCTGGAACACCAATCCAATCCCATCCAATATTCACAGTGACTAGAAAAGAGATATTGTCCCGCCTACTTTGCTAACAGTGGGACCCTGATTTCCATTCTCAGGCAGAACTATCCCATTTGAATTCCTGTGCACTACAACTTTCTCAAACAACTCACATCTTGCATTAGGTACCAAGAATTGATCCACCAGGGTATATTTTTATTTTTCCCTTCTTTCCCCTTTTTTTTTTTGTGAAATCGGTAATCGTCTTTCTGGCAAAGGCAAGAATCTTATTCCAGGATTTTTAACAAGGGAATTTTTTTTTTTCTCTGACTTGGATTGGAGGAATCCACTATCTCTATGTTATGTCCTGAAGACCTTCAAAGCTCTCCCAATCACAGCCTGCCCTGAGTCTCTCACCTTTAGGGAAGATTCTAAGTACTCTTACATCTTTGTCCCTCATCACCTTGTAATTGTAGTCACTTTCAGTTGTCGATGTATAAAAGTAAAATTAGCATGATATTTGCAATTGAGGTTTAGATGAATATTATCTATATTAAAGGGTGCAGATAGAGACATGTTAGAGTGATTTTGCTCGGTTACATTTGGGAAAAAAATGTAGAAGAAGATTCTGTTGACTGTTAATCCTGAATAACTTTGGAATTAGATACATACAAGAAAAAGAAGCAAAACCAAAAAAAAAAATAATATGGTGGATAGATGCTCTTTCTTAGAGATTGTTTGGAGGCGAGGAATGGAATATGGAATACATTCTCTTTTGTCTCCTTCAGTAAGTTTGGTACTTATTCAGCTACACAGTATAAAATATAAGCAATGAGGGTCCCAAATCTTTTACATTCTTCAATTGGCATAAGACAGCCGGCCCCTCCCCGGCGAATCCTAAGCAGCCAGGACTACGTAAAAATGATATGAAAATGATAAAGCAAACAAGGATTGTACTTGCTTAAAATACTTGCATTTTGATCATGAAAGACATATTACAAAGTTCTGGGAGATGACCCCTCGACCGCCCTTGACTCCTGCTTTTGTTAGCTTCACAGATTCTGTTTTATGAATCTATATACTCTTCTTCCTCTCTGTTTGGTCGCTTTTTTCTTTATATTCATCCACTTGTTTAGGCTTCTACAGCATTTCTTTGTTTCTAAGAGACTCGAGAAATGTGTTGTTGTACAACTTGTACATTTTTTGAATATGTGATTATTCAGTAACATGTACTGATAATGTATACTTGGAATTGAAAATTGGATATGGTACGCACATTGGTTAGTGGTCACATATGTAACTGTAGTTTCATCTGGATTAGCATTCCATAATTCGCGGACCATATGTCAACTTCAAGTGCATTATGCTTATGCTGTTGTTCTCCTAGAATTGCAATGCAGGATCTGGCTTGTGGTGTGATGATCAGGAATTATACTATACCTATTTAAAATACAAAGAATAATATCTAATAGATCAACAGCTATAATGCAGAATAAATTCGTATATTAAGCCATCAAAACCAAATCTACCAAATACATTAAACCAGATGACAGGAACTTAAAATTTTATTTAACTAATGAAGACATTTCGGATATGCTGATACCCATTAAAACTAGAGTGCTCGAGAGATGTCTGCTAATTAGTGTTGCCAGACTATACATGTAGAAAAATTATATATAAGAAACTCCATTTCTAAGATTGCAACCAAAATTCATATTCCTTGAACAAATGTCTTTATACTTAGTCCAGTTGGCCTTTTCACAAGTCATTTGATTTTGATAAGTCAGGATATTTTATGCAGTTGGAAGGAGAATCTATCAAAGGTCTTTGGGGGCTAAAGCATTAAAGCAAAAAATTCCAATATAGTTTTGCATGCATGTGGATAGGAATAAATTAAATTTTGCTCAAGAGCCACCAATTGAGTACCTTTCAAGTTATAAACATTACATCAATTCTTTCCACTATATAAATTCAATTAATGAATGTTTCTTGTTTTTCATTTTTCTGATGGACTGTGTATGATATGATCATGTCATAAATCATGACAATATGTAAATGATGAAATAATAGATTTTGGTAATGAAAATCATGCTTAAAATCTGCTAATTTGGTGCAAAAAATATTTGGTTAGAGTTTCAAATACAATTCCTATTTAATTACAAAAATATGTTGACTAAAAGACTGTTCTTGCTTGGAGAATTAACTAAATATATGATGTTTTAAGTGATTGTGCTCAACCATAAATAGAATAAACATAGTGCTTATAACTTTCATTTCATGTCTCCATATATAAGGAGTCCAATGATAATTTCTAATAATGGTACGTGTAAAAGTACTTACAACTTTCTCTGACGTTATCAAAATGCCCTTGTTGAATCTCTTTGCGTGCGCATGGTATGCACGCGCGTGTGTATGTGTTTGTATTCGTATGGTACAAGGGAATAGTTAGCTTTTTCCTTTTGTTAACTAACTGCTATTACCTTCCTCTCAATATGGATCTTATTCTCCCCTTTAGGATAGAGGGCATGAATTTTTGTTCTTCCTTGTACTTTGATTTCCTTTTGTGGATTCCACATTAATATAACTTTACTTTTGATGAAAAAAAGATAATAATAATAATAATTACAATCTATAAAAAGAGAAACACATCACAATGTGAGACTAGTCAATCATAAGCAATCGAGAGCCGGCGTGTAAGAGACTGATTGGATGAAATTTGTTGACCACATATGATACCACTGGGGAATAATAAGTGAGAAATGACCACGGAATGATATTCCTTGTGGAAAACAGTTTAGGAGAGGGAACCCAAAAGCCATAAAGGTTCCATGGAATTAGAATTTGAGAATCTTAACTCAAAGTAAAGCCAATAAGTCATATTCTCAAGTCAAGAATATGGTTATTCCTTTCTACCCAAAACCACAAAAAATGGGTTCCTTCGTAGCTTTTATTTTTTTTTCTCCTTTTTAGCTTCATTTAGTTAGCCAGCTAGATGCCTTCAATATTCATGATTATTGATTAGTAATGTGCTTATAAGTTGAGTCACTTTTTTTTTTTTTCTTAATATGAGAATATTGCCATGTTTAGGTTCTGCTTAGGTTCTACAATTGAGATATATACAATTAGCTTGGATACTGTCTTCTTATTATATTCTTTCACCACTCCCTGATAGCTACAATTGATCAATGGACAAAATGGTGGTCTATAGTTTTAGCTTACATTTCCTACTTAGGACATAGATTCTTTCCTGATCAGAAATCTTATTAGAGCATAATTTCAACTTATGATTGACTATTCATTAAAAATAATAATAGTAATAATAGTAAGTGCGATTACATCTGGATCACATATAATTGATAATGGTCATATGTTCTGTGAATTTTATCTGCTTATAAGAGTTCGAATAAAAAAATAAAATAAAAAACTATACACAGTAGATAAAAATGCTTGAAAAATATGATATACATGATTGCATATGTAGACAACTTTATTGTGGTATATATGCTTCTCGTTTAAAATGAGGGGTTAAAAATTGTATAAGATTACTAAACCCATTAAGAATTTTGATTAAGGGAGATTTGCACAGGCCCCCTAAAGTTTGATTTTTTCCTAAAGTAACCCTTTATTTTAGAATCTGGATTAAAACTCCCTTGTACGTAGAAACACCTTGTATTCATAAAATTTAGTTGGAAATCCTCCTAATTGTGTGCGAAAACCACACCCCACCCCCCTAAATCAAGTTTTCCATCTAAATCAAAATAAGAAGGTTGTTTTCTAAAAATGATCAAACCTTAGGGGGTTCCCTTTGATGATTAATTATTGGAAGATTAATGAATTCGTAGAATCAATACATTAGATAACATTAATCTAATATTAAATAATGTAGAGAATTTTATAGTAATAATTAATTAAATAGACCAAACTCTCTCATGGTGGTAGTTTATGATTGTTGACGCCACATTTGAACCCTCAGTCGGAGCATCGGGTTTTTGACCTTGCCCCTGAGAGATGCGGTAGAGGTTAAATGCTGTCATGTCCTTTTTGAATCAGCTAGATAGTGTTCTCAAGATTTAAACTAGTAACCTTATAAGTGTTTTGGTTGCAAACACAGTATCTAGCCTTCGCCGCACCCTTTCGGGGTCAAGGCCAAAAGCCCAGTGCTCGACTAAAGGTCCAAATGTGACTGCCAACAATGATAAATATATGTCTTGTGCATTTTATAATAATTTTACGAGAAAAATGTGCACTTGAAAATAAATTTTATCCATCTTAGAATTCTCATAAACCCGATTTTTTCTATTATCAAGTGCACATGGTTGGAAAAAAATTGTTTTACTTTTATCCATTTATGTAGATCGTAGAGGTTGTAAGGAATAAACTGACTAAAAATGTAAACATATCTCATGCAGTTATATGTATCTAGTTAAATTACGAAAAATATGGAACGCCGTTTCAAAAAAAAAAAAAAAAAAGGAATGCGTACATCAAAGATGAGTACTCTACATGTATAAACAGTTCATTTGACACACATTATCCAGCTTAACTTGACATTAGCCTAATTAATACTCAGTCAGTCAGTTTAATCCAAGATGTGTTCTTGGATCCTTCTGTCTGTTTCCTTAGGGCATGTTTGTTACCCAACATCGGATAGGATTGGACAAAATTAATTTTTGTGCAAGTCTCATGTTTGTTAAGGAGGTGAGATTAGACAAAATATAATCCCAACTTGTCTTTTATCCCATCAAAGTGGGATAAATTAGTCCCACCTAAAATGGTGGGACTACTTAGTCCCCTCTCAGTATCTCTCTCTCTTTTTCTTTTTTTCTTTTTTTTTTATTCTTTTATTTATTTCATTAATGATTTATATTTTAATTATTTATTATTTTTAAAAATTAATTTAATATATTTTATTAATAATCTAATCCTAACGACATCAAATACATCATAGTATTAATTTATTCTATTCTAACATGCTTGCATTCTCTCTCCCAATCACATATATATGTAAATTGCTAGTCAAATAACCATATATTAAACTGATGGCACAATTAATCAAGACACTTGCGTTTTATTAAGAAGGAATTTGAACCGTTCATTAAGACGAGAAAAATGTCCAGTTGAGACTTTATGTGTATGGTGAAGAGAGCAACTTATTTTGTGACTCGAACAACTGCGTATATATTCAAATCAATGACAAATTAAAACCAAATGGAAGGTTTAAAGTGAAAAGATATATTCTTGCAGTTTAATTAATTTATTATAGCTTTCATATTTCGATCAACTTGCAACTTCACATAAATTCACACACATCTTCAAACTTTAATCAAACGACGACGATATGCTGTTGGTGCAAATTCTGCACTCGCACGAAGCCAACTTGCGTCAAGCGAATCAGAATATTTCATTATAAATTTCCCCTGAATCACACAAAATGTTTTGACTTTTTAGCAATTAAGAGTTTAATTTTATCAATTAGATTTTTCTCTTTTTTTTTTTCTTTTAAATATCATTTACAGTAAAACAACTTAAACTTAAGACATAACCAAAGTGAACGAGCTTTCCTTAGCATTAATTCCCATTAATTGGATGATGGTATTGTAGGTAGCTTAATGTTATTATTATTTGGACCATTTTGACATGTCATAATTGAATTTTTATACTTGTCGTATCCATTTAATTTATTTCCAGTTTCTATTTATATTGGTGTTTGTTCGTTCACGTGGTAACTCTGTTGATTATATAATATATGTTTTGACTGCAGTAGTCATCTAATCGTGAGTTTTAGCCTTTTAGGGCCATATATTTTCCGGAATATTCTTATAAAATATGCTTCTAAAACAATCCACATTTCTTTATATATTCTATACCATTATCGAGGAAGACATCTTTCCAATTTTGAGGAGGTAGTTTGTCACTGTTGTTAATGATCAATTTGCACCACGAAAGGAAAAAGAAGTTAAACTAATTACACGAACAATAATTATGCAAAAGTTGGTTCAATTTGCCAACCATGTTGTGTGTTACTATTGATTTTAAAGGAGGTCATGCATGATTTTATCAATGTTGTAAATATCCTTAGGTGCCAGACGACTTGGTACCTAACGCTTAGAAAATTTGATCGATGGTCAACGACCAAGGTGCAATTAAATTCAGTATATCTCACAAATACACCGCACAACAGAAGTAAAAACATAGATCAAGGTGCAGTTAAATAGCTTGAACACAAATACACTATACAAAACAGCTCAATCATACCGAGCACTAAAGGCCCGGTATAGATAATCAAATTTTTTTAATTAAAAAAATAAGTTTTAGTATCCATACCAGGTAGGTCATGCGCTCGGTATGGATACTCATATTATCCATATCGAGCACTGGTGGCCCGGTATGGATAATAGTTATTTTATTATTTTAAAAATTTATACGTGATTATCCATACCGAGCCATTAATGCCCGGTATGGATAATCAAATTTTTTAATTAAAAAAATTATTTTTAGTATCCATACCGGGCGGGTCATACGCTCGGTATGGATACTCATTTATTATCCATATCGGGCCATAAGTGCCCGGTATGGAAAATATTTATTTTATTATTTTAAAAATTTATATGTGATTATCCATACTGGGCCAATGGCCCGGTATGAATAATCAAAATTTTTTAGTTAAAAAATTTATTTTTAGTATCTATACCAGATGGGTCATACGCCCGGCCTGGATGCTCATATTATCCATACTGGGCACATGTCATGTGCCCGGTATGGATAATACATTTTTTTTAAAAAAAAAAAAAAATAGATTATCCATACCGAGGGCATAATATGGGTTTTATCACACGACAACTCTCCTTCTCCCCCTAATTTCACCATTTTCTTTCTCTCGCTATCTCTTTCTCTCACATCATTCTCTTCCAAAACCTAGCCGCCCCCTCTCCCCTTCGTCGGTCGTTCATCACTCTGGTAGCTGCGTCGTTCGTCTTGCCGATCGCCACCGTCCGTCGATCCACCTCCGGTTAGTCTTCTCTCCCTTAGTTCTTCTTATTCTCCTTTTCTTCTTCTTCTTCTTTTCTTCTTCTTCTTCTTGTTATTTTCTTCTTCTTCTCCTTTTCAGATCAGTTTTTCATATTTGGTACAGTTTGATTGGTCTATTTTGTTTGTGTGTGTGGGTGTGTGTTGACTTTTTGAAAATATGAGTAAGCTGGTTTTATTGAATGTGACTTGTGGATTTTGCAGTTACCATTACAAATCAGGTCATCACAGCTTTAAAGATGTTGAGAGAAAACAAGGACAAGTTTGACTTGATTATAAGCGATGTGCATATGCCGGACATAGATGGTTTTAATTTGCTTGAGCTTGTCACGCTTGAGATGGACCTGTCTGTCATAATTATGCAAGACCATTCAACATTCAACATTCATGTTTTTTTTTTTTTTTTTTTGTCTTTGTCATTTTTTGTTTTAATTGAAGTGTTAGTATTAATGGATATATTTTGCTTTGATGATGTATATTAATTGTTAAAATAGCTTTAATTCTGTGATCTTTAATTAGGTTTATTGATGTGTGTTGTTATTTTTATTGTAATATTAAATCATATATATTTTAATTTGAAAGAAGAATTTAAATTTTAAATTTTAATTTGGAAGAAGAATTTAAATCATATATATTTTAATTTGGAAGAAGAAATTAAATTTTAAATTTTAATTTGGAAGAAGAATTTAAATCATATATATTTTAATTTGGAAAAAGAATTTAAATTTTAAATTTTTTCCATACCGGGCACATGCCCGGTATCGATAATTGTATCCATACCGGGCATGTGCTCGGTATGGAAAAGGATACACACAAGTCAACCCAAGTCCGGCAACATATCCATGCCCGGCAATACCCGGTATGGATACTAATTATCCATATCGGTTAGACATCCGGTATGGATAAATGGTATCTATACCTCTGTTATCCATACCAGACATGGCGCCCGATATAGATAGTCAACCATGACCTGTTTTGATTAATCAAGGTGCACAACAGAAGTAAAAACACATATCAAGGTGCAGTTAAAAATATAGTCCTCTTTTATCTCTCTCTAACACACAAACACACCAAAAAAATTTCAAATGACCATAGATCAAGGCGCAGTTAAGGAGCTTGAACTGATTCCACTAAGTGGTTCACGCTACTACCGCACCATCTACTTCTACCAGTACTTTAAACCCACATGCAAGAGCATTTCACTTATCAACCCAACGGAAACCCGAGGAACTAGTTGTTTGACAAGAACCAGCGATCGTGAGGAACTAGGAGTGATAGTAAGTCGGCGTCGATGGTTAAGGTTAGGGTTTAGTGGTGGTGACTTGTTCTATTTTCGGGCTTTAGTGTACATTTAGTGCAACTTATTTACTGAACAAAAGTATTTTTTTAATACTAAGAGCTCTACTTATTTTTTTTACGTCATTTAGTTGACATCCCAATAGAGTTTTTGGAGAATTAAAAAAGTTAAAAAATGTCCACTTAAAGAAGCTCAATTTTTTAGCTTTTCCAAGTAAATCTTTTTCAGTTTTTGTTTTTTAATATTAAAATGCATAATCTACCTCTATTTTATTTTGTTAATATCTTTATACCTTTATAACCCTATTGCATTTTTTTTTTTGTTTTTATAATTATAAACGCATAACCCTTACTTTCATTTACTTTTTATTTCATAAAAATATCTGAGAACTCCTTTTTAATTAGTAAGTTTTCCATATTTCATGTTTTTTTTTTTCCAATTGGTTTTGGCTGCAAATTTTTTTTTGGTCTTATTGCCATGAATATTATATGCCATGTTGTTATACACACACACACACACACACACACATATATATATACATACACTAAAGAAGAAGATAATGAAAGAGAGAGTTGGAGAAGAGCATAACACAAATTTATTTCATGAATGTAAGATGGATAAAGAACGTGATCGAATTGTAGTTCTTCTTATGCATCGAAATTAATTAATTTCTATTATTTGTATTGATTTTCTGTTATTGTTGTTAGACTTTGAGCTTTTTATATAATTTCAAAAACGGTACTATCTTTCTGTTGAGTTGTTTTAAAAAGAATTATTTAAAAAGTCACACTGGTATTCCATTAACGAGATATTATTGAAAATCTACTTAGATCAAATAAAATTGAAGATATAAAACCTTATTAACAAATCTAAATAATGCTTCTTTTTTGAAAAAAAAAATTAGAGAAACAAAATCAGCCCATAGATCTAAATGCGTAAAAGTGAACTTTATGATAACCATGAAATGGATAAAAAAAAAACAGAGTAGAGAAATGCAACATTTTTATTTCTTGAGGCTAATTAAACTATGAGTGAAAAATTGGTATAGAGCAATAAAATCTTATTGCTATTGATTAATTTCTTGTGGTTGAAGTTAAAGCAATTACATTCCTAAAATAAATATACTACTCCCTCTCATATCCTTTTTGGTAAATTAATAATTTAAGAGTGCTTTAGAAATAATTTAACCAAACAATGTATAATTTAAAAACATTTTTTTAATTGACACTTTTTTAGTTGACAATCAAACAATAAATAATTTTATTCCAAAAGATTTATTTTCAAAAAATCTACTTTTAAAAGATCTAATTGGAGAAGTTGTACCAAACGAAGCCTTAGTGAGGAATTGGTACATTGTTCAGCTTTTTTTTTAAGAAAAAAAAACATTGAACACCAAAACAACGTTGTTTTAAGGAGTCCAAAACAATGTCGTTTTGGAGCAGTTTTTAGTAAAATCTCATTTTCCACTTTGTAGTTTGACGTAATTACTAATTATCTCTCTATAGTTTCAAATAATCTCATTTTACCCCTATTGTTGCTGTTATTATTGAAATGATCGAAATGATCAAAATACTCATATAGTTTTGTCCTTTCCATATTAACGGTTAACCTTTGATTTTTAACGTCAACTTTAATGGTAATGAGTTTTTTGGATATTTTTATATATTACAGGAGATATTTAATCTATTTCATAAATCGATCAAAATAATATTAACTATTTCAAATATACTGAGGAATTTTAATATTATGTCAAACTAAAGAGGAAAAATATAATTATCCCAAAATTTAAAAGGAAAAAAAAGCTGCCTAGGCCGCCCTAGGCTGCCCATTGCCTAGAACCATCAATTTTAGCATTTTCAGATTGCCCGATAACCACTTTAAAACGTATGCACTTATTTTTATATTACAAATTACTAATAAACACCAACAAACATATTATTAATCACAACATTTGCTAAATGAATTTAATGTATAAGTGTGAAGATCACAACAATTTTTTTTTTTCCCTTTTGGTGTCATTGAATTACTATAAAATGGAAGGGAAGAGTACTAGATAGTAATATCTCATACAAATACGTTCTCTTTATTAGGTAATATGTAAGGGCTCAAACAATAACACAAAACTCTAACACATCCCCTCATATTTAATATTGATAGACTTAAGAGTTTGATAGGAGACCAAATCCAAATATAAATGCAGATTTAAATATCAAAGTAGAATAAATACAAAAACAATATGCATGCGAAGGACTCAAACTTGTAATTGACTCTTGGCAACACTCGATATTAGGTAATCAATAGACCCAAATGTTTTAGCTATTAATCAAGAAATGATCCAATGATATAAAGCTTTTACACAATCTAGTTTGTTCAATAATAAAGTGAGTTGTTTTCTTTTTCTATTCGAATGTCAAAGCACATTGCCGAATATATTCAATGATTAAGAGTTGTTTCAATTAATTTTTTTAAACCAATATCAAATGAGTCAAAAGATTTTTGGGACTTGTCGATATCAATTATTACTTGCATAGTCCGAATATTTATTCTAATAACCGGAAGAAATCTACTCCCACAATGGAAGAAAAGGTCTTTATACATGTTTGTAAAATGCATATAATGAGAATAAAAGCCCTATTATTAAGGAGGATGAGAAGGTATACATAACCACCTAGAACCAAATAGTAGTTTACATTAACAACATAATGAAAAGTGAACTAAAATAAGTTTCATTGTTCAACAAAGCTTGAGAATAGATAATGTTAGGATCCTATTATCTTCCGAATCTAGAACCACTATTGTATTCACTACTGACTGTCATCTCCATTTACTTTCTCTTCCTTAAGCTTTCATATGTTCCATAATTTATTAGCCGAAAGTGCTGACAGAATAAGGCAAATCCTCAGCAACATAGAATGGTTCTTTTTTCTTTATCAAACAAATAAATAGAAAACCATATTTACCAAACAAACATCAAGTATAGAACCTAGAACCTGATAACATGCGTTCTTCTTATGCATGCACATAAATTAATGTACATAGAGATATTCCATGTTCAATTTGTGGTTCACTTTTCTGCCAAGGAAAATGACTCTTCCCTCACCATTCATTTCACGTTTAATTTCCAAAAATAGGTTCCTTTGATAAGAACCAACATATGTAAAGTTAAATTCCACACTTTATTTTAATTTTTTCACACACATTCTCTTTGCATACAATAACTTTCTCTAGAGCTGGCTAACAGTAGCATTCAAGTCAAGCTTGTCCATTTCATGCATATATTCTCAACCTGCCATTTTCATTTGCTGGCAAGCCAACTTGTTGACACGATATTAACAGTAGTAAAAATCCAGATCGAAGAACTAGCTAGGCTTTTCTGGTCCATTTTCATCTTTTCCCACCTTCCTTTCCCTCCACTCCTATCTATTAAAAAGTTGTGTTCTCCAAAAGTTCCAATTCCTTTTCAGTTTTTATTATCAAGGAATCATTTTATCTAAGGTTTGCTCTAATTACAGGCCAAAAATCAACCAAGTTTATCTTTTTTCTGACCTGGTTTTTAATAAATTTTTCGTATGTATTTAAGTCAAAGTTAATGAAGTAATACTTTCAATTCAACCTTGATAATTGAACAATGGAGAAATTTCATTTGAGTCTTTGAGATTTCAAAAAATATCAAGTTTTTAAAGTTATTTTGAAAACTTGCTCTTTTTATCCATAACTTTTTAAAAACTTTTCAAAAAAGTTCAAACTATCGGTCAACTTAAGGTCAAACTAAACAAAAAATTGAAAAAGACTCAATTGCCTCTCATAACTTAAAATGACTATTTTTCCCCTAATAAAATCATAATATTACATATTATTAAATCAATAAAAAGCCGATACGTATATAATAATATGATTTTTTTAACAAAAAATTCTGATTATTATTTTTTTTTTAAATTAAACAATAATTTAAAAAAATTCATGAAAAAAAAAATCAACTTAGGAAAAAAAATCCAATTATTGTTTCCATCCATCCTCCATCCATTAAAAATATTTATTTAAAAAATAAAACAATTTTTTTTTAAGGAAAAAAAAAACAAGTTACTTTTAAAAATCTAAACAAATGAATTTCGTTTTGTTCTCTAATCTAGAAAAGTCCAGAACAAAAAACAAAAAACTTTCATTTCATCTGAACCATCTCTCCTTTATTTCCTCCAATTTTTTCTTCTTCTTCATCTGCTTCGTTCTTCTTCTTCTTCTCCGTCTCCTCTATCAGCCTTCATCTTCTTCTCTTTCGTCCCTTCTCATTCTTTCTTAGTCTCTTCTGCCCACCATATCCTTCATCGGCCTCCATCTCTTTCTTTTTCGCCTCAAATCAAGTAGCTTCGATGCGGTGAAAGTGCTTTCTATCGAAAATGGATGATCTGGGTTCGTAAACCTAGAGATTTCATTTAGGTTCAATGAACCTAGATCTTTATCTTGGTTTAATCGAACTCAAATAAAACCGCTTTAGCTCTAGGTTTGAAACCCAGAACTAAATAGGACCTCAATCGCATCGGTCTGAGAAAGAGACCCGTCGGAAATGGAGCCGATCTATTCCATCTTCTACAGATCTCCATCTTAGACCTATACGATGGACATCCTCTCTAGTTTTTAACTAGAGAAGTTTCATTGGTTCATTGGTTCGTCTAACCTAGAATCTCTGGGTTTGATGAACCTAGATGTAAGTCATCAACCCCCTTGTTTTGAATTCTTTTTTTTTTTTTTTATAAACCATTTTGATGTTGTTGTTGGTGTTGGTGTTGTAGGAGATCATTAGACTGATGATGCTGTGACATTATTGATATATTGAAGACTGTGGGAGATGATGTTGATGAAGTAGATTATTGATGAATAGGCTTGATGATGTTGGAGATGGTGGAGATCTACCAGATTAGATCTCCACCGTCCATCCATGGTGGATGGACGGTAGAGATCCAATCTGGTGGATCTCCACATTTTTTTAATTTTTTTATAAAATTAATTTTATGTCTATAATAAATTATTTAAATTATTTTTTTTAAAAAAAATATATGTTATAATCTTAGTCATCCACGTGTCACAATCTTAATCTCTCATATGAAAATACCATCTCACCTTTCCCACCCAAACAATCTGTCACCGTTGACAGTTAATTGACTAATAATTTGAACTTTTTTAAAGAATTTTGAAAAAGTTAGGGATAAAAAGAGTTGTTTTCCAAAAGAGCTTTAAAAAATTGATATTTTTCAAAACCTCTAAGGACTAAATGAAGTTTTCCTTTGAACAATGCAATATCGACCTGACTTTGTAATCTGGACGTGTGCTTGGGATATTAGAAGTATCGCATTATCTCCTTATTACAAATGTTTGCATAACGTGAAAAAGTTGGTTGTGCATTTGCCTGCATGTTATTGTTTTCTCAATAGAGAAATAAACTTCATATGCTTTTTTGGTGCACAACTGCAATATTATTATATCTTTTCCAATACCTGCTCATATTCCATCCGTTGCTTTCAGTTAAAAACAGATGTGAGCACCATTAAAAATATTTATATTCCATTTGAGTTTCTAACAAAATACATATATATGTTACTAGTAGATTCTGGAATGCACGTATATTTTTTCGGTGCCCCTAACAAAACAGGTGGAAAAAGGCATCATAAAAATAACTTATGTTTCTTTTTGTGCCTGTGATGCCCACTACGCAGAATACGCAGTGAGCAATATAAACAATAAAAGCCACTAGTGACATGAGTCACTGCCTATGTCATATATATGTAATACATTAGAAATTATCAGGTGTAACATCCCATACATTTGTTCCTGAGGGATCTTAGCATGTTGTTTTGACAAATCTGATTATCAGATGCAATGATCTATCTAGGATCCCGCATGAAAAAAAAAAAAAAAAAGTGAATCCTTCATTGTAATACATTTTTTATATATATTGTGCACTTAAACTGTGTCAATATTCATGCCTCTTCATTGAGCACTAGTCCCTCTTTCCCCCAGCTTAGAAAAAGTTTGTATGCGAAGGGTGGAAAATCTTGAGTGCACTTAGTGCACCTATTGAATGATAAAAATGGCCACTCTCAAACACACAATCTCTTAATAAGAATGGTTGCCGTTGACTCTAAAAGATTAAGAGTTCATATCTTATTCTTATTCTCTAAACACAAAGTGTAGGTGTAAGTCTCTTCGTAATGGGAGTTTCCATCTCCCAATTGTGGGAGTACTTATCCGAGATACACTATCAATGATATATTTATCTCCAAAAATAATAATAATAAGTTATTTCGGCAGATCCTGATAGTCCTCTGATTTGTAAGTGTTAGAGTTAACCAAAAAAATAGGTGTTAGTATTAACAAAAAAAAAAAAAAAGTAATCAATTTCGATAGGTCTCAACAATCCTTGATCCGTAAAGTATCAGTGTTTCAAAAAAAAAAAAAAAAAATCTATTTCAGCAAAGTATCACTATTCAAAAAAAAAAAAAAGTAATCCATTTTGTTAGATACTGATAGTCTTTTATTCGTAACATGTCAATGCTAAAAAAAAAAAAAGTCTCAATAGTTTTCTGAACCATAAGTTGTCAATATAAAAAAAAAAAAAAAGTTTTCAATGTTAAATAATAATAATAATAATAATAATAATAATTTATCTAAATAAATCACGACAGTTCTATAATCCGCAAAGTATCAGTGTTAAAAAAATGATTCATCTCAACAAGGTGTCAATGTTCCCAAAAAAAAAAAAAAGTGATCAATCTTGATAGACTTTCGACAGTCCTTTGATCCATAAAATATCAATGTTCAAAAAGTTAAAAAAAAAAAAATTCTATCTCGATAAGTTTCGATAGTTCTCTAATTGATAAGATATCAATGTTTAAAAAAAAAAAAAAATACACCTACCACTCAAAAGTTGTTCTTGTACTCATATAATCAACCACTTAAAAGTTGATGTTGTACACATATAACCGACCACTCAAAAGCTGATGGTGTACTCATACAACTAACCACTCAAAATTTGATGGTGTACTCATATAACCGGCCACTCAAAAGTTGATGTCACTTAAAAGTTGATGTTGTACTCATATAACGGGCCGCTCAAATGTTGATGGTGTACTCATATAGTCATATCAGCTTTTAAGAATAATAAACAAATTTAATTGTATAAAAGAGAAGTAGAAAAAATGAGGGTAAAACAAGGAAAGTGTGAAATAGGACCGACATAACATTTAGAGACGCGGTGTAAAAAACTAAAATGGACACTTTTATTCATATAACTTATATATCCAACCAACTGTGTTGAAGAAGCAAACAAAAACTTATTTTAGAAAGCCAAAATTAAGCAGCACGTTGATAACCTAGCAGCCAAAGTATAATACTAGAAGTCTCTACAATCCAGGTTCAAACCTATCTGACATAACTTTTTTTTTTTTTTTTGTTCAGAAACAAGAAACAAGAAATGCAATTGTAGGGATTCAAACCTTGCATGGGAAAGGAGCAAGAGGCTCCTTAACCACGCCAGTTGTGAGACTTTATATATTGTTTGAAACATTATTTATATATTTATTTTACAAATTAAACATGTAGAAAAAATTTTGGACAATTGTAAAATTTGGAGCCCCAAAATTTGGATGCTCGAGACGTCGCATCTCCCGCACGTGTTCAAGGTAGACCCTAATGTGAAAATTCATGCAAAGAGCTTATAGATGACTTATGTGTCATTTTTCGAATGATCGGGTACGCCATGTGCGCCATTCAACTAGTGCAACAAGTGCATCCAACATGTAAGTTAACTTGTTTGGAATCTCACCTCTCATAAGTAATTAAATACCAATCTAGACGAAAATATTAGGTTTCTAATTTATAAAAACATTGGTAGAAATATTGAAAATAATGGGAATGTTATTAAAATATCCAAATATTCGGGAATTTTTTAATATTTGTTATTCCAAACTCAAAAATAAAAAATAAAAAAATTGGAGATATATAGGATATTATCTCAATATTTGTTTCCTTGCTCATAATGGACCCACACATCCACATGGACGCTTACAGATCCGATGATGCAAATTTAATGATACAACAAAAGTAATACAAAACTCTTGAGTAACAAGTCAAGAAAATGGACTTTCAAATCAAGAACAAAGCACTATGAATTAAAACAAAAATATTCCAGATTTTATTTTAATTAAACCTTAAGAAAAAATTTTAAATAACTAAAAAGTAAGAGATGCGAATATGGTTTATAATTTAACACTATTCATCCCATAAATTTCTTATAAAGAATCAATATTTGCACCCCTTTAAAACTATGTGTACACCCATTTGTCAAGTTTACCTCATTAAATATTTTTTTGAAAAAAATCCTAATTTACATGGAAAAAAATGATGAGGTTTATCTGTAAATATATAATACAAATAAAATTAAAGATAACAATAATATTTTCTATATTAAGTGAAATATAATTATAAATTATAATTTTTCAAAATAATATTTAATAGAGATGCGCATACCTTTAGTGGGGTGCAAATAGCACCACTATTTCTTCTTATATTGAATTTGGGCCCAGAAATCAACGAATCAAGCCCACCGACCTACGTACAGCTTCCGCGTCGTCATCACTCTCTCACGCACACACAACTCACACTTGCAATCAATCACCAGAAGAAACAAACCCTAACAACACCACCACAACCACAGTTGCCATCGCTTTTGATCGGATTTGAATGCTCTCCGGTCCAGTTTTGTATCATCAAAATGGGCGCCAGCCGCAAGCTCCAAGGTGAGATCGATCGAGTCTTG
Source organism: Nephelium lappaceum (assembly GCA_021234005.1). Lineage (NCBI taxonomy): Eukaryota > Viridiplantae > Streptophyta > Magnoliopsida > Sapindales > Sapindaceae > Nephelium > Nephelium lappaceum. The sequence goes on from CM037998.1 coordinate 7,077,643, forward strand.
AAGAAGGTCCAGGAAGGCGTCGACGTCTTCGACAGCATTTGGAATAAGGTCCGTCCTTTTCTTCAATCAAACACCAAACCATTCCACTATTTTCAATTGAGACTTGTTGATTGTCCGTACAACTGATGCCCTGTTCAATTTTGCTTTTTGGGTGTATGCATTGGTTGTGTTTATGTATAAATGTCACGCGTTGGATTCTGTTTACTGTAGCCAATCAATGACCAATGATGTGCTTGTATTTAAAAATGAGGATTATTTTAATGTGTTTGTAAATGCTGTATGATTTATATGCAATTTGGGATTTGTTCAGTTTGGTTTTTTGTCAGGTAGTTGAACTGATTGATTGAGTGTTTGTTTCTTTTGAAATTTTGGTTTTTTAGGGCACTTAGAGGTTCCATATGCATTGTTGACGTATGTGTATAGATTTAGTTTTTATGTATGCAAGCCATGAATTGGATATAGTTAACTGTAGTCAACTTATAGTGTGCTTGTTTTGATTGAGTGTTTATTAAGGTTTCCTTTTTGTATAAAAAGATGGATTGTCGATGGGTTACTGGGAATATATGTAGGCCTTCATAAATGCTGTATGATTTATGTTACACATGTCACTTGTCAGTATAAACCAAACAATGCCTTACTTTTGGCATTGCTGAACGGGGTATTCTTATATTTCTCTTTCTTTTCTGTTTCTCTAGATCTATTTTTGCAGTTATAAGGAGAGGAATACAGGTTTCCGTTTTATGTTCTTGCATTCATGTGTTTTTGTATGTAATGTTTTGCAGTCTTTCTTTGGATGTTTGATTGTTTCTTTTACTTTTTTTAGAATATTATTTATATTTTTTTTCTAACTTTTGACAATTGCAGAGTTATGGCCATAAATTAATTTCTGCTTTTGTAGATTTTCCTAGTTTGCTTTAAATGGGGTGGGGTGTTTTTGGGTTTTAGGTATATGATACGGACAATGCGAACCAAAAGGAGAAGTTTGAGGCAGATTTGAAGAAGGAGATTAAGAAGCTGCAGAGGTACAGGGACCAGATCAAGACTTGGATTCAGTCGAGTGAGATCAAGGACAAGAAGGTCTGTCCTAGTCACTTCCGTAATCATTTCAATTATGTACTTGTTCTTTGTGTTTTGGAATTATTTAGATTGCGAGACTGGTATCGTTTGGAAAATGTTAAGTCAGAGTGTTTTGGATTCACTTATTCACTTGTATATGGTTAGTGAATTGATGTGTTCAAATTGGCTTATCTATAAAGCATAAATGAATATATTTCTTATTTTAAATTTCTACCTTGTTTGTTTTAGCATTGTTAGTGATGGCATTGCTTTAGTATCTTGATGATTTAACGATCATTAGTTAACTTGGATTTGTCTGTCTAGTGAGATCAAGGACTAGAAGGTCTGACTTAATCGCTTTTGTAATCATTTCGTTTATTTACTTGTTCCTCGTGTTTTGGAATAATTTAGATTAGGAGACTGGTTGTTTCTGGAAAATGTTTAGTCAGAGTGCTTTAGACTCATTTATTCACTTGTACACAATTAATGCAAATATGCAATTGATGTGCTCAAATGGATTTATCTATAAAGCATAAATGAATATTTGTCTTATTTGAAATTTCTACCATGTTTGTTTTAGTATCATGAGTAGTAGCATTGCTTTAGTATCTTGCTTGCTTAAAGGTCTTCGGTTAACTTGGACTAGCCTGTTGCAAAAATGTTGTGATGTTAATTAATGGATTGTATTTCTTGCACTTGGATTTGACTGTTAATCCTTTTCTTTTGGTATATGTTGACATAGGTCAGTGCCTCTTATGAGCAGGCTCTAGTTGATGCCCGGAAGCAAATTGAGCGCGAAATGGAAAGATTTAAGATATGTGAGAAGGAGACCAAGACAAAAGCTTTTTCTAAGGAAGGATTGGGACAACAACCTAAAACTGTAAGTGTGATTTGCTACCTTTATTTCTTTCTGCATTCTTTATCATGAACCAGTTAAATATTGATTGTAGTTTGAAGTTTTTGTATCTGCAAACGTAGAAACTTTTGACAAAGAGGGAACGGGTCTGTAAGAACATCTTAAAAGAAAAGGGTTCTTCCTGCCTGTTGTGATTGTGCCGAAACTGGCTTCCAGTTACTTTATCTACATGAAGTGAAAGAAGTGCTGACAGTTAGGAATGCATTGTTAAATTGATTTCTTATATTGTTAGACTGTTTGAAGGAGTTCCTCTGGCTGAGTATTACTAAGCTTGCCGTTTTTGTTGAACTTTTTATGTTTTCTTTACGCTTTGATTGAGTTTTGTTCAATGGCTTTCTATGAAAATTTAAATCATTATTTTGTTGCTTCTCTTGTTATCATCTATTCTCTAAATTTCCATGCCTTGTGCACTGTTGTGCCTGAAAGTGAAATGCATATATATTTGTGTAATAGTACAGTTATGTAGTTTTATAATTCTTTTAGATCCTACGTGTGTAATCAAATCTTATGACATCAAATTTTTTTGTTTTGTAAATTCTTGTGGTCTGTGAAGGATCCAAAGGAGAAGGCAAAATCAGAGACAAGAGATTGGTTGAACAATGTGGTATGGAACTATCCCATTTGTGTAACTTTCGCATTCTTACACTTGTGTTTCTTAAAAAGTTAAAATAGGTTGTTGCAGTACTATATTTTTAAATATTCTTTTTCCAGTTGGTGATATAAATCATTTGTCATGTATCTAGTTGACTTGTTTGGAACTAGCTTATTCTTCTGCATGCTGCATTTGGTCACTTTTTACATCATCAATTTTGCAAAAAGTGAGAAACTTATCAAATTGGTTATCATTAATCTGTTTATTCATGTGGCACTTATGTTCAAAGTTGTTTCATGAATGAATAGTATTTGAGTCTTTCCAATTTTCTTTTAGGCTATTATACCATGTGAAATGCATTTGTGATGTTTTGATGTAATAATTACATCTTAATTTATCAAGTTTACTTTTTTTATTAGGACTTTGACTACATAAATTCTTATCTCATTATTAGTTGTGATATTCTGCATCAAGTAGGTCAGTGAGTTGGAATCCCAGATTGATAACTTCGAAGCAGAGATTGAAGGGTTATCTGTGAAGAAAGGAAAGACAAGGCCGCCCAGATTGGTCAGATAGAATGAAAACATCATCCTTCAATAATTTTGACTTGGTGATTGCTGATAAATTACTAATATTGTTTTTTTTTTTCCCTTTTTTCCCTTTAGGCATATCTAGAAACATCAATCTCTCGGCACAAGGCTCATATTATGAAGTTAGAATTGATCTTGAGGTTACTGGATAATGATGAATTGAGCCCTGAGCAGGTTAATGATGTCAAAGACTTCTTGGATGACTATGTAGAACGCAATCAGGTTTGTAATGGTTAATATGTTGTTTGTATTTGTTTCAGCATTATTAAGATGCAACATGCAGCATTGAGAGAATCTGCCTATTAACTTGTTTATCTTTGTTCAAGGTCATTTATTTTTACTAGAAAATACTTTTATACACTTGTTTGCTGGTCACTAGAATGATCCGTCTACTATATGTTTTGTTTCTTGTTTTTTTGTATTTTTGTATATATATATTTTTTTCTCCCAGGAGGATTTTGATGACTTCAGTGATGTTGATGAACTTTACAACACATTACCACTAGACAAGGTTGAAATTCTTGAAGATTTGGTTGCAATTGGCCCTCCTGGTCTTGCTAAGGTGAAGTTTTTCTTCTGCATTCTGTTTACTTTCTCATTCTCGTATTATGTCAGAGGTTGAAGTGTAATTTTTGGGATTGTGATTTGATGATTGTTGTTCCTCTTCTCCCTGACATATGTATTAGCAACTTGGAAACTTGGATGTCTGTTGTGGTCAATGTCAGGACTTGTTGGTAATTGGTATGATTTGAAGCTTGAAAAAATAATGTTCGGTTGGGTTTTACAGATTTGTACTATTTTTATGTAAGTTTGTAGTATAAGCTTTGAAACTTGGATCTATGTTGTGGTCAATGGATTTGCTGGCACAGATTGTAAGTATAATGCGTCAGTTACTGCCAATTTCACTACAATGTTTATCTTATTCTCAAATGGTGACATGTCAAGACGCATTAACTACTTTGGTTTTTGTTTAACAAAATGATTTGAGTGATATCATTCTTTCTTAGTGTTGAATATTTCAAAAACGGCAACATCCATGTAGAAAACACTGAACATATAACTAAGATTTATTGCTATTTGTCTGTGGATATTAGTGTTTCACTTTTATTATCTAATATGATATACTGTTGAGAATGTGTTCAAATCTTTGGCTCTATTCTTTTTAAATCATAAGATGTTTTAGGTCTTGATATCGATCATGCAAGCCTCATCAAGAATTGTATTTCTTGTAGATTGTGGGTTTTGGCTAAATGAATCTAATACTTGTCTTTGGCGTATATGTAATATATAAGACTGCTTGAGTATGATGATGCTGATTGATTTATCCTTTGGGTTTGTCTTGGCAAGATAAGATTAAGTGAAAAGGATTGCAACTTATTTCTGTTTAACCCTACAGCTTGATTGCATTTTTCAAATTGGCTGAATTTGTAATGGCTAGAATAATTTCGTTAATGGTGTTCCTGTGAGTTTGACAGAGGTTAATATTATTTAAGGTATTGAACATTTATGCTTTAAGCATCCGATTGTATTTTGACTTTATTTCTGTAATTATGGCTTGGTATCCACGATGAAAAGATTTATATGTTCAAATGTTCTCTCCGTCGTGGTATTCAGTGATCTCTGGCTTACCATTATGAGCTCTGGGTTTAAATATGTTCATGGTTCCAAGAAATAAAGCTATGATTACATCTTGTGAGTCAATTAATATGAAATTTTGAAAATAAAGGGATTTTTATTCGTTGGCAGAGTGCTCCAGCTCTTAGCTTGAAGACTTCCGTGGCAGCATCAGCATCGCAAATGCCTGTAAATGTTCTGTACTTCTTCTTTGAAAAAAAACAATTAAATTAAAATTAAAAAAAAATTTAAAAAAAAAACCTTTTTTGTTGTTCAGATTGACACTATTGTAATGATTTCTGTTGTGAATTTTTATCTGTTATGGATATTGAAATTGAAATAGAAGGCTGGCTTTCGTACATCACTATTTGGTTCGATTTTTCTATTTGTTTATTTAATGAAAAAAACTCTGAATAAATTAGGGATGCATGTTCTTATTAACTAAATAACTTGTATTTGTGTGATGGTGTTGGTAGGCACTCTGAAAGCCTTTGTCCATTTGTCAAAAAAAGCACCCAGGTTATTTTTTGGTCCCAGCGGATACGCTAAACTAATACCGATTATTTTTAAGTGGTTGATGTTTGATTAAAATTCATTATATGGTATTGTTTATCAAGATTATTGAGTTTAAGCGACGCTCATGTTGATTTGTATTATCAGACTCATTACTTGTGGATTTTAGTAACTGTAGTTGTAAGAAATATTAGATTGACGTGAAAGTTCTCTGTTCTTCCTCTTCTCTTTTGTTCTCTTTTTGGATTGGGACGGTAGGTTTTTATAGTGTCTCTAATTTCAGCACCTAAATATTGTGTAATTATACTGCTTGGGGTTGTGCCCAAGGTTTTGTTTTATGAAGTTGTTGTCTTCGGGTATGCTACTGTAACATCTTAAGTATGGAATTTGGTTCCTTTATAGGCTACGGCCACTTCTACACATCAGCAAGGCACCTCTGCTCAGGAGCAAGGTGAAGATGCAGCTTCCCAGGACAGTAATTCTGATGCCGCTGCTCGTACTCCACCATCAAAAAGCAGTGGAATTGGTTCCACTGCAACAACACCAGCTGCTGGTCAAGCAACTCCAATTTCCATCAATGTTCCGGCTCATAATTTGTCAAGCGTGTCAAATGCTTCAGCACTGATTCAAGGTCAAGGTTCTGTGCGAGGTGCTTTGGACAACACCGGTCCCATTAGTTCATCTTCCTTAAATCTGACTAGTCCTGCAAAGGAAGAAGATATTGTCAGCTTCCCTGGCCGTAGATCGTCTCCATCTCTAACTGATGTGAGGGGCATAAGTAGAGGTGGCCTCTCCAACCAGCCTCCATCCAGTATTCCACTTAGTTCTGCCAGTGCAGTTCCTAGCAACGGAAACCTTGGTGCAGTTGCTTCAGCCTCAGAGGTAACAAAGAGAAATATTTTGGGAGTTGATGAGAGACTTAGTAGTAGTGGCATGGCACAGTCGTTAGTTTCCCCGCTTAGTAACCGAGTGATGTTATCGCAAGCTGCCAAGGCAAATGATGGAACTGGATCAGTTGATTCTGGTAATGCTGGAGAAGCTGCTGGAATAACTGGCAGGTCTTTTTCCCCTGTGGTCTCTGGCATGCAATGGAGGCCAGGAAGTGCCTTTCAAAACCAGAATGAATCGGTTTGTCATTTTGTACAGTTCTTTTTATATGTTTATATAAGTATCTTTTGCAGTCCCATTGTGTTTATTATTGAAACTGGTGTGTTTTTTTTTTTCCTTTTCTTTTCAGGGCCAAGTGCGTCAAAGAGCTGAAATTGCACCTGACCAGAGGGAGAAGTTCTTGCAACGGCTTCAACAAGTACAGCAAGGGGGTCACAGTACCCTTCTTGGCATGCCTTCTCTTGGTGGAAATCATAAGCAGTTTTCTCCCCAACAACAGAACCCACTATTGCAGCAGGTGCACTTTGGTGCAAAAGATTTTCAATGCTTTCCTCCAATGCAAAAAACTTAAGGAAAAATAAAACACAATTAGTTTTTTTAAGAATGCTATCTTTATTGAGACTCTTTTTTCATTTGAATGCTTCTTGTGCGATTGTACCAGTTTTGCACACAATTCTGTGTATATCCTTTATCAATGATGTGTAATACAAAATATTTTGATAGTCTATATTGATAACATTTGATTTGTGCAGTTCACCTCACAAGGTTCATCCATTTCTCCTCAACCTGGTCTGGGACCTGGAGTTCAGACACCAGGTCTCAATGCTGTTACATCTGCCGGCTTGCAGCAGCAGCCAAATTCTATGCTCCAACAATCTAGTCAACAGCCATTGATGTCAGGTGGTCAAAAAGATGCTGGTACTCTTTCTTTCTTTCCTTCTTTTCTGCTTCTTTTAATTACATTGCATTATTCTTGCCTTTAATTCATGAGGAGCACCCTGTGAACAGCATTTAGGAAGCTCACCAAACAGCCAATTGTTATGTGGAGTGATAGAATCTTATTAGGATTATATCAACCCTTCTGTCTGTATATTTCATTATGGGATTACTAGTTTGTGTCTACCTAGTTCATTTTTGCGATAGTAGTTCATGTGGATATAACTTTAATGTCTGTTAGAAATCAGTAACAATTTTGTATTAAAAAAGCTGAAGTCGATATGAATTCAGAAGTTCTGTGGGTATTAAAAGGTATAGTTCATTAAGAAACGTGGCTAAACATTATGAGATACTATGTTGAAATTCTGTTATTAGTGTATGTTACAAGTAAAAGAGATTATGAAAGGTTTGTACCGAATACTGATTAGCATGAAGGGGTAGAATAGATGGCCTTGTGTTTATTAAAATATCTTAAAAGATTATGGTGTATTGCTTGTTTGTCCAATACAGATGTTGGCCATCTAAAGGTAGATGAGCAGCAGCAGCAACAGCAGAATCTACAAGAGGAATCAACTCTCGAATCTGCTCCCAGTCCTAGGGTTGGCAAGAACATCACAAATGAGGATGATCTTAAACCTCCATATGCAACAGATTCTCCTGTATGTTGAATAAATCTATTCTGTCTACTGTTTGATTCCATTCATTAATAATATATGTTGTCAATATCCTAAGGATTGATTAATTTTTTTATTGATCTGTGCTTTCTTTGTTTTTATATTGGTTTAACTTTTAAATGCATTTATTGTTCTTTCTGCGAAAAGGAATTAGTTTATGCTTTAGCCAGTCCGGTTAATTGCCTTCATTTCCCTTGTAAAAGGTATGTGGTTGGAAAATTGGAAGGGAAGATGAGATTCTGCACTATATAAGCCACCAGGACTGATATGGGAGTGGGGTAGGCTATGAATAGGCTATGAATTAGGTAGGATCGGTCTACCTCAAGAATTATACACATGTAAAGCTAGTAGAAGTAGAACTTATTTTAGTGAGCTAAATATAGTAGAACTTTCAAACCTATCTGAACCTGGTACAAAAGAACTTTTAGTGGCTTTTTTGGACCATAAGTTTAGAATAGATTAACCAGCTCTGGATTATAGTTGTAACTTGTTTCTCTTCAATTAATTGTTGGTTATGGATACTATGGTGTTGTATAATCTGTAGGTGAGGGTTTCTTTGGATGTGATCAAACTGGCCTGATCTTAGTTGCTCATGAATGCATCCTTTTGCAGGCTGGAGTATCTGGTCCTTTGACAGAGCCTACTCAATTGGCCAGAGACATTGATCTATCTCCTGGACAACCCTTGCCATCCAGTCAGCCCACTGGTGGTCTTGGGGTTATTGGTCGTAGAAGTGTTTCTGATCTTGGTGCCATTGGTGATAGTTTGAGTGGATCAACTTTGAATTCAGGTGGACATGATCAGATGTACAATTTGCAGATGCTTGAAGCTGCATATTACAAACTTCCACTACCAAAGGACTCAGAACGTACCAGGAGCTACACTCCAGTATGGATGCACATAATTTGCACCTTTTTAACTTTGAGCATATCTAGTATGTGGGTTTAATTATCGTTTTTTGTTATCTACAGAGGCACCCTGCAGTAACACCTTCTAGCTATCCTCAAACTCAGGCGCCCATTGTGAATAACCCTGCCTTCTGGGAGCGATTATCTATGGACGGTTATAATACCGATCCTCTGTTCTTTGCGTTTTACTTTCAGCAGGTGATTTTTCTCTTACATTTTACTATTTTTGTGTAATTGCATTTCCCGTTACACCATTATATCGTTCTAAAGTAAATTGTTATTCCACAGAACACCTATCAACAATATTTAGCTGCAAAAGAGCTGAAGAAACAATCCTGGAGATACCACAGGAAATACAGCACATGGTTCCAACGGCATGAGGAGCCCAAAGTTGCAACTGATGAATATGAACAAGGAACATATGTGTACTTTGACTTTCATATTGCAGACGATCTCCAGCATGGATGGTAAGTTGATTGTGGTATCACTTCTCATCATTTTTAATTTATTCAATTTTTAATTTGCTGTGACATTTTTAGTCGAATTTGGCATTACTTTCCTGCAAGGTGAATTTTGGTAACTTGTTTGATTTTAAAACTTCACAATGAAAAATCTGTTTTTGTGGTCGTGATTGTGAATATGAACAAGGAACATATGTGTACTTTGACTTCCATATTTCTGACGATCTTCAGCATGGATGGTAAGTTGATTATGGTATTACTTCTCATTCATTTTTAATTTGCTGCAACATTTTTAGTCGAATTTGGTATAACTTTCCAGCAAGGTGAATTTCGGTAACTTGTTTGATTTTATAACTTCACAATGAAAAATCTGTTCTTGCGGTCGTGATCATCCCTCATTTTGGTTTGCAGGTGTCAGAGACTCAAGACTGAGTTCACCTTCGAGTATAACTATCTTGAAGACGATCTTATGGTGTAAATACATGTGCAGAAGTCAGTTACAACAGTATTAGTATATTTTCATCCAATTCCTGATTCATCTTGGAATGTACTTTGCAACTTTACATTAAATAGTATCTATTATGCTCTGCGTCATATTGAGATACAAAATGTTAGGCTGTGTTTTATATCCATTAATTGTAGAAGAGATTTTCTTTCTATAAGTGAAAACATTGATGGTTATCCCAATTTTCCATCATATAATGGATTTAGCTTTTTTTTTTTTTCCTAAAATACTACTTGCATGAGAATTGGTTGTGATGAAAATAATCCTGTAAACGTGAAGCCATTAAACCGTGACATTGCAGTGTTGATGGCTTTGGAGATCCATGAAATTTGCTTCAAGCTCAAGCGGTATTTGTCATCAGATTATTGAACTGCTGCCTGAGAATTCCTAAGGTTTTGTTGAGATGAGGTTGGTCCATTGGTATACTATTTACATTTAAATATTGAGGTTGAGTTTGAATCATATTTCTCACATCTGAAATTTTGAATTAGTTGTATGGTTAAGAAATTTTTCTATAGCTTCGTTTGGAACTTGAAATTTGAAAACTGCAGTCTATCTAATAACTAAGAAACTTAAAATAAATAAACAACTAATTGCTAGGCAAACAAGTAAATTCAATAATGTATAATTTAAGACCATTAGCTAGATAATGAGAAATTTTCAATTTGGTTTTTGATGCTACCAAGTTTAGAAGCTTTGTGTCAACTCTACCAACTTGTTCAATCATCGCTTGATCTGTCCACCAACAATTAAGTATCTTTTTTTTTTTTTTCTTTTTGGTGCTGTGTTTTTCTGTCTTAAGCCAGAAGGAAGCATGATGAGATAAGACAGCATGTAGTTGAATTAGATCGGCTGTAGATTTATCATCAATACGTGTAATGGGCCAAACCCCCAAGCAAGTGGGTTTTGTCGTGGCCACGACTTAATAGTCATATATATATATATATATATATATATTATTTATCAAATTACTTTATGAGATAGACCCTGATATAAAATGCTTATATCATGATATATATATATTTATATACACATATTTATTTATTTATTTATTGTTTTTCCTTTTTAAGTTGTTGATACTTAATTCAATTTAATATAATATTAATATAGTTTAATCCTACCCCATCTCATGATCCGATTTAAAAATTTTGGTTCCATCATTATATAGTTAAATTTCTTTAATCACTCAAGTTTCATTTCAAACATAAGGCTCAAACTGCAGAAATCGATGATTGTCAATTCAATTGTTATATTTACTTAAGATAAAAAATATTGAAACAATCGTGAAAAGTCTATTATTATTGAAATATTTAATTTATTAAACAATAAAAGAATTTTGCTTATATATATCCCTTCTAGTTTAGGTGTATATCTTCTCACTCACTTTGGCAGTGGAGATTTAACTCTCATTATGCACATTTCACAAATATAAGTGAAGAGTTTTCTTTCTTTTATGTGAATAAAAATTTTTTGGTTATGATAATGTGCATTTAAATTGTGTAATCAATGATTGAGTTTGACATATTATAACAGAATTTTAACCTATTCGATATCAACTTAAAAATAAAAAGAAGAATATTTACTTACTATACATGAGTATTAAAAAAAAAAAAAAAAAAAAAAAGATTAAAACCTAAAAGTAATAGACATTACATGTTTTGCTGGCATAGAAACAGTTGACATATTGAGATTGAAAATGTGAGTCACCTTTTTCTTTGAACACCATATAATGTTATCACTTTACAAGACATTCTTCACAATCACAAGGATTCTTTCCCCCCTGCGTATTAGTAACTCCTTCCCCACGAGAAACTCCAGTCCAACAAACTCCATTATTTTATGGGATTTGACCTCCAATTTTTATAAACACTTCGGCTCATTATGACTTGTTCCACATAAATTTAAATTATGATCTTACAATATAATTTGATTTAATAACTAATTTATTTAATTATTATCATAAGTCGGTTGAATTGAATTAAAATATCAGCAAAATAAGGATACAGAGTAAATTATCCAAATTTACTTTATAAAGAATACGTGTAGATTTATCTCGTCTTCCTAAATTAACACGCATATATACAAAGGTAATGTTAACCTGTGCTTTCATGACATAAGTTAATGTATAGAAAATTGGAATTTAACCCACAAACAACCAGTGAATTTATCCATTCAATTATTTGTCTTTATCTTTATCTTTCTTTTACATCCATTCATTACTTGATTGTAGATGTCTTAGGGTGCAAATTAACAGTACCCTATAAATCATTAAATGTTCAAGTTTGGTATATTTCTTGTCACAAAAAAATTTATTCGGGGAGTATATAATCATAGATTTCCTTTCAAGCCTCCTTTTAGATAAGAAGAAGAAAAATCTTGGCTATTAGCAACTCCAACGAAGACCCGTTTAACACATTTCAAATTCTTCTTCGCTTCAAATTAGTACATAATTGTCTCAATATTTTATGATTCACAAAGTCTACACATGTCATAAGATATTTCAAAAATTGGTAAAGTTGTTGCCTTATTCAAATACAGATGTTGCAAAGTGCGTTTAAGAACAGAAAAGTTCAAAATTTGACAACTTCCATAATTCAAATTATGACTGTGTGATTGCCAGTTTCAGCTACAAACTATAATTTTAATTTGTGTAAAGGAAGGTCTACAGACTCTTCTTTTGGGCATTAATTTAAAAAAAATTCTTAATAGTGGTAATATAACCAATGCTATAATTTCTTCATTAATAAATGCTATTAAAAATTGGACATCCATAGAGCCACCTTAATGGATATAGACTAGTCACCATTTTAAACAAATCCTACGACCAAATTGATCCAAAATTCTTAAACTAATCCACAAAAAATCCGATTTTGACGCTGACCCTTCTCACAGTATATCTATGTAACGTGTCAAACATTTGTAGTCACCAAACATGATATTATTGTGTTTAATTATGTATATAAGTCCTTTCACACCCTTAAATGTCATCTCCCTTTCACAAAATTTAAATGCTTTGTTCTCATTGTCATATTTGATTTTGTTTTTGGGCATTACATGACCCAATCCAATGTTAAAAGGTTGACGTGGAATCAAAGGTGATTACCCAAGCAAGTTGAAAATGTTCTAAAATAAAGAAAGAAAGAAAGAGAAATCCAAGTGAATAATCAAAATAATAGGTTTTTTTTTTTTTTTTCCTTCTTCATTACATAATCAATAAAAAGATGGAAGAAGAATCCCAAATCTTACTTAAGTAAGGCGTTTGCATATTTGGAATATAAAACGCCTTGTTCTTATCTTATAAAGGAGGAGATATAATAACAATTATAACCTACTTAACAATTTGAAGAAACGAATTCAAGACAGTAAGCAACCTTTTTTTTTTTTTAATTTTATTTCCAATAACACTATATAGTAATGTGCCGATTAAACATATCACGTGATATTAAGAAATATTTACTCTCACAATAGTAAAAGAATTTTTCTCACACATGATAGTAAATATACATGGTAAAATGAAAAAATAAAATAAAATTTGAAGAAAAAAAGAAACCCAAACCAATTATCTTCAACCTCTCCTCTTCAACCAAACAAAAAAATAATAAATCAACGTTTTTCATTATCATCAATCCAGCAAAATCATGGTCATCATCATCAATAAGAACTTCAATCCAGCTTGAATTCATCATCAACACAAACCTAATGCTTCATCATCATTCACCCTCAAAAGCCATAAAACAAATGCTCAAAAAGCAAAAATCTCAAAAGATACAAATGCTCCATTGACACTCCATGGCCGATGGAGCATGATATTTGTGAACAAATATGGGCCTCTATCGTGCGACGAAGCCCTAGATCATTGATGCAGATCCCAATGGACATCTTGGATCTCCATCTTCATAGAGATTGAGATGAGTGGAGATCCCATTTTCAAATTTTTTTTTCAATTTAATTTTTTTTTTCTCCATTTTAAGTTTTTATTTTAAAAATATATGTTTTTTAAAATTAATCTCTATCGTTCATCATAAAGATATATGGTGGAGATTATTTTTTTTTTTTAATATTTTTTTAATATATATATATATATTTGAAATGAATGGTATTTTGATCAATTTAACTAAAAATCTTGGTCAACGGTTAAATTTAAGAGTGTTAACTAACAGAGTGGGGGTTTGTGTTACAAAAATGAAAATAAGTTTTTATGTGCAGAAAGCTTACCTCAGGGGCTAAGGGGCATCGTGTAATTCCTTCTTTTAAAGAATGACTCAAGAAAAAAGTGACAAGTCAATTTTGACCCAAGAAAAATTATTTGTTTTTAACTTCAAATATAACTTTAATCGTTTTTAATTCAGTTTTATTTGTAACAACATGGATGAAACATTTCATATGTAATGTTGTACATAAAATATTTTTAGGAGCTAGAAAAGGGGCCAAAACGATTTAAAATTCGTTAGGGACTGAATGTCTCATTTTATACTGTAGGTTTTAAAATAAATTAATTCGATTTATATGTGTTATATTTGTTGAACTTAAACATGTCTTGTAGTTTATTCAAAAAAAAAAAAAAAATTGTCTTGTTGTAGTTAACATTACAACCTTTGTATATACAACTCCTCTCAATTTTACACTGTATAATTAAATCATCCATTTACATTCCATTCACCACCTCAAATTAAATAATCAAAAGGCGAAAAAAATTAAAATTAAAAAAAAAAAAAAAAAAAAAAAAAAACAACTTATAATGTTTGCTGAATGTAATCCTACAGTTTCCACACATGCATCCTCTCTCTTATTTCTTTTATGGTAATGTTACAAAAGGCTACACCCAAAAAAGCCAAAAGATACAAACTTTACAAAGGGTAATCGAGTCATAAAGTGACTATGTTTTTCATAAATCAATTTAAGTTTGCTTGAGTCTTGATGGATACAAGTTGTAAAGTTCCATACAATTCCACAAAAAATGTGCACACTCCATTAAAATAAAAACAACGAACTAATATGTAGATCGTGAGGACCCATATCCAACGAAAAAAAAAAGTGTGGAAGATTTGGGTCGGTGCATAGTGAATGTAATATATATTTAGATCAATCCAATATGTTAAAGAGGCAACACTTATCTTCTTGATTTGCTGGCATGCGCCCATGTTCGTTAATTGCTAGTAAAGTCATTTTCTTGAGAAAATGACATCTGTTTTTTTTTTTTTTTTTTAATTATTAAGATTCATCCAGAAAATAATCGGGATTAAACGGGATCAAACATTAATAGTGCAATCCGGAAAGCAGCTCCAATACGGGAGGGAGCAATCCACACATATATGAGATAACGAATCACATAAAAGTGATAGACGGCCTACACTAAGTGGGAGAAACACCAACTTGGGTTAGGGGGTATGGGTGTCGAATTATGGTCTCCTAAGAGAAAATGACAGTTTGCCATCATGTCTCTCTTCACTTTAAATGAAAAAGTGCTTGTGGTTCTACAGCTTCCTCAATTTAAGGAGGCCTCAAACTCTTTACCATCTTCAATGCATGTGTATATGTTTCTCTTCCAGGAACTTTCATGTGACTTTCAGTCAATAGCCTAGTACAACTGCTTTGACAATTGCTTCTTGTTGTCTTGTATTTTTGGAGGTAATGCTAATGTATAAGATTTGACATGTATGTAATTATAGAAGTGGAAACTAATAATTTGATACTTTTAGATTTGAAAATAACGTAAAATGTAGACAAATTTTTAGTTTTAAAAAGAATGTACCACATGAGCGACAATTAATTAATAGTTGATTTTTTTTTTTTTTCCATTTCAGTAAGATACTAGATACAGCTGTATTTTTTGTGTAAAAAGTGTTTGGTATATTCTGTGAACTAACAAATGTATCAACCATTGTTCCCATTACTGACGGACTTAGTGCATGATGAGAAGGGACACATGCCTTGTCTGATTATTTTTTTTTTCTAATTTATAAGAATTATGAACTTATATTATATTAAACCTAGTCTCAATGATGTTTGAACATTGAGTCATTGAGAATCTTTAGTATTTTACATCTAATTTTAAGAGAAAAGTTAAACGATGTTTGAACATTACACTTCTCTTTTAAGATTATTATAACTTGATATTTAAAAACCAAAATGATTCTCAAAAGTCAAAATCATAAATTCATTAACGTGGGTATAACTAGCATAAGCATAGTATTAAACCAACCTCATTTCATTTTCATCCTCCTCTACTTCTCTATTCCGGTTTGACACCTAATTTCCCCTTTAATTTAACATGATTACCAAGTTGAATAACAATGTTATTCAACTTGAATACAGTCTCGTTTTAATCATTTAATCACCCTTTAATCAATAAAAGGGACACTTGTCCTACTAAGAGTTGAGATTAAGTAGCATGAAATTTAATCACAACAAGAAGAAGACATGTATGAACAAGTTAATCTTATCAAATCTCCAAAAAGATAACCCCCATCCAACGTTATTCTTGCATCCTGTCGGTGACCGACCACCTCTAAAAGTTTTTATTTACTTCAACATCAAGCTGCAAAATTAAATATTTTTTTTTTTGAAAAGTACATAAAAAAAATATTTTTAAAATTAAAAAAAAAAAGGACCATTACGAAATGACAATTACACCCTCCACTGATGCAACATGGACCATTGTGTTGGTGCAACGTCGGATGTCAGAACGAATCTTTAAACGGGACAGGTCATACCTTTCAACACAAGATTCCATTCTACTTTTTTTTTTTTTTTTTCTTTATTAGTAAATATAATGAATTAATATAATTTAAAATAAAGTATAAGTTTAAACAAAAGACGAAAAAAAAAAAGTGGATCTTCTAATAGGGTGTACCAATTACAGCTCTTAAATGGTTCCTGACAGTTACTTCAAAATAAATAAATAAATAGTATTCTGAAAGTAGCTCCTATAGTAATGTTTTCTCTGCTCTCTAATCTATGGATCTTTAAATTTTTCTAGTTCTACATTTTTGTATAGAGATTCTGATTCTATATATATGGAAAATTTAGTTTATTCTATTGATAATTTTATTTTATTTTTAGTTTTTATTCATTTTATTCAAATTAATAAAACAATTTAATTTTACTCAAATTTAATTATTTTTAAAAATCATAACTTGACTAGATGGTAAGTCATGGCTCAGCTCTCAAACCTCTTTGATTTGCAAGTTCGAATATCACCTGGGCCTCTATATGGGTAATTTTCAGGCTATTCTTTTTTTCGTTTGGAAGTTTTTGCCTCCTCTTATTTTTAAGAGTTTTAATTCTGAATCGCATCGTAGGGTTCCAATCAAGGAGTCCAATATATGGTTACTATACGTGTAATGTGTACTTGTAATATGTCAAAAAAAATTCGATTATTTTTGATCAATTGAATTGGGTGTAATATATGTGGAGGGAAGCCTATCTAAACCAAACTAATCATTGATTGTTCAATGAGTTTAATTATCTTACCTAATCATTAATTTAACTTTTCAATTGGAACCCTTAGATTTGTTATAAGAATGGTTATTTAAGTTAATCCAATAACTCAAATTGAAATGGTAAGGTTAGTGGTTGGGAAAGATACTTAAACCCTTATTTAATATATATCAAAGAAGATGTTACATGCTGTGTGATTTATAATGAATTTTTTATTAGATAAATACATGATTCTTGATCTTAATTTAACTCTACATATAGCAATTTATCTTAATCAAATTTGCTTAGTTTGGATCTTAATTTTTATTAGGTAAATACCACTACTTATGGTGGGGGAACTTAGATGAATATTTCTTACCGTCACAACAGTTTCCAACAGTCCTTTAATCCCTAAGTTGTAATCACATCTGTAAATTTAACGAATTTATCAAATAAAACCAGAAGTGTCCAATTGATATAAACGCTCTTATAAACTCAGTGACATGCGGGTGAACACGTGGAACAATCTTCCATTATTAAATCAATTTTCTTCCATTCTCTTGAAATCATCATCAACAAACTAAGCACATAAATATCATCAAAATCTAGCCGTTATCGAGCCCTCAAAATCCTCGGTTTTTATAACATCTCTCTCTCGTGGGTGGCCTTTTTGTCTTTTAATCATTGGACACCATGTCCACCGTATTTATTCTTTCTTTGCATCTCTGTCTCTATTTCTCTTTCAGATCACTCTCTCTCTCTCTGTCTTAAATTCAACTCTCTTTTTGAAAAAATAAAACCTTGCACGATTTTTGCTTCTTTTACACATTAAAAGCCTCTATTTTTTCGATCCCCAAAAACGTCCTCTGTTTTCAAAACACCCTCTTCTTCCTTCCTCTTTTCAATCCTTTGACGCGTACCTTTATATTGATTCTTGACCCAAATTGTTTCAAAACCAAAACCCCATCTCCTAAAACCCTTTTTTTTTACACTATTTTGGTGTTGGATTTTTTAAAAGCCATCGAACCAGTCTATTTTTTGAAGGCTCCTCTGTTTCCGTGTTTCTTTTCTCACTTTTGTTTCTCTGTTTTGCAATCTCTCTTCATTTGCATCAACAAAAAAGATCGCTAGATATTCGCTAACAAGGAGAGAAACCGTTTTTATTCCTATTTTTGTTTTTTATTGTTTTCTGTTTGTTTTCCTGGGAATCAAACAGAACCAAAACGCCAGTAGTTTGAGAAAACAAGAGATGGGTAACTCTTGGTTTGTCGAATGGTTGATGTTGTTTGGTGTTTTTTGTTCATGTGTTGATGGTCTTGGTGTCAACTGGGGGACTCAGGCCACGCACAAATTGCCACCGAAGACGGTGGTGCAAATGTTGAAAGATAATGGGATCACAAAAGTGAAGCTCTTTGATGCAGATGAGAACACCATGAGTGCTCTTGCTGGCTCTGGCATTGAAGTCATGGTTGCAATTCCAAATGATCAGCTTTTGGCCATGAACAGCTATGATAGAGCCAAACAGTGGGTCAGGAAGAATGTCACCGCATACAATTTCAATGGTGGTGTCAGCATCAAGTGAGTTATTTTATATGTTTTGTGATCTGGGGTTGTTTGGTTTTTGATGTTTTTGCTATAGTTTGTATTGGCTAGAGTGATTGTGAACTTTTGATGCATTAGTATTGTAGGTAAATTTTAATGATTCTGTTGTTTAATATGAAACCTCAGGCAGGCTGTTTGTTTGTTTATGTATTACATTTGAGTTGCTGATTTATCATGTATGCATTCAAATTGGTTTGACAAAAGAACAAATTGTTTTAGAGGATTTTAGATCAGTATGATACTCTTTTGTTGTCAAAATCATACCTTTTGTTGGTGCACATTAACAGCAGAAGCAGTAATATGTATTAATTTTGGTGAGACAAGTTGAGAGTTGTTTATATAAGTTGACTTATTTTGTGAATCTACAATTAACTGGCAGTTAGAATTTGTTTATAGGTTCAATTAATTCCTGAACTGATGTGCATTTAATTAATTGCTTATTATTGAGTTTCAACTATTCTTTTCTGAAGACTGTTGCACATGTTGAGAACTTCTAACAAAAGGACAAGGAAGGTTTGGGATGTTACATAGTTGTATTCCAACCTGTTATTTGTGACCATTGTTTATTTATTTTTCTTATAATAAATACTCAAATTGTGAATTGGACCATTATATTCTCTCATTGGAACTTTTTAAGAGAATTTTCCATGGCTTTGTGGACAACAGGATATAATTTTGAAAGAGTCGGATATAAATTTGTTTCTTTTTCCTTCTCCTTAGGTCCTTGTTTCATACTAGTCTTATTCTTGATGTGTATGTGTAATTTAATGAGCTGTAAGCACAATTCTGAAGTTTCAATGCTTCTCTTAATGGTTATATGATGTAGCACTCGTTTGTCAGATCAGAACGAGATATTTTGTACTCTTAAATGTTAACTCTATGATGTTCGTCTACTAGATTGATAGTTTTAACTTTTAAGTGGAGAATCTGATTCTCCTTTATGTGGTTATCATAAAAAAAAGGTTATGTTGAAGAATCTACTTGGAACTTTTATCTTCTAGGTAAATATTTATAATATATACTGATGGAACAAGAATCTAGTCATTTCTTGAGAAAGAGGTAATTTCTAGAAGGATAGAAACGGTGCTGTATTTTGGTTCTTCATATTTTATGTCACAAGTTCATACCCTGTAGGAATGCAATTTGAATATTTCAAGAAGTTCCAATCGGTTGTTTTATTTTCAAGTCACCTGGCGGAAAAATTTACATCTTATTAACAAAATTTATGATTTTTTTTTTTTTTATCACTATTTAAGTTCTAACTTTGTTGTTGGTTAATTTGTGAGAATGCTTCCTTGAATAAGTGTTCGATCTCAAATTGTATTATTAATGATTTTGTTCGAATGTTGGCACAGATATGTTGCCGTCGGGAATGAACCTTTCCTTACAACTTACAATGGCTCATTCTTGAATTCCACTTTCCCAGCTCTTCAAAACATTCAAAATGCCCTCAATGATGCTGGTGTAGGAGACAACATAAAGGCCACTGTGCCCTTAAATGCTGATGTCTATGAGTCTCCAACCGACAACCCTTATCCATCTTTTGGAAGATTCCGTACAGACATTATTGGACAGATGACCCAAATTGTCGATTTTCTAAGTAAGAACAAAGCGCCCTTCACTGTGAACATCTATCCTTTTCTAAGTCTCTATGGGAATGATGACTTCCCTTTCAACTATGCCTTCTTTGATGGGGCTACTCCCATTGTTGATAGTGGAAATAATATCCAGTACACCAATGTTTTTGATGCCAACTTTGACACTTTGGTTTCGGCTCTTAAAGCTGCTGGGTATGGAGACATGACCATTTTGGTAGGGGAGGTGGGTTGGCCTACTGAGGGTGACAAGAATGCCAACAACGGATTAGCTCTTAGATTTTATAATGGACTTTTGCCAAGGCTTGCAGCCAACAAGGGCACCCCACTTCGGCCTGGCTACATAGAGGTTTACCTGTTTGGTTTACTCGATGAAGATGCAAAGAGCATTGCTCCTGGAAATTTCGAGCGTCACTGGGGAATCTTTAAGTATGATGGGCAGCCTAAATATCCAATGGATTTATCTGGTCAGGGTCAAAACAATCTCCTTGTTGGTGCAAAGGATGTGAAATATCTTCCTCAGAAATGGTGCATGTTTAATCCTGGTGCAAAAGATCTGAGCAAACTAAGCGATAATATAAACTATGCTTGCACTTATTCAGATTGCACAGCACTCGGATACGGCTCTTCATGTAATAGCTTGGATGTTAATGGGAATGCTTCATATGCATTTAATATGTACTACCAGGTAAAGAATCAAGATGACTTGGCCTGCAATTTTCAAGGTTTGGCCCAGGTCACGACGCAGAATATTTCACAAGGGCAGTGCAGTTTCATTGTTCAGATAGCTTCTTATTCATCGTCATTGAGCCCCTCACTTGTGGGTTTAGCATTTGTATTGGTATTAACAGTTTTAGCACTATAAATTTCTTTTTGTAGATACCTCAGATGTACTGCCTTAATTGATTTTTGACAATTTCTTGTATGTCACAACTTCTTCTCAGCTATATTTATTTCTATTGGTATACTCAATAAAATATGACTTGAGATATTGATTTTTTATCTTGTGAGCATCATTTATTTGCCTTGTCTTGGGTGTTTTGATGATGGTTTTGTAGGCATTGCTGATTATAGCAAAACTACAACCTGAAGTGTTCCTGTTATATGTTATATAATTGAAAGAGGCTAGTTAGTGCTTTCCTCCTAATGTGTATTTTCAACAGTTCTTGGTTATTGATTGATGCTTAAGTTTCTGACAACTTGAGTTCTAGGCTCAAGTTCTAGTATGCACATAGACGGAATTTTCTGAAAATAGTTCGTAAACTAAGATTAGACTAGACTGATTTGGATTGTTCGTGTGCAAGTTGCTTGTGGGGAGGAGGGTGACAGAGCCAAGTTTTCTTCAATATCACCCTCAAAGTATTGAAAGCAAGAAATGTTCTTGAATGCCATTGTTGAGGCAGGGATGAGTCTATTTTCCTCTTATCTCTTTTGGCGTTAAAATGTCATTGTTACATCACTATTAGTAGAAGTACTTAAGTATCCACTTTGATCCTAAAAAGTCAAAGATTCAAGTCTCTCCTTTATATTTTTTGTATTTTAAAACACAAGATGTAAGTTGTAAGTCTCTTCTTAATAGAAGTTATCATTTCCCTTATTGTGAATCTAGTCATCCAAGTTGCGCTATCAATGATCAATCTCAACAGGTTCTAATAATTATCTAATTTGTGAGGTGTCAGTGTTAAAAAAAAATTTCATTGTTTATATATTATTATCAGAACACTTACTAGATAAATTTCAACTTTCAAGTTTAGCGTGTAACTAAATTATTAAAAAAAAAAATGTCATTGTTTAAACATTATTATCAGAACATTTACTAGATAAATTTCAATTTTCAAGTTTTGTGTGTAGATAAATTATTATTATTATTATTTTCAGAGGTGTGTTCCATGCATTTGAAATTTTTTTGTTCTTGATGGCTGTGACAAGATGGAACCTAAGGAGCAACTCTCATGCAAGAGAAAGTATCTCACACATAAACGAGAAGGGGGCCCATATAAGATGGGGAGGCAACCTATACATTTTTATATGGTAAGAGAGAGTCTTATTACATGTAAAACTTATGACTTAAAAGTCACACGAATCAGTGGGCCGACCACTGGCACCACTGACCGACTTGAAAGTCACAAGAGTTTGAATTTTTATTTGTTATTTTACGTTTATGCTTTAATATATTTTACAAGTAAATTTTTCGTTTGAGTACTACCAAGCCAATTGTAAAATGTAGTTAATGGATAAAAGCTCAATAAAAGAATGACTAGTCATTTCACTCTTGAAATCATCATGTGTTTGCTTTGGTAGGTTGGGTTGGAAAAGGCCATAATCTCCCAAATACTCTCTTCATAACTGACGCCTTGTAATTGTAATTGGGCCATAAAAGCCCGATAGGGGAAGCTTACAATATTAGGTGCTACAATTTTCTTCTTTCACAAAACATCAATTATTTATTAACTATCATATATCTATATCACTTAGTACGGTTCGACTATCATATAGGAATGGTAACTCTAACAGCTACTTGATGGAGAGTTCATTATCTATTTCTTTTGTCAATTTTATTTTTAAAATTTTTTGTTTGTTTTTAGATCATTTGATTGAAAACTAATGGGGAAGTAGTATACTTTGTTTATTAATTTGTTAATTTTTTTTTTTTAACTTAAGATATTGGACTAAAGGGAATTACCATCGCCTAATGTGACAGGATAATAAAGAGAATTCATTCAGTCTAGAAATGTGACGATGTATCATTTGTGGTAATTTAAAATATAATTTATAGTTAAAAGTTCCACACTTATAATCAAACTGCAAGGCACGGTATTCTAGCAAATAATATGAAATCCTATCATTGATTCTAAAATTGGTAAATTTGATTATAATGTGTTTTAAATAAATTTAACTGGGAAAACTTTCACTTTGTCTCAAGTGAAACCATATGTGTAGTAGACTAGTAGCACATTAGAAAAAAAAAAAAAAAAAAAAGGTTATAATTTAAAGAATCACATTGATAGCAACAATCATTTTTGATTGAGTTGATTGTATACCTCTATTTTACATTGGTCAACAAAGTTCGGCTCTCATCTTATCAATGAAAAAACGTGTGAAGAGATCTTATCTTTATCATTCAAGCCACATTAATAGTAATTAATTATAGAGGTCACAAAAAACCTACTTGTGCCAATCCCTATAACAATAAGTTTGGATGGCCCAAACTAGAGTATTACAAGGTTTGAGATTATATTCAATTATTTATTATTTTCGTTAATGTTTGGAAAAGGAAATATATATAGGATTCAAGCACTGTAGTGTGACCAACATTGGATAGGCAGACAAAACATTAATAATATAGCAAAGGAGCCTCTCAATTATGCCACGCTCAAACTCCTACCAACACAACAAACCCACTTGTTCTTCTCCCTTTGGATGTGATGTAATTCTTTTTCAATCCATTTAATTCCTTTATTTGAGCAAATTACTCAAAAGCTTCTCAACATTTAACTTTTTACAAACAGCAACAATGTTTGCATTTGGTTGCAGTGTCTTTCCCTGAACTAACGGCAATATCAACTTTGATCATAAAAAAGAAGGTTTGATTGTCAAAAACTAGTAAAAAAGATAAAAATGTACTCATTCCATTTCCAACATATATTAAATATATATATAAATATAAACTTTAAAAATTTCCACTATTCATCTCGAAAATGGACAGACTAGATCAATTTAAAAAAATTAAAAATTAAAAAAAAATATTAATTTTTTAAAAATGGATCAATACCATCCATCTAAAAAAATGGACAGTAAAAATCTTGTTTTAAAAAAAAAAAACACACACACACACAAAAATGGCAATGGAGATCTAGATTAAATCTCCATTGTTCATTTTAAAAGATAGAGCGGAGATCTAATATGGATCTCTATTGCCATCTTCAACAAAACTTCATCATCATCAACAAAAATTCATTGTCCATGACTCATGGTCCATGAACCAACATCATCAAAACTTTATCATCATCAAACGAACCCATTAACTAATCAAACTTCACAATCAAATCTAGAGTGCAAAACCCTACCTCTGAGAAAACTACAAAAAATAGATATCCATTGGCTACTCCAAGGAGATCACTGTTGTCAGTGAAGAAGTGGCTCTAGGAGTCGTCATTAAAGGAACGAAAGAGGACATCGACAGAGAGGCCATGGAGAATGCACGACTAAGATTGGGTTTAGTGGTTGATAATCAAGGGAGGGCAAGGTTTGAACGAGCTTAGATTTTCGATACCTGGGCTCGTCAAACCCAGATGGTCATCTTCATCTGGGTTTAAATCATTTTTTTTTTTTATTCTTTTTGTTTTTGTTGGTTTTCTAAACAAATTTGATGTTGAAGATGAAGATTTTTTTTTGGTTTTTTATTCAAATATGATGTTGATAAAGTTGAAAAGGTTTGTTGGTTTTTGATTCGAATATGATGATGATGAAGTTAAAGATTTTTCATTCTTTATATGATGTTGGTTTTTGTTGGTTTTCTTTTATTTTTGTGATCTGGATTTGATGAAGTTGAAGATGAAGGGATTGTTGGTTAACGATGAAGTTGGAGAGAGAGAAGCGGTTGAAGATGGCTATGGAAGAAAGAAGAGAGGTTAAAAATGGTACTGAGATCCAGATTGGATCTCTACTATAACGATGAAGATCCAATCTTTAACATTTTTTTTTAATTAATTTTTTATTTTTTTAAAATTGATCTTGACCATCTATCTTTCAGGTGGATGACTCAAATTCATTTGAAAATTTTGTTTTTTTATATTTAAAATTATCTTTGAATTATTTTTAAATTTCAAAATTATTTAATTTTTAATTTATTTTATAATTTTTAAAATTTTAAATTATAATGGATCTCCATTGTCCAGATATCTAAATAGCCCATTAAGTAATATAATTTTTAAAGAAAAAATAAACAAATAATAGAAATGACGCAGATATCCTTAATGAACTTTATGTTAACCGTTAAACGAGGTCATGCCATTAGAATAGGTACGACGCTGCAACAAAATGTAAATGTTGTTTTCGTTTATAAAAAGTCAAATGTCAATAGACTTTTGAGTAATTGACTCCTTTAACTCTTTCACCATCCTTCAAAACACCACTTTGCATTAACAAAATATGTTCATATCCTCCATTTGAAAATTTGAATTCTAATTAGTGGGAATTGAAGCGCTTTTGCTGTCAGCGACATCGTAAATGTTTTATCACATGGTCCATTTTATCATTTACATAATAATTATAATCTAAATGTCAAAAACAATAATTATTTTTTTTAAATAATCCAAAAATCCTATCATTTAGATAATAATTATAATCTAAATATCAAAAAGAACAATCATATATATATTTTTATACATATTCCAAAACTCTCCTTAAATCACTTAACAAATTCAAGTTCGAAACTAAAATTCTCGCTAAACCCTATAATTTTTGAAAGCAATAAACTACAATCTTCAACCATGTAGGTGCTCATGAGTATTTGAACCTTTAGGCTTTGAGGGAATAAACCACAAGTTTCAACCATTCTTACTAATCAGAGAAAAAGAATAATCATTTCAAATGCTGATGGCGGGAATATGTAATCAATCAAATTGTTTAACTCTCTATTTTATTTCCCTCATCAATCATCGCTTATCAAAAGTCATCATATAACTTCTTCAAAGTAACTTTATTTTTGTAGACTTATGGTCGTATGTGAATGTGAAATTACCTCTAAGAAAAGTGTGTACTATGGGCGATGGAGCCAACATAATGGAGCCAATAATGGAATGATAGAGACATGCATAATTCAGACCCATTTCCCTCCTTCCACCTTGCAGAGTTTAGGTCAAGTTTGTTTAATTTTCTGTCCCACACAAACCATATCGAACCAAATTATTTATTTAACAATCAATTTCCAATTGAAAAAAAAAAAAAAAAACCAAAAACAACATTTCATATCTTTGCATTACAACTAATGTGTCGGCAACTCTAATCTCCATTTCTTTTTGGAGTTATGAATGATTGGATTGTAGTCTAGATTGTACATTAAAATGAGTTGTGATGAGACAGAGATGGGATATATAATAAGGAAGAAAGTCACTCTACTAAACTTTTAAACATTTATTCAGGATTAACATCACCGACTTCTCTTTTATATTTTTATTAAACTTAAAATAAAATCAATTGTTTCTTCAACCTCTAAAATATCTCAAATATATTTGGTTTTTCATCCATTAGATTTACGGCATTTCTGATATGCTCTTTTTTCATTTTTCTTAATAATATATGTGGTATAATGACTGAAAACTAAAATATTATCAAACGGACGATGATATATTTTTAAAATATATTTTTTTTATATTGTCGAAGTGTAAAGAAAGTGTGTATACATTTAAATGTGTGTGTATATATAAATATAATATATTTTATTGAAATATTATAAACATAATATTTGTATTTAAGGTATAAATGAGAATTTAAAAAGCATGGAGATTGGTGGTGAAAATGGAGAAGGAGATGGAGAAGAGAGAAGGGACCCATAAAGGATGGTGTAACACATAACCACCCACCAGCCACCACCACCTAAAATTGGATGACTTAATAGGATTTCAACTTTTTTATTTTTTTAAATATATGGTATATGTGATACAAATTGGAAAAAGCTGGAGAATTGAAATTTTTTCTATAAAGGAAGATAAGATTTGCTTCTGTCTACCTGTCATGCGGTGTCTCCTAGCAATAGCATCAGTGCTTTTCGATTAATCATGCAACCTGAGCTTGATGTTTTATTCTTGCAAGTTAATTATTAAGTAAAATTACCATCATCAATTCTTTCTTTATTGTTGTTATATGATAAAACTCATATGAAAATCAAACCTTTAAATGCATGATAAATAAGCATTCAAATATTACAAAATTTTCTTCCTCACCGAACCCATTCCCTTCTTCCTCGTCCTTTCCTCATAAACTAGAAAGTACATCTTGTAATAGTGGTGCCAAAGTCTATGTAGTTTTAAGACATTATTTACGTCAGGTAGTGGATAAATTTTATTATAAAATCAATTAATTTAATATTAAAATGTATCAAATTAATTGGATCATAAAATTTTCTTTCTCGTTGTTTCAATTTAATTCCACTTTTTAATATATTTTTTAATTTAATATTTTTTTATCAAATATCCACCATTCATCATAACATAAATGGTGGAGATCTAAAGTTTTTTTTTTAATTAATTCCAAATAACTAGTAGAACAAAAGGACCAAAATACTATTCCAATTGTTAAGTTTCACCTAATAGTCAATTGACATAAGGATCAATTTGATTAATTTCCCAAACATTAGGTAAGTTGGGGATTAAAACTGCATTTATAAGTAAAAAAATAATATTTCATCAAAATATAGGGACTAGAGTGAAATTTTTCCTAAGTTCAAATGTTAAATTAGTAATACTATTTGATGTTAAATTTATTATATTTATCTATGATTTATGAAATTGAGCATCATTTATTGGTACTAATATATTAACTTAAAAATATGAGAGAGAGAGAGAGAGAGAGAGAGAGAGAAGTTGAAGACAACCGTTAATGAGTGATGATAATGACAATAACACCACCACCACAATGATGATAGTGACGATGACTATGTATTCAGTTTTTAGCATGACCTTTTTTATGGGCAGAGTAACAATAGTAAAGAGAGAAGAAGAATGAGAAAACAACCATCGATGAGTGATGGCGATGACGATGATGGTGTACAACTATGACGGTGGAAAAGGATCGGAAATCATCAATCCTAATGCCTTTCTCTTATTAAGTTTGCTTGAAATTTCTCATCCTAATGATTATTTGTTGTGGATTTATTAATTTCGCATTTTAATGGTAATTTATGTTTAGATTTTGGGTTTAAATAAGATTTTTGGATGGTTTATGAGGATTATTTTTATTTGAAAAGGAAATAAGGGAAATCAGGAATTTAGGTTTGTTGAAAGCGATGAAATTTAAGTTCTGAGTTCATAAATTTGTTGAAAGAAATGAAATCAATATTTATTCCCAACAATTCAATACCTATTTTCTAAAGTGTAAAAAAGGGAAAAAATGAAAGCGGTACCAATGTCCAACTATTCAGTACTTATTTTCATGAGTGGGAAAACCAATTTAAACGGTAGGAAAACCAATTTAAGGATGGTACAATGTCCAACAATTCGATACCTATTTCCTAATGTTAAAAAACCAATTTAAGCTACTGAAAACCAATCTAAGCAAAAAAATAAATAAATAAATAATTGATATTACGACCTTAAATAAAAAGCCAATCGGAAAAAAACAAGGGAAGCATGTCTCAGATTGGAATTCTGACTACATTTATATACACAAGTCACACACATACATCTTTCGAATGCAAAGATGGATCGTGATTTGCACCCCCTCCCCCCTAATCCCCCCCTCCCCCCCCTCCGCACAAACGAGAGAGAGCATGTTTGCTTCACAAGTTACCTTATAGTTATAGCGTGCGCGCACACACACACATAGATATATATATATATATGTGTGTGTGTGTGTGTGTGTACGCGCGCGCGCGCATGCTAAGCTTTCTTTTGATCTCGCGAAGAAGAACAAAATCTACCTTAATCTTCCCAAACCCAAAAAAAAAAAAAAAAAAAAAAAAAAAAAAAAAAAAAAACCTCAATCAAAATTGTTATAAAAATGAAGTTTTGTATACCTTATTTTCCAACAAGCATGAAAGAGGAAAAGATGTAGAAGAGAATTTAAGTTTTGTCTTATTCGTTAAGGACAAAATGGATAGTTCATAATTTTAGCTGATATTAAAACTCAAACTATTAATTCTATGATATTTTCAAAAGAGAAACTAACTTTGATGCTCTTTTCCCTTATTTCCACAAAAATTTATATATAGTTTAATATACTAGTTAAAAACACGTTACTTCATAATATATAAACAAAATTCAATATGCATTCATAGTTTTTTGGAAGTAAAGGATCAAATTGCAAAAATTCAGGCTGCTTGAATATCTAAATCATCTTTCAAATCCAACTAACATGTGCACTTTACTTGTAAGGACACGTAATTGGATATCTATATTCTTTAGTAAGAATAATAAATATTTGAATATAAGTATGATTTGTCAAGCACATAGGAAACCGCTGATAGAAATCTTTGTCTTGTCCCAAATTAAAAGATATATTTTATTTATGCTATTGCTAGTATAAATTATAATCTTATCCTTGATCTAACCAACCAAATCTAACATGAATTGTTAATCAAAACCTCCTCTATCCCCGGCTCTTGCAAGATTTTAATACTCTATAAATAGTTCTTATATCAATTACTTTCTGACATTTGTATATATTCCCTCAAATCTCATCTTATTCATAACAAAATTAATGTAATAAGATTTTTCCCCTATGTTATAAAAACAATTTATCTAAATAATTGAAAAACTATATATAAAGACTCCTTTATATTACCAGAATAGTTCATTTGAAACTGTGCTAGTAATATTTTAGAATACCTTTGACCTCATTTGATTTGAAAATAATTATATTAATTGGTGATTGAATAATGTCGTTCGCATCACATTCTACATTAATATGATAACAAAGGTCCAAGTGACTTGGTCCATAACTTGCGCTTGCACGACTCTTATTGTCTCGTCTTATTGCTAATTTTCTGCCTGGGCAGATATCAAATTTCAAAGTCCCACCTAGCTTAGTCTTTGATGTAACTGTGTAAACAGAAATTTTCAATAAAAATTAGTGATATTATAACCAAACCAATCTCCATATTTGGTATCTTGAACTCGACTTTCATATATATATATGTATATACATACACACATTAACTGGGTCATAATAAAATCCAAATTGCATCATAAAATCATAACAAAACCCTAATCACATGTATTCAAGATTTCGATTCATAAAGGAGAAGGTCAAATACACCATGTTAGTAAAAATCAAAGGGGAAAAAATAATAATAATGTAAATTGAAATGACTTGAATTGCATGTCAATTGTTGTCACGTTGGTTGAAATAGTACTTTTGTTGTGAGAAAGCACTTTGGCTGTATCTCCTAAAATAGGATGAGAGAAAAAAAATTGGGGCAAGTAAAAGATGTATATGAAAAAGCAAAACACTATTGACAGAGAAAAGGACCAAGAATCTCTTCCAAGCAGCCCAAAAAAAAAAATGAAAAAAATGAAAAATCTGTATCCCATTTTGAGAAGAATCTATTGGTTCAAGGGATGTAATGAAAATAAAGGGTCACGTGCATCCATGCCTGGAATCCATCAACTTATCTTCCTTTCTAATATATACCGCCAAAAAATACCCTACAAAATAAAATGATTTAAAAATTTACATAATTAGCATATTCAATATAATTAAATTCATAATCCATCATTACATAAGTGTAAACCATTATTGGATTCTTTAATCTTTATTGACATCTGGGCCTATTTTTAACTTTGTGGGTTTGGGTCAAAATATTCTGCAGAGGAGCCAAATCATTCTCAGATGTGTAAAGAAACTGAAATAATGGACTAAAGTTGTGAACTTTAATCAATAACCACAAAATTCAATTGCAGGGGAATCCCACAATCATAATATAAATTAATTGATAATAAATACTAATACCCTAATACAATACTAATAGCTAAAAGCCTAAAACTTGCTTCAATTTTTTTTGGGGGGGGGTGGGGTGGGGCTCTATTCTAAGCTTTGATTTTTACATGGGGTGTTTTTTTTTTTTTTTTCCATTTTGGAAGGAGAAAATGAGTTCATTTGGGAACAGAAGGGAGCAAAGCCATTCTCATCTCCATGACTTTCTTGTGAGAATTGGAGTGCAAATAGCTAACAAAAGTAGGACTCTTTGCTGGCCTATACTCTGGCAGTAACCTCCCTGACTTGTACCTCACTCCACATGCATTGCAGAGGGTTTTTGGGCCCAATGGTCCAGCCCTCCACTGTGGGGTCCTCTGCGCTAGACAGTGGGTGCACCTCCTTGGCTGCTGGCCCCCACTGCTACCCTCCATATTCCCATTACTACCCTCCTCCTCCAGCATCACTACATTCACTAAATTCTTCTCTATTCCCTCTACTACTTGTCCAACTCTGGTTTCTTCTACTTCAATTTCTTTCACTTTGTTGTTGTTGTTGTTGTCCATGTTTTTGTGCTCTTCCTTTTTGGGTAAAATGAGTTCACTATCGGCCAACCAATAGGTCTGGTGTAGCAGAGGAGGGTCTGAGCTGGTCAACTGGTCAAAACACTGGTCTTGTGGGTTTAGGCTGTGAGTCCAGCTGGTCAGTTGGCTCCTTTCACTTGTCGTGGCAGTAGATACCCTTTTTCTTTTGCTTCTGGCTTTACTTGGGACTACAAATTTCTGAAGGGAAGGTGGGGTTTGTTGGGGTTTAGGTGGGTTTGGCTTGACTGTTGTTGGAGTTTGAACACTTGCTGTTGTGTTGGTTGCTGCTGGAAGGCAGTTTCCTGTGCTGGACAAGCAATCCTCTACAAATATTGAAAGCCATTCCAAGCTAACATCCACCTCCTGCATTTTTTTCCACCACACAAAATCAGTAAAAATGTCAACTTTTTACCAAACCAACATTCAAAATATAGTGTGTAGAGTAGCAAAACATTTGTTTACAACTAACAACCACACAAAATACACACCAAGATTGAACCTTTTAGTAAAGTTTTTTTCAGTCAGGCAAAAATAGAGCACAAAAAACAGAACCCATATGGAAAAATTAAAAAAAAAAAAAACAAAAACAAAAACAAAACAAAAACAAAACAAAACAAAACCACTCTCAGGTACGAACAAACAAACAACCAAAAACCTGCACATAGAGAGACAGAGAAAGACAGGTAAACTGGAACTCAAAGTCTAAACTCAACCCAGAAAAGAGAGTTAAATCAAAGAGAGAAGAGTTGGAACTAACCGTGTTCTGAGCAGGAAAGAAGTCATCAAGAGAAGCAAGCTTGGAACATGGAGGAGAAAGCACTGGTTCTTGTTGGTAGTCACTAGGAACCGACACATTCCGGCAAAAATCCATAGCTTTGAAAGCAAAAACAAAAACCCAGAAAGGAAAAACCAACACCAGAGAAGAGAAGATATAAAAGAGAGAAGAAATCCAAAGTGGTGTTGTTTTTGGTGTAAGCTAGCTAGCAGTGAAGAAGAAATGAGAGGAGGTTGCTTATATTTGTGTGTAGAGAAGAGAGAGTTGTTGTGGCCCTTTATGGCCTCGTTTTCTGTCGGCAGATAAAGCTAAAGAAAAAACAATCAAGCTTTGAAAATTAAAATACAAAAACAAAAACAGCCTTCAGGCCTCACTCACTCATCCTCACTCTCTTTTCTCTTTCTCTATCTTTAGTTTATATATAACTGTTTACCACTTGGTTCTTTAATGTTTTGGTTTTTGAATTTTGCATTTTGAATTCCTTTTTCTTGGTTTTGGTGATTAAAGCAATGGTTTTACTGTTCTTGTTTGTATCCTTCTCAGGTTGAGAACAAAACAGCAATAATGTTGTGCACATCATAAAACAATATTATGTTATTATTAGCACATACTCATTATGACACACAATAACACAAACTTAAGGCTTTAATTTTTTTATTTTTGAATTTATTATATGGGAATAGTGTGTAATGTGTTTACAGTCAAATTAACTTTGTGTATTTATAATTATTATAATTAATATGGACTTTGAATTTTATTTATTATAATGATTAATCTGAAATTTAAAAAGTCTGGTACATGACTATTTGACAAACGGTCTCATTGAACCAGTCTTACTTTTGATATATTAACTTTGTGTTTTATTTGAATAGAGTAAAAATTTTGGTTTGACTTCCTTTAAGCTAATTATCAGAATGTACTATGTACTGGTCAAGGAGATTTGCTACAGATTTAAACAAAGCTTTTGAAATTCAAAAGATGTTCACTTATATTAAATGGGTATATCTAGTCTAATGTCCAAAAAAAGAAAATAAAAGGTATATCAGTTTTATATTTATTTATTTGATGAGTGTCTCTGTGTCAAAGATTTCCTACTAACATTTTGAATTTCGTTAAAAAAATGAAGGAAATGTTAAATTCATTGAAGAAAATTAATTAATCCTATGAAAATTGTCAAAAGTGTATCCTTTAAATAACAATTCATACCTTTCTCAAAAAAAAAAAAAAAAAAAAAAGATTCATACCCATTAGGAAAAAAAAAAAAAAAAATTGATCCTGTTTGTATTTGAAGTGAATTCCGACATTCTACAACAATTTTTTAAGTATACCCTTAAATTCATCCTTTCTCAAGTTCAAAATCTTGCGCATTTTTACTTTTGGCGTTTCGATTCTCTATGGTAAATTTTGGCCTGATCAGAGACCTGCAATTATCATTTGAATTGAATGAAATAAAAAGTTTAGTATTAATTCTACAAAAACTGAAAAACTGATCGATTTAAATAGATAAATAACACCCTTTATTTTAGATTTCCTTAGTTAATTGTGGGAGTAAGATTTTTTGTTTTTTTGTTTTTATTAATTTTTTGATAATCTAATGATATATCAATATAAAAAATAATAGATGTTTAAGATTATTTTATTTTTTCTCTCTCATATATCACTCAAACTTAAATTTCTCTCATAAAAATATTAGTACAAACAAAATATTGATAGAGACTAATCGTGGTCAAATGAAGAGTTACATAAACGCTTCAATTTAATAATAGAAAACCGGGATTTCACATGTGATTTAGAGAAATGATTTTCTAACTTTACATAATCAAAATCCGAGATATAAAAACATAGGAAATCCCAAACCTAATAAAAATTACCCTAAACCCGACCTTTATACATGATTACATCATACATTGAAGAAAGAAAGAAAGAAATTTAAAAAAAAAAATGCTAATAAAGGAATTAGGGTAAAAGAAGAGGGAGGGTTTTTGAGTGAAGATTTTGGTGAAGTGAAAATAGTGGGGCCAAAAAACCCAGGCCGCCCTATTCACCGAGACCTCTGATTCTTCTGCTGTCTGTAACTCTCTTTTTGGCTCTTTTTCTCGCTGTAAAAAGATGGAGGAGAATAATTAAAGACTTTTTTTGGGGACCAAGTTTGATAAGTTAGACAAGCAAAAAACAAGGCTAATATTAGCGGTCTACACATACAAACACTGCACAGTGTATACTTAGCTGCCAGATTCTTTAGATGAATTCAATAGCAAATTTTTATCTATTTTCCTTTTCATTAAACCACCTTTATCAGTTCTTCTTCTTAATTTGCTTTTCTTAGCTTCTTGTGTAAAATAGAAAATGATTAATCTTGCTTTTGATTATTGTTTATGCCTCTATTTGTTTTAACCATATTTTTGTTTCTTTCTCAGGATATATATCACTATTACTAGAGAATATTGTTTCATCTATAGGCTAAATTCAAAAATGGTTAAAAATAAAAACAAAAATTCGCCTTTAGCCGAAGAAAAAAATTAACCCTTTTTAACCTCATTTCACGTGTAATATTTTATAAGGTTGGTAAATATTTAATGATGATTACAAGTTATGTTTGCGACTTTAACTAAATGCTTGTGTTTTGACTGAAAAATTGAAATTTAACATTTTTTTTGGATCATTTCTAATAATTTTCGCTTATTATCTATTATCTATTGTCTGCGATTTTCTTTAAGAGTATTGGGTGCTTGGTTCGATGGATAGTAATGTGCTAAGTTCTAATTTTAAAAACCACAAACTTTTGTATTTTCGGTCATTTTAAACTTAAAGATTTTTTTAGAAAATATGAATTTTATTTTTCAATGAATCTTAATATAAAACTTATTTCTTTATAGTACATATAATTTAACAATATCGAGATGTTTACGTCTAAAAAAAATCTTTCAATGAGATAATATTCCTTTCTTTTCACTTTTTCATGAGAGAAATACTTTCCTCATCCAATAGAATTGGGATAAATCCATTTAAGTTATATCACATCTATCTATATCAATGTATACCAAATCGAACTATTGAGTTTTTGCATTTTGTACAACTTGAATCTTGTGCTCTATCCTTGTTTCCTTTATAATAGATTCTGGCATGAAATTCATGCTTAAGATTTACTTTCAAAACAGAAGACAATGTATTTCAACAAAATAGAAAAAAATAAAAAATAAAAAATAAAACTAAAGACAATAGGAAATTTGGCATTCATGATTGTTGGCTTAAGTATAGACATATTTAATTAGTTAATATCAAACTCCATAAATGTTAATAATTAGTCAAAAAAATCTCTTAAATTGTCAGATACCATCATACATAGATCTCTCCCTAGAAATTTGTGTGGACTAAAAAATATAGAGCAAAATAATTCATGAACCATACTATATAACCCAAAAAATAAATGAGAAAAGAACACGCATCCACCCAATATCTTAGAGGCATTGATGATGGTGGGTCACTTCACTCTATTGTTTGAATGACTATTTGGGTTGCAAAGGCAAATGGCTTTTTTTTATTAAAAAAAAAAAAGGAAGAGGGTGAATTCTTGGCTCCATCACTTGCCTTTGACTATTTCCAAGTCCACAAGTTCCCAGTAGCCCAGTACAGTGCCCCTGAAGTGAATGTGATTCAAACATTCAAATGTACAATTTTTATTTTTTTATCGTCAAATCAGGACCACGTACTTCAATGTATCTACTCCTACTCCGTAGTGTCCTGATTTGCTTTGCATGCTTTTGAATTCTCACAAGTGGTTCCATAACAGCAAGCGTACCAATTCATTTATCCATTCTTTCTTATACAATTCTATTACGTACATGATTGCATATAAAAATTTAGATTTGAACTTCGTTATTTTTTTTGACAAATTCTAATTACTTTGGAATTTATATGGGGAATGAATGAGTCCTTTATGTATTTAGAGGCTCCATTATCTCTCTTGTAATTTTATTTTTCTTTTCTTCCTATCATAATGTTTCTTAAAATTGGTTTCCTTGATCACTTGGGCTTTATATTTTAAAACATAAAGAAAGTTACTATTATGATTGTAGTTAAAAAAGATGGATAAACAAAAATTTTTCTCCATAAATTAGGTAGTTTTTGAAAAAGATGTATAGAAGATAAAAATAATATTATGATAATTTATCTCGTTGAAGCTTTTCTACACATGATGACTTCGACCCACGAACCACCTATTTTGTAATATTGATCACAAGAAATGTTCAAACATATCTAATCCATCCCATCACTTGTCTTGGCTTGAATTTGGCCAAGGCGTCCAGAACCGCTTGGATAGAGACGGGCCTATCAAGCAATGCTCATGACATGATATATGTGCATCCTATTTAAGCTCTTCTTTATAAATTGTGTAATTTCACTTTTTCGAAAAAAGATGCATGAAGAAATAAGAATAAGGATAATGTGGTAATTTACCTTATTGAAGCTTTTATTGGCAACGAGTTCAATCCACAAGCCAATTGTAATCATAATTCTAAGAAACGTTCAAACACTTCAAATTCACCCCATCAGTACTTGTCTTAATTTGCTTAAAATTTAACCAAGGCACATGCATGTTATTGATAATTCCTCTACAAGAAATGTGACCTCGATCCTTTTGTGTGGAGATTCATATCCAACCAGATGATAATCATATATATGTATGTTTGTATATATGTATATGTATGTATTTATGTATATAAACGAAATCTTCCTAAATAATTAATGTTTACACATCGAATCTAGTGTAGTTTGATAATTGATAGGACTGTCACTGTACATTTTGGTCAAGTTTTAAATAGTCTCAGGAAAATAATTAAGCTAATTACTCATGAGATCACCATGACAGGAGAGGTGGTACTAAGGAAGGCATGCATGCATTTCTTTTAATGGAAAAGAGAGGCAGCTGGACAGGTTCATCACAGTTCAGCTGCAATTGTCATTGTGGAGCAAAGGACACATTGTAATTATGGTGAGAGGCAGCGTGAGAGAGAATATGAATAATAATGTAGAGAGTAGAAAAAATGTGCTCCGGGATATGATTCTGTCCAGCTATGTGTTCAAAGAAGTCCACAAGCATGAATGCACCCTTAAAGAAAATATGCCATTATATGCTCAACCAACGTATATTGACATTTTTTTTCGTAGATCTACTTTAGGGTTCCAAAAGTTTATTTTCTTTTCCCTTTTTTCAAACTTGTTTTTATGACTACAAAAATTCTAATATGACATTTTGTAATGTGAATGTGTCATAAGATTAGTATAGATCAGAAAAAAAAAAAAAAATCAACTCAAAAAAGGATCTATATTTGAGATGAGGAGGGGTATCACTAGACCACACCTATGGACACGATTCAATATTGTTTTTGAACTTATTTTATATTTATAAGTTGAAAAAGAAAAAAATTAGAAACAGCACGACTTAGTGTTGTATATGCGAAAATAACATTTAAAAAGTCATAATTTTCATTTTCAAAATTTAAAAAATAGATTAAAATTAAGATATAATTCAAAGACATTCTCTATATAATCGTAAATCATGATGTAGAAGTACTCATTATTACATATTAATTATTTCTCCACATTAACGATGTCTATTGTTTGAAGATTAGCTTCTAAACCTATTCTTGAATCTTAAAGTACACAAAATTTAAATATTCATTTTTATCTTAAACCTTTATTAAACAATACAAAACAGGCTGCTATGAACAACAAAATATCTAAGTAATTCATGCCTGATGGACCAAACAAGGCAAAGAATAGCAACACAGGAGTTAAAACGTTGCAGCTGCCTTTAATGGTGCACGTTAATGAGTTTAAAGGAATGGGTGGACTGACTCAGTGAATCATGTATACAGTTGTGTAAACAATATCACTAATTGAAACTTAGTCTTGAGGTAGAAAAAAAAAATGATGCAACATTTAGAAACATGTTAATTAATGAGATTGTTTTATGGGACTCGGTCTGGGGGATTTCTAGATTATTTAAAAAAGAAAAAGAAAAAGAAAAAAAGAGAGAGAGATTGTTTTAAGGGGCTGATGATACTGTCTGAAAAGCAGAATCTACAAAAATGATGGAGAAGCAGTTGATTTCTATGCTTCATCACCAACACCAGACAATTTGACATGAACATTGACCCATATATATATGCTTTTGAGGTGCTATAAGAAGCCTTAAGCACAAGGACTGAGCACAGATACAACATGTACAAAATACAGGAATGTACAAAAGCCCTGATAGATGGATGCTCGCAGAAGTTCAAAGAAGGCTTTGCTAGATACTGGTACCATCCTTCAAAAATCCCCTCTTATAGTTACATATGTGTATTGTTGTCGTGCTTAGGGGTATGACAACTAGGTCATGAGCATATATAGTCCTTGGGTGCCTGGTCCAGAGGTGTAAATGGTATTTCTTAGAACAAGTATGTCCCTTAAGTTGAACAAAAATGGCAGCTAAAATTTTTTAGTATTGGCAATCAACTGCAGAAGTTGTACTAGTATTCATCCATGCTTATAGTTAGACACAACACCAAATAAGATATTACTTTAACAATTGCAAATACACCACTTTTTCAAGGAAATGATTTTCTTACTAGCTAAAGCTCAAAAGGTTACTCTTCCACAAGAGCAACATGGAAAAGGAATGTAATTAATACCTTAGGGGCCCTTAATGAGCTTTATTTACACTTGCCTCCTCCAAATTTTTTTTAGGACCTTTCTTTTGGTTAAAAACTTACAATAAGGCAACCTGTAACAAGAATAGCATCAGCAAACAAGAAAAAGCATAGCAACTAAATGTCAGCTAAAATCATAGTATGTAATGTCATCCTCCGGCAAGCCAGTCGGTAACCATTTTTCTCGCATCTAAAGATAAAAGATAAAAGGACTTATAGAATAGTGTACCTGCAGTCCATCGCATATTATATTGTACAAGTGTAATATAAAAAAATTAAAAAACCGTATTCTCTATAAGTGTAATACAACAAAAGTTGAAAGACTTTATGCTCATAGAGAGTAGTGTAACATAAATCTGAAAATTTCAAAAGACTCGGTGCTTTTAAACTTCTAGTACTTGTACAAGTGAAATGGCAGTTTACATGTTAATTTAGTATCATACTGTATATCTATCTTTCGAAAGTCCATTAAAATTTTGTTGCACGGGCTTTTTCAATCTCGTTCTCTTTATACAGCCGCCAGAAGATAAGTGAACATTATCAAGAACTAATATGAGCTCTAATTACACTGTGTGATAATGATCAAACCTATAAAAAAACACACTTGAAGCAGAAGAGTACATACCCT
Organism: Nephelium lappaceum; assembly: GCA_021234005.1. Lineage (NCBI taxonomy): Eukaryota > Viridiplantae > Streptophyta > Magnoliopsida > Sapindales > Sapindaceae > Nephelium > Nephelium lappaceum. The sequence goes on from CM037998.1 coordinate 7,117,226, forward strand.
TATTTCACAATCAATAATTTTAACCAAAAACAATAAAAAAAAAAAAAAAAAAACATAGCAGGTATGTTTTTCTTGTTTTCTTTTTTAATGTTTTATTGAGGGTATTCTAATTTATTTGTCACTTTTTAAGGAAACCAACTACAAATGTACTGAACATAGATTGGTAGATAGTGGAAAACATTCTGTATTCTGCTGAATTGTCGGATGTCCCTCTACGCCATTGTTGAAAAATAAAAATAATAATAATAATAATAATAATTGTGCAATTCACTGTCAGAATTTTGATGCTATAAGGGGATGCTCAATGACATTGCTACCTTAACCATCAATGCAAATGTAACAAAAGAGCATGTTTGCATCCATTTGTGCTGCGTAAATAGATATTTTTAGACCATATATCAATGTTTGCAAAGTAAAGACATTACAATCAATTTCATCAATGTAGACATAACAAGCAATCAAATGTATTGTACAATGTAAATGAAGCTCTACCTGTTGGGTAATATATTGGTATCTTTTGTGTACAAACACAAGCTAAAAGAGCTGTAAGAGGATTGGGAGGAAACTAAGCCATTTTTTCTTGCGAGGACATTTTTCCCTCTCTATGTAGTGAAATTGGATTCACTCCTGCCTACTTTACCTAGCCATGCACCTTATGCAACCAATGTCGGCACCTTTCAACCTTTCTTCAGCAAATCTAGTAGATGAAAATCCAACAACAGTGACAAATGGATTCTTAGGTAAGTTTCACTACTTTCCCTTCTAGAGGAAATAGCAGGAAATGATAAAAAGTTATTGACCTTTCACTAAAAATGACTTAACTCCATAATATTACCTTTTGTTGTCAACAAATGTCATGCATGAACAAAAATATACCCTTCTATCATTTTAATTCTTTTATTTAAAATAACAAATTAGGAAAACTAAAAAATAGTTTTGTATTTTCTCCATTCTCCATCCTGGCTACCTATATCTTTCTGGGTTTATGTCTCTAACAAACTTAGGACACTTTCCACTAATACCTTTTTTCTTCTCCTTTCCTCCCATTCCTCCTCATCTTCTTCTTTCTTCCTATCTTTGTTCTTTCTTCTTCTTCTTCTTTCTTTTATGTTCTCCATCGAGGATTACTCCTAGATGGAAAACATAGCTGCAAAAATCTATAGCAATTTGTAAATTTCTGTAGATTCCAAAGCGCCATTGATGCTGGTATATGTGGGTGTTAGTTATGCTATGAATTTTTAGTGCAACTAACATTATAATTTATAGATTTTTACATATCTTTTATCCATCTTTGGCCCAAGAGAAGGAGAAGAAGAAGAAGAAAAAATGAAGAAGAAAGAAGAATAAGAGAAGCAAAAGAAAAGAGGGAGAGGATGAGGAAAAAGAAAGTGTTGTTGATGTCTACGAGAAGATCGACACTGGAGAAAGAAGAAGAAGAAGAAGAAGAACAAAAGAAAAGAGGGAGTGGATGAGGAAAAAGAAAGTGTTGTTGATGTCTACGAGAAGATCGACACTGGAGAAAGAAGAAGAAGAAGAAGAAGAAGAAGAAAAAGAAAAGAGGGAGAGGATGAGGAAAAAGAAAGTGTTGTTGATGTCTACGAGAAGATCGACACTGGAGAAAGAAGAAGAAGAAGAAGAAGAAGAACAAAAGAAAAGAGGGAGAGGATGAGGAAAAAGAAAGTGTTGTTGATGTCTACGAGAAGATCGACATTGGAGAAAGAAAGAAGAAGAAGAAAGAGTTGTTGATGTCTACGAGAAGATCGACACTGGAGAAAGAAGAAGAAGAAGAAGAAGAAAAGAGAGAAGAACAAACGAGAGGAGAAGGAGGAAGAAGATGAAGAATGAGAAGGAGAGAAAAGAGTGAAGAAATAAGAAGAAAAGAGAGAAGAACAAACGAGAGGAGAAGGAGGAAAAAGATGAAGAATGAGAATGAGAGAAATAAGAAGTCTTAGAGGAGATAGAGCACCAGTGAAGAAAGAAGAAGAAAAGAGAGAAGAACAAATGAGAGGAGAAGGAGGAAGAATATGAAGAATGAGAATGAGAGAAATAAGAAGTCTAAGAAGAAGAAAAGAGTGAAGAACAAACGAGAGGAGAAGGAGGAAGAAGATGAAGAATGAGAAGGAGAGAAATAAGAAGTCTTAGAGGAGATAGAGCACCATCTGATGAGAAGCTTCAACTAACAAAACATTTTCAACTTTTTTTTTTTGAAGGATTTTTTTTTTAATTTTTTAGTACTTTTCGAAAATAGCATGTAGGTAAATTTTCAAATTAATAAATGATAATGACATAAAATTATATTGATTTGATAAGATTTAATAAAGTTATTGAGCTAGATATTTTTTTTAAGCTTAAAAAATTTCACTAAAGGTGAATAGCAAAGAGTTAAGCTCACAAGAATCTCGAATGTACGCATCATAAGCCAATACAAACACCAAAAAGTTCTCTAATGTGGAATAGTAGAAATCTAAGGTCACAAAGAATATCTCGTGAAATCTTGTTACTTTTTAGTGGGTGCACATATACTACCAAATTGGCATCTAATACTTTCAATCCCTCCATTCATTCGAAAACCCTAAAATTTGAAGAGGTGTCTGCTCCTCTTCTAGCTTCTGAAAGTGCTAAACCGTCCCAATCCTTTTGGTCGTTCTTTATTTTTAGGGTTTTGAAGGTCATGTCAACTTTGGGCTATCGAATTCTAGAAGGCTATATGGTTGCAATGTTGGGCCTTTTGCTTGAGACCACTTGGGCCTGCCATTGACTGCCCTAAAAGCCCATTTGCATGAGTAGGAGAGGAAATGAAGGAGTTGCACGGTGGAAGTTATTAGGTTTCCTCCAATATTTTAAGTTGAAAATCTATTATGGCGAATGTTTAAAATATATATATATATATGATGTTAAAGTCCTTATAGATTTCAAAGTTTTAAATGAGCACAAAATTAATATATTCATATATAAAGTGGAAGTATGTAACTTTCCACTTAAGAAAAGGAACAACAAAATCTAATTACTTCTTATGAAAATATAAACTGGTTTTTAATTAATATGACAAATGCAATGAATATACTCAGACAATAGGATTAAATTAACTAATATACAAACCGAATTTTTCTTTCGAAGAGAGGGATTAAATTTATAAAAAAACTTATATTTCATGATAAGTGTGGGATTAAACCCTTATTAGAATAAAGTAAAATGTTCAACCACTCCTACTAAGAGGTGGTATGCAATATAAAAACCAATTAATTATTTGGTAAATTAACATACTAATTAAATTTATATTAAACACATCTACTAATTAAACTTAGTTTACAAATTTACATGTACAACAAGAGTTGTAAATTGTAATAGATGTAAGATTATCATATCATTAATTTGTCGTACTATCTAACTAACTTTTCTTTATTATTGTGCAATTAGTCACAGCATCAATCAATAATAAGGAAATCAATAAGAGTAATATTATTGGCATTTATATTTTTACTGTGAAAAATTGTTTGGTTATTAAGGTTTTTAAGTAATCATATTGATACATATATATATATATATATATATGTATAATTTTCACAACTTGGTTTTCTTTAGCCTCGACTATATATTATATAGCTTTAGGCTTGATCTATATTTCTCTGATAATGATCGAGCAAACATTTTTTTGAATAAATGCAATATGATATCTTGTATATATTAGTATAAAAACAAATAAATATACAGACACATAAAGTATTTGAAGGAAATAGAAATGATAGTGCATCTATGGTCAGAGATCATCAGAGGCAATGGTAGATCGGTTGTCTAAGCAATTTCATTATTTTTCACCTTATCCTTGTAGTTCTTTTTTCTTCTTTTGTTAGTTTAGCTAATCTTTAGAGAGTATGATCGGACATGCCTTCAGTAATATAAAATCTAAGTAGCTAATTGTTCTCTGAGTTGTATAGTCCCGATCTTTAAAAGAAAAACCAAAAAGAGAATATTATTTACTTTATATTCAATTTTATATAGAGATAATCTCACTTTTCCTCTTATAATTTGATGTAGTCAATAATTATTGTTTTATGGTTTTATGGAATCATATTTTATCCCCTATTATTACTCCCAACTGTTGTTACTGAATTGAATTAAATGAACAAAGTGTTTTCATAGTTTTATTTTTCCATGCTAATGATAATTTTTTTTTAATATTAATTTTAACCTTAAAGAGTTTCTTGAATATTTTTATATATTATAAAAATATTTAACCTATTTTATAAATCAATAAGAATGATATTAATAACCTTAAAAAATATTAGGGGCTGTAGACGTTGCGTTAAACTATAGGGGAAAAGTAGCTTTAACTAGCCTTTTATATAATTTGCTGCTTGACGCTGCTCGTGTTCTCTATCCAGCTGAAACTCACATTCTTTTTTCAATCAATGGCCAATCCGGCAGCTCGCTCACTCCCACTCAAAGACCGAGTGGCTATAGTCACTGGCTCGTCTCGCGGAATCGGCCTAGCCATAGCCACTCACCTTGCCGAACTTGGAGCCAAACTCGTCATCAACTACACCTCCAACTCGACTCGAGCCGATGCCGTAGCCGCTGAGATCAACTCCTCTGCTTCCCCTGACACCGGCCCGCGAGCCATCAGCGTCCAAGCCGATGTTTCCGACCCAGCCCAAGTCAAGTCTCTCTTTGACTCGGCTGAGCGGGCCTTTGGGTCACCCGTCCATGTCCTGGTTAACTCAGCTGGGGTGATTGATCCCAAGTACCCTTCACTACCCAACACTTGTTTGGAGGATTTTGATCGTGTTTTCAGGTAATGATGCGTTGACACAACACACAATTCACTTGCAGTGGTTTCCCTTTCGTGTTTGTTTTTATTTGGTTTCGTGTATGTTTGTGTGGTTAGTGTTATTATAGTCTATTGGAATTGTATGCGATGAGAATGACAAAGTACGGGTTGTAAATAATGGATACATGTTAACATACGAGTCGGTAGATCACTTGTGAATGTATTTAGTTGCGTGCGCCTGTGCAAATGCCCCTTTTTTTTTTCTAATACAAAAATACCGTAGGGGCTTATCGAGATCGATTATTGATTGTGCGATCTGGATAATTACTTCCATAACTGGAAGATGTCCTGAGGATGATAACTCCTACAAGATGAGCCTGACACCCCTTTTTTGTTTTTTAATAGAATAAGGTGGGTTCCAACCTTTTACCTCTTATAGTCAACCACCCTTACTTTTCTTACTAAAGGGATCGTGTATGGGCAAATATTTTAACCATGCCAATATATTATATTGTATTATATAACCTCGTATTGAGCTGACAAGTCCAACAAAGAATTGTTTACATCTTATAAACAACTTAATTGTGATTAATATATGACTTTTGTGAGGCAATTTATATGATCAAAGAGTTCAGTGAGTCAAATCTTTTTGATAACTTAGAATATACCTAATGAAACAAGTCAAATTTTTAATAGGCTGCTGGTATATATGTTGAAACATGTTTGCATTTAGATTTAGATTTTAATAGACATCATAAACAAATTCTGTTTGGTTGGCCCGATGATGAGAATGCTTGTGATAAAATCAGAGCATGGTGTTGTCATTGTAGTCCAAGAGTTGAGGAGTTTCTTCAAGCCTAGAGCATTTTGAAATCATGTTGAAATTGATAGTCCATCTGTGTCGAGCCAAGGTTGGTAATTGCTTAGAAACAAATAATCTAAAATTTTTAGTGATATAATTTAGTGGAATTGGTCATATGTTCTCTAATACTGTGTTCACACATAATAGTTGGGAAGTGCTTTCGAAAATGATTTGATTTTAAATATTCAAGAATTTAAGGAATCTTATTACTGTTTGATTAAAATATAAATGTATCCAACTAGATTCTATTTTTGTGAATGATCTTTGCTAGGAAGATTTTTGACATTTTATACAAGATTCTTGGACATCTATGACGAATTTTAAATAAAGGTCTCTTTAATGAGTACTTCAAAATATGAGATGAGATTTGTAATAATTTCATAATTTTCACATCATACCTATATTTTAGCAGAAAAGTAGGATTTGTCCAAATAGTCTATATGCAATATATAATTATGCAAGGTTCATCAAGTTTGTGGTTAGTTTATAAGGAGTTGCTATCTTGTTCACTCGTTGCTTCAGTGTAAACACACGAGGTGCATTCTTATGCTGCAAAGAGGCAGCAAACAGGCTAAAACATGGTGGCGGAGGCCGGATTATAATGATATCATCGTCATTGGTTGGCTCATTGAGGCCAGGATATGCAGCATATGCAGCATCGAAGGCTGCAGTGGAGACAATGGTGAAGATATTAGCAAAAGAGCTGAAGGGAACTGGTATAACAGCAAATTGTGTAGCGCCAGGGCCAATCGCAACAGACATGTTTTTTGATGGAAAGACGGAGGAGATGGTGAAGAAGGCGATTGCAGAATGCCCTCTCGGTCGGCTTGGCCAGGTTGAGGATGTGGCACCCGTGGTTGGGTTCTTGGCTACTGATGCCGGTGAATGGGTTAATGGGCAAGTAATTCGTGTTAATGGTGGTTATGTCTAAGAAAAGGCTTGTTTTTATGTTCTTATTATAACAAATAGCAGCATCTTCAAAACTTCTTACACTTTCATTATGGATTGTTGCATGATATCGGGAAAGGAAGGAATTAAGTACTTTGGTGTGGTCGAGGATTTTATTTTTTATTTTATATTTTGACATTACAAGTTCATATTACAATTGTCGGAACCACATTAATAGAACTTTACAGTACAGTCCGGTTCGGAATGTAACACTTATTTATACTCTACTTCCTAAGAATCAGGAAAGATGGACCCACCATAAGTGAGAAAATATCTCAGATCTTCTCATTTTTGTCTTCAATTTTTTTTTTTTCAAATGTTGATGACTGCCGATTATTTAGGTTGATTGTTAATGATTTTTTGTTGATGGGGTTGAACTGGTGATGATTTTGGGTTTATTATTGATGATTTTGTTGAAGATTATTTGGATGTTTGATGGAAGAAGGAAGAAAGATGTTGTTGGGTTCCAACAGGAGAGATTTAATCTCCAAATTAGATTTCCACCATCCATCAATCCAATATGGAGTTTTATATTGTTACTGTGAGAAATTGCTTGGTTAATATGGTTTTTAAGTAATAATATTTATATATATATATATATATATATAATTTTCACAACTTGGTTTTCTTAGGCCTTAACTATATATTACATAGCTTTAGGCTTGATCTATATTTCTCTTATAATGATCGAGCAATCATTTATTTGAGTAAATGCAATATGACATCTCGTATATATTAGTATAAAACAAATAAATATCCAAATACATAAAGTACTTTGAAGAAAGGGAAAGAGGTCGTGGCATTATAGTGAACCACAACCCATTCATATAAAAGTCATGAGTTCGACTCGTATAAGTCTTATTTATGTGGATGTTTTTTCCACGCATATAGGTTATTTCCTTCCATTTTCTGGAAGTTGATCCGTCAATACTCTAAGAAAAATGGTAGACGGGGCTGTGGAAGCTACATGTTCCTGCAAAAGTTAAGATTTTAGTTTGGAGGATGTTTTATAACGCGTTAACTGTTTGTGTGAATTTGCAGAGAAGAATGTTCGCAGTAAGTAGTGTTTGTCCAGCTTGTGCTTCTGAAGCAGAATCTGCGGTCCATTGCTTCATTGGATGCAAAAAACTTGAAATTCTGTGGCAGGTTTCGGGTCTTTGGCAACTGATCAAGGATAGATTAGAAACTAATATGGCCATTCTCCTGATGTGTCTAATTGTAAAGCTATCACCTGAGTTGTTTGAGGTTCACTCAATAGTCTTTTGGTGTATTCAGAATGACAGGAATGCTCAGGTTCATGGAAACGTCATTAGGCATCCTTGTGATCTGCATGGCTTTGCTGTTAACTATTTGGAGGAGTTTCATAAAGCCCATAATCTATCTATTGATGGTGTTACCTCTTTCTTGGCTGTCCCGTCCCTTAGTTCTTCATGGATTCCTCCTGCCATGGGTCTGAAAATGAACACGGATGCTGCTATTCGGGTAGGTGAGAATCATGTTGGATTAGGGGGAGTCCTTCGAGATCCTTCTGGTTCTATTCTTTTTTGTTGGGCACTCAAATTTGCGGGAAATTTTTCTGCTGCTTTGGGAGAATTGCTCGTTATAAGAGAAGGTCTATGGATTGTTTGTCAGGCTGGCTTCATGATTTCATGGATTGAATCAAATGCTCTGAATTCAATCCGAGCTATTCAACACCGTAATTTCTTTTCTTATGATTTCTTGTAGTAGATGATATTAGAAATTTGTTATTGTCTGTGGGAAATGGTTCTTGTCAGCCCATTCTCTTGTTTCCTCAACTGATACCTATCATTTTGATGGGATTTGGATTGATTGTTGTCTTTATTTGTTTCAAATGACGTAATAATTGATATGTTTGAATGAGACTTCCACTTTTGTTAGAAAGAAAAAATCTAAGCATCTAACTGTTCTCCCAGTTGTACAGTCCCCGTCTCAAACAAAAAAATCTAGCTATCTAATTGTTCTCTCAGTTGTAAAGTCCCCGTCTTTGTTTTTTTTTTCTTAAAAAAAAAAAAAAAAAATCATTTGCTTTATGTTCTATTTTATATAGTATGTTGCTTGACACTACTCGTATTTTCTCTCCAACCGAAACTCAGTGTTTTAATCGATGGCCAATCCAGCAGCTCACTCACTCCCACTCAAAGACCGAGTGGCTATAGTCACTGGCTCGTCTCGCGGAATCGGCCGAGCCATAGCCACTCACCTTGCCCAACTGGGAGCCAAAGTCGTCATCAACTACACCTCCAACTCGACTCAAGCCGATGTCGTAGCCGCCGAGATCAACTCCTCTGCTTCCCCTAACACCGGCCCGCAAGCCATCAGCGTCCAAGCCGATGTTTCCGACCCAGCCCAAGTCAAGTCTCTTTTTGACTCGGCTGAGCGGGCCTTTGAGTCTCCCGTTCACGTCCTGGTTAACTCAGCTGGGGTGATTGATCCCAAATACCCTTCACTACCCAACACTTGTTTGGAGGATTTTGATCGTATTCTCAGGTAATGATGCGTTGACACAACACACAAGAATTGGTTTCCCTTTCGTGTTTGTTTCTATTTTGGTTTCGTGTAAAAACGTCAACTCTATGTTTGTGTGGTTAGTGTTGTTTTAGGCTATTTGGAATTGTATGCGATAAAAAATAACAAGGCGGGGTTGTAAATAAATGGATACATGTTAACATACGAGTGGGTAGATCACTTTTGAATGTGTTTGGATGTGTGTGCGTGTGCAAATGCTTTAACCGTGACATTATATTATATTATATAACCTAAAAGTCCAACAAAGAATTGTTTACATCTTGTAAACAACTTAATTGTGATTAATGTATGGCTTATTATTGTTATTATCATTATTTTATTATTTTGACATTAAAGTACATGTTATACAACTACGGGACCTTTAGATATGAGACCCTAGGGTATAGTTCTGATTTCTGCTCCATAATAGGTGAAAGAGAACTGTCCACATATGGTAGGAAAATTGTTGACATATTAGTGAGATATTTATAAGAGACTGTCCACATTTATAGGTTATTTGTGAAATTACCTACACTTGTGGGCTATTTCGGAGATTGTTCATACTGTGGGCAAGAGGTACTCAAATCCAGCCTCGTGCTTGAAGGAGCGAAGCTGGGTGCAACTCTACTTAGGAGTAATTAATGTATGGCTTTTGTGAGGCAATTTATATGATCAAAGTTCAGTGGGTCAAATCGTTTTGATAACTTAGAATATACGTAATGAAACAAGTCAAATCTTTTAATAGGCTGCTGGTATATATGTTGAAACATGTTTGCATTTAGATTTAGATTTTAATAGACATCATAAACAAATTCTGTTTGTTTGGCTGTTGATGAGAATGCTTGTGATAAAATCAGAGTATGGTGTTGTCATTGTAGTCCAAGAGAGCCTAGAGCTTTTGGAAATCATGATGAGATTGATAGTCCATCAGTATCAAGCCAAGGTTGGTAATTACTTAGAAATTAATAATAAAAAATTTTTAGTCATATAATTTGGTGGAATTGGTTATGCATATGGTTCTCTAATATTGTGTTGACACATAATAGTTGGTAAGTACTTTCGAAAATTATTTGACTTTAAATATTCAAGAATTTAGGAATCTTATGACTCTTTGATTAAAATATGGACATCTATCCTACTACATTTGTGAATTACCTTTGCTAGGAAAATTTTTGGCATATTATAAGAGATTCTCGAATATCTCTGATAAATTTGAAAAAAATAAATGTCTCTTTAACGAGTATTTAAGAATGTGAGAAGAGATTTGTAATAATTTCATAATCTTCGCATCATATAGTTTGGCGCAGAAGTAGGATTTGTCCAATATTCTATATGCTGTACAATATATAATTATGCAAGATTCATAAAGTTTGTGGTTAGTTTCTAAGGAGTTGCTATCTTGTTCACTCGTTGCTTCAGTGTAAACACAAGGGGTGCATTCTTATGCTGCAAAGAGGCAGCAAACAGGCTAAAACATGGTGGGGGAGGCCGGATTATAATGATAACCTCGTCAATAGTTGAATCATTGAAGCCAGGATATTCAGCATATGCAGCATCGAAGGCTGCAGTGGAGGCAATGGTGAAGATATTTGCAAAAGAGCTGAAGGGAACTGGTATAACAGCAAATTGTGTAGCACCAGGGCCAATCGCAACAGACATGTTTTTTAATGGAAAGCCGGAGGAGACGGTGAAGAAGGTGATTGCAGAATGCCCGTTTGGTCGGCTTGGCCAGCCTGAGGATGTGGCACACGTTGTTGGGTTCTTGGCTACTGATGCCGGTGAATGGGTTAATGGGCAAGTCATTGGTGTTAATGGTGGTTGTGTCTAAGAAGAGGCTTGCTTGTTTAAGTTATTATTATAACAAATAGCAGCATCTTCAAAACTTCTTACACTTTCATTATGGATTGTTGCATGGTATCTGTAAAGGAAGGAACTTAAGTACTTTTGTGTGATCAAAGGTTGGTGTACATAATGTTACACCAGAATAAAACATTTATATGAATATGAGCCAGAGACTGCTGGTTCATGTCCTATTTAACTTAGTTGTTCTCATCAATCGTGTGTGTGTGTGTGTGTATAAGTTGTGCTGATCATCGCACATTTACACAAGTGAACATGTATTTGTCTCTACCTAGAAGCCTAGAACAAAGAAAATATTTTCCTTGAAAATTGCATGAAATGTTCTTTTGAAATAGTTTGTGATGAATTATCAATAGATATTACCTTCTTCATTATGGTATTTTAAGTTTGGATAATCTGTAAAAGAAGTTCAAACTACAACATGTTCCTGGCCATTGAATATTTTCTTCCAAGTATATACAGAACACGAATTGCCTATAAATTTGTTAAATTTATCAAAACTTATTTTATGGTATATTTCTTCAAATCATTTGTATTTAACAATTTAAGAGAGACAAATTAATTTTGTAATAAAGTAAGCAAGATAGAATTTAAATGATTGATCATCCACAAAACTTGAACATTCTTTTCCACAAAAGTCCAACAGCAATCAATCTCATGCGCAAGTAAAAATTGATTCAAGTGCATTTGATTGGAGTGGATGGACCCTGTCATCAGCCTTAACAGATATCTTCTTCTGCTGCAATTCCTGTAAAGCGAAAAATAAAAGATGAGATTTGCACATTCTGCAAGAAGTCCACGCCAAGCAGATGAAAAGAGACTGGAGGGATTCAGTAGTATCTAAACACTATTTCATATTCTAAGCATTTAATACACATCAATTTGTCCCAATTACTAAAGGGGCAATGGCAAATGTATACTTTTGGGGTGCTTTCAGAAGACTTGAGCACCAGGAATGAGAACCATTGATGCAATATGTACGAAGCATGTAAATGTATTAAAACTTGGAATGAATTGTCAGGAGTCTGAAGAAGGCTTTGCAAGATATTGACGCCATTCTTCGGGGGTTCCCTTTCTTATCGTAAGCATTCTTATCGCTGCACTTGTAAGGGGTATGGCAAGTATGTCATAGTCTTTTGGTGCCTACAAGAAAAGGGGCATAAATCCTATTTTCAGAAAAACATTTTCCGTAACGCACTATGTTTTAGCAGTGTAAATCAATAGCATAAGTTGTTCCGATACTCGTCCACACTTGGAAGACAATGCACAGTTATGTTATTTAGTGACAAAAACAACTTGGTGAAGGAATCTAATTAATACCTTGGGGACTTTAATGAGCTTCATATTTGCTTCTTCCGGAGTTTTTTGACCTTTCTTTGAGTTGCATTTGGCGCAAGCCGCAACCTATTCGAAGAATAAATCAGCAGAAAATGTAAAAAATTGGCAAATAATGTTTTAAGTCTATCGTAGTAAAATATCATTCATTAGCAAGCAAACTGATTACCATGCTTCCCACATCAAAATATATACATATAAATCCGTGAGAAATATTAATGACATTGTTGTGTCGTGCATCATTGTCATATCATACGGTATGTAACACTAATTTATATTGTTGTACTTGTTCATTGGAGTTCTCAGTTTTCCCTCTTCTTGGTTTTCAAATTTCACGTATAGGTGGCATTTTAATTTAAGGCAATTTATCACACCTACATATTTTCTGTATGTACAAATAAGCTGGTGGAGATAACAAATGGTTTTAAATATGACTGATTGTGTGTTGGTTCATCAAGAGTTACAATTGGTCAGATATTAAGTCATGTCCACAAAAGAAACAGGGTGGCAGGAATCGAAAAAGTTCTGTAACAAAACTTAACATTCCACATACCTGAGGCAGTGGGAATAATAAGCAAGAAGAGTGTTATGGGCATAATTATAGCAACAAGAGTTGGCACTCTACTTGACTGAATAGAGCCTTACCAAAGTAAATTTTCCTAAGAAAAGGCATGTCATAATGTTGCATGTCCTGAGTTTCAATTTCCCTAGAATTTGTTCACATAAAAAAATCTGATCCCCTCTTGTTCCCAAATGATCTTCGACAAAATATGAAACAATGTTCACTATACAAAGAGTTTGAAAATGTTAGTAATTATCAAACTCAAAAAACTTAAGCTGGTAGAAAAAAAGCCCAACTAATAAAGACTCTCTCACACATTCCCTCACGTGCCAGACTCTTGAGACAAATTAAGTTCTCATACTATGTTAGTAACCAACAAATTCAAAGCTTAAACTGATAGGAAGAGTTCAACTAATGATACAATATTCTCTAATAGAAAAGGTTTGTCATTATAAGCATTGGATGCACCTTAACAAGTTTTAGTTTAATATATATCTTAAAAATTTTGTTGTACCAGATTCTCCCATTTCCATTCTCCTCCTCGTGCAGAAGGCACAACATGATCAATAGTCAAGTTCTCGCGTGAAGAACAATACCTATAAACAAGGGAGACTAGGTTAGTACATAGCTCTAAATTAGATAAAACCCTCTCTAAGAATAGGATCAAATCCACTCAAAGAATATGCAACAACGATAATATAAACAGATAGTTTTAACATATACTTCGCTAGAAATAAGGGGTGACAGAAAAAATAGTATGACAATACGTAAATATTAAACTGAGCTTCTAAAGTTGTAAAGTAAGAAAGTCATGCATGCACAGGCAGCGAGTAGCATGCATTCATATGATCCGAGTCAAATGAATACATGACTAGTATGATGTCTATAGTGCAAAATGGCATGCATATGATCAACACAATACATACAAATATAAATAGGTCTATACTCATCTATGGTAGTTTTCATCCTCAGATTTGCCACTCTTGAACAGAAAAAGAAATTTTAGAGTTCAAAACTAGAGTTGACACATTCCAGTTGAAATCAAATCCAAATAATTTCTCTAAAATGTTATTTTAAAATTTAAACCTTGTCTTCACTATTTTCTCCGAATACTTTCTCTAATATTACAATTCACATGTGAAACTGCTCGGCCGCATCAACAAATAACCAACAAATTAGCAAAGCTTTGTTTTATGCACCGATTACCACACAAGAGTATGCATTACACTGCAAAAAAATTAACAACAGAAGCAGTGAAAGCAATCTGTCTCTGCAAATAGACAGCATCTCATCTTCATCATGACATATATGCTGCATTTGCCTGACATCATGACCAAGATATTCAAAACATAATGGAATTTCTGAACCCTGACATAGTCAAGACAATGATTTCTTTGAATATTCAAATTACTGAAATAATTTGAACGCCATTGACACAATGTATTTTGACCATAATTGAAACAACTTTCCATGATTTTGTCCCCAGCCTACATTTACCAACAGAAGAGAACAGGAGGAAAAAAAAAAAAAAAAACACAAATGACAGAACCACAATGGTTGAAACAAAAGTAATAGGCACCCTAAGTTTGAGAGAGAGAATAATCAAATCGAACACAGTCCATTCCTTGATTGTTAATACCTCCAAAAACATATCATATTGTTAATCAAATTAATCAAATTTAGAGCTTACAGTAAACAACCACTTAATTTAACTAAGCTCATGAAAGCACAATGTAATGTTACATGGGGTATTGGGGTTTACTTATTGAAGCAACAAGCAGTGAGTTCAATTTAATGAAAGAGTACTCACTGACAAGTGTAGTTGTCCCGATATAGTAAATTTTTTCGACTAAGGTTACTTTTGATTCTTCTTCTCTTTACAACCTGAAGTAAATGTGGAACCTGGTGGCAGGAAAGCATAAGGTCATTTGAAGCAATGTACAACATGAATAAAAACATCCAGAAATTTAAGTTAGAAAGGGAGGAAAAGCGTTTAGCCAAAAAAAATAAAGGTCAGAAAGAATAAATATGATATTAGAATTTCAAGGAAAAGGTAAGACTAAGTTCTAAACTGTAAATACTCCCTAATCATGTACCCTTAACACTGCTGGTATGTAGAAAGATCCACTTGGGGAGTTCACAGTGACATCGTAATATTCTAGAACATCAGCCTGGGTCAAAGCAAGGTCAAGAACGTAAATAAATGAGCTTTCTTGTAATGAATGTTCTCTTGTGTGTGTGTGCATGTAAGTTTGCAGATGAAGAAACCTATATGTGTTGGTGACCTGGTGTGTCTAAGTAGATTCTAGAGATAATTTCTGACACATACTATGATACATCCAGTGATGTGCTAAAAATGGACAGATATGCCTTTAACATTTTCAACGCATTCTTTTTTTCTGATACAAGATTTTCCTCATCTTCTAATAAAGCCAGCCAAGATGAAGTGCATGGCAGCAACTATAACTGTCCAAATATCTAAAAATGAACAATTGAGCTGCAGTCAAACCTTCTCCATAAACTCCAAACAGATAGCACGCTTCCAGCAGACAACATTGACTGGCCTGGAGAAGCAAGCAATCATCAGATCCACAAACAAAGGGATAACTCTGCAAATCTTTCTTAAATACAGTTCAAATAGAAAAGGAGATAACTACAGCATTTGAGCTCTGATGGATTGCCATATATAAGCACACCAAAAAAATCAAACACCAAAGAAGAATTTTGCTTCCTTTTCATCTTTCTACATTATTTTACTTTACTATATAAAAATAATAACAGAAATATGAACAGAACCATCACACCCGCAAAAAGGGAAAGTAATTGACTTATACAGACATGAAGAATAGATTCAGTTCTCATTACATTTGATACACAACTGTAACAACATCAGAACTACTTGAGTCAATAAGGAGTAAAGACACAAGCCACTGAAATTTGTCAGTGGGCGGCAGGGCCTTTCTTGAAACAACTAATTAGTACGCGGTTTAAGAGCAGAGCCTGAGTAAGCATTTTATGAATTTGTTAGACAATGAGTGCCTAAATAATGTAACTGGTAAGGAATATCTCATCGGTTACCATATTGCATAGCCAAATCAAATGTCTCTATGACTTGTATATTGAGACCATGCCATTGTGTCATCACTTTTATAGCAATTCTAGAATAACTAAATCAAAGCCTACTACTTTTAAAGCCCCTTATCAACCTACCGCTTCTGCACCAATATTGTACTAATAGATAAAATCACATAAATACATTTAAATTTTACGGACAAACAGATTGTGCTATGTATATACTATATAGTGAAATGAAGCTGCAGTGGTTTTCTGTCCACAGTGCAAAAGGTTAGTAGTTAGGACCCCAGTAAGTCACACCCTCTTGTTAATTTGTTTATCTTATGGGAGTAGATGGTTTTAGGTGATGGTAATATTGAATTGTGTTAGTCTCCTCAAATTAAATCTCCTTATTTTAGTTTTAGTGAGACACTATTAGCATATGAATAATTCTTCTCTAAGCAAAATCCACTTCTGCCTGATCTTCAACCAATTCTAACAAGCTGCGCTCAACGAGATGGAAAATGATAGAGCTCTTAGAAGTTTTATACCACTGAATAAAATTTCTTTCAGGTTTAGATTATCTTTATGTTTGTCTACAAACTAGGACTATCTGGAAAAAGAACCCTAACATCTGCTTTAGGATCTCGACGGGAAAGTTTGCATCTAACTCAAACAAATGAACAATTGAACTGATGATGACAGCCATGTTGGCCCCAGTTTTGAAACAAGCAAATCCTAGTGAAGATATAAGACCTGGTGTTCAGATGTGGAAGCCTAACACCCTTTTTAATGTTTTGAACACCAACCATTACATCCACTAGAATTCGGTAGTTTTGCAACTTGAGGCTGTTGTTACATGCCCATATATGATCTAACATGACTGACTGGCACTAGTCAATTTGCTGCTCTTTCCATATATTAGGCTGTAGGGTTCTTAACACAGAAAAAGAAAGAAATATGAGATAGATTTTGGAAACTAATCTTTTCTTCAAATTATCTCATCAGAACTAGACCATATATTATAGTGTTTCACAATGCCCTATATGAGGAAACCGAATTAAAACAGAAACCAGGACAATAAAAGAAAAAACAAAGCCAAATAAATACAATTCATAAGATTCCTAAAATTGGCTACACAGTCCATATAAAATTGATTGTGCTAACAAAATATTCTTCAGCCTACAAGCATTACTTCACAAACTTCAGTGGCTGGATTCAATCCATCTTGCCCACCATAGTGCTTATCAAGGATTTGATCCTAGACTTCAAATACCGAAAAGACAATTTCATGTATCATCTAACTTCTAACACATCATTTAACAGAAACATGAGACTTCAAACAAACTTCACAAGCATCCACTTCACCACAAAATCTAGTCATTTCTGGTGTTGGTAAGCTTTAAAGTAGTTCATGGTTCAAAATAATTGCTGGGAAAACGCATTCTCCTAAACACATTCAACATCATCAGCCACACATGTCACTAATACCCAGAATCCAATTAAAATCAAAACTTTCAACACTAAATAAAGCCACAAAAGTTAAAGCAATAACCAAATCAAAATTAAACAAAAACCCATATCCTAAATCAAGCAACTTGTCAACTAACAACAAACAAACATAAAGACAACCAAAACAATATGAAAAACATAAGAGTAATAATACTTACCTATAAGAAATGTCCAAAACAAGGCCTCTAAAACAAGCCAAATCATCAGTCTCCAACTCACTATCATACTCTTCATCACCATCATCAAAAACACCCTCGCCACTCACATTAAGACTTGCCTCCACATTGAGCTGGCTCCATTTCTTCTTGTTCAAAGAAGAGTACACTTTTGTTTTGGACCCAACAAACCTGAACTTCCTCTTGTGAACTTGGTTTGATCTCAAACCACCAACACCAATACCACCAACAAGCTTGTAGTGAGAAGGATCTCTACATTCCACACCATCACCATTGAAAAGCAACTTTATACGACCATGTGCAGCAAATTGAGCCATCAATCAAGCAACTCTATATATGTATATATGATTTCAGTTTCAGTTCAAGTTCTCAACCAAGTTGTTGAAGTGGGGTTGTGCCAGATACTTGTTCACAAGCTTTTAAAGTAGTTTGAAGAGAGAAAACAGAACAAGAAACTAGAAATTGTTGTTGAGAAGTGGAAGAAACAAACACAAAAAACACAACCAGTTACACGTAAAAAACCGTTACCACACATTTTAAACATATGCTTTTAGAATATCTTCTGTCAGTGTTGTCTAAATGACACTTTTGCCATCTCTTTATTTTCCTCGCGTTGCTCAGGGATGATGATGATATTTATAGATAGAAACATTTGGTACGGAACTAAAAGTGTAAAACAATTTAATAAGGTTCAAAAAAATTAATAATCTAAAAATATATATATTAATAATTAAAGGATATATTTTTTCTCACTTTTTGTGACTCATAGCCTCATTATTGAAATTTGATATAAATAAAAAAAACCGAGTACAATCACAATTTAGAGTTTATTATCCCTTGTTCGTTGAAAAACCAACTACTTATAGTTTAAAAAAGACAAAAAAGAATTTCAATATGTAGCGTGACACTTGGACTAACTATCACAATTTTATATAGACAAGATTTTAGTAAATAGCAAAAAAAAAGTTAGAGTTTAGAAAATAAAATCAAAAAATTTAATTTAATTTTTTTTAGCGTTCCCACCAACTATTGAGTTCTCGCATACTGTTGTTCCTACGCGAACTAACATTAGAATGCACCACATTAGAATGCATAACAAAGAACAAACCTGGTTACGGAAAATGGAAGAAAGTTTGTTTCTTGCAATAAAATTGGTACAAAGTTGTGGAAAGGTAAAATCAGTCTGTAACCTTTAGTTCACAAGAACTTAATGATGAAATGTCCACGTCCTTCACAGTATGTCCTTCCGTATAAGTGATTAATTACTCAAAGTTGCAAAATGATTGAATATGTAGCATAAAAGTACATTTTGATCTATGAAATAAACAAAAAATTTACTTATATAATTTCAAAATATCGGCAGCTACATCTTGTAAGAATAGACATAATATTTTAATTTTTCAATAGTGCACTAAAGAAGCAGATTCCCTTTTAACTCAGGTTGTTGTATGTCTGCACTCAAGAAGTAAATCCGACTCTATAAGTTATTTCCCAACATGATTTCAAAATATTCGTATGTTTTTGAAAAATTTTTCTTGAAAGCCGTATAGCAAATAGAATCTGCTTAAAAAATTCTGCGAAATAGTAAAAGTTAATTTGAACATTGTCTTTATTTTCTCTTTTGTATCTAAAGAGATTTTGATTTAATTAATATTGAGTAACAATATGTTTCCTATAACCTTGTTTTTGAATCGTTGAGCAAGCATTCAATCATAAAAAAATAGAATACATCCATGAAAGCACATATCAAATCCATGAAAACATCATAAGCCAAATCCTCCACACTACATTCAAACCAATCTTTAGCTTCCAGAATCCACATAGCAAACACCACGAATTGTTGACATCGACCTTATTACCCCCAAGTAATTAGAACCGGATGAAGATTTTGTTATCATCAACCAATTCTTAATGCATCCCCAAAATTATCCCCCAGAGGAATTAGGCAACTCCAACTGCAAAAGTTTATTATTCTCTTGTAAACTGATACAACTTCTTGTTTCACTTTCATCTTCCTTAAGACTGTACAAATTTTTGACATATTAATGTACAAGTCTCGTATAAATTAGTTTATTTATTATTTTTCAATTTTAAATAAGTGCCATCAAGAATACTGTTAAATAAACGTTCTACTGATGAGATTCGATGTAAATAGATTCAATGTAAAACTGCACAACTTTTCTACGGGGGTTAACTTGAAATATGGTTTCTAATGGACTGAGAATAAACACATATCTGATATTAATTAATATTGTTAGAAAGTGAAGGCTGTTGAAGACAAAACTGTGCTTGGTATGCAATTGGTGGTGCGGTGCAACGGCAGCCACCCTCTTGGATGTTGCTCCTCTTAAGGTTGGTCTAAGGTTCAAACTGCATCTGCCCACTTTGGTTTGTAGGCGATTTTCCCATGTCATGTGAGTTAGTGTCTGTTCTAATTTTGGGAACCTAAATTCGGACCGTGTCTGAGTATCCTAAATTGGGAAAATCCGGTAACGATGAATGTATGAGGTAATATGTATCATGTCACCAAAAAAACAAAAAAGGTGTGCTTGGTACATCAGTCAAGGGGAAACGAAATAATATCCTCCATATATATGGTTCATCAATACAAAATATTACTGTGACAATAATAAACAAAGTTTCAGAAAACAAAACTTACAAGCTTTGTAAATAATAACAACACTATAGTTAAGGTTTAAACTAGCTAATATACCACCACAATGGTGCAGTTAACCAAATAGGGGTCCTCTTCTTTTTCTTGCCATGATATATAAACTTCTGTGATCCTTCATTATTGAGTCTGAAAATCCCCCAATCTTCGGTGTCTTCATTAAAAGGGAGTATATTTTCGCTATCCGAACAGTCAATGATGCCAGAGCCATAGGTGAAATAGACACAGTTGCCCTCCACGTCCAATTTCTCGGCTGAATAACATCTTGAACAATTCCTGCCCAAGAACAAAACATAGTCTTCTAAACTATCCAATTTCACCCACTTCCTTTTATCCAAGTCCAACCGGAACGTCTTAAAATCATAAGTCTCTTTAAAATTATTCCTTGAAAACCGTAACACAAGTAAAATCCCACCACAGAACTCCACCAAATAGCGAAAGATTTGAACGTTATAATCATCTTGTCTAGGTATATCCGAAGACATTTCGACTTCGTAAAACTGTGTGTCAAACTGTTTCTTACGATCTTGTGTTTGAAGAGTCGAGTGAACATCTTTAGCATTGAAGACTCGAATATTATATTTCCTCGTTAAAAGGTAGAAATAGCCATTCGAGCAAATCAAATCCATATGTTTATCTTCATCAATATTCTTCACAAAACTTATACTCCAATCTTTAACTTTGGGAATCCATGCAGCGAATATAGAGGATTGATAACGAAATGACATATAAACACAATTTTCCCTACCGGGAGTCCCAGAAAACACCACCTTTGAATTAAATGAACTACATATACTAGGTAGAACAACCTCAGACCCCAAGAATGTGTTCAGCAGTGACACCCTTTGTTCACTAAGGCTCTTAGGAGTCATAAGTTTGACCATGATCAACCAATCATTGATGGATCCCCAAAAAATTCCACCAGAAGAATTAGGCAACACCAACTCCCATTCTTCGTCATTCTCTAGTACACTGATACAAATTGTTTCACCTGCTTCATTTTCATTTTCATTTTCACTTTCACTTTCACTCTCGCTATCGCTTTCCAGAGGCAACACAAGCCATGGAAATCCACATGATGGATTGAAACGGAGTGTTTCAAGCTGATAACTTTTCCAGAGCTTGCAAACAAGAGTGAAAAAAAAGTGATCATACAGAGGTAGTTTGTCTGAGATTAGTGTGACAACACCTTCGGGGAGTCTTGTCCAATCTCGATCATGCTGATCACCGTCTTCCTCATCCTTGCGCTGCTTGACGCTTCTGATGTCCTCCATAACTACAACAACAATGTTGAAATTTTCATGTCAAGTTAACGTATCCAAAACCCTAATGGAAAAAAAGACGGCAAGCTTGGATTGATAAAGGTTATCAAGAATAAAAAAAACTGGGTCGAGAAAAGAGAGTACGTACCTTTTGACTTGAATATTTGTTGTGTTGGTAGCGACTGGTGAACGGCAGAATTATCTTGTGATTTTTCTTAGGGTTTACTAAATAGTCGTCGTATGGATTTATACACAGTTCCTTTTAATGGTTTTGTTAGATTTTTATGATTTAGTGAAAAAATGAAGTGAAAATTATCATAAATGACCTAAAAATAGTGAAAACTAAATTTTTACCCAAATAAAAGTTATTAATTTTCAGTGTTAAACAAGAAGTCGAAAACTTATATTTTTTAGTCCCCTTTTAGCTCTTGAAACATTTCTCAAAATATTACATCTAGATGAAATGTTTGTAAAGGAAAACACTTTATATTTTTATCGTATAAAAAGACTAAGCTTTAGAAAGTACTTGTCTAGAAGCGCTGCATGCTAATACTTAACAAATTGACATACCATGTTATGAAAATTTGAATGAAATTTCAATTTTTGCAAGTTGCAAGAAAGTTCATACAAAGTTGTGAAAAATTAAAAGAAAAAATCTGAAAGACCTCCTAAAAATAAAATTATTATTAGAAAACACCATCTTGTGGAAAGCATATCCAAAAAACTCTCACACATTAGCCCAGAAGGGGTTTCTATCCAAAAAGTAGATAATTTTGTCAGAAAATCTGAAAAAGACAAAATTGTCTTCACTATATTATATTAACAAGTTAAAAAATATTAAAAATTAAAAAAAAATACAACCTGAAATAATTAAAATTTGAAAATTTAGACAATAATAAATAATTAAATTTAAATAATAATAATAACTATAACAAATAAATATAATAAATTAAAAATTAATTAGATTAAATTAAATTAATCATTAGTACTTAAAACAATAAAAAATAAAAAAATGAAGGTGGTAATCTCAACTATGATCACTGTTCATGAAGACAAATGAATGGTGGAGATCCCAAATTTTTTTATAAAAAACATTAAAATTGAAAATTAAAAAAATAAGTTATTTAGTGTTCATCACAATTCATCGCCACCTCCAAACCAACACCACATATATAGTTGTTCATCATCATCCATCATAGGTGTTCAACACCCATCACCTACACCACCAAAAATTAAATCATCATCATCACCATTCATCATACACAACAATCATGAAATTGAATTAATTAAATTAAATTAATTAGGTATTTAATTATTAAAAACAATTATAATTAAAAAATCATTAAATAAAAAATTAAAAAACTAATTATTATTTAATAGTTAAAAAATATATATATCGCCACTAACAAAACCATCAATTTTAACCTTAAATCAGTAACGGATTTCAAACCAATAATTGTAGGGGTTTTTTAGGCATTATTTGCGAAACCAGTGGTGATTTGATAATATTTGCATTTTAGGGGCCTTTTCGATAATATCCCACAACTGAAATCTGCCCATTACATTAACTTAATCATGTAATGGCCATGTCGGCATGTCCTTCACTTCTATGCCCTTCTACGGTTTGACTAAGTTAATAATTACTCAATTTGGGAAATTACTGAAAATGTAAAATAAAAGTACATGTTTGATCTATATAGTAAATAAAAATGTTTTTGTACTAATTCAAGATATCAATATTTACATTTTTTTTTTTCATAATTAACATTTTATAGATTAGAGAACTATCGGATCTGCTAAAATAAATCAATGATAGCACAATCCGGATGATTACTTCTTATGTCTTCATGTCAAAGGACTGTTAGAACCTACTGAGATAGATCACTAATAGTGTTGTCCAAATAATTACTCTCGTATTAGAAGAGATGACTACTCCTACCAAAAGAAGACTCACACCTACACATTGTGTTTTAAAGAAAAATTATGAGACTTAAACTTTTAACCCTAAGAGGTACTCAACACTACGATTAAGAGGTGGTGTGGTCAATATTTACTTTTTTAAGAATAATATATTTTTCATTTTTTGATTAATAATTACTACCTTAAAGGAAGCTTATCCCCTTTAAATAAGGTAGTTATGCATCTCTTCATCCTCTCAAGTAGTGTAGTTTGAGTTTCACTACATATAATTAGCAAGCATGCATGAGGAGTTTTCTCTTTTTATTGTGAGAATACATGAATTCCAATTATTGATGTGGATATCTGAATTAGTAGCATTTTTTTATATATGTATGTATAACTTATGAATTAGTAGTATTCCAATTATTGATATAGATATTTGAATTTATTATTGCTTACTGTCTTATAATTTAACACAGTGTATCATTTATTATTGTAAGTATATAACGAACCTACATTGACTAGGGATCTTTCGATAATGAAGATGATGTACTTGAATTCGTTTGTTCGAATGATGAACGAACCCAACCCAATTAGGTTCCAAAAATCATAATCAACGATCAACGATCTAGCATACCCATTCAGATTGTGGTTCGATCTCCATGGTCGACGATCAACATTAGTCATGGAGATTTTTTTTTTTATAATATTTATTAAAATTATTCTACACCACTGATGGAGATCCATCAATGGTGCAAATTTAACAATATTTAAAAAAAAAATTAATTTTTTGATGATTTTTTATTTATTAAAAAAAACAAATCTTCACCATTGATGAATGATGAATCTCCATCAACGATGAAGATCAACCACAAATTTTTCCTTACTTTTTACTTTTTAATAAGTATAATTTTTAGTGTGAAGAATTCCAAAAAGAAAGGCAAAATAATACTTCTAACTTGTTTAAAAACTGTTAAGGATAAAAACATCATTTCATAATTTTCATCATTATCAAACATTATAACCCCAGTCAAAGGAACCAAATTGATGGATTTATAAAATTTTAAGGACCATTGCAAGCTGTTAGTGAAAACAAATTTTAAAAATTCATAGATTCTAAAAATGTAGAGACTAAAATACAGTTTTCCCTGACCAGTTTCATTCCATTGACATTAACAAACATTTTAGACACCAATGAGCACTCAAGAGGCATTTTGAACAAAATGATTTGTCACATGACAAGACCTAGAGTTGCAAAAGTACCAGTCTCCAAGGCAGCAGAAAAGAACACTTCATAAGTTAAACATAACAAGTTTTGAAAATTGGAAGAAATTCTGTTCCTTGAAACAAGGCTGGTACAAAATTGATAGAGAGTTGTTATTACTAAAACCAGTCCAAAACATCAGTTGATAATTAATTTAATCAACTCTATGCCCTTCCATCTCAAAACCAAATGATTAATTACAGAGGATATTTGAAAGTTCACAGTGTCCAGACACTGGAAGGATACAAGAACAGGACCAAAGGTAGAAAGACCCTAACGACAAGTCCACAGCCTAATAGCTCATTGCTTCACATATTCACACTTAAATTCCCCCCTCCTTCAACACCACCCCAGAAACAAGAGCTTTGATACTCATGACATTCCACAACAGAGTTGAAGCCCCCCTTATTCAAATGCATATCATCATTAAATCTGCAATCGATACAATAACCAAACAGACTTCAGTGAAGATATCAACATAGCAGTTCTAGTACCAATAATGTAATCTTATGCAAAAAAGAAAAAGAAAAGCAACCAAAAGGTCCATTCCTTAACAAGGAAACAAAAAATTCCATGATTGGGGGTTTTTGTTCTTTCTCTTTCGGATAGACAGTGTTGCCTATGATAGATAATAGAGCACTAAGGCAAAGCAGTTATATAGAGAGAGATTCAACTGATGCCATACCACTGTTGGACCTTCCTGAACTCTGTAAGGACAGGGTATATGTTCTCAAAAGCTGTGTAGGTTTCATCTCTGACCTATAAGAAATCAAAAACAGAAAATTGTCTTCGTTGGTCAGCAATGATCAAACATCAGACATCAAATAGAGCAAATAAACAAGGATAGTCAAAAAGCACCTTAGCTCCCGTGATAACAATTTTTCCAGAAACAAAAATGAGGAGCACAATTTTTGGCTGTTTCATGCGATATATCAGGCCAGGAAAGAGTTCTGGTTCATACTGCATCAGCAAATAAGGCATATGTCCACAAACTTATTAGATAAACAGCAAGCAGTGTACAGCAATGATCAACAATCAGCCTGATATTCAGAACTATACAAGACAATGGCACAAGATACAAAATCATATAGAGACAATAAGTTAAATGACCACAAATATGCGTATCTCTTACATTAACTACTCTCAGATTAAGAAGACAGACTAGAAAGAAACTGGTTCGATTTAAACACAAACCCAAAAATGGTTGTCCTTAATGGACTGCATTACAGAGACTAAATTTTAACAAAGAAGAACCACTTACACTTGAGAAAGCACCATGGGAATATGCAAGGCCTTCAAGCCTGATGGGAAATTTAACATCACAGGAGCCAACAATATTCTGAATCTTGAAATCCTACATCACAAGAACAAGGAGAAGAAAAACACACACATATATATAAGATTCCAAAAGGATATAACTACACATCTGCATGCACTTCTTCTTATCAGAGACACTAAATACCTTGAACTTTGCAGGAAAACCAAGCTTCTGTATAATTCGAGCATACTGAAAAACAGAAAGAGGATGTCAAACTAAAGCAATTCAAGTTAATATCCTTTTACAAAAGATTACATTCAGCCAAATTGCCATTAATAATGAATCAATGATCATAAGGTCTAATTATGCACCCAAAAAAGGTCTTTTAATCATTCAACAGATGAGCAACCCTTACGAACTTGTTTATGAGTGTAACAAAAAGTAAATCTAGATTTAAGCAAAATACATTAACATTTTTCCCATAAAACGTCAGTATTTGGTTTCCAAAAAATTTACATCAACACCACATTCATAACTACTAGTTATAAGCATTTCTTGTAGCCATACGAACCTTCCTTGCTGCCAGTTTCGACTGCTGTTCACTTTTGGCTCCAGTGCAAACCTGAGATATAAGAAAAAAACAATAAACCAAACGAAGAATCATAAACATTTCAATACCTAGGATACCAAAGCACCCTCACACAGATTTAATTGCAACTATAAGATGATAATCCACAATCTTCAGATTTGGAATATATTTTCAGAAAACAAGAGAAACAATTGCTTTGATGTGAATGGAAGAAATCAAAATCGAGCAAAAAAGCCAAAGCAAAAAAAAATGAAATGAACCACTTACAACAACAGCTGTTAGGCTAACATCAACGAAGTAAACTTATAATAGTAATAAATAAACAACAATTAAGGAAGATATCAGAAGACTAACCATTTTTCCAGAAGCAAAAATCAAAGCTGTAGTTTTTGGTTCCCTTATCCTCATAATGACAGCAGCAAAACGCTGTTGATACACTTAGAACTGTTAGTAATAAAATAAAACAAAAGCAACAAACGTAGATATACAAACACAAAAACAGACGCTTGTAGTCACATTTGCAGCCTGGCAACTTGGGTAGGAATCCCACCACAAAAATACTGACATACCTTGGGGTTATATTCTGCATTACGAGCTTGCAAAGCAATTTGCTTAAGATCCAACTTGCAATCCAAGTTGACAGTCGATACAATGTTCCTAGAACAAAAGTAAGCAACCACAATAATGGTCAACTGTCAAATTCAGTATACAATCAAGCTCCTCGGAGCAAGTTTACAATAATATAAAATATAACTGCAGAAATGTGTACAATTTTAAACAGAAGCCCGTTATTCATATCAGTCCACATTCTGAAAAAACTAGTCTAGCAAAGTAAATGAAAGGCAATATTGACCACAAAGCCAATCAATGGAGGTGATAAATGCACTGATTGAGGAAAGGTCAAAATATGTACAAGAAAATTAAACATAACATTTAACCTTCCCATAGTTTTAAAAGGCGCAAGGCGCACCGAGGCGCAAAGGGGCCGTGGAGCCTAAGGCGCAAGGCGCAAGGCACGCCTTTTCGATGCAAAGCGCATTTTTTATAAAAAAAAGTTAAAATATTATAAAATCATAAAATTTGAGTCTTTTTATATATGTATATATAATTATAGGGGTTTTTTATTTATTATTCAAATTAGAGGATTTTATTGGATA
The DNA here is from genome assembly GCA_021234005.1 of Nephelium lappaceum. NCBI lineage: Eukaryota > Viridiplantae > Streptophyta > Magnoliopsida > Sapindales > Sapindaceae > Nephelium > Nephelium lappaceum. The sequence goes on from CM037998.1 coordinate 7,144,929, forward strand.
TTTAATAATAATTTAGGGAGTTATTTACAATTTTCTCTAGCTCTGATTGGATATTTTATCATAACTTAGGGGGTTATTTGCAATTTTCTACATCTATATTTAAAGTTAGACAGCCCTAGCCGTCAGTTCTCTCTTCCTCACCCTCCCTTTCCTTCACCCTCTTCTTTCTTGCCTCTTTCTCTCCAGCTCTCCTCACCGTCTGCAGTCAACCAACCGCCATGTTGGAGCGCCGATTTCAGCGACTGGAACGCCGGTATGAATAGAGGGGAGTGGATCGGCGACAAGAAGGCTGGTTTCAAGGTTGTTTGGCGGCCATTCACTAACAATAATGGACTTGAGATGGCGGCTGGAAGACGGCCGGAGGACAGAATGGGTGGCTTTGGGTCGGGGTGAGGTCGTGAAGAGAAGGAGGCTAGTTAGAGTAGAAATGGCAGAAAAAAAAAAATGCAGTCACTTATAAGGGCGTCTGGGCTGCAACAGGCGGCGGAAATGGTTGGTCGGTGGGCGGATGGCAGCTGGAGGACGGCCGGACAACAGAATGGGTGGGTTTAGGTTGGGGTGAGGTCGTGAACAGAGAGGGAGGCGGCTGGTTAGGCCGTCAGGGTGGAAATGGCAGAGAAAAAAAAAATGCTGTCACTTATAAGGCGCCTGATGCAGCCCAGGCGCGCCTTGCGCGACTGCTCCTAGGCGCTCCAAGCGCGCGCCTCTTCGAGGGCGCTGCGCCTGGACGGTGTTCAGACGCCGGAACGGCGACTCGCGTCGCCCGGCGCCCAGGCGCACCTTTTAAAACAATGAACCTTCCGTCATGAAATCATCACACAGCTACATGGTGAGCATAACTAATAGAGAAACTTGCAGAAATAACCCTATTTTTGAGGCTACAATTGAAAAGTAACCATTTTTTCAGATTCCCTATTTTTAATAAGTGTATTTTTGTCCAAAAACAGTTTCTCTTACATGATTTTGAAAAAAGGGTTAGTGTTTAATTTGGACCTAAAACAAATGTCATTTATTAAAAAAAAACCCTAACTAATAAGACCTAGAGAATTACGATAATCTACTACAAGCAGTGGCACTCAACCATGCATAACTAGATCAAGCAATAATTTTAAACGGGACAACAAAGCATGAGCTTGTTGCATCAACCGAAGACACCAGAACAAGACAACCAAAATTTGCAGGTTCATTGATACTGGTAAAGCCAGTTGATAGGTCAAGGTACCACCTGAGGTAAAATGTCATGTTTTGATTATTTGATTTTCTCTATAATAAGACTAAAAACATACCACAAAGAAAACGGAAATGGAGCTTTTAATTAAAAGCGGCATAAGAAAAAGAAAATGGGGCTTTTAATTCAAGGTGGTCTAATAAGGCAAACACATCTTAATATCTTATTAAAGCTAAACGACACATATCACAAGGTATTGAGGTAAAATGTCACAATTCAATTAAATAACTTTCTCTAAAATTAATACTAAAGCATACCAAGAAGAAAACGGAAATGAGGCTTTCAAATAAAAGTAGCCTTATAAGGCATACACAACATCTTAATATTTCATCAAAGGTAAACCACATATCAAGGTGTCACGTGAGGGAATTAAGACTAACAGAATACCAAGAAGAAAAGGGAAATGGTAATTAAAAGTGACTTAATAAGGCAGCACAACATCTTAAATTTATCGCTAAGCTACTTCAGTGACATATCATAATGACGATTGACCAAACAAGCAAATAGCATAAAAGCCTTTCCTAAAGGAAATCAACATAAATTTAAGCCCGTATTGTTGTCTTTCACCATAACAGAATTCTTAATAAATTACCATTCATTTCATCATTAAAAACTAATCTCTGTCAATATATATAACACAACACATAACCTAACATGCAAACACACAAATATTTCAGAATTCATCTTCACTTCTCATAGGTCAAGGTACTATATATAGCACAAAAAAAAAGAAAAAAAAGCATACAACAGCTACAACAACATACTAAAATTTATGCTTATTAAAATGATTCAACAAAAGTTTACAATCTACAGAGCAACTTCATAAACAATTTACATAACATTCAACGAATTCTCAAACTCATAAAAACTGTTTTCTAAATCCATGTGACACACTTCAATTACATCCAAACTTCAAATTAAAGCACAACCACATTATAAAGAGATTCAAATACATGGTAAATAGGCAACGATAATCAACAAGAAGAAGAATCATTTTCTCAATATTTTCGCTTCCAATTCTGACAACCCCACATCTCAAAACCATCAAATAAACCCATACAAAGCCTAAACGAACCAAAACCTAACTTCACTACCCAGATCTCTAATAAAAACCACACCAAAAATACCCACAAAACCCAACTCTTCAATCATTTCCATCCTCCAAACCAATAACCCCGCTCCTTACAAACCACACCACCTAAACGACAAACGCTTACCCATAAAACGCAACCGATAAAAAAAACACTTACTGCAGAGTTGGAACGATTCCAGACGGGTGCTTGGAAAGATCCACTGGCTGGCTCCCTTCCAAGCCACCACCTTGTTCTGCCATTTCTCTCTTTTGTTCCAACAAAAAATATCCCACAAATTTTTGTTATAAGAAAATAAAAATATCAACTTTCAGGCCTAAATACTGGATATTAAATCACACAGATCTAGATTCACCAAATCGGTATCTGGGTATTTGTTATCAAAGCTAGAAAACCACGAAAACCATAAAAAGATCCGACCTTGACACGATTTTGATCAAAAAACGAAAATCTAGGGTTTGAAAGTGACAAAAGGAGAAGAAAAGGGGAGATTTTGGAGGGAGAAAACGAGAGAAATCGATGAAATCAGAGGCTAGAAGAGGGAAAATTTTGAAGACATAAGTCTTTTATAGGTTTTGATTTTGAGGATGCTTGAGGAGGTTTGGATTTAGATGAGAGGATTTTGAGGTTTGCGTTTGGTCGGGTCTGTGAAATACGTGAGGTGAGATAATGAGAGAGAAACTGATGGTTCGGTCGGTGAATGGGTTCCCTTTATGTACCCTACTTGTCTGCTAATATAGTAGGTCACCGGCTTAGCTGCTGGATAGCCGGTTATAGGGTTTGGCCACCGGTTGGTTCCGGTTTTGTGAGAGGCGCGTTTTATACGTGGCTCTTGAAGGGTAATTTGGAAGAGTGAGTGGGGATATTTTTTGGGTGGTGTGAAAGTACTGTTGTACCCCCACAGCACATGGCACGTTAGTACAGATGGATTGTGGCACTTTTGATAAGTGGAATTTATTCGAGGATAATTCCAAAAAACTCATTATAATTTATAAAAATATCAATTTTACCATTAAATTTTATTGTTGTTCGAAAATCTCCCCTGATGTTAAAAAATTAACAGAAAATGATTATTTTACCCCATATAATTTCATCATCAATTTGTGACTATCAGAGGTATTTTTGTAATTTCACACGCTTTCAAAAGTATTTTGAGTGTTTTTATTAACGTTAAAGAGATTTTGGATAAAAATGAAACTATATATGGTAAAATAGATATTTTTACAAACTATATTGATTTTTAATTTGTAGCACTAAAATAGCTTTTCATGATTTTCATATGTTTGGAAAGCAATTGGAAAATCGATAATTTGATATATTATTTTTATAAAACTTAATAGAAAATAAAAACGAAAGCAAATTTGTCCTTACTAAAATAAAGAATAAAACACAAACACGAAAACATCCTTAGAAAATAGGTGTTAGACATGCCCCTAGATTTATATATATATAATTAAAACTAGTTCAAGGTATAATTGGGATCAACAACGATAGATGTTGTGGTAAGATCTAGGGATCAACTCCCAAAATTCGAGGGGATCAACCCACTAAGAGTGGGAAGTAGCTCATAAATAGTGGGAGAAAATACTCACAATAATTTTGTGGAACTTGATGAGTTCGAACCCACAATTACTAAGGCCATTAGAGTGGGCAACTTATGTCTATAACCAAACCACAAGCACTTGCTCATCATGTCCCTAGATTTGCAAGTTCTGTTTTATACATATTTTTTTTTTATATGGTTTCCCTTTGTTTTTTTTTTTTTTAATCTCTTTTGCCTTTTTTTTTTTCTAAGAATCCTTTCATTTCGTTTCTTCTACAGTATTCCAAGTTTATGAAGGAATTTTGCATATGCATTTTTTATTTTTTTTCATATGATACATTATAATTAAAATATGTTATTAATTTATTTATTTTGCGATCAAGATTCATAATCGAAGAAAGGATTTGCTAGCCAGAACATCCTTAAACTGCAAACTCTCTTAAATCTACTAAAGCTATAAGCTACCCTCTTAACATCTCTAGGAGGAGTACGAGTATGTTTATAAAAAGAAGTTAAATTACTTTTTCTCTTTTCTTACAAGATAAGAATTAAAATTATTTTCACAAAAATGTATGATAAAAATTATATCTATACTAATATCAAGTCTATTTCATGCTTTCTAATTTGAATAACCCTAAACCAATTAAATTGGAATGCATGATAACTATTGAACCATCTAAAAAACATCTACATTTAATTATACATTTAAGATGACATCCTCCAACTTAGTTAGATATATATCGTTTTATCCATCTTAATCATTAGGGTTTAAGTTTCACGTTATGTATTTAATAAATAAGCATCAGTGATTTTCTCTAGGAGAGGCAAAATAATTTGAGGGGATTGGGCCCTACAAAGACCTGCATTCTTTTGGTAGTGAGGATGGGTTTCAATCTAGTAGGAATGGCATGAGGATGCAGACAAATCGTAAAACCAGCAATGAGCATGATATGAGATAAGATGAGTTTTATAGTCCTCGGCACACATCCGCACCTCCTAGGATGTCATATGATTATTGTTTTTTTTTATTATTTAATTTTTCATTAAACATCGATTAAATATAAAATTGCATAGTTTTCGAATAAAACGATATTTAAATAAGTATTAATCCTACAATTGTTAGATTTATATTTATTTTAATGTTTATGAGGTGATTTTCAATACTTTTATAAAACTAGTTCATATATTATGTGAAATTCATCATGTTGTATCCCATTTTTTTCAATATATAATTTTTATATATGGGTTAATGGGGTGTGAATGGACCCGGACAGACTTTTAACTTATTTAGTGTATACTTTAAATAACAATTATAAATTTAACAAATATTAAAAAAATTTCAGAGAATGAAAGAATAAAAGTTGAATATTTAGTCATATATCCTATCTTTTACATTCGTTATATAGGCTGAAATCTCACTTTTACTCACAAATCACAATATGTTCAGAGCTTTTTCAAATTATTTTAAATGAGTAACTTTTCACATTGCATAGTGGATTGAAAGCAATTTTTCAAGTCATGTTTGTAATGATTAATATTGTCAGATCCCACAAATTATTAATCAAATGCTATAACTATAGGGGTGGGGTGTTGTTCAATTTAGTCCAGTTTGGTTTAAAAGAACCAAACCAAACCAAAAATTTCATTCTCATAAGCAATTTGGGCCAAACCTTTTTCTAAACCCGGTCCAAATCAAATTAGATAATTTTTTTTTTATCTGATTTAATTCAATCTAATAAATATGAATTTAATTTGGATTTTAAAAATTATGATTATGTAATTTTAAATTCATATTAAATATTGAACTTAGTCAAGTTAGGGACAAACTCTCCTTGTTCTCCAAGAATTCAGTTCAACTTTGTACCATTTTTATAACAACAAAAAGAATTAACTTTTTTTTGTCATATATATAAAAATCAAAATAATAATCAACAAAAGTAATTGATCAACGTAATTTAGAAGCTTTTAAAATAAGTTCAACATCTAATATGAATTTAAAATTACATAATCATATGGTATTTAGTTCATCTTCGCTAGGTTCATGGTTCGATCTGCGTTAGGGTTCTTAATTTGAGGATAATTTTTTCACATGATGTGGGTTTGTTCTTTTACTTCTAGGAGTTTCAGTTCCAAATCATGTTTCAGAGACTTTGAACAAGAGTATCTAATGATGTACAAGATACTTAAAGGGTCATTTGTTTTTTTATCTGAAAGACTGAACAGTATTACTGAAAACTGAAGACTGAATGATGACTGAAACCTGAAATCTAAATAACATGTTTGTTTTTTTTTTCCTTACCTCTGAATATGTTATAAACTTGTTTGTTTTTTAAATTTAAAATTATTTGAAAGCTAGTAACTTGACATTTATATCATTTTTAGTATTTGTTGTTATATAATTTTAATTAATTTAATACAAACATCTAAAAATAAATAATTTAATAAATTCTAAAACATTTTTATATACATATTAATAATATTTTATTCATAATTAAAACATGATTAAAAAATATAGTAATATTAACCATATTTATATATTTAAATATATCAAGAAAACAATTAGAAAAATGAATGTTTAAATTATAAATTAAAATATATTAGTTTAATTTTAAGACAATTTGGAATGAGATGTATTTAGGTTTCTTTTCAAATATATATTTTTTAAGTATCAAGGAGAAAAAAAAAATTGAGTAATATAAAATTAGAATAATTATAAATTATGTTATTTTAGGAAGAATAAATTTGAAATAAAAACTTTTAAATGTCATTAAGTGATTTGTAATTAAGTGAAAAATTAAAAATTCTTACTTAATTTTTTCAAGTCGTTTTTAGGTAGTTTTAAGTGGCTTAATCACTTTAAAAAAAATAAATGAAAATAACTTAATAAGTGTAATTTAATACTATTAAATTTTAAGTGGAAAAAATAAATCATCTCTGCTATTTGTTATGTTTGAGTAATTAATAATAATAAAAAAGGCACAAAGTTGAATTCAATACTTGGAGAACAAGGAGAGTTTGTCCCTAACTTTGACCGACTAGTATTTTAAACATTAAATATTTAAAGGAAAAATATTTGGTTTGGCATGTTCTTAAACCATTTACTTTATTTTTCAATTTGGGTTTGATGGAGTTGAACCATAAACCAAACGAGACCATGTAATTCGATGATAATATAACCATAGGAGATTAAGGTTTTAAGTGTAGAAGTTAATGTTTATAAATGTCAGACCATTTTCAGAGATGGAGATTGTTTGATACATAATCTAGTTTATTCAGTTTTATCCTTAGTAAGTGAAATATATTAGCATTATGTCGGCGTCTCTTGTATTTTATTTTGCTCCCTTGGTTTGCAAGGGGTTTGTTTGAATAATATTTTATATATTTTTATATATATAGTGTTTTTATAATTAAGATATTCTAATTTTAAAATGTTAAGATGAATTAATCAAATTTATCCATTACATTTAAATTAAATAGGAAAAAAATTTATTTTAGAAAGAGAATATAATGGTTAAATTTAATTTGTTTGTCTTAACTTTTTAAAAATTTTATTCAAATCTATATTCAAATGATTTGATATATAAATTGTCAACATTTCATAAATCATGATATTGAAAATGGTTCTTCAAAACGGTTGAAAACCCAGACCGGACCCTTTTGCATGATTGGAAACCCGAACCGACAAGCCTGATGTAAAATGGAAAATAAAAACCCTAGCCTAGTATCTTCTCTCTAGGATTCTCTCTCTCAAACGCACTCTCTCTACCACAACTCTCTTCTCTCCGCCGTCGCCGTCTGACCTCGCAACACTCAATCAGGTCCGTTAACTTCCACCTCCCTCAGATCTTTATCGCCCTGCGCATTGAATTGTTTTCTTCATTTCGTTCCATTTCTGTTTTATAGTTAAAAACTCGACAACATGTTCCTAGTGTTTGTTCATCTAATCTTACTCTCTATATTTCTAGGATTTCTTGAATCTTGTGAGACTTGTTGAGAAATCAAATCTAAAATTAATATGTTAATGTGTAGTTTGAAGAGATTTGGCAATTGAACTATTCATTGTTGCTGCAATTGGTGCTTGAACATGTCGCTATTTTTGTAATATGTTATCTTTATTGAAGACAAGTGTTTGAATATATACTTATTGTGGTTTTTTGTGCCTTTAGCTTTCATCGGAGTTGAAAGATAGTACACGCTATAGAAATTGTAGAAGAAGGGATTTTGAAGTAGCAGTCAAGATGTCGCGGAAAGGTTTGATGGAGCAAGACTTGAGTAAGCTGGATGTAGCAAAGCTACATCCGCTCTCTCCAGAAGTCATTTCACGCCAGGCTACGATAAATATTGGTATGTATTTTCCTTTATGGGAGTGTGAATTGGTTTTTGGTGATGAATTTGGTTTGTGGGGTTGGATTATTCAATGATTTGTGGTTGTTGCTCTTTTATGGATTTTAATTTAGGGTTGGAAATTGATGATTTGTCTTTTTGGTTTGATTTATGTTTGCAGGTACTATAGGACACGTGGCTCATGGTAAATCAACTGTTGTCAAGGCAATATCTGGTGTTCAGGTAAGTTGGTTTGTAACTTAGTTGTTTGTATGGTCATTAGTGTCTCAGTTGAATTGTTTGAAAAGGTTCTTCCACGTGTACTAGACAATGTTATGGATTCAAGTGTTTTGTTTCGGTTTATTTTCTTTGTATGAGGATTTATAGGAAAATTGAACTCGAAGGAATTAGAAAAGTATAGATGTAATTATTCTTTTTTAAGGCTGTTTAAGTTATCTTAGGACAGTGCTAGACAATCTAATATCAGTTTAAATGCAAATAGTAAAATGCATGGTAAAAGCAAAATGGAATGCAGCAATGGACTTTTCTTTTAATCTTCTTTAGCTGTTACATGTATAAGCTAATTGATTGTCTCTTACTTGTAGACTGTTCGTTTTAAAAATGAGTTGGAGCGTAATATTACTATCAAGCTTGGATATGCAAATGCAAAAATATACAAATGTGAAGATGATCGATGCCCTCGACCTATGTGCTACAAGTGGGTGCTGTGTAATATATGCGATTCTGTTTTCAAATAGTTGTGTGTGCATTATATGGTAATTGTTCTGTTCTGCAATAGTTTTCTGCATTGTATGCTAATAGCAAAATATCTCCTCTTTTAGGGCTTATGGAAGTGGAAAGGAAGATAGTCCCCCGTGTGATGTGCCTGGGTTTGAAAACAGCAGGATGAGGTTGCTGAGGCATGTCTCTTTTGTAGATTGCCCAGTAAGTAGAATTATTATTATTATTATTATTATTTTTTATGTACATTATAGTTGACAAGGATTCGGATATTGGATAAATTATATACTGCTTCCGAAGTGTTCAATGCTCTTATGTAGATGTGTGTGCATATATGTTAATAAAACAAAATATCAGTTTTTTGTAACTGTTATTTTGTCTTAGCCTGACAATAACCTTGAGTCTGCTAGTGGTAGTCAATTCAATATCTGTAATGTTTTAATTATAATAGGTTATTCGGCTATAATACCTGTCAAGTTTGCCTCTTAATTTCCTACTGTGAAGGTCCAAATGTTCTTTACTTAAATTACATGTTCTCACTCATTGGGTTGAGTGGCCTTATAATTTCCCCCATAAAATATATTGGTGCCAATCAGTCTAGGTCTTGTTCTGATACTGAAGCCTTCTTTCTTTGAACAGGGTCATGATATTCTCATGGCTACCATGCTTAATGGAGCAGCTATTATGGACGGAGCATTACTTCTGATCGCTGCTAATGAAAGCTGTCCACAGCCACAAACATCTGAGCACCTTGCTGCCGTTGAAATCATGCGCCTCCAACATATCATAATTCTTCAAAACAAAGTTGATCTTATTCAGGAAAATGTAGCTATCAATCAGCATGAAGCGATCCAGAAATTTATACAGGCAAATTGTTCTTGGACTTCTCTTAACAAATATATCCTGGAATGTATATATCATCTCTTGGTGCTGTGTTTCACTACTAGGCGGGAAAAGATTCATTTTGCTGAACTATTGCACTTTTTACCAGGGAACTGTCGCTGATGGTGCTCCAGTGGTGCCAATTTCTGCACAATTGAAGTATAACATTGATGTTGTTTGTGAATATATTGTGAAGAAGATTCCCATTCCAGAGAGGAACTTCATCTCACCACCTAATATGATTGTGATTCGGTCTTTTGATGTCAATAAGCCTGGCTTTGAAGTGGACGATATAAAAGGTGGTGTTGCTGGTGGAAGCATCCTTAGGGTAAGTTTATTTTTGCATACATATTGGTGGAAGGTGCTTGATTATGAGCTGTGTCAACGCTGAATGCAGAAAAGAGAGTATGTATGAGTTTTTTATTAGTTGTAATTTTTCTCTGCAGGGTGTTTTGAAGGTTAATCAATTTATTGAGGTTCGTCCTGGCATCGTTGTTAAAGATGAGAGTGGAAACATCAAGTGCACCCCCATATATTCGAGAATAGTTTCATTGTATGCTGAGCAAAATGAGCTACAATTTGCAGTGCCAGGAGGTCTCATTGGGGTTGGCACAACCATGGATCCTACTTTGACACGTGCAGATAGGTTAGTGGGTCAGGTTCTTGGGGAAGTTGGATCACTACCGGAAGTTTTTGTTGAGCTTGAGGTAAGAAGCCGAGCCTCCATGAAGCTTTTATGATTTTGGAGTTTATTAAACCTTGGCAGCTAAGTTTACATTCTTAGCTGAGTCTATAGCTGGTACATCTTTTTTAAAACTATTATCTTTCATGTTTTACTATAATGTCTTGTGGGTTCAAATTTGTTCACGTGCTATAGTAATTAATTCCATAAATGAAGTTGTTGGCATATTGTCTTGAACGTGCTTTAGGAGTGTCCACTGGTGTTGATGAGTTTGATGTCTGATCTTACAGGTGAACTTTTTCTTGCTTCGTCGGCTTCTTGGTGTGAGGACAAAGGGCTCGGAGAGACAGGGAAAAGTCTCAAAACTTGCCAAGGGAGAGATTCTAATGTTGAACATTGGGTCCATGTCCACAGGTGCTAGAGTTCTTGCTGTAAAGAACGATTTGGCCAAACTGCAGCTCACATCTCCAGTGTGCACCAGCAAGGGGGAGAAGATTGCACTCAGTCGGCGAGTTGAGAAGCACTGGCGTCTCATCGGATGGGGCCAGATTCAAGCTGGAACAACCCTTGATGTCCCTGCCTGCCCCCCCTTGGAGTGAAGCAGGGTAACAAAAGCAGATTAATTACCTGTGAATCGGTGAGGGAGGGAGAGAGTAATAGGAGGCAAGATGTGGGAAGGCAGACAGTATCTGGGAACTATTTTTGTCAGATGGAGAAGAAAACATTGTTTGGATTGAACTTGTTTGTGATTTTATTGAGGACTTGAAATGTTGGAGAAAACCATATTGAGCACTTGAAATGCTGGAGGAAACCAAAATTAAAAAGGTTGGAAGGAAAAATATTAAGCACTCGAAATGTTGGAGGAAACCAGAATTAAAATCCATTTACGAAGTAATTCAGAATTTTCTGATTTGCCATTGCCATCTAGAAGAAGATGGCGTCACATATTTAAATCATTATCACATAAATAAATCATTTAACAGTGAAGGCTAATTTTGTTTCATCTTCAGGGTGTGCTAAAACAAAGTAGTTGTTCTAATTTTGAAGAATAAGGTTTCGTTTAACACACATGATTGAATTATATTATTTTTATGGGATTGTATTAGATTGGAATGGATTGGATAAATTAGTGTAGTGTTCGGCGCGGTATGAAATTGAATAAATTAGTTGTATGATGTGTTTGATGCAATATGGAATTAAATAGTTAAATTATATTTAAAAAATAAACAAACCTGGAGATCATATGAGGAAACAAACAGAGTACAAACTCAAACAAACAAAAATTCGAAACAGAGAACAAATTCAAACAAACAAGAATTCCAAACAGGATGCAAACTCAAACATACAATAATTCAGCATGAGATCAAAATTATTTATAGGAACAATACCTGGAGATTTGTTTCATGACAAGGAACAATAATATTTAATGTTTTCTATGTGCAATTATTCCCATTTATTTTTCTAGGTATATTCAAATTGTATAATCAGTTATTTACATTTATTGTGCAAGCCAATATACACATAATACTTTTAATTCAATCTCCCTTTGAGTTTGGATAAATAAATTTGAATTTGGATTGTTTTGGAATTTTTAAAAGATTATTTTCAAAAATTTTGATAAAACAAAATATTGAGTCCAGAATCTTAATTATCTGGGTAATTCAGTGTTCATCATGCACAAGTGAAAACAAAGAAACCTAGCCATGAAAAAGTCAACAATCAAACAAATAAACCTAGTCAAATAAAGAATGTGTTTTTGCTTATTTGGACATACTAGCTAGGCGATCCTATGTTTGGAAGTGAATCCAAAAATATGAAGAATCCGATCAAAACAAAGAGCCTAACATAAAAGTAATGAAGTTACGGTTCGTTTATTTTTTTGTCTGAAGACTGAACAGTACTATTAAAAATTAAAAACTGAATAGTAACTGAAACTTGAAATCTGAATAACATGTTTGTATTTTTTTCTTACATCTGAATGTATAATAGTCTTATTTATTTTTTAAAATTAAAATTATTTGAAAACTAGTAATTTGACATTTATAAAATTTTACTATTAGTTGTTATATAACTTCATTTAATGTTATACAAACAATGATAATAAATTATTTAGCAAATACTACAACACTTATATATATTATTAATATTTTTATTCATAATTAAAATATGATTAATTATTATAGTAAATTTTTTTCTTTTGAAAATTATATATACATAAATAAATTATTATAGTAACGTAAATTAAATAAAAATAAATAAAATGGTATTAAGTTGAATTACTATTATTATATATTTAAATAAAAATAACATTAAAAAGAATATCATTAAAATAAATCTGTATAATGTAAAATTGGTACAAATTTGGAAATATGTATGTTAAAGTATTAAAACAAATTTGTATAATATAAAACTATGACAAACTTGAAAATATGTTATTTTAGGGAGGATAAAATTAGAATAATAAATTTACAAAATCATTAAGTGATTTGATATTTAGTGAAAAGTCAGAAAATATAGTTTTTTATTTTTAGTGATTTTTGAGTATTTTAAGTGATTTGACCACTTAAAAAATAAACAAAAATAACTTAATTTGCCTAATTCAGCGCCATTATGTGTTTAGTGCAAAAAACAAACGACCTCATATAACATTTTTTCTTTAAGCAAAGACAGAAAAACTATGGTTCAATAATGAGAATTTGTTTAGTATGGAAAAACACGGTACAATAATAAGAATTTGTTTAGTATGAAAAAAAACTGTTGAATAATAAGAATCTGTATAGCATGGAAAAACACGGTTCAAACAAAATTGAATTCCGAAGTGCTTCCTAAAATTGAATTCCAAAGTGCTTCCTTTATATATATATATGGCATCTAATCTCCATATATATCTTTGTTATTTTGCAAATGAAGAAATGATAGGGAAGGAAAATGAAACACAACAGTTGGACAAATCCAAATTGATGGCCACTTTGACAAGAGGGAAAGGCGATACGAATGACGAATTCCATAGTAGCTGTGATGGGGAGTTCCACGGCAAGTTAAACAAGTTTGACAACATTGATTGATTGCATTTCGAGTTCGTAGAAATTGAAGGTTTAGTTATTTAGAGGTTTTTAGATGAAACATGAGAGTGATTTGTGTTAGATAGGTGTAGATGATGAAACTGAATGTAAAAATTATTTGAGAAAGCCATAGATGAGGAGTTGCAATTGGTTTTCATATTTGAAAAAGATGAAGTTCTTTTTTGTTTAAATTGGAAGTATGTGTTTGGAACATATGATAATGTGTTCAGGACATGTGGTTATATGTTTAAGATATATGATTTTTGTTTGACATAATTAGTCTTTGTCAGGGACATTTATTAAAAGTAAAATACGACGTTTCCACTTCTAGGTGCTAGTAAAACTTAAATCATTAATTCAATGACAATGGCAAAAGTGGAATGCAAATGAGTGTCAAATCCTTTCATTTTCATTATATAAAATCACTTTACACATTACTTAGGATGGTCTTTGTAGCCAAATTTTAGACAAAGTAACAATACTTAAATTTATTATCTGCTACAACAATGTTTTGGTTCATTATATTTTGTAGGCGAATAGAGATATTCATGGATTCAAATTCAGTTAAAAAATTCAATCTAATCCCATACAAGTAAGATATTAAAATTTGTATTTAATTTGATCCCGATATTTTGTATTAATACATTTTCTAAAAAGCGTGTTTACCAATCAACCTGTAATTGTAACCACATTAAACCAATACATTTTCAAGTGGTGAATTGGAATCCATTGATTTTTAAAATAGATGATCAAGTTACTTATTACAATAATTAAATGTATACTAAAACACTCAAACCCCAATGTGAATCGGGTATGGTTTGAGAGCCTTTTACACTACTCTTGTATGGGCATGAAATGGAGCCAATCATGAATGGACACGTGGACATTAAGAAAGCATGGCATGTGGCAAACTATACAACCTTGGAGCGACGGTTAGAGTTACCAAATGAATATTTGAGGCCCACGAGTGGAGTTGTAAACATTAATCTTCGGGCCAGAATGTCCAATGAGGCGGAAACAAGCGTCTCGCATGCAACAAATAGCAGCTAACTTAAACTTCAGCCAACTGACAAGTGGGGAACACCTTCGTATGCACAATGACATTTGTAAAGGAGTCTTTGTTCTCTTATAAAAGATAATTGCCCTTCAGTTTTACAAACAATTGCTTTTTATCAATAATTTAGTGAGAGAAACCCATCTACAGGGAGAAGTTACTGACTTAGGCATCAAAGTCCAGAGTTGAACTCTGGATCACCCTGACATAGGTGTTTTCTATTTTGCAGGTTGTTGCGGATTGAACATATCATCGCTCAGAGGAGATACTTCACGAAGTCGAACGTCCTTTGATTGAAGTTCATTCTTTGCCGCAACATTAGTGCTGGAAGTAGGGCTTGAGCAATACACCTCTGCGTAAATAGATACAAGCCCTTCAATGAATCAAGCATTTGAATCTTTCAACACTCGCACCACTGTTCTTCATCTAAATTACTTAATTTGAAAAAAATAATCTAGATATCAATTCATTTTGTTTCAAAATTATCCATTTTATTACAAAAAATATTTATGTTCATATATTATAGCTTAAAAAAACAATTATCATTTATATTCGGCTTTAACTAAAAAATAAATAAATATACCATTCTAATTTGGATTGTAGATGACTATTTAATCTCTAATAAATTTAATTTCTTTCAATTAAAAAAAATGCAACCTAACATTAATTTGTATGTTTATAACAAACAATAAGAACACTTCCAAAAAAAAAAAAAAAAAAACAGAAGAAAAAACAAAACAAATAGAAAGGAAAAAAAAAGAGATATTTTTTGAAAAATCCGGCGAACCAAAAGAAGATATGCTGTTGTGAGCCAAACGAGCGCTCTCTCTCAACTCTCCCTTCTCACGCTTGACTCCTCTATGTTGGGCTTTATCTCTCTCACGCTAATTCTATCACCAAAACCCCACTTGAAACAACCCTCTTCTCCAATGTTTTGATCAACAAACCAGCTCCTTCTCTTCCCATAACCACACTCTTCAGCTTCTTCTCCAAATGGGAACTCTGGCAACCTGCAGCTTTCGGTCTGTCACTTTCAATTTCCACTCCGTTGGTCGTACCAACGACCCAATTCAACTGCTCCAACACTCGAAGCTCAATAAGACGAAGAAGGCTCCTTCTTGTTTCCCTACCAGACCAACCTCAAACGGGAGTCTCAGTTTTCGACATTTTTGTAGGTTTAGGTGTCTTTGTGCTAACGATAAGGATGTAGACAAAAGTGAAGATAGTGTTTCTGGGGATTCCAGTGTATCCACCGCATCCCCAGATGAAGACGAGGACAAAAGCACCGATGACAACTCTCCTTCTAATGTCTCTTCACGGGTACGTACATTTTTGCCTTTTTAGAAACGTTATGCTATGGAAATGGAAGTAGTTATAGTAGTTAATGAATCCGGTTTTATGGACTAAGTTTGTGTAATTGGCAAGTGAAATGTAGATGGGTGTGTGTTGGTGCATTCTTGTTTTGACTTGTTTAGATTGTACAAGTTGAAGAGAGACATTGGAGGGAGTAAGAGATTAGGGTATTTGTTTTTTGAATTTACCTTTAAATTGTTTAATCAAGGTATGTTTATAGGGCCCTTACAAGTCCTAAAAGACAATATGGATTGTAGTTTTAACGATGAGATGAAAAGTTTGCCAAACCCAAGTGGGTGGGATTCAATGATGATATCTCTTGTATAAATATAAGAGTATCACCAACTGAGCTAGGTGGTATTCACATGAAGAAACTGTATTGAACGAATAATATCACTATCAATTCCTAAAACTAAAACTGCCATAAGAGTGTAGGCTGCATGATTCTTATTCTTTGAATCCATGTGTGATTGCCGTGTGCAAGAGGAATTTATACGTCAAGAATGATCAGTGGTAGTAAGGTACAGTTACTTGGACACTACTTGGTTCTTAGGAATTGGAATTTTGAAGTTGAAATTTTAGGTGTCTGACCAAAATCCACTGTTTGATTGCTTTATGTACAACTAGTATACATAGCTTTGACTTGGACATGCCATTTTAATTACTTGTTTTCTAGTTATCATTAGTAGTGTTATTCGGCTTGGAAATAACATTTACTAAAATCCTCTACTCTCCTTTTGAAAGGCCTTAGTGCTATGGGTTGAACAAATCATTGTTCTGTTATTATTTTCAAACTGTCTTTCAATTGTTGGTTTCTGTCAATCAATAACGCTACTTTGCTTCCCGACTTATTGAACTAACTTTTGTACACAGTAATGACATGGGCACTGAGAGTGAGTGTTCAACAATGAATATGAGATTGAGAGGAATGGATTTTGATTTTCCTATAATCTACCAGGATCATGATTCTGATCTTAATGTTTAATATTATCATTCTTCAGCCACCAACTATATCTCCAATTGGACCAGCCTATAGTAATTTCCAAGTTGACTCTTTTAAATTGATGGAGCTTCTTGGACCTGAGAAAGTTGACCCTGCTGAGGTAAAGCAAATTAAGGATAAGCTTTTTGGCTATTCAACATTCTGGGTAACTAAAGAAGAGCCGTTTGGAGACCTTGGTGAAGGCATTCTTTTTCTTGGAAATTTAAGAGGAAAGAGAGAAGAGGTGTTTGCCAAACTCCAGAGTCAGCTGGTTGAGGTCACAGGTGACAAATACAACCTTTTTATGGTGGAGGAACCCAATTCTGAAGGACCAGATCCGCGTGGAGGGCCACGTGTTAGCCTTGGTTTGCTGCGGAAAGAGGTCTCTGAACCAGGGCCAACAACACTTTGGCAATATGTGATTGCTCTCTTGTTATTCCTTTTGACAATTGGTTCCTCAGTGGAATTGGGAATTGCTTCTCAGGTTAGCAAATTGCCAAAATCATTTGGACAGCTTGCATGACGCTAGTTGTAGATGTTTCTATGCATTCTTAGTTTCTTTATATAACTGAATATCATCATTGGTTTGTCGACATATCATTTCGTTGTCAATTAAAAATTTTTAGTAATAATGGCAATGAAATTTGTGCAACCAGATCAATAGACTTCCTCCAGAGGTAGTAAAATACTTCACAGATCCAAATGCTGTAGAACCACCAGATATGGAACTGCTATACCCTTTTGTGGAGACTGCTTTGCCACTAGCATATGGTGTCTTGGGGGTTCTGCTCTTTCATGTAAGTAGTATGTCCTTTCCTGTGTTATACTGTGCAGTGCTATATGAAGATCTCTATCAACTTTAAGCTTTCTTCTTTCTGTTGACTATGTATATAACATGCTGAGAATTTGTGGTAGACCTATCTATTGTTGTAATCTTCTTTTGTTAGTATTGGTGTGTTGAAAGCAATCAGTCATGCCCAGGGAAGTTAATATCAGTATCGGTATCTTGAATTTGTGGAAATATTAGAGACTATCAATATTCAGTTGGATATTTGGCCAAATCTTGAATAAATGATTTTAAACTAAGTTAAATCAACTAAAATGCATCAAATGAATTACTGTTGACCAATGAAGTAAATATCGATACATTGATTGATATATCCCCAATATTTTCCTAATTTTGGTAGAAATGATATAGATATATAGGAAAATCTAATATCTTTTGGAGTAGACGTGCGCATCTCAAATGTTTCCATAAAATATCCTGATGTTTTTAAACCTAAAATTATTTAGGGCTAAGGCCTTTTGTCTAATTAAAATTCTAATTTAAGAGAACAAGTCACTTAACATTACACTACTATTAGGG
Organism: Nephelium lappaceum; assembly: GCA_021234005.1. NCBI lineage: Eukaryota > Viridiplantae > Streptophyta > Magnoliopsida > Sapindales > Sapindaceae > Nephelium > Nephelium lappaceum. The sequence continues at coordinate 7,163,236 of CM037998.1, forward strand.
GTAAAAATATAATTTTAATTCTTAGATTAATTTTGTATTTTTTATATAATAACATATTAAAGCTAAAACCCTAATAAATTTTCTTCTTGTTTATCTTATCTATCACTGGCAGGCCACTCAAGAGTCTAGCCATAATTTCACTAGCTAAGACTTAAGTCCACTTAAGCAAAATTTAAGCTTATGTTCGTTTTAACTTTTGTGATTGTGTGTTTGCTTTCATAAGTAGAATTGACATTGTGAATGCTTCATATTTAAGTCTCATGTTTTAACCTTTTAGGACTTCACTTACGTTTGTTTGCTTTTGAATTTTCTCCAAATGTAATATTGTGACTGCATATTTAACTCTTATGTGTCAAATTTTCTTCCATGTTGTTGCATTCTCGATTGTTCATTTATTAGGTTATGTTTGTAATATTGAGTTAAATATGAAACATTCATAATGTTAGATCTAGAGAAGATTCAAAAACTAACAAATAATTGCAAACAAACATAAGTGAGGCCCTAAAAGGCTATAAGAAGAAGAGAAATGACACCTTTGTATTTCTATTTATGGACACAATCACGTAAGTCAAAACAAACATAATCTATAATGTTGCTTGAGTGGACGTCTTGAGTTACTCGATGGAGGTCTGGCCGGGCACTTGAGTGGCCAATGGTTATGGCCTTATGGGTGAAGTGAAGAAAGAAGAAAATTATTAGGGCTTTTACTTTTAATCGTTTACTTTATATGAAAATTACCCTTAACAATTAAAAATATGTTCTCAGTTCAAAAAAAAAATTAAAAATATGTTCTCAGTTCAAAAAAAAAATTAAAAATATGTTCTTACTCTTATTAATGGTCTGATATGAAATTTTGGTCCAAAGAAAAAGTGTGATATGAAATGACTTTCTTTTTTTAATTAAAATTTGCTGAGATGCAAGACCTTAGTTTTGAAAATTTCAACTTAAATATTTCAGATTTAAAAACATCAACATATATTTTGAGAATACATTTTGTGGATATATTACGACACGTATGGATACTTGATAAGATACTGGATATTCCTCTATATCTATATTAGTCCTTTCGAAAATAGGAAAATATTGAGAATCGATTTAGTGATATCTACTTAGTCATACCATTGCCAATTTGCCATCGACATTGCCAATGCCAATGCTGATGATTGTTAAGTGGGTGGACCATAACAATGCTCTACTATGTTGTTGACAAAGTAATACTTAAGGTTGGTGTTCTAAAAAAATCCTTTACTTTTACTCGTAGTGACAAAATTCTGCTATATTCATATCCGAATCTATAGTATTAACTTGTATGCTATATGGTTAAGTCAAAACCTGTTCCTCCTATTAAATAATAAAAGTTTCTCTCCTAAGACTATCGTAGTTTGGGTTAATATGCCTTGTAGTTGATCAACTTTGCTAATCATTTTGGATCCATGCTGAAACCTCATTATTTGTAAGCAGTTGACACTGAGGAGTGAAGTTGAGTATGTCATTTTGCTTGTGTTTATACATATTGGATTCTGTTGTACAGATTTCGCTTGTATTTATGTAGTTTGACAGACAAACTATGTTGGACTTGTATTGATAACAAACAGCTGTCCAGAAGAAATATGTTGGCTGTCGACAATCTGTCTTGGCTGATTTTAAAATCATGTCGATAGTATTTTCCCTTTAGTTTCTCGCTAAACGCTTAATATTTCCTGAGAATATCTCTGTGCATGTGCATTCACAGAGAGTGTGGAAAACACACTTTTTTTATGTATCAGTTTGCTTTGTTTTTTAACTACTTCTGGATTGGTGTCTTGCCTCTACATGATTTTACCAGATCAAGCCATGTGTCTATTGGTTTAAATTCTTTTTTATTGGTTTCTCTCAACATTATGGAGATGGTTGTTTGCAGGAAGTTGGCCACTTTTTGGCTGCATTCCCAAAGAAAGTAAAACTCAGTATACCTTACTTCATTCCAAACATTACTCTTGGCAGCTTTGGCGCGATCACTCAGGTGAGATTTATTATGGTAAATCCATTATTTGAAACATTCAAGATGTAGCTATTTTTTTGAGTGTACTGTCTATCTATTACTGTAACAAGGAGTCCTTATTCTAAGATCTGATTGTCATGAATTTAAATATAAGAAGGCACCTGGATGTTATCTGTAGTCAAGTCTAAGCAACATAATTTAAAATCATTCATCTCATTGAATGACTCAAAGTGTATTTATGATATAATTAAGCAGTCAAACACACTTTTTCAGCTGTGATAGGGTAGTCCTAAAAGAGGTCAGGTTGAATCTTATGTGGGTATAGAATTTTAATATGATTCCGTGTGATGTAATTTTAGGAACTTCGTTTAATGTTGATGTAGTAAAATTCCCTCACATATGCGCAGAAGGATTCCAAATAGATGTGTAATTTATTACTTAAGGTTTTTTCACTATTGGTGTGTTTTTGGTCTGCCAATTCTAGCTTGAAAAAAATGTCATCATGTCAGTCATATATGTTAATGTTAATGCTTCTTAAGCAATTGTAATTATTTGTTTTCATAATATATGAACTTTTGGCTTCAGGATGTAATCATTTGATTGATTTCAAGTCTCTGAAATTTAGGACTTGCCTAATTAGACCTGAGATGCATATGGAATCCAACTAGACAAATAAGAATTCATATGTATCTCAAAGGCATCTTATTCTTCCTGAAAATGGTTTTCTGTTCTGTCTGCTTTGTTTCTGATATCTAGGTTTTTGTTTATATGCTATGTAAATTTTGGATTTTATATTCCTTTATTATGTGGAGCTTTTGTTCATATATTTTATTTGATGCCATCTTTGGACCGAGCATATACTGAACTATTCAGTTCCGAACTAGATAATTCTTTGCCCTGTTGTTTTTACTTATAACTTTAATAAAACCGAACTACAGTCAAATCAATAATTGTTGGTGGGACTGAAATATGGGATATGTTTTTGTGTCTCTGTTGTGATAGCACTATGTGTATTGCTGCTCATCAATTTCTAACATTTGCAGTTCAAATCTATTCTCCCCGATCGGAGTACACAAGTTGACATTTCACTCGCTGGTCCGTTTGCTGGTGCTGCATTGTCTTTTTCAATGTTTGCTGTTGGCCTGTTGCTCTCATCAAATCCTGATGCTGCTGGAGACTTGGTGCAGGTTCCCAGCTCGCTGTTTCAAGGTTCTTTGCTTCTTGGTCTCATCAGTAGAGCCACTCTTGGTTATGCGTATGTCCCTCTTTTACTTTATTGGTTTATTCAACTGAATACCATGTGAATAAGAAAGCTAGTTATGAATACATTCATCAATCTAGTGGCTTTGTTTTGCTTTTGGACTAATCTAGCAGATGACTAATGTGAGCTGTATTTAACATTAAAGTTTTCATTGATGTGTTCACATTGTTAACTTACAGAGCAATGCATGCTTCAACAGTTACAATTCATCCCTTGGTGATTGCTGGCTGGTAGTCTACGATCTCTAGACTCTTTTGTTCTCCTTATTATAGCATGAAATATGCTTACCATACAATTTAGTTTTGCAGGTGTGGCTTGACCACATCAGCATTTAATATGCTTCCAGTGGGATGCCTTGATGGTGGAAGAGCTGTACAGGTACCTTCTTTTCTTCTGTTAGAACTAAAGAGGCTTGAGCACAAACCAAGGGGTGTAATCAAGGTTGGACACTATCTATGCATTTGTATCGATCTAAATCTATGTTCTTACAGGGTGCTTTCGGAAGATCTGCCTGATTGGGTTTGGCTTGACAACTTACACATTGCTTGGATTGGGAGTGGTATGCACCTTTTCATACTCATTCTAGTGTCAATGAAATTTAAGTGCTTTACTGTCTTATAGTATCATGAAAAAATTCAGATATGCTTATTGTCTAAATCATTAAACGGGTAATTATCATCTGAAACATGTTATTCTTGTCCACCGTTTCCAGCTTGGTGGTCCTTTATCACTTCCTTGGGGACTATACGTGCTAATATGCCAGGTACGCAGACTAAAAGAATTTATTACCTTTTCATCACCATTATTAGTTATCAAGCTTTACAATTGTCTTCTGATTATCTGCTCGAATAACATGTTCAGAGGACACCGGAAAAACCATGCTTAAATGATGTGAGTGAGGTGGGAACATGGAGAAAAGCATTTGTTACAGTGGGGATCATCCTTGTTTTGTTGACACTCCTTCCAGTAGGGGATGAGCTTGCAGAAGAGTTTGGTATAGGTCTTGTAACCACATTTTGATGTATTATATATTTATATAACACAAGAGTAAAGCCAATTTTTGACTTCAAATCAAATCTATACTTGAGTGATTAGCAAAATACAAATCATCCTCAAATCTGTTTTCCATTTTGTAATTAAATATTCTTTCCTTGAGCCGTTTATTTTTTCCATATTTGAAAAGGAATGACGGAATTAAACCATGAACGTTTGAGCTTATAACTGGTACAATATTCACTATTTTTGATGGACCCTTTGTTCAGATTTATTGAGCACAATTTATTTATAGTACACAAGTAATTTTTTTATAAGGGTGAAATGGGAAATATAAATACGTTATTAAGGGCATTTATGTGAATTCATTTCAAGTATAATTGTAATTTTAATTTTATTTTTTTAGAATAAAATAGTTATTTAATGCATAGTGTAAATGTCTAAGGGCAAAATCATTAATCTTATTATTTCTGTTAAGTTTGATGGTTAAAAAATTTGTTAGAGGAATTAAAGTAATGAGTTTATAATAATATTTGTTATAAATTTTTTCTTCATTAAAATCTTATTAAACTCCATCTAAATTCAACCAAATTCTTTATTTAAACGAAATTTATGAAGTCAATGAGTTTTTTAATACATCTAAATTTTATAGGATTTCATATAAATTTGAATTGAATGCATTTAAATTTTAAAATATTTCATATAAATCTAGATTGAATATATTTAGATTTAAATGAAATTTATTTAAATCTGGATTAAATACACCCAAATTTTTAATATATTATAAATTTCAATAAATTTTAAATTGAATATAGTTTATAAGACACTTATCACATATAAGCTAAATACCCTTCAAGAGAAAAGAAATGGAGAAAGTTTCATGCAGGTTGGCTTTCTTGGTTGCACTCTTGCATTTTACTACAGGTAACCTCCTTTTTTTTGTTTTTTTTTTTACTTCTTTTTTCTTTCTCTTTCTTTCTTTTATTTTAAGCAATTTATTAGTAACGTTATAATACATCTTGGTGTAGGATAACATTACTCCTTTTTTTTTCTTTTTTTTTTAATAATCAAGATAATCACATTTACGATAAGAAATCAAATCATACAATACAACATGTGTTTATGATAAAAAGGATGGTGATGATGATGATGATTTTGGGTTTATGAAGGATTGAAGGATTGTGCATGAACTATATGTGTTTGATGTTGAAGATGAACAGAAGAGAGTTAGGTTTGGATTTGAAGAATGAATGTTGGTGTTGAAGATTAATAGTTAATGGAGATCTAATGTCAGATTGAATCTCCACACAAATTTCCTCTTTTTTAGGTTTATGGATCTATGAGGCAATCATGAGATTTATAACAAATTTTTTAAAATGTTGTTACAAAAACTAGAAAGCTCATATTTTTCATCGAATCCTCTTAGACTTAAGAGAGGAGTCAAAATTGGTGTATTTTTTTACGAGATTTTCCTAGACTTAAGATAAGAGTCAATGATAGGTCCCGTTATCATATACATATATATATTTATTTATTTATTAATGTGTGAGTAAATCTTTACCTATTGTGGTATATTTCTCACAAATTTTTTATCAATTAATATAAAAATAAAATGTTTTGAAATAGTTATAAACTAATTTTCGTCCGTTTATAATTTGTAAAAGTTGCCAATTAAATTGGCCCCCAAAACTTCAAAACATATCCTTAAACTACATTTTATTTATATGTGGCTGTCGTTACGTAAATTTTGGGTAGCAAATAACAATCATAAAAGGTCAAAAGTTATGATGCCGCACACTCGAGATGATGTCTAATCCCAGTCATCTTTTTACCACAAAATGTGGTTGGTTTTTCTGCCACATTTGTGTGGACTGCTCATTCATTTATGTGTGGATTGCTTCCTTCCATATAAGAGCTACTCCCCTAGTCACGTCACTAGTGTTTTATTTTGTTTGGTCCCGGTTGTCTTCTAAATCAGTTTTAGTAATAAAAATAATAATAATAAGAACAATCATAAGAGACCGAATCAAGCAACATAAAAATCCAAACAGTGAAGGCTAGACAAAAAATATAATGGTACTTCTTCTTATTAATTAGTCAAAATTTTTTGTTCAAACATGTTTTTAAATAATATTAATGTATTATAATAACAAGATAAAATTTAGTCAACGACATGCCTCTTATGTCTATAGTATGAGGTTGTGAGTTCGAATTAAGTTTTTCTCTTTCAAATTTTAATTCAGATCTAATATTAAAAAAAATACTATTATAAATATTTTATAATTTATAAATAAATTATAAGATGATGTATTAAATAATATGATAATTATAATTATTTACTATTTCTTTTTTGATGAATTTTTAGACAAAGTGTCTAGAGTAAACAATATTGATATTATTAAATTGAAAATAAAATTGATTTAGGGTTGATCATATATTAGTCCTATAATTTATGGCCTATATCCTTAACAATACCCATCGCCATCGTGATGGATTGAAGAATTTTTCAAAGCTCTATTTGAGTAAGATGAATTATCTAACCATACTAAACCTTCTTATCACATTGTTTCTTAGAATTACAAAAGCATTTGATAGCTTTTTAAGAAGTTATTTTTCAGAACTAAAAAAAAGCATAAAATGTTGTTGGATTGCCGCACAACTCCATTGTCTTTGCTTTCAAGTAAAGGCCAGGTTCGACACTCAGAGAGACTCTCAGGCTGCGGTTGGCACGCGGGATTGAAATGGATTGAAATAGAAAATCACCATCTCATGTTTGGTAAAACTTGATATTAGATTAAAAATTATACCATATTATATTTGGTGTAGATTGAGAATGGATTTAAATAAATTAATTTAATTTTTTTATTATATAAAATTAATTTTATAAAAAATCTAAAAACAAAAAAAAAAAAAAACAAAAACAAAAAACATCTCTCACAATTCAACATCATCAACCCACTTCATTAATATCATCATTTCCCACAATTCTACATCATCAACTCATAATTCATCAATATTATCAATCCAATTTATCAACATCATCATCTCCTATGACAACATCATCTTCAAGAACATTAAATCATCATAAAAAAAAAAAGACTGAAAGTCTGGTTCTGGGTCGATGAACCCAGAACCGACCAATTTGGTTCTGGGTTCGCCTACCCAGAACCAGTCGCTAGTTCTGGGTCGGCAAACCCAGAACTGATCTGGTCCTGAGTTCATCGAACCCAGAACTAGCATTTGGTTCTGGCGGTCGGTGCACCTAGAGCTAGATGCGTGAAGAAGAAGAAGAAGAAGAAGAGAACTTCATGGGTGTGAGAGGAAGAACTGATAGAAGAAATATGAGAGAGAGATAAATGGAGAGAAAAAAAAATTATCAAATCCAATCTTATCTCATCCAATGAGATGGGTGTGGGTGGGATTAAAAAATGTCAAAAGAATGGGAATTGATGAGAGGTTGGGATTCCAAAAATCTCAACCCCATTCATTTTAATTGCTCACCAAACATGGTATTCAAATAGGTTGAGATTTTTGAATCTCAATCTCATCTCAAATCTCATACATCAAACATAGCCTCAGAGTGTGAACCTTGCCCTTGCTTGACCAGCAAAGATAAGTGGAAGTGGAGTTATGGCGACTGGGGTAAGTCACCAAATTCAGCAATATTTTAATTTTTAAAAACAAAATACATTATTGAAATGGGATCCAAACAGCACCTCGAAGGCTTAGTGTAATGTAACGACGGCGTATTGGAGCTTTGCACATTTTCCAGCCAAAATGTGGGAGCAGGAGCGACCACAAAAGAAAACCACCATTGATGACCAACAAAAGCCCCTCTGCCACTGTGCTCATCTGATCCTGCCATGGCTGACTCCACTAGAACTCGCCAACGTCTCCCTCACCTGCAAAACCCTCTTCTATATTTCCAAATCCATCACTCTCCACCGCTCCCTCGACGCTTCCAGGTCCTTGGAGACCCTCCCTGTCCCCTTCCACAACCCCATCCATAACCCCCCCTACGCTTACTTTTTCTACACCCCATCACAGATAACCCCTTCTTCTTCACACTCCCTGCAACGCCAGTATTGGGGCTCCACGCCACTCGGTCCTGACTCGATGAGTCTGGTGGACGAGTTTGGTGAGACTGTATCCGGGTGTAAGTGTGAAGACTGTGTGGAGGTGGGAGATGGGTGTCCCTGTTTTTCGGGGTTGGAGGAGGAGATAGTAACCGAGTGTGGACCGAGTTGTCGCTGCGGGTTGGCGTGTAAAAACCGATTGACTCGAAAAGGGATATCGGATCCGGTTGAAGATAGTGACGGATGTGAACAAAGGGTGGTGTCTGTTTGCTGATCAACTGATCCCGCAAGGTCAATTTGTCTGTGAGTATGCAGGTATCAAATGATGTTTGTTTAGTTGCAATTCATGTTAAGTTATTTACTGTGTATGGGAGAGATTGATTGATATAAGATTGTGTTAAAAATTGAAGCTTGGTTGATTTATTTTAGTTTCAATCATGTGTTTGTTTTGGTGTTTTATCAGTGCTGTGGTCTTCAGTAGTTTTCACACATTCACATTGTGTGAATTGGCTTTTGTTAGTTATGTGAATGTAAAAAATGTATAGGTTTTGGTCTTATATAGAGTTGTGGAGATTGTTTGATTAGTGTATCTTGTCGGTACAAGTTGGACAAGTCGAAGAGAGGGAGGAATTCACTGTGTCTAGGTAGTTTGGAGAGGCCAATTTCGATTGAATACTAGATTTGTTATTCGTCGTATCATGTGACATTTTTACACTCAGAGCGAAGAGCATTCTCTTTAAAATACTGTAAGAAGAATATTTGAGATGATAAAAAAATGGGATTACGTGAGTTTTAGTTAATAGCTTAACATGAAGGACAAAAATAAAAAGGAAAAAAGTTACTGCAAGTGTCTTAAACTCTTATGTACTTGTGTCTCTTCTGGCATTGAACAGAAATATGACCTCTGAATAGAACTTGATTTTGAACCTTTTCTATTTGATTTTGACTCCTCTCCATATAAAATAGAACTTGATTTTGAGCATGCACATGATGTTACCCGATCAAGGCTTCCTTCAAGTGGTGAAGTCTAAACACTGTTTAAAATAGCTTAAACCATTTCCGCTTTCTTGACTTTGCTTGTGAACTTCATCTTGCCAGTGTTGTAAATAATGTGAGATTATAGTTTAGCCACTCAATTTAATATAGTTGTGTGTAAAGTTACATTATATAGTTGTCCACAATCTTTCCTTATATGTGGAGAGATTGAACGAGACAAATTCTGTTAAGGTTCAGTGAAGGTCCCAAGTGGAGCCTAGAGAAATGTCCAACCTAAGCGTCTTGGGGTGTGATTGTGCTTTGTCTGTATGATTTGCAAGTATTTCTAATATTCAATTTACCTTCAGACTAAACTATATGTAACTAGCTGTCCATCAAATACTGCTCTTTTTTTCTTCCATATGTGTTCCGTATGCATGCTTCAGCCATTATCTTCACAGAATCTGTCATTTCTTATTGGCAACCAATTGACCCAAGTTATACATTTACTCAAAAAGATTTGTAGTTGTATTGTAATGACCATGATCATTTCAATGTACTCCCTTAGGAGTTAGGGGCCACACATCCTTGTCTGGTGTTGGTATGTAGTCTGGTCTTATATACAACAGGTTCAATATTATAACATTGTCCACTTTGGTCTTGCTCTGCATGGTTTTATTATCGGATTTTCACCAAAATGGCATGATTCTCTCTGACAAGGCAATATTGGATTCTATCATGTCATCCTCACCATGTTCATTTTGGTGTTTATATATGCTTAAATAGCCTTAGATTTTGGGTTTGAGTCTTCTGATAGCATTCAACATAGGCTCATCATTTGCAATTTTATTTTCTTAGTTGCCATCTTTTTCTGCACCTTTTTTTTTTTTTTGCCATCGTGTTGTCATAATTATACATTAACATCGTAACTGAATTCTTCTTGCATAATTATACATTAACGCCGTAACTAAAACATTTTGTAGTGTCTACTTGTTTGCATATTTATAAAATGCTCTTTATTTCTATAGAACTTATTTCTAAACTTTGTTTGTTCCAAATAATGTTTACTTGAATAGGTGAATTATTGACAACAAAAGAAGCAAGAAGGCGGCAACAACTCTATGATGAACGTGCAACTCATGTTGGAGTTTCATCTGCCCTTTTAGTCATCAGGGAGCATCTTCCTTCTGGAAAGGCGTGTTTGAGGATGAACATTGATGCCACAAGAGTCGGAAACGTTGCTCGATTCATTAACCATTCTTGTGATGGTGGTAATCTCTCAACAATGCTAGTGAGAAGCTCAGGAGCTTTGCTACCTCGCCTCTGCTTCTTCGCTTCAAAAGACATAAAAGAAGGCGGAGAGCTCACTTTCAGCTATGGGGAAATCAGGGCCAGGTCAAAGGGCTTACCATGTTTTTGTGGAAGCGCTGCTTGTTTTGGAATTTTGCCATCAGAACATACCTGATCTCACAGACATTATCTTGGAATTTTTTAGTAGAAAGTACTCTAGTCTTCCTGTGAGTGGAATTTGATGTCAAAATCCTAAGAGATTTCACCAACTAAATTTGCGTTGTCTAGATCTGAATTGAGTTTCAACATGATAAAAAACCGACTCAATGGAGAAAACTTGTGGTAGGCTCACACACCAGATTACTTGTGCCTTTGTTGACTCAAATCATGCAACTTGCTACATATACATTGTATTGGATGGAAGTGAAGTAGAAGTTAAAGTTTTTGTTACAGCAAAGACGACCAGACAATCTATATATTGGTTCTTGCTTTTGATTTAACTCTCACTACCTTTAATTGGTTAAAGGCGTGTAAGAAACAATCCTGTTTGGAAGAGTGCAAGCTGGGCCATTGACATTGCTAACCAAAGACCACTCTTTTACGTTTAAAATTTTATGTGGATTCATGATTCAACAATGGTCAGAATTCCTTCTTCTCAATAATCTTCATTGAGATGTATTTTCAATCCTCTAACAGGGATTTTAACGAATTTCAAAATCCTTTTTTAAACAAATTAGAATAATCCAATAGAAACAAAAGAGAAAATGAACAACAATCAATGCAAGTCTAGTTGGATATAAGCTAGCAGTAGCATCCCACACGCCACGGGCAGCACAAATCTTGTGCCTATCCATCAGTATAGCCTTCTTCTTCCACTTCTTTCTTGCATACAAAACCCACCACACCATGTAATTTAACCATTCTCAACTTTATTATTATTGTATTTACATTTCCTAACTCCCATCACTAATTTATTGATTTAATTTAACCATTATCAACTTTATTAGTATTATTATTATTGTATTTACATTTCCTAACTCCATTAATTATTATTAACACTATTCCCACCAACTAATTACCACTTCCTTTGCACGTGCCCCTCACACTCTTCCCTCTCTCTCTCTCTCTCACCCACCCTCCACCTCCTCTCTCTTTTTCTCCCTCACATATACACTTTACTCTCATGTAATTACATCCACCTAAATTTAGTATATACCTAAATTTCTGATTAGTTCGTTACGTATCATAAAAGTCATATCAGTAAAGAATTCAAGTCGGTGTATATACATATCTATATATATATATATATTATATGCATTACCTTTTAAGGAAAAAATAATACATGTAAAAAAGCTTGCCACATTGATTTTGCTACCCTTCACGCGAGTAACGTGCCATCTTGCAAGCAACTGGAACATATAAGCACCAACTCCACCACCTTTCTCTTCTGTTCTCTCTCAAATACTATCCGTCAACCTTATAGCTATAGGTATTTCTAACTTTCCTGAATGGCGGATCCAAACAATGATGCCACATCCGAAACCCCACGAAGGGGCACGGGGAAGCGTGCCACGGCTGCCACCACCACCAACGTGCCAGTGGAGGTGGTGGAGCCGGTGTCGGCTCCGGCTGCTTCTCCTTGTGGGGCATGCAAGTTCCTGAGGAGGAAGTGCATAAGTGGGTGCATATTTGCACCTCACTTCGGCTCCGACCAAGGAGCTGCCCGGTTCGCGGCTGTGCACAAGGTGTTTGGTGCTAGTAATGTGTCCAAGCTGTTGTTGCACATCCCCGTCAACCGCCGCCATGATGCAGGTGGTCACTATCTCCTATGAAGCTCAGGCCAGGCTCTCCGACCCCGTTTACGGTTGTGTCTCCACCATACTTGCTTTGCAACAACAGGTTTGTAACGTAACGTAATGTAACGTAACGTATCGTAACGTTTTTTTTTTTATGTATCTTATCAATTTTATATGCAAATATAAAGACCAAAACTAGATAGTAGTTGCCAGCAGACATGTTTGTTGTTTTCTTGTAAGTTTTGATTTTTAATGGAAATGAAGTTAGTGATGATTTGAAGCTGATTTGAGTATGAACAAGAAGATTGCTTTTGATTAATTTTACCGCCTTAGTTGATTGTTCTCTAATGATTATCGTCTGAAATAGATATAATTATTTGGTCTAGATCGGGTCTCAATTTTCAAAATTTCTGCCCTATTCCTAATTTGAATAACTGGATTGTATAATTTAGATAACTAACCATGTGACCTGCAATTTTCACGGAAATATATGTGTAGACCTTCTTATGTAATAAAATATATATGATGTATGATGTATTCTTTCAAATATGTTCCAAGTATTTTTCGTAATATTATTGCTGTTTATTTGAAAAGTATTAGATACATTTCAGGGTTTCTTTTTAATTCTTGAAAGTAGTTTTATCTATCTACAACAAAAATTATATGTATTTTTCCTATGGATTGGACGAGGTTTGGCATACACAAAATCAAATTCAAACACGAATATATAGGTTTATTCAATGAGAAGATTAATGTGTAACCAATATTCTACATTTTTGGGTATCAATAAAATAAAGCAATGATATACATTATTTTTCTTTCTTTTTCTTCTTCTACTTTATTTTAATTATATTTTATGTTTTAAACCTCTTCCTATAGCAACATAATTCAATGGATATATACTATTCACGATAGTTTTTTAATCATGATATTTTGATTACGAAAGGTGATAAAAGGTACAGATGTTAAAAGAATCGTGGACCTCATGATCATAAAATCGCTATGTATTGTTGACGTCATATACTTTGACCCATTAAAAAAAACAAGACACGACCATTAATATTCACAAGTTAAAATGCAGGTGGCCAACCTGCAAGCAGAGCTGGCGGTGGTGCAAACTCAACTGATGAACAGCAGATTTGCGATGGCAAATGCCCTCCAAAACTCTCAGCAAATCCTGCAACAACAGCCACAACATCCGCAACACGTTGCAGTGTTGCAGCCAACATACTCAAACAGCTCCTCAGCCTCCACCAACTTCATGAACAATATGAGCAGTTTCCCTTCTGACTTCGACCTTGTAGCTGACACAGCTGTGCCTTCTTCTCAGAGCATGGAGCCTCTTCAGATGTCACAGCCTGCTCAAGATGAAGAGGACGACGAAGAGGAGAGTGGAATTCCTGTCAGTTTCACAAACCATATAATTCACAGGAGATGAACTTGGGATATGAGGTCATCTCCCTCTTTTACTTTAGTTTTCTCTAAAATAATAATTAATGTTTTATATGTTCTACTGTTTCGATGCTACACAGTTTGACTTTCAGCGTATTTGACGTAGAACTGTCGTATGTTAAGTTTGACACAAAATCTGAGTTTTCTCTTTTCTTCAAAATGCAAGTTTGCAGTTTGACACATCGAAATTCGATTTTGTTAGCATCACTGGTTAATTATAAGTTTGATTTATTTATTTTTTTAGAAATAATAAGTTTTATTAAATAGACCAATCATTTAATTATAGGTTAGGTTCAATAAAATTTTATCATATATATATATATATAATGTTTCTAAAATGAAGACTCTAATTTTGAAAAGTTATCAAAAATCAATTAAATTCAGTTATCTTATTTGAATTAAATAGGAGAGAGATGTAATAAATGAATTTGATTGGTTTTTCCTAATCTGAAGAATACTCATTTTAAAAGTATTATATATATATATGTATTTAAAATCATTAATTTTAGTTTCTCAAGAAAGATATATATATATATATATATGTGAATATGTGACAAAATGATGTTGGATGTACATTTCTTAATAAAAAGTTGATTTCAAAGTGATTTCCCTACATTTACGAATTTTTAGGACGAAAAGTTTTCTCCAAAAAAGTAGAAATTGCTAACAAGCCCTCCTAGAACAGTGTAAGTTGTTCTTAACCAAATATGCAATTTAGAGCGATATTTTAACTATGAAAAGCCTCTAAAAACGATAAAGCTAAACATGTCAGGTTATAAGTCAAATAGTTCCGTTTTTAAAAATGACCTGACATAAACAAACACCGATATCTTTACAAAGGACTTAATATCATTAATTAGAATACTAGTTTCTCCTTTCTTAAAAAATTAAAAAATTAAAAAAAAAAAAAAAAAAAGAATACTACTTTCTCTACAGGATAAACTATGCGAGTTAATTTTTGAAGCTACATGCGAGCTTCAATCTCCACAAACTTTGCTGCCATGTAAAATTTTAAAATTCTACATGACATGGACCAGTCATCTAAAATTCTCATACTTCCCTAAGTTTGGATTTCAATCCACACGGAAATGAAAATGCAAAAATGAATAAACAGTTGCTGCCAAGAAACTTGGACAAGGATAACATTTAAGATACTGTTTGTAGTACCAAAACAACTTTGTACACTAATCCTTCTAGTTGCACCTCGCAACTTGAATACAGATCAATGGGTGCAGAACACACTTAATACCCCTGAAAAGAGTTACGATTATCGACAACGTGAAATATGAATGTGATACATAAAACAATTCAGGGGATAACATGATCTGCAACCATTGATCCATCATCCAGTGAGACAGAGAGCAACTGTGGATGATTATAAACAAGCATCAATTCACATGATAATAGTTGCTGGGTAGGATTCTGTCTGTCCAAAAATTGGTGTAGACAGCTGATTCTGCAATGTCAAAACAAATGGAGTACATGACAAAGGAAGGATGAGGTTGAGGGGAGAGTGAAGTGGATAGCAAATCTTTCTCCATGATCAGCATGCTGAGAAGGATGAAGCATGAATCCGAACGTTTAGCATTATTACATTGACTCGAGTTCTTTACCTTTCCCTCCTGCAGTTGAAAAATTTTGTTGGTCCAAATCAGTAACATAACATAAATGCCTAGATGGGAGACCAGAATTGTACTTTGTGAGAGGTTTTATAGTTAAATGCTCAAAAAGAATAAAGGGTGCACACTTGTCACACATGATTTGCTATATAAGTTTGTTGTAAGTATATTGAATATTCAGGTAATGTCCGATATAGAGAAAAGCATACGAACCTCATTATATCTGCTAACGAAGGCCAAGGTGTAGCCCTCGTGGTTGTAAAGGTGAAATTGGAGACCCTTCACTGCTTTGGGAGTCTCCCCGCCATGCATCCTGAACTTGAGCAGCAAACTGCAAATTCCATAGCACGTCCTCAACAGACGGTCTGTCTACTGGATTCTTATGCAGACACCTGATGCAAATTTCCATCATCGTCTTCAATGATTGATCCAAGCATGACTTGTTAACTGCTGGATCAACCATGCTACGTCGAGCTGCTCCATCAGCTGCAATGGCGGCTTGTAACTGCATAATGTCGAGTAAAGATACAATGTTATGCATACTATATAAAAATATTTTAATTTCTTCAATATATATATATATGTATATATCTTAGTTGCCTGTCGCCAGTAACTAATGCAAAATAGTAGGTATACTAAAATGTCATGGTCTGAACTATAAAAAATGCATTTTAACAACAATTTTGGAGCTGAAGATCACATTTTATGTGCAGAGGTTCTGTTACTATTGTGTCTGCTGATTTTATATAATAACCTTAAACAACTAGGATTCTATATGAAATTAGATCATTCATGGTTTTCAGTCCATGATGACATGACATATTACTGTATTAGTGACTAAGCATATTAATGATTTCAAATAAGAGAAACTGTCAAATTGTGGCAGAAAAATATGCTTCAATCCTGAGGAGCTAGGTCAATTTAAGCAGATTACCAGTATATGGTGTTACTATAGTTGCACTGAAAGTGTGCATTCTTTCAAATAATGACAATTTAAAGAAAAAATATTGCTTCTGATGATTTTGAAAGAAAATATGATAAACTAAAATCAAAACTGCAGTTACTTGATCTTTCAGAGTATCCACTTCATTTCCGGAATTTAATGGCCCCCCCACAATGATTTCTAGTAAAATAAATCCAAAGTCATAGACATCGACTTTTTCTTCATGTCTCGCCCTGCCAAGAAACCAAGTTCAAATAAAATAATTTCGGTTGAATATATATATATATATGATTATAGGAACCTATATTAACTTAGATAAGATTTAATTTGTTTGAGGTATGGCATAACTTGACATTCCACAACAAAATAACCAAAGTTGAAAGTGTCAAAAATAGTTGTAACTTAATTTCTTGTAGTGTATCAAGGTGGTTAGATCTGACGTATTGTCTGCGATTAAAATCACAATTGACTAATTTGTTAATCGAATAAGAAACAGTGTATGCTCATAGTTGAAGGCCTTGAAGGCATTCAATGTAAAATCTCTAGTGAACTGTCATAGTACATGACTGAATACCATATGAAGCAGTTACCTACCTTGCATTGGTGGTAGGATCCACTGATCCAGATGCAGTTCCATGACCAACCTGCAAGGATGAGTAATAGTACATATCAACAAAAAGTCCTATAGCCACAGAAAAGAAGGTATATCCCAGACAAAAGCGAGAATTTCTTCTTCATACCTTTTCTGTATTCTCAGTTAATAAAGGCAGATTATAACTGCTAATTTTTGCAACAAGGTTCTGATCTAAAAGAATATCTGTTATTTTCAGATTATTCGAATATACACCAGGCACGATCCCTGTATGCAAAAACTGGATGCCCTTTGCTATCCCTATTGCAGCTGCTATACGTTGTGTCCAAGTAAGAGATTGGCGGGCACGTCCCTCTACCAAATAAAATGTCAAGACCATGAAACCGAGCACAACATGAAGGTGTAAGGTAAATAAAAATTTCAGGATGGAGGACATTAGATGCTAACAAGAAAGTTTCATGGAGTACCAGATATCCTGCTTCGTAGTGTGCCGTTTGGAACATATTCAAAGATAAGAAATATTCTGCTGACGCTTGAATCATCCAAGTAGCATTCAAAGCAGTGTCCAAGAGCACTGACCAAATGGCGATGTCTGAGTTTTGATATCAACTCTATATGGTGCATAAAATTCCGAGTGCTGTGACTTTTCTTCATTTTAAGGCATCTAATGGCAACAAAGGAACCATCCTTCAGCCGACCCCTGTACATCTGGGAGCAAGAAAGATGTAAGATATAAGTCAATGCTTTAACAACTTTCACCTTTGTTTTGCTTGTTCCTTGGGCTCATGATGAGAACAACAATAAGTATATTCAACTCTGTTGAAGGGTTATTTAAAGTTCATTTATCAAAATACCAAAAAACAAACATGCACAACAACAGGGCCAGCAGTGAGGCCACACACATTTATGCCCATGAACAAAAACATGTAACACGGTACATGCTATGTGACCACTTCTGTACAATAATTTGTAAGGGGATGTCTGAATTCTTAAAAATGAAAAGTCAGTTATTATATCAAGCTTTATGTTATAACTTAAGGATTTATGTATAGGGTTTAAAATTAAATTGAATTGTATAAGATCAAGCCATTGTCTGTTAGCTTGTATTTGAGGCCTTATTACCTATACCCCTATCACTTGCTTGGAAACAAACATGACATTATCGTTGACTACTTCAGCATGAAACTTAGTATCATAACATATTAAACCAAATCAGCGTACCTGGCCTTGAGAACCTTCACCCATGAAAGCAGATGTGTCGAAGTTGCTCGTAGCAGTTTCAAGCTCTTCCAAGGAAAAAGTTCGATAAGCTGGAAGGCCAAGTGCACCTAGCTTCATTGTTTGAGATATATACCCTTCAGGATAAGGCAAAAAATCATTTGTCAGAATGTGGAAATACAGAAAGAATTGAATGACTGCATTCGTAATTTAAGTAGAGAATAACTTACTTGCATCTGAGAGCAATTTTGAGGTGTACCCAGTTGTAGCATTTTCTGTTATTGATCTTGTTTGAGGACTTTTAATTGTCTTGTTGGCATTCACTTTCCGAGCAAGCAAGAAAACTAGCCCAGCAAGTAGTATTCCTCCAACAATCCCTCCAAATATAGCCGATACAAGTACTGCTTTCGAAGCTTGTTTGCTCTTCTTTCTCTGAGGTATGATTCCCACAGCCAAAGCTTCATTTTGACAAAAGGAGGATGGATGTTGGTTTTCATTAGCAGTTGCTAAACAATTCCTAGCATACAGGACAACCCTGTTCTTAGAACTCGAAAGTAGACAATTTGGTAGGTGTCCACTCAAAAGATTTGAGGACAAATCCACAAATTCAAGTCCAGCATTGCAAGAAAGATTGTCAAAAAGCATGCCGGTGAGTTTGTTATCTGAAATATTCAGATAAGTAATAGAAGGTAGGGACAACAACGAAGCCTGAAATGGACCTACAAATTTATTAAACGAGAGATCTAGTCGTTTTAGCTGATAATAGGAACTAAATTCAGCAGGAATACCAGACCTAAATCTGTTTTTGCTCAGTACCAATTTAACCAACTTATTGCCAAGTTTAGGAACCTGAGGCCCAAGAGCATTATCTTCCAAATCAAGCTCTTGAAGGTATGTCAAACCATCTAAATCAGGAACTTCTCCGTAAAAGTGGTTATGTGACAGAGCAAGAACTCTTAGATTGTCCAAATTACTAAATGACTTTGGCAAAGTGCCATTGAACAAGTTTTTCCTTAAACTCAAAACAGTCAAAACTGGTAGTGACCCCAACCAATCCGGTAATCGACCAGAGAGCATGTTTTCATCAAGTATAAGTGTTTGGAGGCTAGTAAGCGACGAAAGCTCCTGAGGGATGGCTCCATAAAGGTAATTGGAACTCATATTAAGTATCTCTAGTGATGACAAACGGGTAAGTTTACCAGCCAAGGGACCCCATAAACCAAGAGAAACCAGTGTGAGGACTTTCAAGTCTGGAAGTCTAACAAGAGTTGTTATAAAGGAATCCATCGAAAAGTTCAAAGGCAACATATGAGCTCCCTGGTCGCCAACAATATGCAACTGAGTGATGCTTTCTTCATAGCATACCACAGTTAAAGATGAGCTCGGTTCGATATTGCAGAAATCTGTGCTGCTATTCCAGCTATTCAAAACAGTCGGATAATTCAAAAGCCTTTGAATTCTTACAAGGGTCTGAGCCTGAGAGGACTGTAGTTGCTCTGAATAACTAATTTGAACCAAAACGAAAATAACAACCAAAACAGCAGAATGACACAATGCTTTTGCCATCTATGCTTAAAGAATAAGCACTGCTAGAGAAAATCTCAGAAGTTCTATAGAGCTTTCACACAATTGTCTAGCTTCTCAAATGATGAAGCTCATGTTCCCAACAAGACCAACACAAGTTCTGCAAACATAACCATATATAAACAATTCGAATAAATCACAGATTAAAACATTTAAACTCATCCCAAAAAAAGAATTAGAAAAAAAAAAACACATCGTTAAGGGTTTCAAGCAAACCATAGATAAATTCTGTACACATTTGATTGTTTTCATACTACACAAATGTTTCTTAACAAAAGAGAGACTTGTAAGAAATTTGAAAAAGGAGAAAAGAAGGAAAACAAAAGGAAGCTTACTTGTTGAGAGGTGGAGATTGAAATTCACTAAGGGAAGAAGATACAGCCAATTTAAGTCCACAGCTTGGTGATCAATTATACCTTAGACTTCAAAAAGTCACTTGAAACCATCTCAACCAAATCATTCTATCTTTGAAATGAAGATATTCCCCCAAGCAGGGTGCTGCACAACGCACAAACAAAAAATTCCAAACCCACTTCACACTTTCTTCGGTTGATCAAAATTAAAAACAGAAAAACAAAAAGTATAAGTCTAGTTTTTGACCTCCCACCTTCATGAAAGTACAAGAACTTATCAACTACTGTTAATAGGACAACACACTAAATCCTACTGACACATGAGAGGTTCCTTTTCCGCTTCTCTGCACAGACCAGGACAAATGAGTGACACGGGTCCTCAAGAAAACTTGTTAAACAATTTCTGTGACCTGGAATTTTCAGAAACAGACATTTGCTATTTATTTTCAGTAAGTGAAATATGATAATATTTGGAAACACTAATGGACTGGTTATGGTTTCTTCAAATGTAGTGTAATCTTCCTAGTTGTTTGAGCTTTTTTCAGGTCCAAAGCGATTATAAAACAAAAATTTACAAAAATAAAAAATAAAAAAAATAAAAAAAAGCAAAAGAAAGATTCTTCAAGAACAAAAGTCTTTATTCTTCTCTTTCACTCTTTGTTTCTTTTTCTTTCATGCAAACAGATTTGGTCATGCAGCTTTATTTTATGAGCATATATCTTACTTATATTGATTTATCAAAAATAATATATATTGCATTTATTAGTTCTTTTAGCTGCAAACAACTCAACAGTTAAGTAGTTGCACACATATTTAACATTTGATTATACATATTCAACAGTAAACTGTACATAATAACTGTACGGATCGATTTGTAACATTACAGAATCAATTTTACGAAGAAATCTGTTTAATTTAACATAAATTTAATATTGTTTGATTTGTCAACATAAATATGGTGTGGAGGAGAATGATATTGTATGGAAATTAAAAGTTAATTAGGAGGCGGTGGCAGAGACTGGAATGTAAGCTTTCACTTTCTGGGTCAGGTGAGCTTGGTTTTATCACTTGGAAATGTGGACCCCATTATGTTCAGTCTGTTGTTTTTGGCGCCTAAAAAAAAGTTGGTATTTAGTAATAGATAGCAAGTTGCTCTCTTTCATTTCAATTGACAATTAGATTTGGTGTCTTTTGATTTCATATGATGTTTAGTTTGACTATTATTAAATAAGAGTTGTCCTTGTGATAACATCACCCCACTTAAATGGGAGGGAATATATCACGGCCATACATCCATTGGATTTGTGCCTTATGGGCTATGCATGGTGGTGCATTCTATTTCACTTGCAACATATAATAGGGTGAAGTGGCACAGTAATAAAGTCATCACCAACCTAAACAACAATCCAATGGTAGGTTCAACTCTTATTCTCATTATTTATGTAAACAACTCTTTCAACTTTTGAGAGGGGAGATTTAAGTTGTACATTAGAGTTCTATTTCAATTGATCTTATAGAAGTCTGATCTAGTATCAAATGATAAAAAAAAAAAAAGGTATTATATTCATTTATTTTCATATTTTCTAGTATAAAAGGTTGTAAACTCCTAAAGTTCAATGGATCTTGAAGTGTATATTTAACTATAACTTTAATGGAGTTGCTTTAAAATATAATAATTTGAAATGCATGATAAAGCCATTTATGGTTTAAAATACACCAAGTACACCTTGTAGTATCGAATTTGACAGAATTGAAAACTAAATTTATTGTTTTCTGATGTTTGATTATCAATATATAAAAATTTATATTTCTTATTATAATTTTGAATTTAAGTCTAAAAAAATAAAGTATTTTTAAAATAAAAATCACCCACTCTGACGGTCTCATTGATCACCGACAATTAAAGGAAGCTATCCACATCAAAAAGAAGGTGGTGGCCTTCTCTTTTCTAATTGAGGAGGATTTGACACACCTTCTTCAAATAGGATCATTGTCAACAATCTCCATTGACCTAGTGTAATGTAAAACTACGTAAATATTGTGTAACGAAGGATACGGTTATAGACATTTGAACTTGAGAAAACGACCATACAATGTTATGTCAAACTAGAAATTACTAATTACAAAAAGTCGTCACAAATTAGCTTAGACAATGAGAACTAATAATATCCTATATTCATGTCGTTACAAATGATACTTAAAAAAAAATTAATATTAATCGACCCTATAAACTCATCTGATTTAATTATGATTTGGGGAGATTCAGTTGGCATTCACTTATGTCTTTTTTCTTTCTTTCTTTCTTTCTTTCTTTCTTTCTTTTTCATATATATTTATTTTTTGTGCTTTGGGTACTCGAAAATGAAAGATAGAGATGAGATGACTTTTGGATAGTTTAAAGATGTAAGACCTTAATTAGCTGTGATGTAAGTGCAGCGCATTAACTTCAAAAAGATAAATTAGTTGTGAATAGCGTGGCACTTTAGTTGTTTAGGAGTCCCCCATCTCAAACGTTTCCTTCTAATAAAGCAACGCATCATATTGAATGTGAATGAAAATGAATTGTGATAAATATTATGATAAGAGTAGTATATCTTGTCAGGTTGGTAAGAGAGTTGGGCAACGATACAAAAATTTGATATGAACTCAATAATCAGATTTGGTTTGCTTAATTATATTTGGGTTCATAATGATATCAACTAGGTTAATCTATTTAATAAATATGTCGTATGAGATTCAACTTAACTTAACATATGAGAAAGTGACTTTAGTGTAATGGTACAACCAAAAACCTACTCATTTGCCTTATATAAGGTTGTGGATTCAACTCCTAAGTCCTACTTAATGTGAATAATTTTCCCCACGTATGTGGAATGCCCTCTCTTGTATTTTATGAGTTGATATGTGTTTTAAAATCATATCACAACTAGTCCCAACCCGTATCCCGTCATTTGAAAAATAATTCCCGAACCGCGTTTCAGAGTTATATCATAACTGATCCGGTTAATTATATCGTAACTGATCCGGATAGTATCATGGGTTGGTTCTAGTAATAATAAATAATTAAAAAGAATCTTAACATCTTGCAGGTTGACACTATTACTGTTAGTAGGAGTAAATTTTAATTTTAATTTAAATAGGATAAAGTTATAATTTAAGCATCAATATATAAATTACATGTAACAAATATATGAACTAAAATCATATTAAACATGTATCAAACAAAAAAAAAATCATATTAAACATGTCAAGCCTCCAACAATCCCACACAACGCGTATAATAAATTCGTTCGATAAATATGTCTGGTTTGGGTTCGGGCTTTAACTAGTTTAATTAATTGTGTTGTGTTATGTTAAGTGACCAACTTTTGGGTCATATTGGGTTGGGTTAAACCCGACCCACAAACCCAAGTCCCAGCCCCACAATTTTGTCGGATTGCTATCACTCTATTTCCTTGGTTCGAGATTTGTCTTTACTTTGAGATCTATTTTTGGAGATTGATATTAAGCTTTTAAGGAAAAGGATGTCATGTGTGAGTCCATAATACATCAATAGTTGGAATTGTCTTGACAATGATGAGTAGAATAAAGTTCTTTCCTATCGTATTTTCAAATTCAAACATTTTAATCTATATTTTTACATTTTTCTCTAGCTTTATTTGGTCTTTTTTAATTGGAACTCTATTTTTCTTTTTCAATTTATATAAGGACAAATTTTGTCCAAAACCTATGAGTCCTATTAAAACTCAAAGTAATGATTTAGTCACAAGATTAAAAGTCGCATAACTAGAACTCTAACAAGAAATATGGCTTTCCATCAAAAAAATAAAATAAATAAAACAAAAAATACAGCTTCTTTAATGATAAAGTGTTGGAAAATATTAAAGTTCGCTCAGAATGTGTTATTAAGTTTTTTGGATTATGGGTCAGGTTTACCCAGAACCCAAGACCAACCCAAGATCCAAGATTCAATGTTATTTGGATCATGATTGAAAACTGTTCGGAACTGCAAGGGAAATTGAAAGTAGTTAAAATTGTTGGCAATTTATAGCATATAAAAAACTCTTCCATCAACGTGGAAAAAGGCGGCTGCCGTTAGCATAATTTTTTTTTTCTGTGATAAAAAACAGAGAAAAACATAAATTTATTTAAGGTTCTTACACTGTGTTATGAGTTTATTTTTCATCTGTGACTGCTTACCACCCATAACATTGTTTATTTGATCTAGTTATTGCTATTGAAGGTATGTATTTCAATATCTCTATAATTTAATTTTTGTTACTGTTGTAATATATTACATTAAGATGATATTGTTTAGTTTATGAATGAATTTCAACATAGAGGAAATCATGGTGAGACCATCTACGTGCTCATGGTGATTTTGTTTGATATATATCATCTAAGCCACTACAACAAAATAAGCTATTCATGTCGGAATATCCATACCGGGTACTTAATGCTCGGTATGGATAATAATTATTTTATTTTTTTTAAAAAATTTTTGTGATTGTCCATACCGGTCACAAATTGCTCGGTATATATAATCAATTTTTTTAATTAAAAAAATCATTTTAAGTATCCATACCGGGAGGGTCATGCGACCCGATTGATATGGATAATCCGATTATATATATAATATTTATAAATATATTTTAAATGTATGTTGAAATTTGATTAAAGGTTTTTTGAAGTATGTAATTTTTATTTTAATATTAAATTACATATATTTTAATCACGAAAAATAAATTTAAAATTAAAATAGTTTCCATATCAGGTACATGCCCCATATGGATACTAATAATCATGGATCGACCTTAGGTCGACTTACTCTTTCAATACCGGGTATGGCTCGGTATGGATAATAACAATATCTATACCGACGGTATCCATACTGAGCGGATGGTTCGGTATGGATAGTCAACCATATCGGGCATATGGATGATCCATTTTGTTGTAGTGAGCATGTAGTAAACATTTAAAGATTATTCAAGTTGGAGGATGACCTTCACTTAGTTTTAAAACTTAAATATTATCACTGACCATTTATGGTTTAAAAGTTAAGGTTCAATGTTTACTATGATATACGATTGTATATGACACATATGACCTAATAATAGTCTTATGTTCAAAGTAAAAAAAAAAACCCTAATAATTCAGCCTTCAATGTGAGAGTTGTGTTGAAGCTTTTGTTCTTGTTAACTTTTAATAATAATATATTTATATATATATATATTTTTTTTGCTCTTTTTGATTTGAGGGAGTAATTCAAACTTGAGGTCTAGCTTCACTAAAAATGTATTTACCAACTAAACTAAACTATACTTACGACCACAAATGATTCATTTATTTTAATAAGTTATTGATTTTTCATATTTCTCTTTTAGGTTGTCTTTATGGGATTGAATTTGATAAAGTTAAAATAGAATTGTGATATGTTTAGTGCATAATGAAAATTGAATAAAATAATGTTGTCATGTATTTGGCACAGTATAAAATTGAATAAAATCATAGTGGATTAAATTATTTTTTAAGAGAATTAAATTAATTGTCACTAAATTAAATAAAATTATTTTTAATATTTTATAATTAAATTATTTAAATTTTAAAAGAATAAATTTATTTAAAATAAATTTATTTGATTTGTATTATATTTTGATAAACTGAATTAAAGTAATATATTTATACCAAATATTTTAAACTTATTTATTAACAAAATATGTAATGTTTTTCAATAAAATATTAAAAGGTTATTTTAAAAAAGAAAAAGAAGTGCTGCAGAAGCATGGGACTAAACAGTCCCATGATTCGTTCAATCCCAATAAATTCTCAATGCAAGATTGCATTTAAAAATAGTCCTAGAATGTTATATCAAGCATAACAAATGTGACCTTACGGGTTTAACCAACCAATAACAGTTTTATGTGTAAAAATTAAGTGTTTTATTTTAATTATTATAATTAAATTAAAGTAGGGAAATAGAGACATAACTCAACTCTCGAGTTTTGGAATGTAAGCGTAAGAAGTTTATGATTTCAACTTATCGAGTAAAAATAAATTTTTTGACCATCTACTTGTAAATGGTAATATGGAGATGATTTGGGTCTTTTAGTAATTTCTCCTTCATATAATATTAAATTATGACATTTTTTTTTTTTTAAATAATAAATTATAACGAATTGATCCTTAAAAAAAAATGACAACTTGTCTCAAGACTACAGGTGGCTTCCATTTCATACAATCCAAGTCTCTCTGTTTTTTTTTTTTTTTTTGTGTGTTTCCTTAAAAAAAAAAAAAATAGACGACTATAGGAATTGGAGTCAATAAACTGTTCTTTTTCTAGATAAATTAAAAACATATTCACTCAAAACTTAAGTAACTAATATGATTCCTCTTTATACTTGTATTAAGATTGAAATTCGTTACAAACATTTATCAGTATGTGTTACAAAAATAGATTTGATTTTTGGACCGTAAATATTTAATTAGATTAGGTTCAAGCCCATCATGTGCATTTATAAGCATGTGTCATGGGAATAGATTAAATTTTTGAACTATACATGTTTAATCTTCACATAATGATGTTAGTCAATTTTTGATCATTATGTAATTATATTAAAAAAAAAAAAGAAGTAAAAATCTTTATTTCCTTCTAAGCGATTTACCTACTACAAAACTATAACAAAAGATTGTGACAACAAAAGGTTGTAATACTCTTATTAAAAAAAAAAAAAAAAGTTGTAATAGAAAATGTTACTGAGCAAATCTTTTCCCATTGAAAATTTTATAATATCATGAAAACGAAATATCAAAATATACAAAGTCACTCATTTCAAAATTTACTAAATAAAATCATCTTAATCCTTTAAGATCAAACCTCAAAACCACTTGATCAGTTTCTTCATAAAATAGTTTTCAAAATCTGTCGGTGGAAACAGGAAAACCAATAAATAATTAAAAGAAAACAGAAAAAAGAAAGGGAAAAAAAAAAAAGGGGCCGTTCAATGTGTTGAGTAACAATTGGGAACTTTATTGAAATCAGAGAGCCACAATTATTAAAGACAGAAAAGCAAGTAAACAAGTAGAGAATGGAATTTAGAGATTTATAATGACCTTGTAAAGGTGGTGGTGGGTGTTTCTGAGGAGCCCATCTCTCTGTCCTTATCTTTTTGCTTTCTCTTTCATTCTTAGAAATTTCGAAAGTTCAAATTCTCCATAAGTGAACCCTACATTGTTAGATGATCCTGACAAGATATGGGGGTTGTATCTTTAATAACTCTTTATAAAGTATGCCAAATGTACTATGTCCATGCACAAGATGAAATGTGCATACATCTGCAAATATACAATGATAATATAAAGAATTTAGTTATCATAAATAAAATACATAATAGTCTAATGGAGTCTTTTGTGTTATGCTAATGAAGAAAAGTCTTTATTTACTTGACAATATGTAAGCTTTTGATCCTAGTAACTGTTTTTAATGTAATCAAGATAGCTATGTACGTGACTAATATGAGAAATATTACCTCGGAAATAAGAAAATTATATTAGCTATTAAGACCTCTACGTTCATAACTATAATATAGTTATTCAACCATCTATGTCTAAACAAAATTTTAAATATAATTAAAATCGGAATATCTTGATCATTAATAGCACATATAAGCATCCTATTAAACTCGTCTTATAATCAGTCTACACTCAACATTTAAAATATCTCATACTCACAATTAACTATCACTTTAGTTCATTCAATATAGGAAGAATTAGAAAAAGTTTACTAAAAAAATCCAATAACAAGACCCACAAACCAATAGATTTGGACAACCTTTTAAGGTAGGATATGGCAAGATATGAATAATATGATTGAATTAATTTTTGGGAAGGATGAATTCGATATTAATATTGAATTGAATATAGTAAAGATTAAATTAGTATCATATATATATATTTATTTACATACATTTGACATGGTCTAGCATCAGATCGAACATTTTAAGAATAAGAGTAAATTATTTAAATTATTTTTTAAGTAAAGAAAATTATTTTTACAATTAATATATTAATGAACTACATAATTAATTATTTTAGCATTACTCTCCCATACTCAGTGGATTAAACATTATCCGTTTTAAGGCACTAAACGCGTGTTTAATTAGGATTATTTTCGCTTAAAAAAAGTAAACATCCCTATCACAATTTTGGACACCCAACGAGCACGTCACGTCACGGGACTCACTAATGGCCACAATGTCGGCCGCTGGACCCTCGACTCCTATCATTTCCTCAAACGGAGACGTTCACTTTTATAACAATTTCTCTGTTGCTTTAATTTCTTCAACGGCTGTTCACAAGTCAGCATTTGTTCTCTCCCAATTTTTCACTCCAACTCGTTTCACACTTACAAAAACTTATGGGCCAGTCTCTCATCACAAATATTCCAAATCTTCTCATGAATTTTCAGAATTTCTCTTAAATTGATGAAACAAAAATGTAATATCTACATATATATGAATGGCTTAAGAGTTCGTTAGAACAACTCCTTGTACATGCTTAATAATATATATTGTAACACTTCAACTTTCATTTCAATTTTGGGATATGAGGATAAAATGTATTAAATGAAGAAGCTATTAGAGGGTTTTTTTTTTTTTTTTTTTTTTTTCATGAGGACCTTTATAACCCTTCAAGTACATTAGATCAAATTTAATGGATTTTTTAAAGATTGTTTATGTAGTTATAACTTATAAGAGAATGAAATCTACCTGGAAAAATTTTGAAAAATTTTCAAGCACATAAACTACTTCTCTATGTTACATTTGAAGATAAAATGAAAGAAAAAATAGGGAAACATCGGAAGAAAATAAATTTTGTGCCCAAAATATTTTCAAATTTCTTTTCCAAGTATAAATTTTATCATCATGTATGTATGTGTATATATATATATATATAAGGTTTAACAAAAAATTCATTCAATTTGTTTCAAATGTTTGTTGTATATAAAAATTCAATTCGTAACATAAGGTGGGGTGACTTGAACTAGATTCATTGTTAAGTTAATTGAATATTCTTTGTTATTAAACCTTATTGGATGGTAACATATATATATATAAACATTCATAAGTAAAGATATTTTCACGATGCGCATTTTAAGTAATTTTTTTATTCATTGTACTGTGCACTTTTTTTTTCTTGAAAGGTACACTAACCACTTTTTTTTTTTTGAAACAGTACACTAACCACATCTGATATAACAATTTACTGGGGTAAATTGCACTAATGGCGTATAATAATTTTAGCCATTTTCAGTAATTTATATCTATATATAGCATAATACAAGAAAATAATAAAAATTAAAAAAATAAACTCCAAACAGACCACTTCCCAATAAAAAGACAAATAGTTATCAGCACGCCACCTAATTAGGGATGATACCTCCACTTGCAAATGTCCGCCACAGAAAGGGGCAAGTTTAGATTTTGCTCAATGGCTTTGTGTAGGACTTTGGATGCGAAAATTCAAATTTGTTAGAAAACAAATGCTAGATAAATTTGTTAAAGAATCTTACTATAATCTAAAAGTGGTTATTAAGAATTTTATTAAATAACTTTTTTTTCAAACTAGTAAGGTGGTCAATCCCAAAAATAATAATAATAATAGTCTTCTCATTATTCATTATATACAGTTAGTAGTCCCGTCAATTACAATTGATAACGTCATTCTTTTAGTTTCCTATATAAAATTGATAGACGTATATTTAGTACAGAATGTGTTAAGTATTTCGACTTCAATTATATTGGTTTTGGATAAGATGTTGTGAACAATGACTAGAATTAACTTGTAATAAAAGAAATGACTAGAATTAATTAGTCTACTCATCATGTGGGATCATACAAGAGGTTATTCCTATGAACTGGCACATGTTGCGGTATACTCGGCGTAGAAAGCCTTTGAGAGATTTCCAAGGCAATGAATTAGATGACTTGTTTCTATTTTATGAGAATCCACAGCCTTGTACATGCTTAAATGGAGTTTCTTATTGGCTTATATCAAAATTTGCTGATCATAACCACAACATGATCTTGTCATTTGACTAGGGTAACGAGCAATTCCAACTTCCAAGAGAGCCATCATTTATTTATCATTATTATTATTATTATTTGGAAAGATGAGGAGCCATCATTTCTTAAATCAATAGCAGCATATCATGGGGCTTTTGATTGTTAGGACAAAACAAGTATCTGTTGGAGCATTGGTGACACTTGCAATGGCCTGTTGGGTTTCGGAAGAATGGATTTTTTTTATACTGGGCTTTAGAAGAATTGCTCTTATTAGAGCCCGATTCCGAAATATTGAGAGATATGGGAATTGAATCTTCCCACGTTTCTGTTCATAGCTACAAGGAGAGCATAATTTCAACCAAGGGTGAAGATCCTAGTTGGTTCGATTGGTTGACATTATGTGGCATAAATTTGGTGGAAATTAAATGAGAAAGATTTGTATCAAGTTGAAACTAAGGTCATATATGATCTCACCATAGAAATATGATCCTTTTATGACATCAAACGAATCATCTTTGATTTTCATATAACGTCGTGGTCTAGACTTGGTTAAGTCAAAAAATTTATGTGTAATCCGAGAATTTATTATCGGTCTACAAAGGAGGGAAACACATGTCAAGATCTAATGCTATATGCCTACGTTAGAACTCGAACTCTCCACCACAAATATGGAAGGAGATGGGTACGATTCTTGAGCTAAGAGGGGACGTGCTCATATTATCTTATAGAATGCAAGTCGCAGCAATACATAGTGTGAATATCAGCTGGATTGTTTTTGTCACATACTTATTTGTATGACCTTTGAATTATATATATATATATATAATAATTTTATCATTAGTAATTATTAATTTTAAAAAGTTAAGACGTACCAATTATATTTATTTATTCCATTCTTTTTTTTAAAACAAATTATCTCTCTTATTTAATTCAAATACAATAGATTAATTTATTGATTTGTCCTAATTTATAAATTTAATATATATATATAACACAAAGTATTGAGGTAAAAGACATACATAACCTTTTATTCATTCTATTATCTCTTCTAAAATAAATTATCTCTCTTATTTAATTCAAATATAATAAATTAATTTATTGATTTGTCCTAATATATGGTAAAATTAGTATATACATATAACACAAAGTATTGAGATAAAAGACGTACATAACCTCCGAGAGGATTTAGCTCTTGGAGGGTATCCTTTCATGATGAGCCCTTAGACATAATCAAATTATATCCGAGTACACAAATTGGTATAGCAATACTCAACTTTTGTCACAAGTATGCCCGAATTTTATTTCCGAAATTTGTAAATTTTGTGCAATTTTTCTTTTAGTTATATGCTTTCCTAAAGACAAATGTTGATTCCAATACATTTACTGGAGCTAAAAGTACTAAATGGACATCCATTTAGAGGGGTATAAATGTCACTGCATTAAGCAGACGGATATTGGAAAAGAGATACACTGTTTCCCTATGATTGGCAACTTTGACTCATTCAAGAATGGTATTACTAATTAGTCTTTTATCAAACCAGAAAATCATAAATTTAAGACTTCTCCTGACCAAGTCCAGCAGACAATGTTGCCCATAGTTAACTCAAAAACCTAGGAATAACGAATAAATTCAATGTATAAAATGAAATTCCACCATCAACATTAGAAATATTCCACACAAGAGAAAAATATTAAATATATATATATATATATATAAATACAAAACCATTGACTAAAGATTACAAAGACCCAAAAAAAAAAAAAAGACTATGAGATTTTGCAACTTTGTAACCATGAGATATATGGCTAGTAAGTATCAATAATCTGTGGACCTAAATACTCAATTTCATCCATGTGTGAGTTCTCTGGTATCTCAATCTCTTCCAACCATCCATAAGACTCACCCTCCTTCTCTGTCAATGACTTTTCTCCACCTGCATTGACAAAATTGGCATATGTCAGGGATGCATTTAGCAATGTATCTTCATCATGGACTAAAATAGCAAAAAACGATGTCAATGCCACTTATCAGAAGCCATTTCCGGATCTAAGCAAACTATACCCATTTAGACAGCATATGCTTTCCAAATTTACTTGCCAATTATAGAAATCACATACTTGCAAAATAGGGCCTAGATAGGTTGCGTGAGAGATGAAAAGTGATAATATACAAAGTAAAATTTTGTATCCTCTCTATATGTACCATTCTAACTTCCTTGCCAAGCACCTAGGAGGCACATAAATACGGTAGCTTCCACCAAGTGTGTGGAACTGAAAGCGGAGACTAGATGTGGCAATGGCATCTATTATCGTGTGAGAGGTTATCATGTTGGGGGAGCATCATGAATCACGATTCCTATCAAATGAAAATACAGTGTAATTTGGACTTACAATAGGCAGAACCATGTGACGAACTAATTTCACTCGCTAACAATCGATTTGGGATTTTATATTGCATTTTCACTATTACCACTAATATGCTAACATGTCCATTTGAAATGAACAAACAGTTTCTATAGTTCTGTTTTATTATTCGAGTCACTTAGGTTATTTCTACTAGTTTCTTTCTGTGGCACAACGACAGTAAAGCAAAAACAAGGGAAAGTGCAAGTTTTCACTCACTTGAATCAGCAGAGTATGGAAACTCCTTATAATATGAACAGTCCCGACCGTCATCGTTAGAGTAGGGAGGTCCAAGCACATCAAGCACTGCACAAGTTGTGATAGCTGTGAATTCATGAATGTTGCCGCCTGTTGTTGGATATAATACAGAGGTGTTGCAAGGTGCTGTGAAATCACTGTCTGCTTTCAATGTTGCCAATCTCCCTGCAAAACCATCACATGAATTAAGTCACCACTGATCCCCCTAACATACTTTAGTGTTATAAGGTGAGTAAGCATGTGTCGTATGTGCAGGTGGACATGGGCGAGACAGGCATGTTAGAGACCAAGAGGTACTCACGTTGTGAGGATGGCATAGAGTCATGCGAATCAACAGGATCAACCCAATCATATGATTTAATGTGCATTGTTCCTAAAAGAAGCTTGCTAAAAACCGTCATTTCTGGATGATTGTGCAAGGGGATAACAGCAGTTGCAGGAAGAAAGAAGAGACACAACTGCACAAAAGAAAATAACCGAAGAACATGTCAGCAACGTAAGCGAAGATAGGATTCCAAACCAGCCAGGACTTACTAGAAAAACTAATGGTTGATCTTTGTTTTTCATGTGCAACATAAAATAAAAATTGATTTAACAATATGAACTGAATAGTCTTACCGAAAACTCGTTGCACTTATATATGGTAGTGGATGTGACGATTGGAGGAGTCCCTTTAACCACATCTTTAGCACTGAAGAATTGAAGCTTACTGCTTAGACCAACATCCTCTGGCTTCATAGTATCTGTATCATGGTAAAATGATTTTTCAGGACACATTTCTTTACAAAGCGACAAAATCAATCGGTTTCAAAATCTATATACATCATGACAAGATAAAACAGTCTTCCATAAAAATTTCATGATCTATCCATCAAGTAAAGACATAAACAAGATGCACATGCTCCCGAATCATAACCAAACGTCCAAACCAAACCATTGGCACTTGTAGGCACATCTTGTCACAGCGTTATATTATCTTTGTAACTTCATATTAACTAGTACTTAATATCAAAAACAACAGATGAGTCTGACCACATGTGATTATAAACATTTATAAACAAACACAGATTAAAAGTACACACATCCACTGTTGCTTAACCCTGTGGCCTCTACAATTGTACTAGAAGTTATCATCTGCATCTCTCCTGATCACAGCATTCATAGATCTGGATTCATCCAAAAGCAACTATTTCCTTTTCTAACATATTTATCTAAATAGTTACAAAACTCAACTACAAATGACAAGTGACAAAATCCAGCCAGATCCACCGCAGCAAAATCAATAAAAACTGAAAAAAAAAAAAAAAAAACAATAAACCTTAACACGAACCTATATACAATTCATTGTTGAATAAGTCAAATCAATAAATTAAATCACACAAGCTATACAAATTATGAAAATATTCAATCAATTTACACAGTCTAGAATCATTTCTAGTCCAAACTGATCAATTCTGACCTTTTCTCTTCAAATTTATTTCCTCAAAAAAGAAATACTCTTTTGTTTTAGAAGCAGAAAAAAATAAAAATGTTTTTCTCCATATATAGGAGAAATAATATGCAACGTATAGATTCTCCCAATTTAGAATACATGAAAAAAGAAGACCCCATTTGGCAATCTAATGCAAAACATAATAGATCCAAAAATGATGCCACTAAAATGCTATTACTATAGTTATAAAATTTCATATTTCTCTGTAATCACTATTTGTGCATCAAACTGTATCACACGGTTGACTTTCACAAGAAGGGTCATCAAAACTTTTACATACAGGAAAAGCAAAAGAAAACATGCATGAAAGTTTAAATCTTTCAATACACATGCAAGTGCAACAACATCATACACTGACAACAAAAACAAAAAGCAATAAAGATCTTTCAACACATACCAAGAATTCGACACAACCTCTCCACATCACAGAGCGCAGGGATAGTTCCAGGGCCTTTGAACACATCTCTACACGAAAGAAACAGCTCTTGAAGCGCCATTGGAACGTCCGGTATAGACTTCTGGATTCTCTTCCTGTGTTTCCTCTTCCTGATAACTCTGTGATCACATGGAACCTTGCTTACACGTTCAACAACAACCCCAGCTCTTCTTTGCTCAACAAG
Source organism: Nephelium lappaceum (assembly GCA_021234005.1). NCBI lineage: Eukaryota > Viridiplantae > Streptophyta > Magnoliopsida > Sapindales > Sapindaceae > Nephelium > Nephelium lappaceum. The sequence goes on from CM037998.1 coordinate 7,198,203, forward strand.
ACCAGCCTCCATCGTCATCATGTAGATAGATATGTATGTATAGGATTGTTTATGATTATATTCTCTATCTATGCACACAAAAACAAGCACACCCCACCAAGATTTTTTTTTTTTTTTATCTTGGAAGAGAGTTGGTGATTGGAACTGTAGGGTGATGAGCGTGGTGCTTATATATATATAAAGAAAGAGCAAAACCAGGGGCCATGAAGAACAGAAAGTGTTTTCCGTTTTGAGAGTACAAATGGAAAAGCAAAAGCAGTTTTGTTTTTGTTTGTGTTTCGCCAATTCCCGCCCCCAAGATTGAGAGTTGAAACTGCCTACTCAGCGAACCTGGTTTTCTACATGTGGTGTAAGGCAACTTTCAACGAAATGACTAAATTGCCACTTGCCTATGGGATTCTGTTGGCAGCTTATTATGTTTTGATTTGGATTTTCTTCCCTTTTGAAGGATTTATTAGAACGGGTAATTAACAAGTCTATTTTCTATGCACGTGCTTGATTACATCAGTGGTTCCTGTTTTTTTTTTTTTTTTAAAAAGATTATTTATAATTTAATTTTATATCATAAATAATTAATCGTTAATATACTTTTTTAATGATATATCTATCGTAACTTAAATAGTTAGTATATTTTTTATTTGTATATGTACACGAGTTCAATAGGGTTTTCTATAGATTTCTCATTATGTTATATAAGGCAATTTTTTATTTTCATTGCAATAGTGGAAGTGTTTTGGAGTTATAAAATTAAATTTTAAATTAATCATGAGTAGACTATTTCATGTTATATATAATGTTTTTCTAATCGAATATGGTGCTGAAATAGTTTTTTATTGTAAGGAAAGTCATGATAAGCGAACTTGTCAATTAACGATTTTTTTTATTATTATTATTGGAGAAACTAATTTATTATTTAGAGCTTTTAGCTTTCGTGCAAGTCCAAATTTTATTTACTAAAAAAATTTATGAAGCATGTCATTTGTGTCTATATATATATATAAAGCCACGTAACACTTGGAATTTTGAAATTGTCATACAAAAAATGATGTATGATGTGATATTTATATATCAACTTTTGCATTATTGAGGATAAGTTGTTTAGACAGAATCATTGGATATTTGGAATTTTGGATCAACTAATCAACTCTTTTTTTTTTTTAATAATTAATTATTTATTCAAATTAATTTAGCTTCATTAAAACTACATATAATCAAATTATTTTCAAAATCAAATGAGTTGATTGATAAGTAATCTTAATTGATAACTTATCTTATAGTCATGTAATAGTTTTATACTTAAATGCACCTAAAAAGTTCTACTTCATGTTTGAGTTAGTAAAAATTATAAATTAGATTACACTAAAAGCATATAAATAAAATCACAATATCACATGTTGCTCAATCAATCGTTATATCCATTAAAAATAAAAGGAGAACACCACAATCTCTTTTTTTAAAAAAAAAAAAAATTGTTGAGACTATTAAAAAAAAAAAAAAACACTACCTAACACAAGATCTTCCCCATATATAATAATACTTTAAATTCCATATGTTGAACGTAAGGTCAAAAGAATAATTTTAGAATCAACATATCATTTTCAAATTTAATAATATATATTGTCTTTATTTCTTTATGATGAAGAAATATTGTAATATTAAAATCACATCTGACAGTGACAAAATTAACTCATTTTACAAGGACAAAAAACAACACCAATATGTATTTACTTAATGAAAGTAACTATCTCAAAACACCAAAATGAATAGATAATAAAGTTTGTATTATTATTATTATTTTTAAAGCTAGAAATAAAGCTGTGTCCAAGACAATATGACCATGACTTGTGAACTACTAAGTACGTTGTTTTAATGTTGTTTAATTAGGTTTCCGTCAAGTTGTGTGTACTTTTCGATCTAATAAGCTAGTTGCTGCAGCAAACAGGAAGATGATGAGGCTTGGAATTATCAGACAATCAATCTCATTCTAGAGCAGTCTTTCTAGTGGCAAGCACTCAATTTGGGTCCACATTAGGCGTTGGTCACTTGATCTGCCTTTGGATTTCCCAATGGTAGAAACTAACGGCTGTGATCCTGTTTTACGCTTGGCATCTCGTATCTCCTGCGTTGGATCCTTCACTTGCCTGTTGTTTCTTCAGATGTTTTTCGCTTTTGGCAATGTCTAGGCATCTTTAAAGTAATGATTATTGAAAAAGAGACTCGGAGAAATCCCAGTAATCTAATTGCAATTAACAGTTACTTGCATATCTAATCTCTGCAATTGGGATATTTTGCAATAATTTAATATTTAATTATAAGTCCACTCTACTTTTATATTTTTAATAGAGATTTAAGTTTCAACGTGTGCTACAATTTTTCTTTTTTTCTTTTTCATTTATTATGTAAATAGATTTTTTCCTGTGTCATGAGGTTGATGTTTGAAGTGCTCTTAATAAATTCTTAAACATTGGTGAAGTAGATTTCTAACTACCTTACAAATTTTATGTATATGAAAAAACTTGATATTTTTTGTTAAAAAACCTTATTAAATTGAATGAATGGAAGTTAAATTCTTCTTTTTAAACTATGACGCCACTAACTGATTGCATGAGAATTGATTATTTTTTTTTTTTTTTAATGTAAGTTGTAACTTAATTTAGAAACATATGTTCCAGAATAATAGAAAGTATAAACAACATTGTGATTTTAATTATTTTGTATATACCTTTAGATTGGTGTAAACAGAAATAATTCTTCTACATATCCTTGAAAAATAAAAGGTAAATTTATGGGAAAAAAAAAAGTGACATAGATTGAGTTCAATAATATAATAAGGTTTAATTTCTTAAAAATTAGACACAATCACAAATAGATTATTCATTAAAACTACACAATCCAAAAAATAATCCAAATGATGTAACTGTTAATTTATCCTTATCTTAATATTTATAGCATCATCTCATGATAATGGCAAACCACCTTTTATTCTTTCCTTAATAAAGATAATTAGATTTACATATCAATTATTAACAAAATAAGACCAACAGTCCATAGATTTAAGAGGCTTTCCATTGAAATTCATGGTTTTGGAGACACAGCAGGAAACCCCACAGAAGAAAAGGTAATAAGCTGTGATTAACAATAAGCCAACTGTTTTCACATTTCAGGTGAAGTATTAATACATGGATTTGATTGCAATCTAGTTATTATCGAAAGTTCTGGATTGTTTTTCAACAAAGCAAAAAGGCCAAATAAATAATGAAATCCCAGAAAAGGTTAAAGAAAATTCAACACTGCAAGGTGAAGGGTAATCTGGACATTCCACATATTGGATATGGATAACATGTATTCGTTCACGTGGCATTCACGTGCGGGGTCCGGCTTGCCTCAAGAGTGATGGCCTCATCCACGTGTTGATGCTTAATTTCCACCGGTCTTAGTGCCGTTTTATTTTTCTTTTGTTTTGTGTGTTGGAGAGTTTTTGACCTATTGAATATTATTAACCGACTTTGCATGAAATTGTCTATTGAGTCACAAATATTTAAGAATAGGTTAATATCATCAAGTCTATTTCCAAGTGAGTTGTGACCTTCAATTTTTTTTTTTTTTTTTTTAAAAAAGATCTATTTTCGTGTTCAGACCAGTGGTGTATATGCACAACACGTTTACCATGAGATCGAATACTAAAATATAAAATACACCAAGAAAATCAATTTGTGGTGAGGATATACTAGCTACCTAACAATATTTCACTTCTCCGGTATCAAGAAGGCTTTAAAAAATCTTTTTTAAATAAAAAACTTTTAAAATATTAATTTATTATGTTATCGTCTGGATTAATCTCAATAACTCAATAAAAGATAAAACAAAAACAAAAACCAATTTATTATAAAAAATTATTATCCGCATAGAGATAACATCAAAGAGACCCTTAAAATAGATTTACCTATAGAGAAAATTGGACCTCCATTGTCAATACACATGTTAATGACAAGATGTATATGATTAAAGAAACTTCAAATGCGAAAGGAGAAATGCATACACAAAGTTGATTAAAGAAACTTCAAATGCAAGGTGATGTAATAGATAATGATGAAAATTATTAGTATATAATCCTCCGTATTTAATTTTCTAAAAGTTGATGTAATAGATAATGATGAAAATTACTTAAAAAAAAAAAAAAAGATAATGATGCAAATTATCAGTATTAATTTTCTAACTATTTGTGTGAAATGGGTCAAAAAAGTCGTATTCCAGATTATATTGTGGCTTACAAAGTTACTTATCTTTCATTTTTTTTCTATTAGAAGATAAACAATCCAGGTATATGGTCAAGAACCAACAATTTTAAAAATTTATCAAGTCAATTGATAGAATCAACAGAAAAAATCTTTTATGGAACTATTTTATTACTATTTAGTTTATTGATTTGTCTTACCGTATCCCTAATAAGACGGTTGCATCAAAGATTTTTTTTGGGACAAGACCTGATACAATAATCAGCCAGCTATCACGGAGGAAAACATGGGTTCATGCATCCAATCACGCAGTAAGTACTATGTTCCATGGTATCTAGGATGTCAATTATTTGATAGACCGTTGACATGGCGCGCCCCAAGTTTTCACCTCTATCACAGGATGTCCGAGCACATCAGTACATTATTAGATCCGTTGACATCATTTAGTATGAAGTAGCAAATCATTTTCCTATATAAGATTTATATAATGTTGGACAATTATCATGCATTTTAACCATAAAAATATTCATTCATAGTTATTAACGGCTTGTGAATTTTACATATCATCCTTTAATGAGAAAGGTTGAGTATCTACTTTGACTTCAAGAGATCAAAGAGTTCATATTTCATCGTTGTCCTTTAAAACATAATGTATGAGTAGTCAGTCTCCTTTTTGTAAGAGTAACTTTGTGCCTAATTGTGAAACTAGTCATCAAGATCGTACTATCAATGATATATTTCGATAGTCATTTGACTCATAAAGTATTCAACATTAAAAAAAAAAAAAAAAGGAAAAAAGAAAATACACAAATAAGTATTCAACATTCAAAAAAAAAAAAAGGAAAAAAGAAAATACACAAATATAAAGAAAAAAAAAAAGAGAAAATACACAAATAAAAAGAAAGTACATAAGTCTTTTTTTTTTTTTTTCAATACAAAAAAAGTTTGCTCATATATTTTTCCTTGTGATAGAATTTCAAATTCCATATTGTGACAATGGTTGATCTTACCATATCCTAATAGAACATTAGCCTCACCTATGTCAAACTCTAAAAAAGGAGAGAAGTTTTAATCCAAACATTCAAAAAAACATAAGAAGTTCTAAAAGTAAAAATAATTTTAGCGCAATAGAGGCGACCCCATTTAGACATGCTTGTGCACCAAATTTGACGTTTATTAAGGCCATTTGGTCCCGGTTATACCCTGGACTGGTTTTAGTCATAAAAAATAAAATAATAATAATAATAATTTACTTCTAAAATTTTTGATCTCCTATGAAAACTTTATTAACATTATAGTAGCAAAATCCAAATTTTCCATTCTCCTAAATGAGAACTTTGACATCTACGATCCCAGTTTAAAAACCTGTTTTTTGTTGCAAATTAAAATCAGATTCGATTCCCAACCAACTAATAATAACAAAACTATGGCCTTGAATACAGGAACTGCAAAATACAAGGTGTTTTTAAGCAGAATTTTAACAAGAGGTAATGACATTTTCAATATTTCCCAAAACAAACTTAAACGCTAAACAAAAACATGTTCCAAAGACAACCCTATCCCAATTCTCAAATCTTAATTATTAATATTGGACTAATTTTCACATTGATATTCCATGAAAACTATTCCCAAAAAAGCGCAATCTAATACAAAATCCAATTTCTCATTTTCATTTTACAAAATGTATGGTTTTACAAAATGTAACTGATCAAGCTCAAATCCTCTCCGTGCCATTCAAAGACCTTTGTGGGTCAATTTTATACAAGCTCATGTCTTATCAAAGAACGTGACTTGGGCAATTTGTTGTACAACCTCATTAACCCTCTAACAAGGGAGACAGAGATCAAGAAACAAGGTATGATCATCACAATGTAGGTAGGCAATGTTGCATGTGCACCTTTGCTATGAAGAGCTGATCAACTAGTCCACCTCCAAAAAAAATACAAGATGACGATCGTCAAAGCCATCCCAACATATTTGATCCATGTATCTACACGGTTCCTCCTCTCAATGAGCCTTAATACTGAGTTGGAAAGGCCCACTGTGTTGAGAACATCCAGAGCTTTTCTTTGTGCATTCTAAACCAAAGATAGAAGTCAACAGATAAGGGCTTTTTATCAACCTCAGTGACAACACTGATGTGGATGTATCAATAAGCATCAATATTGAAAGAGCCAATGTGAGTTATCAACAATAACAAAATCATCATTCAACAATTCAACCAAATTCATAAATGAGTTTCGTAAGGAACAAGCAACCCTGTATGAAACTGAACGGATGACTTCTGTCTCATCGTTTGGAAATTGGAAGCTTGCCTATCTCCACTATCAATCTGTCAAAAACAGAAGCTTCTACATCTTTCAAGAACCTGCTAGGAGGGCTATATTTGAGCAATCTCCTAGCTTCTAGAGAGGTATATACGTAAATTATGATACTAAAAACCACAGGAACACATTGCTCGATGATAATGGTTTTTGCAGCTGATCTACTAGTATTTTCATTTATATAATAACTTTGCTAAACATTTGATCATGGGTCATACAACCTTGTTGGAACCAATAACCTTATTGGATAAAAGTCAGTCATTGGATTCCAATCTAATGGTCCATAAAAATAAAAAATTTAAAAACAAAATAACAATCAAAGAAGACAAACCCTCGCATGACTACCCATTAAATTACCACTTCAGTATTGTAGCCATACCATTTGATCATACATAAGTAAACTTTAAAAACAATCAAGTTCATTTTAATAACTCATTCTACATCCGAACCCAGCCATCATCCATGCACAAACACAAATGAAACCGAGTCTTCCTCCTAAGGTCTAAGTCACAGAGATTGACTGATCCTTCAATTTCACATCAAAAGGAAACTAACTCATCCGACACTATTTTACTTGTACAATAGCCACAACAAGCTGCCTAAAGTTGTACACAACCATCACACAATTATATGGTAGACATCAATTGAATGCTAATCTAAATTTGCCACGAGACCTATCTAATTAGGCTGCAAAGATAACAAGCAATATAAGAATGTGAAATGATTCAATGCACTTTTCAAGTGCATACATGAGTAGTACCTTAAGGCGTTCCCTTTGTTCAGCATATTTAGCGAGAATAGCAGTTCCGGTGGCAAAAGATTCTTGCAACATCCTCGAAGAATTTCTGACCGATTGCATCGCTTGTGCTTCCTCATCAAAAATTCTCAAAACATGAGCTGACTCTCCATTCTGCTAAACAAAACAAAAAAATTAAATTCTCATTTTTTGCAACAAAACAAACAAAAGTGAGAAATCAATCACATACAGCTCTTCCAAGCAACTCAGCTCGCTCTCTGGCCTCATTCATCCGTCTCTGATTTCTCAACAAGTACTTGTCCAGACTCTGTTTCAATGATTCCGCCTCCTCCGCCACTTGTTCCACTTTCCTGCAACCAATCAAATTGCAGCATTGCATTCACAAGAACATCCAATATCAATAATTATTCAAAGTCCATCAAATCAATTAATCGTTCAACAAATTACATGCAATCAGACTCAATTTTATAATGTGATTTTAAAATTTTAAAATATTTGCTGAGATTGAGATTGTTTGTGTACCTTTTCCAGAGATCGCGTTGAGACTTGGCTGCGACGGAGCGCCAGAGGCGGTCCATCTCGACGCAGAGAGACTGGATCTGAGAGATGTCTTTCTTGACGGCGAAAGAGAGCTCCGGTGAATCAAAGCCTCCATTGGATGTGGAGCTCTCGAGTCTCTCGAGTTTCTCAACTCCGTCCCTTGCTTTCAATAACAGCTTCCTGGCGCTCTGATGAATCTCCGATAGCGTCCCTCCTTCAACGGCCATCCCTTTGCTTTCTAATATTCTTTTTTTTTTTTTTTTTTTAAATTTTAAATTTTTTCGTCGATGGAGGTGGAGGAGATGATGGAGGCTGTTTTTGGTTTGTTATGGTTTGGTTGGGGCCTTTTGAATTCGGGTGGGGTTTTTCAAGTTTAACCGGTTTTCTAGTGAGGTGGCGTTACACATCAGTCAACCAATAGTTGGTTGACATCTCATCGCCTTGCCAAAAGGCCGATCACGACACAGCCGTGTATTTAAATAGTTGCGTAGTCTACGTTGCAACTTTATTCACTATCATCAATTATTCACCGTCATTAGCATAACTATTTTATTGATTGCGTAAAATTATTTATTAATAATAATTTTTAAATATTTTTAATAATTATTTTTATAATTAATTTAAAAATTATTATTAATGAATAATATTATTCAATCAATAAATTAGCAAAACTTTTATTATAATTATACAAACTTTTCATGCAAATACTAATAAATATTATTCCAAAGTCATTTATGCATATGCTCCAATAATTTAAAATTTATGTTAAATGGTATGAATAGTCAATTATCTGAGATATTTATAATAAAAAGTCTAATGTAAGTGTTTTTGTGTAAACACTCAACAGAGTGAAGCATTTCTCAAAATATTGTGAATTCCATAAATGGTATAAATAATCCAAAAATTGATCCCCATACAAATACAATTGACCAGAAAGTGGGGTTCGAATTCTCATCTTGTCGTAATATAGTACTACTTCAATATCAACACAAGACATAAAATGAAAATCATCTAATGATATACTGTTCACAGTTACACCCTTGTGAGGTTATAAATCCAAATCGTCTACCTAAACCTTAAAAATTAACTAAAATTGTCAAAAGAAAATATATATACAAGACGTTAGATTATTGCAATTTTTTTCTCTTGTACAAATTTAGGATTAAGGGGTGAAAATTTTTAAAATTAGCCAATTAAACGAAGGAAAATCGTTTTGAACTATACTGCATAATTCAGTTTCAGCACATGATAAAATAAAATTATAATTTTGCCCCTCAATTGAAAATCATCAGATTTCATCTTTCTTCATCTCCTTCCTTCTCTTTTCTTTATCGTGTCTTCCTTCTTCAATGTCTTTCAATGTTCTTAATCCATCATCTCATCCCGTTTCGCTTAGAACAAACATTACATGAAAACATGTTCAAATCAAGAAAGCAAGTTTTTTGGGTGAAAAATTTAAAATGGTGAGAGAAAAATGTTTTACGAAATAAAACTAGATTTGTTGGTAGGGTATGTTATTTTCTTACTCAAACATACTCACAGTAGTTGTAGCATCATAAGTGCATGATATATATATATATATATATATATTTTGCATCATGATATTTTATTATGACTAAATTATTGAATTGATTAGTTTGTTATCGAATTTTTCTGATATTTCATGTGAAACAATTTATATTAAACATTTTAAAAAATATGAATCATATAAAATATCAAATATATACTCAGAAGTCGTTTCGTTTAGTGAGACAAAGCGCACCTACATAGCTTTGTTAAACAAAGCGTCATAGGCTTGAGTACAAACCATCAAGAATGACTAATTACGGTGTAACCCCTATAATAAAGAGAGCAAATTACACGCAAATCCCTCTAGGTTGAGGGTAGTTTTTCCCACTAAATTTGAGGTCTCTCTCTCCCTGTTACTATAGATAGTAAAGTTTAATATGTGTTTTGGTCCAAGTTAATCCACAAGAGTCAATATCTAAGAGTTTGGCTATTTATAATCGGTAGTTGAACTAAATATATGACGCGACCCGACTCGGATACCTCTAGCTCTAATCTGGTAAATCACGCCGGGCACTCCAACAGATCCCTCTCAGACCCGACTCGTTGGGTTAAGCGAAACCCGTGGAGCGAACCCTAAACTCTCTGATACTTTCTAAAACATTGTTGGGTTGGTTTTCATTAAAAATTGAAAACGCGTAAGAAAATTTTTATTTATTTTATTTTATTTTAAATTCATTTTCGAAACTCATTTTTCTAACAAAATTCTGACAGCATAACAACTGTATTTTTTACGTTATAGAAAACCTGTTTACAGAAAAACAACACTTCGACTAAAATTTATCACCAACCTAACTTCTAGTTGCCCGTAAGCCTCAATCATGCATTTGATTTTCAAATCAACTTAAGAAAATTCAAATCACATTTAATAAACCACATTTAAATCAAAAAAATAGTTTAAAAACAGTTACGAGCGAATAATTACAAATCATTTATACACTTTTAAAAGATATTTACATGAAAATATATAATTGATGAAACAAAATGGGCTACTCAAATGATGTCGTGTCGTGCCGGTTCGCCCGCTAGAGGTGATGCTGCTTCTCGGCTAACTGCTGAGAGTACCTGAGGAGGTTTTTATATAAAACAGAAAAATATAATGAGCTAGAAGCTCAGTGAGTGATAATTTTTTTCTTTTATTTGAAAATCTGATTTTCTAAACTTCCTCATCTAAAAACATTTGAAAACTATTATAATAATTATAAAATTTCTTTTCTCTCAAATATGCTTTTCTTTTTAAAACTGTTTTCTAATATCTTTCAAAATTACCATAGTATCCCTAAATTTGTGCTCTTGCGGCTATGTGTGGAATTTCTCAGCGCTAACCATAACACACGAAACACTACCCCACATCAGTAATGACAACTCGACTAACAGACTCTGACACTTATCCCCCCAGGTTAGTAACTTATCCCTCCCCAGGACTGTGCCAACTGATGTAGGATAAACCAGCCGAGTCTAAACTGATCTGAAATCTCTGAGGGTATACTTATGGGTTTGAAAACACTTTCATTTTTTGCTTTAACTTTCTGGTGCAAAAACACAAATCTTTTTTCTAGGTGCATAAAGCACTAAAATCTTATTTCTAAGTGCAATAAGCACTAAAACTCATTTTCTAAACGCATTAAGCACTAAAATATCTTTGGTAAGTGCAGAAACATTAAATAGCATCATTTCAAGCTCTAAATTCATGCTCATATCAATGCATTTAAAATAAACTCAAACAATTATTTACTAAATCAAATTTAATAATTTGAAATATTTTAAAATCTTTAAATAAAACTCACTCACAAAATTGACAACTGAAAATGGCGCGCGCGAAGCTCTTACTCCTCTTGCCTCGATCCTCGAGCACTCTCGTCACCTACACAACATATGAAAACATAAATTTTCGTTCACATCAACTTTCGAAAACTCAAAATTACACAATCACCCCTCAGACTAGTTTATCGCACGATTCGTTTTATCTTTAACTTTTCACTACTTTCTTGGTTCCTTAAGCTCCCAATGAGCACTAATCCTTTTATTTCCCAACTCATTTTAACTCAAAATTAATCAGGAACGAGTCGTAATAAGATCCGCTTCGAAATCAACTTAATCATCAATAAAAATACTCCCAAAACTTGAACACTTACCCTTGGTTTCTTTCTCACGAAATCATCCTCTTCCTCTACGCGTTGAGCTCGTTTTGGGACTGTTTTGGGGCGTAAATGGACTGATTCGAGCTAGATTTCCTCCCTTTTTCTTCTCCTACGTGCAAGCCTCTCTTCCTCGGTCGGATTCTCTCTTTCCTTCTCCGATCTACTGCGTTTGTTCTGGTTCAGCTTCAGTCTCGTTTTAGCACTGTTCCGGCGAGTTTTGGTCACGTTTCACAACTGATTTCAGGTTGGGTTTGAGCTGGTTGCGCCGATCTTCTCCTCCTCCTCCTCTTTTCTGCCTCTCTCGCTCTCTCCCTAGCTCGATCTACCTCGATTTTGCCGTCAACTTCGCTGTTTCTACTCGATCATGGCGTCTTCGTTCTACTCGGCGACCAGTCTGATTTTGCGGCTTCAGGCGACTGGATAGACGTCGAGTTGGCTGAGTTCTGCAGTTGTGCACGTCGAAATAGCTGCTCGGTCAAGATGGCAGCTCCCCTTCGTCGTCATCATCGGCGATTCTGCCCGGATCTGGTTTCGCGCGCGACGTCGAGTCGATCTTGCTTTGGTCTGCTCGATCTGTGGCGAGGTATAGCTGGATGAGCTGGTTGGCGAGCTTGGACGATGGGTCGGAGCAACTCTTCTTCTTCCTCTCTTCTTCTTCTTCTTCTTTTCTTTTCTATTATTCTTCTTTCTTCTGGTTTCACGACAGCTTTCTCTGTCTCTCTTTTGGATTTTTAAGACAACTTTTGGCTTTATGCTTTCCTCCCCAAACAACTAAAAGAATGACGGTCACGTCCCTTAAAAATTTCAGTCTCCTCCCTTGACTTTTAGCTTAATTTCACTTTAACCACAATTATTAAATCTTATCTTCGTTTTAGTTCCTTATCACCTTAAATTATTACTCGATTTCATTCACCATTTTACCCTTTCATTTAATCTCCAATCGAGTCTAAATTGATCTTAGCACTTCCATGGACCATTTAGGGTCTCCAATAATTATTTAGAGACTGTTTCCGGGGACATCCATATAATTACGATAGAGGGCTTGCAATATATATATATATATATATATATATAATGAAGCATGTGAAATATGATGAAACACATAAAAAGTTGTGAAACATCTCTAAAATGGGTACAAGTAGGCTGACAATCAAATATAATGAGCAATCTGATGGATTAAAGGATAGGTAGTGGGCCATTGATTATAGTTGTGGACAAGTTCTCTATTTCGAGACTCTAAGATGGTATAAATTGGTATTTGACACCGTTTTTAAAAATGTTTTTCCTTTTTAGAATCGAAAAAACGTTTAAAAAAATGTTTGTCAATTATTTTTAAAAATATGTTTTCGGAAATAAAAAACATGATTTCAAAATGTACAACAAAATTTAAGGTAAAAGTAAAAAAAAAAATGACCTTTTTTTTTTTTCATTTTCTATCTTTTTCAAAATCATTTTCATTTGTATAATAAAACTCAAAAAAGTAAAAGCACTTATCTCTAACAGTCACATCTTCATTTTTAAAACAGTTTTCATCCAAATACATTTTTTCGATTTTTACCTATTTTTAAAAATGGTATTAAACAACTTTTTATCATTTTTCATTTTCGAAATATATTTTAAAAAACACTATCAAACGCATTATCATTTTTTAAAATATCATTTTTAAAACATAATTTTCAGTTTTCAAAAATGCAATTTTAAAAACGTATCCAAACGCACCCTAAGTCTCTAACATTATAGTCAGACGAGTAAGTTGAATAAAACATTTGAATTACTTGTGTTTAATTCTTAATAAAAATTAATGAATAACACATTTTCTTTTGCGGTGTAAGTGATGGAGCTTTTGTGCTGAGATACATAAAATAGGATTGATATCTATAATAATTGCTAGATAATCGAATATCCATCGACACTAATGGTCAAGGTTTATCAATATATATCAAAATTAAAAATCTTTCTATATGGTCAAGAAATATCCCTCTATAAAGACTTATATATATACTCTTACAATGCTAGGAGAGCACTCTTCACATATACTAATAAATATACATTGTTAGGAGAACACTTTTCACACGTACTAATAAATATACATTGTTAAGAGAGTACTCTTCACACATACTAATAAATATACATGATGAGACTTACACTTTCATCATATATATTAAAAAAAAAACATACAAACCACGGGAAACCAAATGTGTAAAAGTACCGATTTCTTTCTTTCTTTCGTTTTTGGACAATATATAGATCACCTCAAATTCAGCCATTAAAGTTATAAATTTCAATAAGTTGATAAAATTCAATTATGTTACGGTTGAAATTATATATACGATAATTATAAATTGGGTAGTGTTGTCCTGTACTCCAAGCGCATAAGTTTGTAACCACAAATAATTGGAATATACTTACAAATAACCAAAGAATTTATATATCCATTTGTTAATCATATATATCCATTTATTAATCTTCATCTTTTCGTATCTCTTGTATGCATTAGTTGCTTGTGGATATTATCCTATACTAACACTAACCCGATAAATTAAACATGTACTAATGCAGACCCAACAACTTCACTTCATTAGCAAAATTTCAGTCGCTGAAAGAGGATGCAATATGGTAATGCACCAGGAAAAGATTTTTAAAGTTTTCCTTCTCATTTTCATTTCTAAAATTTCTTTTCCCTTTTGACACCTTGATTTAGAAAATCCCAGACTACATTTCATTTTCTGTGACACAGAATAACATAATCTGATACCAGAAACTCAGCGAAATGTAGCACTTCTATTCCCAGTTGCCGGAAAAGCATGACGCCGTTTACCTTGTGTAAGTTCGTTCGTCCCAACCGCTGAACCCTTTTTCTTGTCGCCAGAGTCAACAGGGGTTTTTTTGTTTCCTTCATCCCCCGCCCGTTCTTGTTCTTCCTTTTGAACTTCCCCAAACCTAATCTGTTTCCTAGCTGCTTCAAAGTCAAATGGCTTCAGCTGCAAAAAACCACTAGGTTCATCAGATTTTTTGGCTTTTTCAGTTCTTGCTTTTGTTACTCGCATTGAAGCAGTTCTGGAAGCTTGTAGATAAATCAGCAAGAGACATAGGAGGCTCATCTTCTTCATCTACTTCCAAAGCACAACTCGATGAATTGTCCACCCTGGGAGGATCAGTGGTTTCCAAGTTATCATGACTTGATTCCTCTTCATTTGTATTATCATCCAACAGTATAATATCTTCTGCACTGGACCTAGAAGCGGGAATGGCAGGTGGTTCTTCAGATTGGGGAACTTCTACAACTCGGCTATGCTCTTCTACAACTGGTTTGGACTGCTCATCCTTCGCTGCAAACGAATGAAAGGGAAGGTTCACAGAAGATCGTATCTGCTCCAACTTCTTTTCTTCCTTGTCCTGAATATAATTATAATTAATAAACAGCTAAAGTTAATTAAAAATAGGAATTACTTGGACTGCACTAATCAAATACAAGATGCAGCTACAACACACAATCTAAGCTTAGCAACTTTCGTCATATAAATTGCATGAGTTAGCAGTGACTTAATTTCTCATCAATCATATAGATAAGGACTCAAAACAATGGAAAAACCAACAAGACTTCATAAAAGTGATAAGAAAATCCAAGAGAAAGTTGAAGATTCCAAGAAAATCTACTTTTCTTTCTTAGCCTTCTTCCCCCAGCAAGAGAGGGAAGGGGGAGGGAGAGAACCAAACAAGAAGATTAAATAGAAACTGCAGCAAAGCAGGTTCAACTTCCCCAGGCTGAAGTACTTAGAAACTGCTATAAAGAAAATCCAGCAACCAACTACCCCAGAAAGCAGGGGGAAAAAAAGAAAGAGTAGAAGGCTAAACAAATACATCATTTGCCCTGAGACAGAATACCCAGCAGCAAATTAACCACCCTTGCCAGAAGAGAATGATTGCAGAGGAAACAAACCTAAAACAGCACACAAACTTACCTTTTTTTCAGTATCAAACTTCTTCTTTGGGAGGCCCAACAGTGCTCCAAAACCACGGCTAGGTTTCTTTAGGGCCTGAACAGCTGCTCCAGTAGCCTATGGAGGAGTAGACATATATTAATATACAGCTTTTCATTGGGTTAAAAAAAATATCAACACAAGGCATCAACATTTTGCTACCTTTGTTGAAGAATTCACATCTCTGCTTTCACCATTTGCCTCAGGATGCTCCACAGATGGAATTCCAGCACTGTCAAGCCTTGCAACACTGCTTCCAGGCTTCAAAGACCCCTTTTTATCCACAGAATAAGCTGGTAGCTGAGGAATCATACTACCCCCTAGAGCACCGCAGCCATCAATGCTTTCCCTTCTAAAATTTGCAGTTTTCGAGTTCTCAGAAGTACCGGGGCTCAAAACTTCAGGTTCATCATTAACTGACAAATTTTCTTGTGAGGCCTGTACAATTGAAAAAAATAAAAACCTATTAAGATCCAAACAATAACAAACAATACTATAAAATTTAACAGCAACAACAAATCTGAACCTCATCCTTGGTTACTCACCAAAACTAAGCAAATATGGATTGCCAATTAATACAATGACTACTTAATTAGACGTTAATTACTCTACAAGCTAATTTGCAAGACTATTTAGGAATAATAAGAAAGAAAAGACTAAGCACCTTAATTTTGCTAGCCCAAGCTCATGATCTCACAATTTTTGGCAGTTGAAAAAAGAAGGGTAAAAAATTGCGTCACAATTTAACATGACACATGGAACAGTGAATAAAATAAATGATCACTGTAACTATCAGGAACAAAGGCATTACCAAGTACCAGCATTTACTAAGGATTTTTAATCCCTTTATTAGACTGCAATTCTAATATATGTCTCATCAGATTCCACAAGGAACAAACTAGGCATAACAGGAACTGGTACATTCAAATTAATTTTCTTTTTTCAGTATCTAATTGAGCATTATAGGATTGATTAGTCTCATTCATGTTTTCTTATTATCCAGTATGTTAGAACATAACCGTCAAGAAACAAGTATAGAATGTAATCTCTATTTTGCTTTCATAGACAAGCAACCAGCTGCAATGTTATATGAATAAGAATCAAACCAGAATAATAAATGGACTGTTATCCTAGTCTATGCTTAGCCAAATCATAGAAAAATAAATTTATGTATGCAATCAGTTCAAGGTTAATAAGGGTAAGGATTCAGAAAAAAAGCTCAATGCCATATAAACAGTACGCTAAGGTCATCAAAATGTGTATGCAGGTCTTACAATTTCAATGCGTCCCTCTTTTAACTGTTGAGCAGCGGCTTCAAATGCAGCAGCATTTTGCATAGAATTCCTGATAATGCTAACCACTGAGCCAAGATTGCGCTCGATATATGGAAGCTTTGATTTCAATACTCGACGTAACTTGCTAGGAGTAAGAGGCATCTGTTTGGCTTTGACCACAAAAAGACAAAAAGAAAAAGAAAACAAAATTACCAAATAAATAACATGTCTTAAAGACAGATAACATTTCATGAAACTGAACAGGTCTCTACCAATTTCAATAAGTGTTTTGTTTGGCAATACATAACCAGTACTTTCATCATCTGCACGGGCCATAGCATCACGCCATTCACAAAGGCCCTGCAAGCCGTTTAAGTGGGATCTATAAGGAAATATAGTAGATAACTATGCTGAAAGTACATTCAAACCATTATAATGATGTGTCAACCAGTTAATTCTACTCTACTGCTACATTTTTAGAAAAGAGTCCACAGTAAATTCCTATAAATGACAAATGGTAGCATTTGAACTTAATCTATGTCAATCAAAGCATAAGATTTGCAGATAGAACATCTCCTATGGCTTACAATCTTCATGCATATATTATTTACACTATAAAATTTGGTGATATAGATACAAAAAGAAGTAACAACTTACTGCGACAACAGCAAGCTGGTGAGCATTTAAACCAGCCGCCTGCAACCTATATCAACAGAAGAAGATAAGAAAATTCTTATTAACATCTGTTTCAGTCATGTAGCTATATGACATCTTAGTTGAGAAAGTAAGCAACGAACCCATATATGTAGAGATATGAATTTTCCGTTAAAAGCTCTTTCTCATACAGCTGCATACATACATCATAACTGCGCTTGTACACCTGTTTCAAACAAACAAAATTTGTTCAACATAATAAAATTGCAGTCCATAATAAAAATACATAGTAAGAAACATTACGAATCCCCACCATGCTCATTCTTCTCTATATTTGAAAGGAAAGCAATCAAACTTGAAAATTTTCACAGGTCCCTAACCCAACAAATGCCCATAAACGTGGTTTTGTAATTGCAACAAGTTTAAACAATTAGGATTTAAAAAATAAAATAAAATAAAATTCTTAAAAATTACTAGGCATCACCTCCAATGCAAGTTCACTAAAGGACAGTTCAAAACCATTAACCGTCGGTTGGGATTAGCTACATTCCAATCTCTAGACACGATGGTCCATAATACATGGCACAGAGGAGAGCAAAAAAGATAAAACCACTTAAAAATGGGTGTCTTCATTGTCACAGAAATGCATAAAAAAGTAAGAAACACCAACAATTGTACCTCTATCAAAGGAGCATCGGCACTTTCTGACTCCTTAGGCATTGAGAACAGTTTAATTTTCATCAAGTCACATATATACAACAAATAGTGTGTATCTTCTCTGGCATATCTGTCATCGCACATCAGATTAATTAGATTACATGATGGTGTACAACTAAACAACCCATCAAACCTGTGAAAACCCTAACATAGGATTGTAATGGATTACTAAGAGTCTAAGAGAAATAATACACTTAGAATGGACAAGCTATATGTACCTGAGCATATCATCAGGAAGAGGTCGCAATCTCCAATCTGCATTCTGGTACCTGAAATGAGTTGAATGCTCAATTTCAGAAAGAACGAAGGATTGTAAACTAGAACTGAGGTAATAGTAGGGAAAAAGAAAGAAAGAAAGAAAGAAAACTATAAAGAGAATCGGATCACATAAGTTTACAAAAGGAACCCACTCTTTGTTGGCAGCAACTCCACAAAAGCGCTGCAGAAGATACTCTAAACTATTTCTCTCCAATTTCAAAACTCTCGAGGCCTGAGGATGAGAGAAGGAAAAAAATAAATTCCCACAATCACTTTGAAATACCAGCTATATAAATATGATGCTAATATTTAAAATAAATTAAAAAACATCATTAAGAAACTATTGGAACCATGCTATGCGTCCAACAGAACTCCATTAAAAAGGAAAAAAAATAATAATAATAATAACACCGCCCTTTGCAAATAAATAAATAAATATAGTTCAGATGAACATCTACTTTAACCAAATCAAGCAAGAGATGCTACAAATTAATTCTAAATGGGTTCAAAAGCTAAAAAATGTTGCTTCCTGAAGTCAAACTTGAAATGATGGATAAATTGCCCAAATACCGGCAAATTAAACCATATATGTATCATCTTACAGCTAAATTCTCAGATCAAAGCTAGCAAGATTTCCCAAATAAAATCCCAAATTTCAAAGTAGTTAGTGGGTGCAAAGAATAAACCTGTCCAGTGTCAAACATGTTGCAAATATATATGCCAAAGTCCCTTTGAAGCCAAACAATATCCCGATCTGCTCCATGCATAACCTAATTAATTAAATTGGATATTATTATAAAATGTAGTAGCTATGTCATAAAACCAAAAGTGGAGCATCTTAAAGAGACCAACCTTTTTCTTGGTAGGGTCTTTAAAGACTTCCCTAAGATATGGGCCAACATGAACGCGAAGCTTTAAAGTGTCTACTACAAAATCCTCGGTTCGGGTAGAAATTTGCATCAGGCAGGTCAATCCTTGAAAAGATCGATACTGATTATGTTCTAAGTCAACCTACAAAAAAGTTATACAAATATTATAAGGCTCTCAAAGGCATCCTATTTTACAATGAGAAAGTAATGATACAGGATTCAGAATTTCTTGCTAAAAGAATAATAATCCAGCCAACAAGACAGCGTCCATTCAAGATAATATATTATTTTACTATATTATTTTTTAAAACATCCACAACTAATACCAAAAGGAAATCAACAATTGGATTACATCTTGAAGCTAAAAAAGAAATTTCCAAGGTTCATATCTTCTTTGTAAATTTTTTTAGAATACTTAGCAAGTAAAATTTAAAAGCCCTCAATCTGCACCATGACACTTCCAAATTAGAAGAGGGCTTGGCACCTCAATTACATTGAATCCTCTAAATTCTGTACACGTATAATTTTCATAAATTTTTCTTTTAAAGAAGAAATCATGAACAGATGACACAGAAAAGATAATACCAGCATGATATATTTAGACCAACAAGGCTACTTGAATGTATCAATAAATCATAAGTCAGAGCAGTCAGACTTTACCGCAAATTCAGTTACACTCTGCAATTTAGCAGCCAACTCCTTCAAATCTTTAACTTCCTGAATCATCTTGAATGGGGTTTCCTCAATTGATGGGGGTTTTGCAGGCTCAACATCCCCTGTATCTTTATCTACAAAATCCAGAACAGAGAGCTTCTCCTATACAGTTGATCAAAAACAATTGAAAAAAAAAAAAAATACAACCATATAAGCCATGTTATGGCAAAAGTAAATTAAATAAAAAGGATAGACCGAGTGAGCAAAACGATTGAACATGGACTTAAGTCATATTATAGTCGAATGAAAAAATAACAAGCAAACACCAAAACAAAACCAAAGCTAAGACAAGCATAAAACATTCATCAAGCAGTCACAGTATAAAACTGAAGAAAAAAATTTCGTAAGTGGAAGTCCCAAGCAGCTCATACTAAATGAATAGGTCAAATGCTGATTACCATTACAAAACAAAAAGTAGACTACGAATAGAATACACAAAGTGAAAAAAATATAGACACATCAAACCACACCTAAAAGATCTTAGGTTAGGTCCAGGAGTAGCAAGACTAGGCACAATAAACAAATTCATATCAAATAACCACAAATCAAGATTAGCCACATCATCAACTACATAAAACACTATGGTTGTCTTCAATGGTAAAAATAATCATTTAAGTGCAAAAAATGCTACTTGAATCAAAACACTAATAGGCCTTGTTCAATTGAAATCGAAGAAACTAAATTTATCAAGAAACAAACTAACAAAAACATGAAAACCCCATGAAGAAGAAACCAACCAGAGGGTGAATCAAATGCTGGTCATCTTCAGTCCTCTGCAACCAAACATGTTGAAAAGGCAAACTCGAATTGTTAACAATTATGTTATACTCTTCTTGAGGTCTCTTTATCGTCGGTATATGAAACGGGACCTTCCCCTTCTTCTCTTTCACTTTCACACTCACAGACTCACCACCGCCAATCATCGTCCTCGGACTGGCTACTGAGTCGACTCGGCGGCCGAGTGACTCACTACTCTTCTTCTTCTTCCCAGAAACCAACTGGAACCCGTTTTCAGTCTTGCCTATGCTGCTCTCCAAATCATCGACCGACGCGTCGAAGCGCTCGAAGGCCTCGTCGTTGACGTTGTTGAGCCAATCGTAGGAGTCGGCCACGTCGACCTGGGCCGCCGGGTAGTCGATGGGCCGGGCCCAAAGTTGGGAGGACCCAATGGACTCGAGCGCCGACTCGGACTGGGTGGTGATTCCCCGGATCGGAAGGCTAAATTCGGGGAAGTTGTGGTAGAAATGGAAGTCTCTGTCAGCCGGGGATCGTTCGAGAAGACGACGACAGATTCGAGAGCGACGTCGTCAGGCTCTGCAACGACTGGGCCGCCTTCTGAGCTCGCAATTCATCGTCTTTAAGACTCATTGCGACGATCAAGATTCCTTTTTTAGGGTTTTTGGTTGGTGTGTGGCTTAGGGTTTTTGATGGGTTAGGGTTTTGAAAACGAAACGAAACGAAAACGGAAAACGATTTTGTTTTTATATATTTAATTTTGTTTTCAGTTTTTTTTTTTTTTTGGTTTGTTTTTAGTGACATTTGAGAGCATACAAAAGTGACAGTGGCTTTGTAAGTTGATACTTATGGCTTTATTTGTCACGTGCCCTGCATTGCATGTCACACGCATTTTTTTTTAACTGAATTTTGTTAATTTTGATAATCATGATATGGTGGGAAAATGTTGTTTTCATGTATTTTTTTATTTTAATTAATTATTACATAAATTTTAACCAAAATTTCAAATTTGTGATACATACGTTTTGGATAAATTTTGTGCATAATTGTACTTGTATTTTACGTGTACTTTTGTTCATTAACTAATGAAAAGTATGTGTTTATTTAATCTAATTATATGATATGTATAGAGGAAATGGGTAAGCTTATTAAGAGGGTGAGGACCAATTAGTTAAAACATATATAATATTGTGATTTGAACCACATGTAGAATATTCACGGAGCATTGATTATACATGTTCAAACTCACATGTTATTTATTTATTTATTTTTGATAAACAAACGCACATATTTAGATTCAGTCATCAAAAATAAATTAATTTAACGATTAACAATTTATACCATGTAAGAAGAAATTGAGGCAAAAATAGTAGTTCTAAACTGAGACCTTATCCTGGTAAATCTGTTGTAAACTCAATTTTACTTAGGTGACTAGAAAATAAATCCTAACAAATAAAACTTGGAAGTTAAGCAACAATACCACATTTTGTTACCAAATTTTTATTGTGCTTATCTTTGTTACAGGTATATACCAACAAATGAAATGTCAAGTTGTAATAACTAAGTATAGCATTCCAACAGATAGAGCTCAATACGAACACGCTCATGAAAAGCAATTTATTCAAATTTTGTTTCATTCTAAATGTTTATTACAAAATGAAAAATAAAAAAATTACTGAATTTATACTGGTTTAGGATCCGACAAAATGTGTGCGGCTGTGGTACTTTTTCTGGTGAGAATTTTGTCTATTCCTGCGTTGTTTATTCTATGAAGTAGATTACACATTCTATAAAGGAACTTGTGAGGACTAATTTTGTACTAATTGAGCCTATAGCAGAACCATGGTAATGCAGTTGCCAGCAAAATCTATTTGGGGGAGTCTGGAAGCTTTGTCGACTACTCGAACTGGGATGACAGGGATCGAATCCCACCACTCTTTCGACCGTCTGTGGCCTTGTGCATTTTCCATGAGCTTCCCTATCTTTGAGTTCAAAATAAAGCCATATAACACACCAGCCATAAGAATGAACTTGAATGGAATCACAGCTAATAATATGGCTATCACACTCATCGCAATCATCACGGTATTTGCATGCTGCAATTGAATTCGATGAAGTTTGAAGAAAAATCAGAGCATAGCTTGTTTCTTTTGTGTTTTGGTAGGTAATTAATGCAATCAATCGAAGGCAAATCCTTAGTTGCGTAGATGAAAGAAAAAGTTATCACAATGAGTACCTTACGCGCCTTTGAAATCAATACTTGACCATACTTTCAAAATCGCAATGTTAGCTGCCTGCAGTATCGCGTGAACGGTAATCAACCCATATTGAGTTGACACTATGTTGTCCATTGTAGATTGGTCAGAAGCAGTGGATACCACTATTTCGTCGTATTTGTCCTGTAGCCTTTCTTGTCTTGCTCGAAGCATCCTTGTTACTCCCCAGAGCAAACCAGTAGCTAAGGACTTCCCAACCCACTCCCTGTATTGCCAAGATATCATTTTTATTTCAAGAGGTTATCAAAAATTAAAAGGTAATAAAGATAACCAATATGCATCTCTAATTACTTTTGATACCTAAGAATAGAGGGCACTTACTTGTAGACAATGAGTAAAGTTGCAGCAATCACCATGAGGGTCGTTACTGGTTTCTCCCACGAAATGATTTCTTGAAACCAAGGTAAAACATTTTTAAGTGGCTTTAGAAGCACCTAAATCATTAAATCATGCAAAACATCTATTAGTTAAAAAAAAAATCACTTAACTTGAAAATCACTACTAATAAAATGTTATGAGAGTGTGACTTGAATGACCAGCACATGGCATGACTTCGAAGAGGAAACTTACCATAAGAACAATGGCGCTGTCACTGATCCCTTCCTCTTTCAATACTTCAGTGGTGGATTTTGCCATTTCAATTTCCTTTGCTTCTTCTCTAGTTTGATTAATAGCAGCCTCCAGTGAGGTGGGACTGTCATCAGTTACATTTTCGAGTTCATCACCCACCACCTCATTTGTGTCTACAGCTGAGACGATTGAAAGTGACAGATTCATACTTCTTAGTATTGAGCTGCCACTACAAGGGTGCCCTGAATTAACTTTCTTCAGACTCTCAGCAAACTCGCCTAGTACATAGTCACCCTTAGGTAACTCGTTGTACAAGGCAAAGATCAAGAACTTTGAGGGATCTGGTGGCGATATTCTTAGCATTTCTCTAGCTGCATGAAGCCTTATGATGCTCAAAATTGTCCTTGCATGCATCTCCCATGCTTGTATCGGACATTCCACCTCGTATGTTAATAAGAATTGGTGCATTAACATAATCTCTTTCGTCAGAGCCAACCAATGGCCACGTCTTGTGGAGCTTGTTAACTCTGGAAATTCCAGCACAATTCCCTCTGATCTAGAACATCGGTGAGCAAGAACCACAAATCACGCAATCAACATACACAAAATTCAAGTAATAAATATATTTACATGTTAAAAGGATGAGCTGATCATCATTTTAAAATAAAACAACTGCAACAACAACCATAACCAAGCAAAGCGGCATGTATCCCCAAAATTGCATTAAACACTTGTTGCGTTTATATAATGACATTAATGATAATTATATTAGTAATTCCCATAAGTAAAAATATCCTTACAATTCAGGGGACTGGTAGGCTATGGCTTTGTCGAAAAAGTGGAGCACCCCATGGACCTGTAGCAGTTGGTTTAACACTGTGTTCAGTATCTTTTGAAAGGTCAATCTTTATTGCATCTTCATATGTTACGGCTCCTGAAGCCTCAAAGTAGAGAGCATAATTTGTCAATGTAAGCCTACCTGGAAAAACAACAATTATATAGTCAGAATATTCGAGTAACAATGTCTTAAATAGATAAAGAATTCAAAGGCATGAAGTAGTAGTAGGATTTGAGCACATATAAGCTCATCAAAGAATTTTAAAACTAACCAGGCCAACTTGTTTTGCCAATATGCCGCACTACTCTCTGCGCGCTAGCTGTCCCCTCCACATGCAGTATAAATTCATCATCAGCTAGTTCCATGCCCTTCGGAGTTGCTTGTTTTTGCAAATGTTTAACACATCTAAGAATTCAAGAATTCACCAGAAGTGGAAGAGTTGTTGGTAGAGCCCTTCAATTTCATACATATTCTTAATGCTTATTAACTATAGAGCGATCAGGTGTCTCTATTTGTTTTTCAATAGAAAAAAATGTTTCATGTAAGTTAAGGTTGCAAATTTCTAGTAATGTCGCCAATTCCCTTGTTTTGCTCTGGTATTCAAATAGAACTGAGCATGTAACAATAGAACTGCTTTAAAATAAGTCACTTTTCAGTGTTCCCATCCATATTCATGGAGTTTAAATAAACCAAATGGGATCTGAGTTTGTGGAGTGGAAAATTGGTGCCTGAGAGAGTTAGAAGCCTTACTTGTCAATTTCTTTTAAGAACATGTCATGTGCAGGAAAATGGAGCCGGTTTCCTGTTGGTGCAGTTAGAGTTTCAAATGTATATCTCCCATTAACAACATCTGCAACTAATGGAACTAATGATGCCAACCACACAAATGCATCTTCTCCAACATTATGCTCATGATCAACCTACCATCACAGTGTCCGATAAATTACGAGTCCAAAGAAACATCAATAAGAAGTAGTCATTAAATTTACAACAGAAGCAACTAGGTTCAATTGTGTCATTCCAGCTTATGAACATAGCACACAATTTCATTTCATCGACAAATTAATTGTGCTATGTAATTGAAAAGCTATATTATCAGCATAGCATAGACATGCTTGATATGTATAATAGTTTAAAAACTTACAAGCAGTGGCATGAGGTCTGTATAAAAAAGAGAAGTTTCATCTTGTTCTGAATTGTCTTTTAATGGTCTTCGACCATCCTCTTTCTCCTTTCCGATGCACTCCTGCAGAAATACCGAAACCATACTAACTACAAGGATGAATAAACAGATTGACTTCAGTCCCTTTACATGAAGCACACTTAGAAGAGATAAACACAATGTTGTAATTGAAAAGAAAGGGGTTTATCAGATCATTTTCAATACAGTTTTTCATGATGAACATGTATATACGTATTCAATATCATTTCTTGTGGTACATTATTGTCCAGAAAACTAGTTTCTTCCTTTCAAATTCTTACAATTGCAAAGTTAATTCAAATTACAGGAAGGTAATTGCTCACCGTACGAGCCTCCTCATCCTCATAGCTAGGCATCTCCCAAGCTAGCATCATATCAAACGTGACTCGACTAAGCGTTCCATCACTAATCTTTTCTTCTATGTTCTGACACAGGTTAGTGAGAGTCTTTGCACTGCAATACTCCATGAATTTCCTCGAGTAACCACCGTATTCAGGCTTCCACCCTGCTTCAAACTCTTCCACCAAACTATCCACCGAAGTGTCTAGTTTCCTGTCAGTATTAATTGCAAGTAACTAAGAGTTCTATGTCATAATCAACATTATATGTTCTGATTAGAATACTCATTATCTCCAAATTAAACCAATTACTAAAATTTTATCCTATTTCGGTTATGCAATAATAAACTAGTATTTTATGCATGCATATACATTATAATTCTTTTCCAATGTTACAAAATGCCATTCCCTTTCATATTAAGAATCAAATGATTGTTTACACAAAGAACATCCCAAAAATCCTCACCCATAAATTTGACTTACGCATCCACTGTACGTATGTATAATTAACAATTTGCCTAAAAAGTTACAAGGCCAGAAATTAACCTATTCAACAAGATAGATATTCCAGCAGATAGATTAATTACTGAATTTAACATATCAACGCAATCAAAACCCTCTTACAATAAGAAATTTGGGTTATTGGACAGGAGAAAGCCAACTCCAATTGTGTATCCAATTGTGTAACAACTCAATCTTCAATGAAACAAATCCACCCACTTAATCCATAAAATTCTTTTCATTTTTACATTGTGATACACCAATCCTGTTGATGTACTTCAAAACTTAAGACTATGTACGTTTGAACAAAAGCCATTTTCCCCTTTGGACAAATCAACTAGAGAATAATTATGGCAATATGACATTGCCCATGTGCTTGAATCATAAATGGTTTTTGCAAGGAAGCAAAACTTCTTTTAAGAAAGCTTACACCACAAAAGCACTGTTTTGCAAGAAGCGAAACCAAAAACAATCAAGATCCACATATACATCCTTAATTTCCACCAAAACAACTTATTTAGAATAACAAAAGACAATCTTCCCACAATTTTACCCTCCCATATATGCTGCCAAGTGCCATCCATAATTTCATTTATGTTTGTATTATAGTATACATACATATACATATGCATAGATAAACACATTTACATAACAAAAGAGGAGTAAAGAAGAGGGAGATGTAAGTACAGAGCGCAGGTCTGAACGAAATCATTGGCAATGGAGGACAAATGCTTCTTCTTCTGCATCATTGTCTTCTTCCTGAAATAGGATTGTTGAGTTTTCTTCTGTGATTGTTCCAAAGAGAGAGGAGTGTTAAAACTTGCTATAAATGAGGAAGAGACAGGAGATGTGTTTGTTTCTCAGACTGCCACGTTGGGTTAGCCATGCATGCAAACACCTGGTGCATTGCCGGTACATGGATATATACATACCGTTATCATGCTCAAAAATGCCGCTTGCACGACGCACATATGACAATTGACAAGAGATATAAAATTTACAAAAAAAAAAAAAAAAGGCAAGTTTCATTTTGGTAACTATGATATGACAAAATTATCACATTTTATTTATGCACCTTTTTTTTTTTTATCTCTACCACCCCTAAGTTTAGAAAATTCATCAAATTAATCAT
Source organism: Nephelium lappaceum (assembly GCA_021234005.1). Lineage (NCBI taxonomy): Eukaryota > Viridiplantae > Streptophyta > Magnoliopsida > Sapindales > Sapindaceae > Nephelium > Nephelium lappaceum. The sequence goes on from CM037998.1 coordinate 7,225,823, forward strand.
TATGATTAAAAGCCTAATGATTAAACGTGACAATACATATATAAAGATCAAACTACCCTCCCTCATTTCTATTTTGTCATGAGTAATGACAAATAACCTATAATAAATCAACAGGTTAATTTGTTATAAGCAACGACAATCAATTATATCGTGAGTAACGACAAGTAATCTTATCATGAGTCACGATAGCTTATAGAATTGCATTTGCAGATTTGCGTCATCGAAGATGGAAAGAAAAAGAAGAAAAGAAAAAGATGAAAAAAAAAAGATGAAAAAGAAAAAAGATGAAAAGGAAGAAAAAATAAGAAAAAAGAAAAGAAGAAGAGAAATTATCAAGTGAAAAATGGAGAAATTATCAAGTGAAAAATGAAGGAGTTCGTTGAATAAGACATTGGATGGTGAAAGAGATTGGAGGGATTAAGTTAGTTTTTTTTCTGAAAAAAAAAAAAAAAAAAAAAATGGTTATTTCATCCACAAAATAACCTTTGTGATTTATATATTAAAAACAAGAGAATGGGACTAAATGTTAACTTATTTTCCAAAAATTTGGTTTAATGACATTTTCACAATATGAAAACCCAATAAAGTAACGAAAAAATTTGAAGTATTGACATGATCGAGACTTGAACTTTGTTAATACTTATTAAGTCTCAACAAATGTACAGACTTAAGGCTCATTTAGTAATTGAAAATCCTTACGAGGGAAAAGAAACCTAACTTACGATATATGATTTATGATTTTAGTGTTTGGTAAAATCAGCTAGAAATTCCTGTGGATTTCTTTATTGGCTATACGACATAGCGGAGGAAAATGAAATTTGTCAAACAATTTAAAAAATAAAAAACTCTCAGCGAAGGAATATAAGAGTTGACCAAAATTGACTTGTTGACTAAAGTTTCACTTTACTTGTCAAGCTCTAGAAACCCCCCAGAAGCAGCAAAGCAGATGGCAGAGGTTTTTCCCTCGAATCCCAATTCCAACCAACGAACGACCCTGCCGTTTTCAGTCGTCTTCCACAATGAGGTACCTCCCTTTCTCATTATCAAACATTTTTGTTTCATTTCTCTTCTTTCACTTTAAAATATTTTCTTTGTTTTGTGAATGTTAGTCGGCATCCAGAGGTTCTCTGGGCTCAGCGATCCGACAAGGTGTACTTGACCGTCGCATTGCCCGACGCCAAAGACATTTCTGTCAAATCCGAGCCAGAGGGTCTGTTCAGTTTCTCCGCCATTGGAGTCCACGGTGAATCCTTCGACTTCAGCTTCGAATTCTACGGCAAAATCATACCTGAGGTGCTTTCACTTCTTCTACTTCTTAGAATTACATTTTCTGGGTGGATTGATTTTTGATCATTTTCTTTTGTTTTTTCAAGTCCTTGTTGAATTACATTTTCTGGGTTAATTGGTTTTTCTCGATTACTTTAGTTATTTTTTAATGTTTGTTGAGTTTCAGTGATTGATTTTTGTTCTGTTTTTGAAGTATAAAAAAAAAAAAAAAAAAAACAGAAAAGAAAAAGAAGGTAGATATGGAGAATAGGAGTTGGAAACTGAATATATAGTGTTGATTTGAGTTGCGTTGTTTGTGATGTATTTGGTGATTCCAGTTGTGTTGTTTTGTGGTGCAGAAATGTAAAACTGAAGTCGGGTTAAGGAACATAATGTGCTCGATCCAGAAAGAAGAGAAAGGGTGGTGGAAGAGGCTTCTCAAATCCGAGGAGAAACCTGCGCCTTACATTAAGGTTGATTGGAACAAATGGTGTGATGAGGATGATGAAGAGTGTAACTGTAAGTTCGTTATTATTTTCATTTGTTTGTTAGTGTATGGCTTCTCCTAATAGACTGTTTATGAGAATCCGTACTCTAATGAATTCTGTGCCTTCTTGTGTTTTTAGCTAATTTGACACATTAGCTAAATTTACCTGAAACTTCTTACTGAGTTCATGCAAGGCTTCGCTGTGGGTTTTTCTTGAATCATAATCTAATATATGAACATGTCAGTATGATTGTTTGAATGTTAGTATGGTCAATCACTTATTCAAGCTTTCCTAATCCGATATATACTTTTAAATCCTCCAAGTACCAAAATTTGCTGCTGGTGTGAGATAAAGTGTATGCCAAACTTAGTTACTACATGACCTTTTGTGTTACTATTATTATTATTTTCTTCTGTCTAAATGACACTGTTGAACCTTTAACTCATTTTGTTGTCAGTCTCCATGAGAGTATTTATGATGTGGCAAGAAAATCAGATTGTTTTTCTGTGTCAACTATTTCACTGTATCACTACATCTTATGTTAAGTTTTTCAATTTAAATGATTCTCTGCTACCTCGTTCCATACCCCTCACTATCTCTCTTAGGAATGCTTTGTATGTTAGAGGTGGGGAGTGATAAATATAGGTGAGCTGTGAGCAAAGGAATTAACTTTGTAAACTAAAGAAGTGAACATGAAAGACTAGTGGTGACTGCTAGTTGTTCAGATGAAAGAGCTATTCAAGTGAGAATCTTGTAAAGGAAATCTTTCTTGAAGACATATGTTTATTTTTCACAATCATATCTGTGGTCATGTCATCAAGTTCTGTCTTTAATTGTGCTGTCAGAAGGCTTGTTTCCCTTTTTGCTTTTAGTAATTACGCTGTTTCAGAAAATCCTAGGATAGGAGAGAACAAAAGAGGAATCTACAGAGTAGAAGAGAAGTTATGCGCTGTTGGATTATTCCTGTTTGGTATTGGTAACAGATTTGTAATTTTGTGTTTTATATTGGCGAGGGGATGGAAAATGTAGCAGTGCTATAACTTGAGGGATCGAGTGGACTGAAATAATTTTCAGCCTTGTAATGAAGGAAAAATGAAACTCATAGAAAAGAAGGTGCAGAGTGAGATAAATACGAATACAGATGAGATAAATTATTTAAAGCTAACTTCGTCTTGATTTTCAATAAAAAGAGGTCTCCATACGAATTTCAACTTTGTCTTGACTTTCCTTTTTGTCCTTCTGTCACCATTAAGATTGAATCAAATTTAAGATTGAATCAAATTTAAGTTTCATTGCACCCATTGTAAAGAATAAAAAGATGTGTACTGGAAAATTTGTATCTGAATGCCTTTCATGTAATTGTGAACATTCTGAGTGATTCTCTTTTTAGAGATCTTAAATTCAATCTGAATATGCACCTGTATAAAATTTTTCTTTGAATAAATCTCAGTTATTAAATAACTTTTTCAATCTCTTGAAATTCGAAGCATTCCCTTTTGATTTAGATTTCATTGGAGCTGACCAAGTCTTTTGTGATCTTTACAGCTGATATGGCCTCCGATGAAGATGATGCAGTAAGTGTTCGTTCCACTCCTTTTATTGATACTGAATGACACTGTTTATATCAACATTGTGATTTTGGTTCAATCATGTAACTTGAATTGCATTCTGTTGCAGTATGTTGGTGAAGATGAGGAAAGCAGTGATGATGAAGGAATGCTTTGTGAGTTCTAGACTTGATCACATCTATGTCACTGTTAACTATGAGCTCTCTTTTAGTTTATATGTCACTTATCTTTCACATATGCATGGTCTAAATCTCTTGTATCTTCAAAATTTACATATATTTACCTAAAACCAAAGTTCACACTATCAACTGTTTGAGGCATGAGCAATGAGGTATATCTTCTATGTAGCATGTGTTGTATATTTTGGTCTTTATGAGACACGAAGCTTCTCTTTCCTGAAACTACAACAGCACGAAATTTCTGTCGTCTGTCTCTGCAGTTCAATTCTATTGTGAAACTAGGAACGTATATGTCAGAAACATTTGACAACAATAATAATATTTTGCATCTGACTATGTTCCTTGTACACTGCAGATCTCCCTGATTTGGAAAAAGCAAGACGAAATTAAGTAGTAACAAACAACATGGAAGATGGAACCACTCTGCTAGGGGGTTATTCATAGTTCGGTAGAGAAGGTAAGAAAAAGTTCTAGATGTCCTGCGGGAAGTGTAATGACCAATGTCTGTATGTATATATTAGAACGTACCTATTTTGATAAATCATTGGCTGAGCTTTGGTTTTCATTGTTGCCATCATTCCTTGCCCCGTAAGGCTGTAACATTGATCTGCTGAATTTATTCGAATCTATCTTGTGGTTCCAAGGTTTTTTTTTTTTTTTTTTTTTTCCTTTTTTTCCTTTTTACAATACAAATACATATTACAACTATCAAAACCTCATGATCTAGACCTCTAAAGTGGGAGAGAGCTATTTGCATATAGTAGGTAAACTATTTATAAACGAGTGAGACTTTTTAGTAAATTATTCATATTTGTGAACTATTAAGAAATTGTTCACTTTTTGAACAGAGATGTTTGAATCCAACTTTTTGTGCATTGACAAGCAAGTTGGACGAGAGTGTATTACTGAGGCACTTTACTCCAGAGCTTGTGGTTCCAAATTTTGATTTTCTATTTTAGGGTAATGTGTACCTAATCTATATTTTTGTATAAAAATTCATCCTAACTAATGTTTCAGATGATCTATAACTATATAATGAAATAAAGTACTCGAAATATGATATTAAATGTGGGGTATTTCAAGATCTATGGGATTCGAACCACCACTATAGAGGTGAATGGAAAATGCATGTCACTTGAATTAAAAATGAAAAGAGGATAGGTATTAAGTATCTTTTTCAAAATTATATTTTGTGACTTATTTAAATATATATATATAGTGATCTTACTATCACTGTCTCCTAATTTTAAAAAACTAAAACAAACCAATCAAATTTATCCATTACATTTGAATTAAATAGAAAAAAGAATTTGTTTTAGAAGAGAGAGTACAATGGATGAATTTGATTAGTTCGTTTTAATTTTTTAAAATTATGAAGTATTTATGGTAAAATCATTATATATATATATATTTGTGCCACTCAATATACTTTCAATGAAATTATAGTCGCAAAACATGTGTAAGTGATATGCTATTCCGTTCGCTTTTAAATGTCAAAAATATGAAAATTATTTATTCTTTTTGTTATACACTTATTTTAACATATAGTTTGTTAAAACGAATGCTATAAATTTTTTATAAAAGAAAGTAGAAAATAATGATATAAAGCATTTCCCCGTTATCCTACAAACATCAACATTTCGATTCTTGATCCATTCCCTTGTCACCATTTTTCATCTAATTTTATATTTTTATTTGAAATACCAACACCAGCACCAAGGTGAGCAAGGTGATGTTGTCACTTGCTCAAACAAAGCATTAGAGTGAAGTCCAAATATCGGTTCTTACAAACAAAGAGGAAAACTTTTTATATTTTTTATAAATAAGACTAGAATCCCTTCATCAATAAAAAACGATCAGGTTAACACAACTTTTTTTCATATTTGTTTAGGGATTGGAATTCTATCATGCACATATATCAATATACATGGGAAGTTTTCTTTTATGAAAGTAGATATACTTCAATATCATAGGAATAGGCTTTTGAAATGAACATGTAGATTTAATTTTGTTAAGTCTTGGTAAATCTCCTAACAGTAGAGTCAAGAGCTTCTTATTACTTTGTAAATATAAAAGAGAAAAATGAAAAAGACAGAGATACACAAACAACTATACCAAAATTTTTATAGCAAAGAATTTTTAAAAAAAAAAATGCTTTATAAAGAATATTTTGATAATTCATCTATAATTTAAATGATTTATGCACCATCTCTTCACATTGGTGATAAAAGTTGAAGGTCTATCATTGTCTATAAAATTACAACATGAAGACACCCCTCTACTAGAGTGGAAATCACAAAGCAGTAGGGGATCCCTCCTTTATAGTGGGATTTACAATCTGAGTGTTTATAGGTTTTGCTGATTTCGTTATATACCAATTCTATTCAACTAAATTTCAAAACATCCAATATATATTTTTTTAAAAATAGTTTCAGTAAATTTTATTTACAAACATATAATACAATAAAATTTAAAAAATAATACCTTCCATATTAAATGAGTTCTAAATATTTATTATATTTTTTATAATAATAATTAATGCTAAATACCATCAATCATTAATGTGATGGATGGATTTTGGGCCCAGAGGGGAGCCCAAATGAGCAAGTTGAAAAGAGTGGAAAGTATAAAAGAGGAAAACACGCAGTAAACAAGCCATTCCCACTCACGAGTCAGAGACTTAACATTACAGCTATGTCCAAGGACTCCGATTCTCCTTCCATGGTTCGTCTCAATATAGGTCTGTAACTCCCTCTCTTTCTCTCCCTCTCATAAATGGTTTTTAAGTGATAAAAATTATAACTGTGTTGATACGCAGGAGGGAAGAAATTCTGTACGACTGTAGATACGCTGACTCACCGTGAGCCCGAATCTATGCTTGCGGCCATGTTCAGCGGTCGCCATACTGTCTGCCGCGACGCCGACAAGGTATATTGTTGTCTGCTCTTCGTATTCAATGATTTTGGATGTTAATTTGCTTGATTCTTGATGTTGCCTGCTATGTGTATATGGTAGGTTAAACATATGCAATATAGTGTAACATTTGCAATTTTTAGCTGTAATGTCTGTGTAGGGTAATTGCATACTCTAAAATTACTTTCCAGATCATGTTTTCGATATTATTGGAACTCTGAATCGAGCTTTTTTTGCCTCTTTACTTTTTAATTGTGATTTTGTGTCAAAGATTTTGGCGTTGATGGGGTTTTTGTTTGTGAGTTCTGTGGAGTATATCGTTTCGCTTGAGTGTATTAATCGAGTTCTGTTCCTTGATTATACTGAATTTGTGCAGGGGTACGTGTTTGTTGATAGGGATGGAAAGCATTTTCGGCATATCCTCAATTGGTTGAGGGATGGTGTTGTTCCCACTTTGACAGAGTCTAAATATTTGGAGCTTCTACGAGAAGCAGAATACTATCAGCTACTTGTAAGCCATAGTTTTTTCTACTTCATTTAATTGTCCATCTTTATTTTCTTATTTGAATGGATCATCGTTGTTACTTGAAATTGTTCATGTGTAGTTTGTACCATTTGGTTTTTCGTATTCTCGCTGCATTAAATATTTGGTTGAGATTTTAGGTCCTTGGGGAATATGTTTATAGGTTTGCATTTAACATTTGTACTTTTAAGTTTTGTCTTCATATATATATTTTTTTGTTCTCTTAAAACTAGCACGAGCTTGTTGTATGGTTGCACTTTTTTGGTTTAAAGGAACTTTAGTTGGATCCAAGTTCTGAGTCTATATAGGGAAGCAAATGTGTTATAATTTCCTTTTAAAGATGAATCCGTCCCGCCATCGAAGGCATATTCCGGATTTTGATACTCTAAGGGTGCATGAATGATTTAAAGGGCATCACATCTTTGAAACTGAGTTTGTGGGGAATAATACAGAAATTATAGGGCAGTATACTACTTTGAATAAAGCATGGTCCCATGAACATAGGCTTCTTTAAGTCAATGTAGATTTTGACATATTCAAGTGAAACACCTTTTTGGTTTTTTCCTCATACAGATAAACAAATATACATACCAATCTTATTTGAAGTTCAGATAGTTTGACTATTGTCATTCAATACCTAATTGAAACTTGTCGCTTACCCAGTCTTAGCTCCTACCTTTCCCTCCCTTTGTACAGGATAAACAAATAAAAACCACAATATCCTCCTATCAACAGTTCTGTTTGTTCGTTTAAATTTTTGAGACACATTCTTTATGTTTTGGTCTTTATGAATGGAATGTCAGAAAATGTTGAAAGTAACGCTTCAAATCGAGATGATTTTATGAGATTTATGTTTTTGGAAATCAATAAAAGGGGGATTTCTAATGTGTTTGCTTCATATACCACTCTATTGACCTCTGCTTCAGAGAGCTGCTGGAATTTTATTTGAGACGCCAGATGTTGCTATATGCAGTGAGCTCGGATTACAAGGGTGACCATTTCGGTGATAGTCTTGCCCATTGGCAATATTATAATCCCTTAATCTTATATTTATGGATAAAGGGGAGAACTTTCTGGTTCTAAGTCATGCGTTAGTTCTGCAGATGAGGCTTTGTTTGCAACAACTTAAAGGAAAACAGTATATGCGCAATCCCAGATGTGGTTGTCTGATCTTGGCACATGAACATCTTTCCCCTTTTCAATTTTTTGCCTTATTGAACTTCATTCACTTGTAAATCCTCTTGATTATTCCTTAATTTAGATGTGCGTGCATGAACAAAATGCTATAACTTTGTTTAAGAACTCTATGAATCTCTATTTGTTGAATTTCAGGGACTAATAGAGAGAATCAATGCCGTTTTATATAAGAAAAAGGAAGATAATGAGGTAGATACTGAATTGACACGAACCGATATCATCAAGTGCATACAATCTGATAGAGTCAGATTCCGAGGCGTTAACCTTTCTGGCCTTGATCTTTCTAAACTGGTAATATTTCCTGAATCCAGGCGCTTGAATGATTTTCTTATATGAATGCTTTTGGTTATATGCCTGCTATCAGTTTTCAAAAGGATTTGTGCCTTTAGAAAATTTTAGATTTATTCAACTAGTATATGATTTATAGAGAAGTGGTTTTGTTTGCCTGTAGATAGCTGGAACTGCATGCTATCTTCCTGTCATTGTAACTTAAGTTTAGCCTTGTTTGCTGTCTCTATAAGATTATCAAAGAAGGGTCTATTTGTTTTTCAAATTATTGTCCTGTTTAGTTTTTTCTGTTGTTTTTTAATTAATTTAAGACTTATTAGTGATAGCTTAAATTTTTTAATTGGTTCTGCTTAGAAAGTCTCTCATATGGTGAGAGATGCATGATAAAATGTCATATTCATCTTTTGTTTCTTACAAACAGTTGTAATATTTGTCTAAGATGTTGGTCTCTCTGATGATGTCCTAATAACATATGTAGGATTTATCAGAGGTGGACTTCAGCTATGCCTGCCTTAAAAGTGTTTTCTTCTCACGTGCAAATCTTCAGTCTGCAAAATTTCGGGTAGGTTTAGTTCTTGTCATTCATATGATGGTATGTCTGCCGTGAACAAGTGCTAATACTAAGTTCTGTAACATCTTATAAAATCTTATAATTGGCATTTTACCCTTTCAAGCTTGAAATTTCATTTGCAAGTTTAAATGTCAAACTATCATGTTGTCTTGTCTTCAACAGTATGCAGTGTGCTCAGGATTTATTAATAATACTAAATCTTTTTGTTCTCATCAGGATGTAGATGCTGAAGGTTCCATCTTTCACAATGCGACCTTGCGTGAGTAAGACAATTAAAGTGATACTGGATTTTCTTGATTATATCCGTAGTTATAAACTGTCTATTAATGATTTTAACTTGCCTAGGGAAGATGTGAATTTAATGGGGCCAATCTTCGTGGAGCTTTATTAGCTGGTGCCAATCTTCAGAGTGCAAACCTACAAGGCAATTGTCATCTTTTACTCGAAAAATTCTTTGTAATCCTGAATTTTCAACTTTGGTATCAATTAGGCACACTCATTTCCTGTACCTTTCTTTGCTTCATAACTATATGCTATCTAGTTTATCCATATTCCTTAGTGACATTATCTCATGTAACAATGTTGCATATTTGGACATGGATGCCTTATTATTTTTCTGTGTTTTCTTTTCTCTCTTTCTGGATATCTTACATTCACATGTTTAAGGAAAAGTTTGCTATATTTAGTTCCAGAGGTAGAAACAGCAACCTGTGGCATTATTACTCAGAATTTTTTATTCCAACCTCTGTTGAGAGAAACTCATAGTTGTTCTGTTTTATCCATAGTAATGAGAAAGAATGGAAAATTTTTGTGCCGCATTTCTTGTTTATGATCCTTGTACCCTGCACTACTTGCAGATAAATTGATTTCGATTCAAATTTATCTCGTTATATTGCAGATGCTTGTTTGAAAGACTGTAGTTTCTGTGGGGCTGACCTGCGCTCTGCACACTTACAGGTTAGTGTCCTTGAATCTTTCTATGGTATAGTAATTTTAGCGGCCGTTTGTTCTTCTTTATGAATACTTGGAGCACTTTTTCTGTGCCAGGAGCTATTGTATATCTGCTCAGTTTGTGCTTCTGAATTTGTCTGAATAGTTCTTGCTTTGCTTGTCCCTTGAACCCAAGCTTCTTGTCGCTGATCCACTCCCCTCTCCTCACACCGGCGTTCCAGTCGCCGAAATCGGCGCTCCAACATGGCGGTTGGTTGACTGCAGACGGTGAGAGGAGAGCTGGAGAGAACGAGGCAAGAAAGAAGAGGGTGAAGGAAAGGGAGGGTGAGGAAAAGAGAGAAGGGCTGTCTAACTTTAAATATATATGTAGAAAATTGCAAATAACCCCCTAAGTTATGATAAAATATCCAATCAGAGCTAGAGAAAATTGTAAACAACTCCCTAAATTATTATTAAATATCCAATAAAATCCTCTAATTTGAATAATAAATAAAAAACCCCTATAATTATATATACATATATAAAAAGACTCCAATTTTATGATTTTATAATATTTTAACTTTTTTTATAAAAAGTGCGCTTTGCCTCGAAAAGGCGCGCCTTGCGCCTTGCGCCTTGCGCCTCAGGCTCCACGGCCCCTTTGCGCCTCGGTGCGCCTTGCGCCTTTTAAAACTATGCTTGAACCCAATGATTGCCACCGATGGTGCCAATGCTTTTATCAAATCCAATCCATCTACTTTTTTTTTTTTGGCTAGATATTTTTACACCTAAAACTTTGTCGTCTATTTGTTGCTCTTCTTTTAATAAGAAATTAGGTGCTAGTTTGTTTTATGACATGGTAATCTGTTTATCCTCCTGACATTTCAGACTGCTGATCTTACTGATGCTAACTTAGAGGGAGCCAATTTGGAAGGAGCCAATTTGAAGGTAAGATTGAAGTATTTGTTTGCATTCTGTTTGTGGATCAATAATATATTGGTGTCGGACGGAAAAAGAGAAATAAAATAGGGAAGAAAATTGAATCAGGAGATGGAGAAAATGAGGAAGAAAGTGGAGAAAAATAGAAGAAATAGATATAGAAATCTCAACTTGATTTAATTATCAATTGATATCTTTAAACAAAAGAAATCCAAAAAATCCTTAGATAAAAGAACTTTGCCAAATAAATTCTACTATTAATAAAACAATATAATCCCTTTGTTTTGCATAAAATAAGGGTAAGTAAACTTTCAAGTATGAATCAAATGAAGAGCTTTTTTCCAATGTTGATTACTTTGTATACTGTTGGATGTTATTCGTTGAAGATACAGCTCCAGTGCCAAGTCTCTCACCAGCTGTGAGTTGAAAAACCTTCGGCATCCATTTGAGGGGTGTAGGCAAGACTACTCTGGGCTGTTCCAAAGATTTTGAAGGAAAAAAATGTTATATATCAATAATGTGTAAAACTAAAAGCTAATAGGATAATGAGATGTAAATTTTCTATATAGTCCTGTTTTTATCAGTCTACCTAAAACTTTTGTTTTATAAGATACAAAATTTCGACATGAATTTCATTCTTATAATTCATGCCAAAATGTTTGATAGGTTGCTTAATGAATATGAACATCATTAGTTGTATCGGTAATTAGTATTGCCTTTGAAAATAATTTGTTGAAAGTTGAAATCATGTATTTCCAGGGTGCAAAGTTAACGAATGCCAATTTAAAAGGTGCAAACCTTCAACGAGCCTATTTGCGACATGTCAATCTTCGGGATACAGTAAGTAAACCTGATCTGACTTTCAGAGTATGTGAATGTGTTCTGTGATTACCATATATCAATATCTTGGTACTGAAATGGGTGAGATTTAGCAGCATTTGGAAGGTGCAAGGCTAGATGGTGCCAATCTGCTTGGAGCAATCCGATGACATTGAACCAAAGCTGTATATATTCTTCCACTAGAGGTTATTTCTACTACGAATATGTGTATGCCATTTTCATTTCCAATACCTTACCTATTCTGCGAATGATATGCTGTGATATGAAAATAACGTTTGATTTGTGGATAGTTTGATGTAATTTATTTGGTGGTTCTCGTCACTGTATATCTCGATTACATAGTAGTTTACATTATTTCTATTTTTTTTTTTTAAAAAAAAAGGCTAATAATAATGCATATTATTGGATTGGCCAATTTTAAGCATTGTAGGTATGTATCTATAAAATCTCCATCGGTAGCATTAAAATCTTGGCAATTTTTGTCAACCTGTATTCCTTTTAATTTATTGACTTAAAAGTATTCTTATATTTGTCTAATTAATGTAATTATTTTGGGGGTTGTTTTATATGCAAGCCGATATGTGAGGTTTTGTGTTACTTTTTGACAAGTAGCCTTGTAACAGAAGTCAGGCAAAGCTAGTAGTAAATTGTAAGAATTCAAAAGTTTAAGATGATTTCCAAAATCTGCCATGTTAAATAAACTTGTATATATTCATCTAGACAATTTGTGATCAATTGTTTCAAAAAAAAAATTTTTAAAATTGGGATCAATGTTTTAGCCTTTAAGTACGACTGGTTGGTTGGTTAGAATACAAGTATAATTTTGGTTTTGCTTCCTTGCATTGGGCGGATTCCTGGCCTTATCCTTTTATACAATTTAACAGATTTTAGATATCTAGGTTAAGAACATTTGAATGAATGAAATTGTATATAATAATTATAATTTTTTTATGTGAATAAATCAGACATGATAGATGCATATCCATTCAACTTAAGTCGTTCTGTACTTTTCCATTTATCTACGTGGTGCTAGTTTAAGTTTTGTCATGTTCACTTTACAAGTATGTGCGGAAAGGTTTTTCCTCTTATACTAATCTATTTTTAACTATCCTTTTAATGTCAACTTATAAATAGGCACGTGATAGATGGAATTTCAACCATGAAAATCACTTTAAAATTTTTCAATCTTAATGCGTTCCTTGCAGATGGGGAGAGTTTGTTATTTTTGTTTTGAAATATTGCAATTAAATCAGGGTTAGAGAATAATTTGAACTCACTACTTTTAAGGTTCAAGTAAGAGGTTCGCCATTAGATTAATCTCATTTTATCTAAGAGTTTATATTTTATCTGAGTAAATTTTTTACTTTTCCATGGTCAGTTAAAAAAGAAAAATAGAGACAAACAAACATGCATGGTAGCTCGAATTCCGACCGCAGAAATTGTTTTGAAAATTTTAGTTCATAGATTTGTGTTCCGTTTTAGGAATAAGACTAGAAGAAGCAGATATTAGATAAGCATAGCGGGCGATTGTTTTGTTTTTGTTTGAATTTGATACGCGGGCAACTTAATAGATGAGCAAGTAGTGCTGTGGACCAAAAAAAAAATGGAACTGAAAATTGGATGATACATCCTCGCCTCACGGAACATGTTATAACGGCCTGTTTGGTGTAACTTCCAACAACTGATTTTTGACTTTTAGAAAACTAAAAAGCAACTTATGAGAGTGTTTATGTGTACTCTAAGAAATAGATTCTGACTCTTGAAAGCTCTTCTATCAACAGTCAAGTTTACTAGTTTTGTCAAAAAGAGCTGTCTGCAAAACAAGAGAACCTGTTTTATCATTTTAATGAATTTTTTATGTTGATGATTTTATCATTTTTTCCATCAATGATAAATCCAAAATTACAAAAACTCTTTTGAAATATGTTATCTAGATAACCATATAAAAGCTCCAATTTTTACTTCTCTTCATATATGGAAAAAAACCTAAAGTAAAAGCTATATGAGACATAACAAAATTACAAAAAATGATTGAAAATTATGAAGTTGATATTTATATTAACCGACTTTTTGTAACTTTCCTTACAACACAAGGCTTTATGATCAACAATACCGCCATGTACTCAAATCTCGAAAAAAATATTAATGTAGGGTATTATTATGACATATAATGCATTTGAGTTCTTGTAGTTTAAGTTTTTCGTTTTCTCTTTTATTCGTTGACCTGCTAATCCGGAATTCCGGATCTGAAATGGTCGGTGTAAATCAATTGAAAAAAAAAAAATCAAAAGAACAAAAGAATAAAGATTGTGTTTTTTTTTTTTTTTTGAGAGAATAAAGATTGGGATGTAAATTGAGATTATATTGAATAAAAAAAATGGAAATTAAAGTCCTTTATTTTCAAGAAAAATTGTCTTCCTTTTGTTTGGTTTAATTTGGAAATGAATTAAAACAATGTTATATTGTGTTTGATATAATTTAAAATTGGATCAAACCAAAATTAAATTAAACGTTTTATTAATAGTAATTGAGATAAATGGAAAAGAAAGACATACATTATATAAAAATAAAAAGTAGCTGAGTGCTAAAAGTATTTTCATGGATCCCGTAAACACACATTAATTTTATCCAAATCATTTTTTTTGTCTCTTTGAAATATTACAATTAATTAGAGGTTTGTCTAATGGAGTGGATGAACCTCATTTTGTCATGTAGCATTGAAATAGAAATATCATACAATCTTAGAATGAGAAAGTTTAAAAATCAATTAGATTGCTATCATTACTATTTTAATTTTTGTTATATGAATTATGAGACAATATGAAATAATCAAATCATTTAACATAGGAACATGCGGTACGATTTGGCAGTAAGAAGTTCTTGTTAAGTTTGATAATAATTTAGATTTGAATGGATCTCTTACAAATAGTTTTTTTTTTTTTTTTGGAGTAATATATTGTAAATAGTATTAAAATTATAAATACTTACTTTTATGTTAACACCTTGGGTGGTATAAAGAAAAGACAAAAAGGATTTACATGCCACAATCGAAGACGTGGACACCAAACGGCGGTGTTCGTAGGAATATGATAAAAAATCCCAAAATTGTCGGCAAGCCAATTTGGGGGTCCACGTGTCATAATTTAGAGCAAGAAATACGTTCCCATAACAACAGTGAATCGGGTCCCACCAGAATTGATCTTTCTTTTTAATCTTCCATGTGGGACCAATATAATTTATTGATAACACGTGTCGAATCACGAGAAGTCATCAGACCTTAAAAGTCGTAATGTGGCTTTACAGGCGTCAGACGCTGCCTCCTCAATCCGTGCCATGCCTTCCGCCCACTTGTCATCTTTTCAAACAAAATATCAACCTTATGTCCTTATCCTCACACTTCTTTTTTACCCATCAATATTCTTCCCAATACTTTTCACTAGTTAATTATCATTTCAAACTTGCCTCAAAAAATAAATAAATTATTATTATTATTATTATTATTATTATTATCATTTCCAACCGAAAAGATTTTTTTTAAAAAAAAAAAATTACTAGTATTCATTCACAAACACCTAAACTAAGTTGGGAATATAGAAATTACATCCACGTGAAGCTCACAAATATTCTCACGAGAGGAGAAAACTATGTTAGTTAGATGATATGTGAAACGATATTTATACCTGAAAAGAGTTTGATAACTTTGAATCCAATCAACCTATAGAGAACAGATGATATGTGAAACGATATTTATACCTGAAAAGAGTTTGATAACTTTGAATCCAATCAACCTATAGAGAACACTGATAACACCCACTTACATAAAAAATACAAAGTTTTCATACACAAATAGTCAGCAAATATCCCTAGTAGAGGAAATAGCTAGGTTAATCAAATGGCATGTCAAATGATTTTTAGATCTAGAAATTGCTTGACATCCCTTAAATCCAACCACCCTACACAAAACACTTCAAGCACCAACTAACATATCAGCAGCAATATAAAAGGAAGAACCTACAAATCAATCTCCCTATAACCTTAACAACATTAAGATCTGAAACTGCTACCTGAAGCTTTAACTAAGTTGGAAAAAGCCACCTATATAAGGCCTTCAAAACCCTGATTTCTCTTCTTCTCATGTCTCATTTCCTTTCCTTTTTTTTTTCCCCTCTTTGGTATAGGTCTATTAGGATTGGGGTTTTTAAAAGTTGGATTTAATGATAAACTGGATCTAACCTTTAAAAAATTAGTATGTTTCTTTCTTTTTTTGCATAATCGAATTTTGGCATTCTAAGAGCAAATAGCGTCCTTGCAATCAGAAGTAGCAATGGAAAGAATCTTTTTATTTTGGACACAAATTAGTATATTTCAAAGACGAAATTATATTTATATTAAAGGCTCAACCTTCTACTTAAAAAAAAAAAAAAAAAAAACTCAATTTTTATGTGATTGCCTAATTTGTAATAAGAGGATATATCTTATACATGATAAAAGATTTACACGTAAATTACAAAGAAACTCCTAATCCCAGACAGCTAACCCGTATGGATAAGAGAAATTCACATTTGCATTTGGATTCCCATGACATTGTGGAAAGATTAAATTTTTTATATTATTTATTAGGTTTGATTACCTTATCCTAATCAGTGCATTATAGATGACCTATTTAAATATTTATTTGCACAATAAAAAGATACCTACCTAATGTTAGAAACAATTTGCCTAGACAATCTAATAAATATGTTTAAAATATTTACTTCCATTATAAAAGATCAGTATCCAATGTTAGAGAGAAATTTATATACAATATTTGGTAAATATGATTTAAATATATACGTCCACAATAAAACAATATCTACCCAATATCATAAAAAAATTTGTCAACACATTCTAGTCACTACGGTTAAACTTGATGCACATTATAAAGCTGTAGACTGCTATAGAGGTGATATACTGTAACATTACTCTTTTGTTACAAACAATTTAAAATTCCTTATATAAAATTCTTTTACTTGTAATTATGAGGTGCTTGTACATATAATAGGACTTTTTTTAAAGGAATTATAATTGCAATTTGAATATCACATCTATCAATTAAATTGTAAAGTACGAAAATTATATAAATTAAATTTTGAACTATATTTATAGAAATTTACTACGTTAAAAGATTTGTGATTCGATTGGCATCTATCAAATCGTTTTTAAAAGAAAATTCTTATATGAAGAAGACATTTTTATTTAAATTTCCCCGATTTATTACCTTAATTAGGCAAGTGTCCTCACACAATAAGTGCCAACTGTTTTGTTGTTTTTTTTTTCAATCCTTATCATGAAAACGTATTTCACTCATGACGCGTGCTGCCAATGAATTACTACGCCGCGTCCACGTATTGAGGGCATTTACGTAATCTCACACCGAACCCAGGATAATATTGTTTTTCAGTCGAAGTTCTTTTGAGGGATAATCCCAGTTTTCCCCCTTTAGTTTAATATAATCACTAATTACACCCCTGTAGTTTCTGAAAATCCCATTTTACCCCTTCTGTCAACTCTGTTAGTGAAAGAGGAATCAGTGTGTGAAAGGATTAAATTGCCCCTCAATATTTAAAAAGAATATTTAAAAAAATCAGAATAGTTTTAAAAAAATATTTAAAATGAAATTAAAAAAAAAAAAATCATTTACAACTCATAACCCAAATCAAACAAGAATTCAACCAAACCATCCAAAAAACACAAGCAACATGATCCAAAAAGCACAAGCAACATGACAAAAAAATCAAAACCAACAAATATTCTGGGTTGGGTTTTCGGCACCAGAAACCCAGAAATCCTTGGGTTTCCAGCACTGGGAACCCAGAGATTTCTGAGATTCCGCACCGGAAACCCATCTACGAGTTTCCGGGGTGGACACCCAGAGATCTCTGGGTTTCCAGCGCCGAAAACTCGTAGATCTATGGGTTTCCGACGCGGAAACCCGTCGATCTCTGGGTTTTCGCGTCGGAACACCATAGATCGAAGCTGGGTTTCCGACGAAACCCAGTTTGGGTATTGCCGAGAGAGAGAGAAGAAGAAGATGAAGAAGAAAAAGAAGAGAGAGAGAGAAGGAGAAGAAGAAGAAGAAGAAGAGAGAGAGGAAGAGAGAGAGTGAGAAATGAAGAGAGAGAGAGAGAGATTTTTTTAAATTTTAAATTTTTTTTAATGGTTTCGATCACCACCGTCCATTTTAAAGATGGACGGTGGAGATTTTTTTCAATTTTTTAAATATTAAATTATTATTTTATTAAATATTTATATTTTATTTCACTTGGACAGTTTTGCCCTTTCATATTAACGGTCAACTGTTGACTTTTAACGTCCAAATTGACGGTAAGGGTTTTTTGGATATTTTAATAAACTACAGGGGGTTTTTTATCCATTTTGTAAATCAAGAGGGGAATATTAGCGATATTTTAAAGCAAGGGGGGATTTTGGCTATTTCATCAAACTACAGGGGGTAAATTAGGATTATCCCTTCTTTTGATCGCTGCCTATAAATAGAAGACCACGACGCACCGCTATCATCGAACTCGGATCCAGAAAACAATATTAAGAGTCTGTGAAAACAAACAAACACAAAGGACAATGTCAGGAATCATAGGGAAGATCGGTGACGCCCTCCACATGGGAGGAGGACACAAGGAGGACGAGCACAAGAAGGAGGAGCACCACCACGGCCCCTCCGGCGAGCACAAGGAGGAGCACCACCACGGCTCCTCCGGCGAGCACAAGAAGGAGGAGCATCACCACGGCTCCTCCGGCGAGCACAAGGAAGGCCTCGTCGACAAGATCAAGGACAAGATCCATGGCGAGGGCGGCCACGAGCACAAGGAAGGACACGACGGAGAGAAGAAGAAGAAGAAGGAGAAGAAGAAGAAGGAACATGGACATGAACATGACGGTCACAGCAGCAGCAGTGACAGCGACAGCGACTAGATCGCCTTCTTCACTCTCGCTAATTAATCTATCTGTCTCTAGGTATCATTCATTCACTCATCGTCTATTGATTATCATCATCATCTCTTAATCAATTGCTTTTGCAGAAACACTTCATAAAAAAGCGCTTTTTACATGTCTGTTGCTGCGACATATTTGGCTTTTTTAATTTTAGAAGCTTTTTTAGTTTTAGAAAACTACTTTGGGTCAAAAAGTAAAATATGGATATTTTTATTATTTTATTGATATAAATGTGTAAATTGCTCTTGTTTAAAAAAAAAAAGAAAAAGAAAATAATTATAAATGGGTACTAATGAAGGTATAATTTTGGTGAAAATGCAGGTGAATGGAGTTACGGTGAGAGGTTGACGTTGTTTTTAATTAAGTGGTGTCTGGTCGTTTGTATGTGTCCTTTATTTGGTTTTATTAAGGGTATTATGTAATGTCTTGAAGTTATGTAAATTTCAAGTATGATATTATGATATGACAGGTTTTTCTATATTCTATGCAAGTTTAAATTGTCATGTCTAAATACAAGATCTAAAGAGAGGGAACATTATGAAAATATTTAATCATTTAGATGCTCAATAATCTAGATTGATCTAAAGAGCTCAACAGTTGAATAAGATTATATAGGAAACAGTTGGATGATATAGAAAGTGGAGAAGTTGAAAATTGAAAATGATGTATTTGGCATCTTGGCTTGATTTTAAACAGACAAAAGTTAAACATGTCCCTTTTAAAAGTGAAAGAGGACAGATGTTCTAAAGTTCAAAGGGAGCGGGCATCAATTATTTGAATTTGGGACATAGTTATTATAGGTCATAATGGTTAATCCTTGGATTAATTGTAATGATTATTAAAATTTTTTTAATGATTTATTATTGATAGATAATTTTATTTAATTATTAAGTTAGTTTAGATTTATTTTATAATTCATATTTTTTTCATTCTTTCAATTGATTTTTAATATTAAATAATTAATTAATTTAATAAAATTACTAAATAATTTTTTTTTTTTTTAACTTTGGAATTCACTCAAAGTGGAAGTCCCATAAAGTTCTGATCGACGACTGATAAAACCAGAAGACACCATTCATGAAGTTGCTGTTGGGAAGGGTTTGTCAGGTGCACTCAAGCAGAGCTTTAAACAAGAGGAACACTTGAAAAACAAAATGTTGAAGTTTGAGATACTAACAATGTAAATACAAATGAGATCTGCATAGAGAGAATAGGTGAATTTGGGAGAGTTATGACTCCCAAAGAAGCTGATAAAAAGATATGTCACAAGTTTCATGGGAAAAGGCCCTGAAATATGGAAACAAGAAAGAGCGGCGATATTTACGCCCTTCAATAACTGTATCTGTACCACCAACAAAAATTAATATTTAAATTTCCAATATTACCCTGAAGTCAATATACCGAAATAGTTAATAATTTTTATTTCGGGTATTTCTTCTTTTTATTTTTTTCAAAAAAAAAAAAGTTCAAAGTTGAATGAGTGGTGCTGATTGCCTTCCCATCCTGATGTCTTCCCAGCACCACCATTTTCAAGGACAAATCCATGAATCAACAGTACCTTTAGCCCTTGAAGCGACATTTTCCAGACTCTTGTCATGGTGAAAATCTGACGAAGAAGCTGTGTAGTTCAACTTGCAAGTACCAGTATCCTTTTGTGATGAAGTATTATAATTTCCATCGAAAGGCCTCATCATTTGATCTTGACCAGAAGCCAACCCACCAAGGTTTTTATTAACTTGTCCATGTCCACCACCCATAGCTAATTCTTCAAGAGAAGGCATGCCGAAACTTGCCTGAGATTTTGCACCAAAACCAGGCACGTTAAGTTGTGGAGAGTTAAGAGGAGGCTGCAGGAACGATGGCCCTAGGTTTTGTTGCATGTTCAACATGAATAAATGATGGAGCTGGGAAAAACGACGGTGGGACTGGGAAGGCAATCAGCACCACTCATTCAACTTTGATTTTTTTTTTTTTTTAAATAAATACCATGGTCAAAGTGGAAATTACAAACTTTTTTTTTTAAAAAAAGAAATTATTAACTATTTTAATATATTGACCCGAGGGCAATATTAGAAATCTAAATATTAATTTTTGTGGGGGTGCAGATACAGTTTTTGAGTGGTGGAAATATGCCCGCTCAACAAGAAAAGCTCAGGAATTTATTCCAACAACAATTGAAGTGGAAGCAATTGGTCAACAATTCTGATACAGCTTATCAATCTATGGAAAAGACAAAGAAAATTCAGGCCCACCTGAAAACACCTTCTATGTTTCTTAGTTCTTACTGATCCTGGAAGTTAAAAAGCACTTAATGCACTTTTTTCCTGTTTAATTACAAGCTTATTTGGGTTATGGAGAATTTCTAGAATCTCTTACACGTTACAATTTTTCTAATAAATTCAATTTTAATAAATCTTTTTTTTTTTTTTATTTACAACTTAAATAAATCTTATTTCAGACAAATAAGTAAATAAATAACACCCAGTCTTAACTAGTTCGGATCACATTATAAATGGGTCTGGGCTTTTCGGCCTGTAATACGATGTACTAAATGGGCTTTTCGCCCTATATTATGATATACTAAACGAGCTTCTCGGCCTGTAATACGCGCGTTGCAAATAATAAGTATAGAACCGGTCATGTTCCATTGTTATTGTAAAAGCAGCGCAACGAAAGCAAATAAATAGTGCAAACTTGGAAT
This sequence comes from Nephelium lappaceum, assembly GCA_021234005.1. Taxonomy (NCBI): domain Eukaryota; kingdom Viridiplantae; phylum Streptophyta; class Magnoliopsida; order Sapindales; family Sapindaceae; genus Nephelium; species Nephelium lappaceum. Next base: position 7,247,216 of record CM037998.1, read on the forward strand.
CGCAGTGGCAGCGGCGCGCCCTGCCCTGGTTTATGGGCAGTGTTCGATTCACCACAGTCACAAATTTGTGACCAATTTTCCTTCCTTATGCGTGGGTCATTTCCCTCTCTTTTCGAAGTCTTTCTCCCTTTTGGAAGGTCTGGTTCCGAACTATGTCATCAAAGTCATGATCAAGAGAGCTCGGTATGAGCTTGATATGAGATGTACTTGTGATATGTACCAGATATATGTTAAAAAAAATAGTGCAAGCTTAGTTGTACATCTTTCCATCTATCTTAGTGGTGAGATTAAAATTTCAACAAATAGATTTTACAAGTTTTGTGTAATTTTCTTTCTTTATTGTGAGTTGTCTCTTATTCTGGGAGTATATATCTTGACAGTGCAAGTAATGATTGGTTTTAACATATCTAGATAAATCTTTGTCTCAATTAATGATAATTTTGTTTAAAAAAAATAATAATGCTAAGCTTCTCAAGTTCATAGCTAAATGATATCACATATGAGTTCTCAACATCATATTAATTATCACATAATCATCTATAAGATATTAACAACTCACATATCTTAGATTTGGACAAAATTTAAAAATCCTAACATTACTTAAAAAAAAAAAATCACTTTAGTCCATATCATTTGGTGAAATATTACTTTTTTTATTCATTAATGTATTTTTAGTTTCCGTCATCTCTAATGTTTGAAAAATTCATTAAAATGATCTCTTTGGCAAAAAATATAACAGCTAATAGAATATGTACAAAGACTAAAATACCCTTAGTCATTTAATCATGTTGATTTTATTTTAATTTAATTTTAAAAAATAAATATTAAAAATAGAAAAATAAAACAGAACTGTGATTTCCACCGTCCATCACAATATGATGAACGATGGAGATTTGAATAATTATTATACTTTTTTCAAACATTGTCCCAACTTCATTTCTACTTTCGTTTAACACGCACATATAGAGAGAGCAATATATATACAAAAGACAAAACTTCAACAAAATAACAATTCATTATTCAATTATGTCTATAAAAAATAATGATACATCTCCGACAAACTTATAAATGTATTTTAAAATTAAAAAACTATAATATCATTCAAATGTATAAGAAAAACAAAAAAAAAATAATAGAGCTAATAAATTGCATCTGAAAAACAGGAAAAAGAGATGTCAAACTCTAAAATAAAATTGAAAAAACAAAAAGAACAATCAAATTATATGAAAATAAATCTTTATGAGAAATGACAAAAAAATCGAAACAAAGCTGAAGATAAATAACAACTATAAATTCTAGCTAAACTATTTTAACATAAGTTTAAGGATTGAAAGAAAAGGAAAAATATGAACTAAATAAAATTGGTGAGGATAATTTAGGAAGTAAAAACCTTAAATTTAATTGACTACTTTTTTTTTTTTGAAAAAAAAAATTACTACTTTTTGGTTGAATGAAAATTAGAAGATTTTCACGGTTGCTTCAGGACCTATTTTAGTTATTTCATCACTTAGAACATCAAACAAAACAATCGAATTGAACACATAAAGTCTCACTTTTAGTATTGAGTCGAAAAATCCAACGGACCCACACTTCGAGATGTACAAATTTTCGAATGACATATTTAATCCTCTTTTATCATCAATTAATACACTTTTTATTTAATTCCCAAGTATAATAAAGATATATAAAAGGCATCTCAATATCAAACAAAGTAAATATGGCTGTTATTAAAAAATTCATCCTAGTTTTATGTAGAGCATAGAAAATTTGTACAGAGTCAGCATTTTGTGCAATAGAAATATTGAAAGAGTTAAATGAAGTTGGCAAACATAAATTCTTGTTCTTGACTTGATTCCTTTCGACAAGTTAGACCCAGCCCACTCGTGCACTATTTTTTTTCTTTGACATTTCGAGTACCGATTAGAACTGCAGGGACCAGGGTGATAGGGCTCTAAATAATAGCTCAGAACTCAATACTTTATTTATATTTTACTTTCTAAGAATTATGGAGAGAGAGATCCACTCCAAAGGAGAAACTGATCTTATCACTTAAAGGAATTTAAATATAATTTGTTTGTATTCAAGGCCCACAAGTATACTTGAAACAAGAAATTTATAATTATTAAAATATGTCTGTTTCAATAAGTAAATTGAAATTGAAAATGCCTCAATTTAGATCTAATTAAATCATTAACCTAGTCTGAATCCTATATATATTTCGGAGGTCGGATAAAAGATTCTAATCAAACTAAAATACTAATTCATTAAACGTATCCAAAAATTTTGAACTTGCATGTCTAAGATAACATCAAGAATACCAAGATTTCGTATCTATTGCCACATAAATTACTGAATTCTTTAATTTGATTTTTATTTATGTGACCCTAGTATCGAAAACCATTAGCACAAAATTCATTCTAAATAATATTTCCCATATAGTATTAGTTCTTAATAGATTTATTGTCATAATAATTGTACATATTAGTGCTACACTTTCTCAACAATTATCTTGGTAATTTTATTTACGACAAATGAGTTGATATTCTTCTCTTTTTTAAAAAAAAAATTGGCAAAGAAGTGATGTTGATATTTCTCTTCCTAATCAAATCGATTTTAAGATGCTACTACCACACAAATCTAAGAATTTGTGTCCAAACACAAAATATTTGCGAAAATGGGTTGGGTTAAAACAAAAGCAGTCCACATTGCTTTCACAAAATCTTTGTTTTAGATTTAGGTACTCTAACCTTTTGTTGGCTCCAGATCAGATTGTATAGATAATCAAAGACTACTATGCCATCAGTCATCACCAGTCCATTAATGTATAATAAAAATAACACAATTATTCTATTACACGTTGAAAGCAACATCATAGACCTACTTTTTTTTCATTTTTCTTTTAGTACAAAAGAGTACTTGAGACAAGAAAGTTGAGTTTCTATGAGACAAAGACTTGGCAATCTCTTTAGAAAGTATCTCCACATACACTCCAGTTACTGTTGTATCTAAAAATAACACTTACATCTTGAGCCTAACAAGAGACTGAAAAGCCCAAAAGCTCGAAGGGTGACACCATTACTAAGGCTCACAAACCATATCACGTCAGCGTCGTGTCGGCATAAAACTCTAAGGTCTATTACTTCAAGTCCTGGGCAGCTAAATAGCGGCCAACATCACAACGAGCAATGAGCAGCTCGAAGGTAGAGCAGCCCGTACATCCTAAAAGCAGTTTGAATAACGGAAGTATGCGGGATCCTGAAAGCAGAAAGAGTTCTACATTTAATATCCCAGAAAATGTAATTCAACTCAAATATTAATAACAAAAGTTTACAATATAATAGGGCTCTCTTTGGCAAAGAAAATGGACTTTGATTCCCTTTTGACTTGGTTTAGGAATCTTTGCTTTTGAGAGCTTAGTAAAATCCTAGTGCTCTATCTTCTCCCGTAAGCAATAACATAACTGTGAAAATTAGACTTTGTTCCATATAGCCAAACCACATTAAAAATTCTCCTATCTTTGATTTCTTTTGATTTCGTCTTTATTATGCCTTATTTTTGAGGTCAACAATTATCGAATTGGTAGATTTAATATGATTATTAAATGTGATCATGGACTTTAACTAAACAAAACCAAATTTGAATTTCCTCTAATGACTTCTTTTGTACAATAGGATTTCATTAAGAAATTCAAAAAAGGTTTTTCATTTTAAAAAAAAAAAAATCAGAGAAAGTTTCCTATAGAATTTAGATTTTTAGAACTATTCCTTATAAATTCAAAAGATAAATCTTTGATAAATAAGAAAACATTTATTTTTTTCTTTTAATCTAAATTGTGCCATACTTCACAAACATTAAAAGTTAGATGGTAGGCCTCTTATGTTTATACCATAAAATCAGGATTTAAATCATGTATTCTCTCCTCAAATCCTGAATTAATTATAATCCTTTAAGATGAAAATAGATACAAAAACACTACTTATATCTATATTTCAACACCTAGCATCTATGGCTTTTAATCTAGAAATTCAAATAATGTCTCGTTAGTCGATGCTTAAGTCATATTTTCACCTAGTTTTAAAGGTGACATGATTTTATCTCACCCTTTTGAATTAGAACTTTTAATTAAATTTAAATTGATTATATATATAACTTTATCCTATTATTTTACAAATTGTAGAGCAAATATTAATCAGATTTGTGTTATGGAATTCCTTCCTAAGCATCATAATAATTATAAATGAAATGGACCACCTTCTAGTATTTCTACTATACCTCTATTACATTGAATGGGTTCTTATAATGGCTTGTAGCCCCAGTTGTAAATGAAGAACTAGTCATAAATCTTGACCAAAAAAGAAAATAGAAAAGCAATAGAAGCAACAACAAATCCAAGAAATACTGCAAAAATGGCATATTGATATGAGTCATATCATATGACCAAATTAAGTGTTTTGTTACTTAATGTTTGTCACTACAGTTGATCGAGTAAATGTTAAAGCCAATTATCTCATAAACAGATATTCTTGTTCTTGACTTGATTCCCCTTTTTACTACTTAACAACTTCCCGATCAAGAAGATTATTGAAGCGGCATAAGTTTATTTGAAATACTATACTTAATGGTCCAAATAGATAGGGTTACATTGCACATTTGAGGAGACACCATGTTCATGGCTTTAATGTGCAGTTCGTATATGATCAGTACGGGTCATATTAAAAGTGGTCAGTTCCAAAGATATTAATTAGGAGAAAGAATCAACTAAAATATTGCTTTCATACAATCTAATCTTGTTGCGAAATCCAACTGCTAGGCCTTTGTGCTAGTTGTACATTGGATTTGTATAATATCAATGACTAAGTCATTAGAAGCAATTAGATGTATACAATCAAAACTCCAGTTTTACTATTAACACATGAAAGCAACATGGACATGAGTCATAAGACCAATGGTGAAAGCTCTTTTATCTTATCCCATTTTGTACTCTTGCTACTGATATTACTTGCACAATTGCAGTACCCTGAACCTTTCTCTCTTTATTTTAATTATTTTAATTTTTTAATTTTTTTAATTTTAAAAGTTTAGTGATATTAATTATCTATATCAACACAAGCCCTCTATAGGATAGACCAAGTAAAATGATAGTGCATACCATCTTATGCTAATAATTCTACACTTTGCTTCATGTATGAAAGATTAATACTTGATCCAGGAATAGATGAAGATCCACGTGAAGCGAAGACTAAATTATAAGCAATTGCTTTAGAAAGTATACAAACAATACATTTTACAACACGAAACTCTTTCCATTAAATTTTATAATTTTCGTATTATTAATATGAGTTCTACGTTGATGCATTAAGACTTTGTTCAATTGTTCAAATTTTAGTGTTAGCTATATAAATTAACGTGTAATTGAGAATTAAATGTAAAAATTTATGTCATTTTAGATCATGCATGGTTTGCAGACTTCAACATTAGTTTGGTGATGTCAACAGCTAAATAGGAGCTTTCATAATACACAATTTTGAATGAGGTAATACGTCCATTATAATGTAAATATATTACAAGATTTTTAAAAATGTAATAGGAGCTCACAACACCAAAAACTATATGATTAGTGCCTTCCAATTACTTCCCTCTACACTTCTTTTTAGTATAAAATTCTATTCATTAGTAAAAATGCCTTGAATATATTTTATTTTCGTATATATAGTTAGAACATAGTTTGCAATAATAATAATAATAAATCTCCAATGTTATTTGCAGAAAGAATAAGTGTGCGTATATATATAAATATATATATATATATATATATTGAAATGTCAGTTTTATTGAGATCAGAAAGATTTATGTGATATATGATTATATATATTCAATATAGAAAATTTTTAATTTTTTTTCTTCCAAACCAAAAAAAACTTAATTCTTTCTCTAGTGCATTGTTAATTAAATATCAATCCGGATTCCAGGAATTAGGTAAACACTAGATATCTGAAGAGTATCTCTATCCACTTCTTAAACCTAACTACAAGGACTGAAGGTGATAGTTGTTGCAATTGAACAACTTTGCTTTCTAATCAAATTAACAAAAATAAAATATATAAAAACATCTCACACCTAAAACCAAGCTCAAACCAAACTTACATATATAGACAGAAGTCACAGAACACAGAAAAGTAGGTAAATGAAAGCCCCTTTTTGAACCTGCTTTTTGTCCATTGATGTATGATTCAATATATATCATTGTCACCAAAACCTGTTTTATTTGGATTTTCTTGTTCTTTTTTTTTTTTTTTAAGAAAAAAATTCAATTTGTTTTTGTTTTATATTAGATGTATAGAAAGAAATAAATTAAGCTGAAGTAATGCAAAGCAAAGTGGAAAACTGATTTGTGTATCTCTGAGTGGACAAGCATCTATGATATTTACATTAATTTTTTTAAAAATGTTATAATTAAATGGAGGTTTAATAAGAAAAACACAACTCAAACTCATAATCTTTAAGATATGAATATAAGGAACTTGCTACTAAGTCAACCTCATCTTGTCATGAAATTTATATTAATTAATAGTGGTAGTTCAGTAATTAAATATTGTCTGTCATCCACAAAAATTGATTAACACTCTTTTTTATAATTCGTTGTCTGAATTTCTATAGATTGTCATACATTCTCATATTTTAAATATATATACCTACAATATATGGTAGATTACACACGGTTGAGTCATCGATCACTAAATTATAAAAACTAAAAATTTAAAAGTAAAATAACTAAACTTTGAGAAACCATGTAGATTACATATTTTAAGCGATTTGGAGATCTGAAGCTATAAAAGTTCACTTGAATTGAATAATTATGACAAAATTATAGTTTTTTCTTTTTCTGACTTAAAAAGTTTTTCTATTTTGGCATGGTTATATTCATAATTAGTTTTCAATGTTATTAATTATTTGTCTCTTTATAAATATGAAGTGGGTAGAAATTTACAAGCACATATTTAAGGAGTGCTTCACATCACTCATTAGTAGAAGGAAAATATTGCAACAGAAAATGCACACTAATTAAAAGGTGCCACATTGACTTAAGTTAAGTAAACTGTAAAGTCACATCAAAATGATTAATTCACTCAAAAACATATACAAGAAATGTGAATATAGAATCGGATTTATTATCTCTTTAGGATGCTAGAGTTTTAAGTTTTAACAAATGACAAATTTAGTTTATTGTATGTTTATTAATCAGGTCATATTACATGTTTTTATGGTCGTATTGCATGTCGTCATGGTCAACTTGGGATTATATGTTATTACTTTCACTTAAAGTGACTTTATATGTCATTATCTCATTACATATTATCATAATTATGCAATTTACATTTATATATTGATCAGGATTGTACCTTAACTAGATAATTTATATGTAAAATTAGTCAACTGGTTCAGAGAGTTTTCAAGAAGATATCAAAAGATTCAACATAAGTGTAAAAGGTGTATCATAATTTTCATAGTCATTTAATTCAAATTTTGTTCATAGTTTTCTCTATATTTCTTATACTTTATCTCGTTTGATTTCTCTCCACACTTAGTTATATTTTTTAGTTCCATTATATAGAAATTAATATAAATTATCTTATTCAGTTATATTTAATAAAAGTTAACTAACGGCCAATTAATTATAGGGGACATTTTACTTATTATATAGATCAAAGGGTTTGATTTAATATTTCATTAAAATTAAAGCGGTTGTTTACAATTCTCTTTTAATTAATATATATAACTTATAGAAGATAAATGATGATGACACAAATGCATGAAACTACTTGAAAAAGTCAAGGGGCGGGAGGAGAAGTCTAGGTAGAGTTAGGGATCCAAATAATAAAACTTAGAAGTAGTAGAACCAAAATATATAAAGGAATTTAATACATAATTTTTAGTACTAATAATTTGTTAATTATTACAATACCTTAAGTTATCGTCAGAGTAGTGCATCTTACCTAGCTAATCAGATTTCGACAAGTGACATTAACTACCAACCTTCTTAAGATTTGAAATAAAATTAAAGTAGGAAAAACATAAAACATGTGAATAATTTATTTTGAATTTTAAGCTCCTTAACTTCATGATATCACATTGTTGATTTCGTTCAAACCAACACATAAACTCAAAAACAAGGGAAGTGCCTATATCCTTTATTTAGAATGGTTATAGCACTAAATAAAATATTTGAGATGGTTAAAACGTAAAATTAAAAAGAAAAGAAAACGTACATAGTTTCTATGGGACAATTATTTAATTTTTTGGAGTCATGCCCACTTGCCTTCTGCTCATAAATGATAAATAAACCATCAATATATACAAATTCAATCATGCCTAGAGCCTACACCCATATATATATATAATGAAACTGTATCGTGTGAACGTTGTACACAAAGATTTAAAATAATTATAGCTTAAACAATAGGAATCTTGAGTAATTTAACTTACAGATGGGAAAGTTTTATCCATTTCTAGCATAAGACTCATTCCTACATTGGAATTAATGATGAATCCACATTCTCCATAGGATTTTTGCTTCCACTGCATAAAACAAACTTATAAAAGTTAAATGTAAAAATGCATGATCAGATGGGCCTATTTGTATGTATCGATTGCAAATTTACAATCAAAGAATTGGTTTCAATGTCAGAAGTTTCAGTCATTAAAGTCGCATTAATGGGACTCTCTCAACCATAATCTCCCAAATGGCAATTTAAACAGACATTATTTTGTTTCGGCCCAACTGTTACTTCAATCAATACAAATGAAACTATACAATACAACTAATTGAATATATATATATATAATAGTGTTTTTTCTTTTTTTTTTTTTAGAAAAAAAAATTAAAGCATTATAAAATATTTATATGACATTAGTTAAGCTCAAATGATTAGTATATTTCACTACTTTCATATTCATGATAGGATTCGAATTATGTTCTTTACCCTAACTCTTTTACTCTCCCATGTTAATAAAATTATATATTTACAAATATACATGGGGACTAGGGAGTTTTCTCTCTCTTACTGTGAAAGTAGGTTTCTTATGATGTTATGGGAGTAGATTTTTAGGCCTTACATAGTTTTGTCATTTTATTATGAAAGTTGATTTTTGTTTAATAGGAATAAATTTTCAAACCTTACATAGTTTTCTCATGTGTTACAGGAACAAATTTTCAGATTGTATGTAATATTTAATTTTAGCAAGTCCCAACAAACCTCTTATCATTTAAGGTTCAAGTCTCTATGTATTTACTAACTTATATGAGGAGTTTTTTTTCTTTTATTATAGTAGTAGATTTTTTCCAATTATAAGATTAATTTTCGAGCCTCATATAGTTTTCTGCCCGTATTATAAGAGTAGATTTATATGTCACACATAATTTAATTTTAACAAGTCTCGATAGACTTTTAACTATTAGCATCAGTAAATTTTTCGATTACGTTGTTATTACTTATTATATTGAAAAAGAGTACATCTAAATAAATTTTCAGAAATATCTTCGCTAGTTTAAAAAACACTTATTTCTATAACCTAAAATAATAGATATAAACATTTTTAAGAAATTTAAAGAGAGAGAGAGAGAGAGAGAGAGAGAGAGAGAGAGATTTTCTTAGGAAAAAAATTACTGGTTTATTTTTTTTTATCGTTTTGAAGCTGATTTTCATAATTTTTCCAGTTCCAGAATTTGCACTATTATTTGTGGGGGCAAAAAAAGAGAAGAATTTACCATTTTATGTTACCCACCCGGCAAAGTGATCAAATAGTGGCCTGAACCAAGTAAAAGATGCTGCCATTTAATTTATGCACACAATTTTTTTTTTCTTTCTTTCTTTTGATTTATTGTAAGTACAAGCACAACCACAAGCGTACTTGATAGAAAAATTTGGGAGAAAAAGAATGATTGGATTTTACTTTTATTTTTTTTCCTTCCTTCTGGGGTTGAATAGACAAATGCTAAAAGCTAAATATATTGACTGAATTTCTTTCTGCCAAAAGCCAAATTATGTTGCCATTACAATTAACAAAATAGGTGCAAAAATATTTTTCAAAAACAAAAAGTACAAAAATATTTTTTTATCCTAGTATTGATATTTATTCAAAATATTAACAAAAAGGTGTTCATAGGAAATATATATATATATATATATCCTACATTGGACCAATATCATAAAACATTGCAAATCTCCTCGTGGCAAAGGTGATTATGTATCTTCCATCCACCTTTTTTTTTTCTTTTTTTTTTTACAAATTTTATGCGAGTATGAATAATTGCTATCCACAGTATTGGAATAGTTGTATAATTGTTTTTCCGATTATAAAAGTAAATGTTTTATTCACATAAATAATCATTGATCTCATACTGCAAGTTTTGAAATATTTCTAATATGTCAATATCAGCTTTATATATATATATATATGTATGTATATATATAGTAATTTTACTATTAATACCTTATAATTTTAAAAAATTATATAGGATGAACCAATTAAATTCATCTATTATATTTGAATTAAATAAAAAAAATTATTTTAGGAGAGAAAATGCAATGAATAAATTTGATTAATTCGTCCTAACTTTTTAAAATTATGAGATACTAATGTTAAAATCACTTATATGTATATATAGTAATAACCCAGACATTTATATTAAGGACACACTTTATAATAAAGTAAAATAAAATAAAAATTAATAGTAAAAACAATTATAGCTCGTATGAGTTTTTGTATTTATGAATTTTATCATGTAAAATACTTTATGTACAACAAAAATAATTCATATCAACAATCGTGAATAAATTGAAACCTATTAAGATTAAACAATTTTTTTATGACATAATATTATATGTTTTACTCTCATAATATTGAAAAATATTCACTCTCACAATAAAAAAATAAAATAAAACTTTTTATATATGCATGTAGATTCATAGGATGGAACTCAAACTTTATCACAAATGTGAAAGAACGTGTACAAACTACTTAAACTATAAATGAGATGCAATTCATACCTGATTAAATATATTCTTACTTAAAAATTTTGGCCATGATAAACGCGTTATAGTTTGCGATAAAAAATAGTTCATGATAATTATGTAGTTGACAATAATTGTTTATATTACATGATAGGATATAAAAGTTTCCAAAGCCAAAATATGTCAAATTTGAATATTAGCTTGGTTGGTAAGTAGTTAAGTATCGTCTCTTTCCAAATCATGGTTCGAATCCCACTCGAACCATGGTTGTAGTGGAAAGAAAGAGAAGCTTCATACCACCAATACTAACAAACTTTTTGTGAGATTATTCACTTCGTAAACTATAGATAATATTTATTTATATATTTAAATATTTAATGACTATTTTTATACACTTAATAATTTTTCATAAAATTTGAAGAGGGGCATATATCTCATGTGAGCCTAAGTTAGTTTCATCCCTATATATATAAGGAAAAACATTCATGTGAATTGCAAAAATAATTACCTAAGGCTGTTGACATTACCTTTCACTAAACTTATTTATGGAACGGTGAGCACTCAAATTTGTGATATAGCACTCAAATTTGTGATATTGACATATTAATTAGTACTCTACAAAACCACAATAGGCGATGGCTCAACATAACAACTGTTCATGATAAAATCATGATTCCTTATACACAAAGTTCGTAGGTTACAAGATACAACATAGTGTAGCACTAGGTGTGGAACCAGAAATTTTCGCTTAGACAGGCCATTGCAATAAAATAGCATATTAAAGGGATCCAAAAAATATATATATAAAATTTGATAGTAAATTTATGATTTCTTACATTATTTTTAGGAAAAATTCCTCCCCCCTGTTGATGGTAGAATGTTGATGAGCAAAGATTTTCTATCATACATATATATATATATTTGTTAAATTTTTGATAATTTAGTGATACATCAGTATAAAAAATATATATATGTATAGGATCAAGATTTTTAGATTTTTTCTCTCTTATATATCACTCAAACTTAAACTCATCTCATAAAAAGATTAATACAAATAAAAATTGTTAGAGAATCATTGCTCGGTGTTGATAATAATTCCAATAGAATGACACTCTGTTTTAACCAATTCCTCCAAGAATTATCGCTACTCCATCTTTATAAATTCAACAAAAATCTTATAATAATTTTGAAATTTTATATTTAATAAAAAAAATTTAGTGTGTATTAAATAATAAAAATGTAGTAAAACTATTTATTCAGTATGTGTAAATATGTATATTAATTATGGTTTTAAAAAAAAAACAAAAAATTAATACAAAATGGGTTAAATATCTACTAGAACTTCGTAAAATCAAATATTACTTACACGACTCAAATATTTATTCTTTTAAAAAGAAATAACTACTTTCTAATAAAAGGAAAAAAAAAAAAAAAAAGCTCAATAAGGGAGATATTAAAAAAATAAAAAAATAAAAAAATAAAAAACTACCTATCTCAGCAAGGTTTTATTACAATATTTGCTTCCTATACCTACTTATGAGATTATAGGATTGTTTTAAGATTTGGGAATTGGAAACTTTTAGGGATATTTAAAGTCCTCCTTACAAAACCAAAAATGGAAATAATCAAAATACAAAGACATTTGAATGAAATAAATAATATATATATTTAGATATTAGTTAAACTACATTAACTTTAAATTAATTAATTCATTTAATTTCTCTCAATCCTAAGGGTGAAAAAAAAATGAAGAAATTGAAAACAAATAACAACATTTAGATTGAATGAAAATAGATGAATGAATATTGAAGTAATTTTTTTTAAATTAAAATTTAAAGTTAATATATCATAACCCTCTATTATATTAATTACAAATAAAGGAATAATTTTATTTTCTTGGTATTGGCACTGATCCCATGAAAAATGAATAATTCTTCATTCTGCCGCATAAATTTCTTCACTTCTACTAAGATTTCCAACTGGTGCCAATGCACGATTTATACACGTAATTATAAATATTAATATTATAATGGATCACCTTTCAAATTATATATATATGTAAATTACAATTTGAAAAGATTATATATTTTAATCGGTTAGATACATGTGGGAGCAGTTTATATTTGTTAATTTAGTTAATTAAGAGTCTCTCCAAGTCGCTACGTCTGTTTATGTCGTGTGGCAAACAAATAAAACTTCTCTTTTGTTGGATTTGGAGAAACAAATATAGTAAATATCGAAGGTGGCAAATTAAACTTTTGTTATAAACAATTTGCAAATAATAAAAATAATGTTTTGTAACAATTTTTTATTTATTGGCAGTTAATTCCCATGAAGCCTTGTTACCTTTAATGACCAGCTTTTGGTTTTGTGGTGGAGTTTGTGAATCCTCACGATTCCATTTTCCACCTCTTCTGCTACAAAAACTTGTTTTCTTACTTTGTTGTTTGCAGTTCCGTTTCCATTTCATTTTTCTTTATGAGAATTATATAATTGATCTCCATGTTTAGACAAAGAGTAACATTAGGTATTCAAACTTTCATATTCCAATCAAGATTATAATTGTAATACAGAGAGATTTTAACGACTGATTCATAAAATCATGATACGTGGTATGTAATTATATGTAATTAGAATTTTGTTATGCAATAAGATATGAATGGCACATTAATTTTTTTTTTTTTGGGGGAACTGCACATATTGAGGCATATTATTATGGTACCATCTTGCTATTTATATGTGAATATAATAATATAAACACATTATTCAAAAACAAAATTAGAATCCTTTCAAAAATACTTAACATTAATTATTTACTTTACTATTAGGGTTAAATCCACTGAGAGTCTAAAACTGAGTGAGACTTGTCTAGCAATTCTCATGTATTTTTTAAATTTGTGGAATAATAGTGATAACTACAATAAACTTCCTTTAATATCACATTTTTTGTTAGAAATCTTCTCCCATATGTCGAATTTTAGAATTACAACAGATTAAATTTGTCAGTATCTAATTTAAAGTATGAAGGATAAATAATATTTGTATGTATTTAACTCAGTTCAAATTTACTTTTGTATTTTTATTAAAATAAATACAAATGTTTTTTATTAATTAAAATTTTACACTTAAAATGTAAGTTGAGCACTTATATAGATTCTTCTTAAAAATATAGCTTCTCTACAATTAAAAACAATTTTAACTCAACTGGTATCAGTTGTTTAACTTTGCGAAACAAATTCAACTAGTATCAGTTGAATTGGTAATTAACAACACAAGAGAACCTCTGGTGAATAGCTAAATTCACATAGCATACACTCAGCCTGCACTGAGTGCCCAGAACAAACACCACATTTTTTTCATTTTATGATGGGAGAGGGAGAATTAAATTATGAAAAAACTACTGTCACATTGTGTTTTAGAATAAAGATGAGATTTGAACTCTTGACCTTTTAGGATCATATATGGTATTTACCGAATTAATTTATTTGTTTGTGGCATTTCCTCCGATAACAAACCTTTAAAATCTTGTGCTCCTAGAACATTCTGCCACTCTTAATCTAAATTAACAAAACCTTTAAAATATTTGGTGGGATTTACGCTTTGGTGTCATCTAAAAGACCAATTTAGATACAAGAACAATGAGAAAGTACTTAATCATTTTTATTTTAATTTTTGTAATATTGTGTTTAAATTACATCTCAAAAATCTGAATACTTTTGATTTTTAAAACCTATTTTTGTACTAATAAGGAAATTTAATAAGGAGAGTGAATAGAACTACATGTTTAGTATTTATGTTCTACACATATGAGCAAATGAAAGAATGATGCATGCTGTCTAATAGCTGAAATTCATTTATAGTGCAGTTACTTAAACTAAGGCTATTATCAAATTGAACGAGAATTCCCTGAAAAAGTAATATTTTTTTAGCTAATACTAGATCTCAATCTTTTTAAAATTAAAAGTCAAATAATGTTTATGTTGTTGATATTTTTGTTAGAAAATCACGTAACAAATGCATAAAATAATTAAGTACTTAAGAGTATTTATGGCAAAATCTGAATCAGATTGCAATCTTGCTGACTTGCTAAGCATCACTAGGTGACGAAATCAACTATTTTTCTCAGCTATTCCAAACCGTGTCTTGTAGCGGGTAACAAAAGAGACAGGGAATTCATGACCTTAATTTTTTGTAAAATGATGCATTAAATAAATTCAAATATTTAAAAAGTGCTTTCACCCAAAAACAAGATCTAATTCTTTTGTTCATCAAGGGAAAAAAAAAAAGATCTAATTCTTTTGGGTAACAGATTTGTTGTCATAATTAAATAAAGTAGTCCATCAAAGTATTCCATTTTGGCCCTTTTTATTTTAAGTGCAGTAAACACACATAGAAATTCATTTCAACAAGGTCTTTTAACCTTTTCTTGAATAAAACGTTTTTCGATTAGCCTCCATATTACATTGTGTGTGTGTGTGTGTGTATATATATATATATATATATATATATGAAAGCATATTTTAACTATATGATAGAGTTAATTTCCCTAACTGTCCCTACATTGGAATGGTTGAGAAATCCATCAAATCTTCAAATTTTTAATATTCCTCAAAAACCTTGTTATCAAGTGAAACAAGACTAACAATGGATAAATATATAATCATTGTTTGACATTGTAACCTCTTGAATCACCCTAAATTTCAACTAAAACTAAGCAATCTTTGTTCAATCACAACTGTAACATGAAATGCAAATGATGATTACCAAATAAAGAAAACATTAATCCTACTCAGAGGAAAGCAACTTGCTGATGTGAATGATGATCCATGCACTGAAGTCAATCAATAACATTATAGTTGGCCAAGTACATGATTACGCAACAATTTGTTTAGCTCCTCACTCTCTCAAAAGTGACATTATTTTTAGTTTAGCTACAACCCAGTTCACACTCAAAATTTCCCAATTATATATCATAACCTGATTGATCTCCAACTTCAAGTACCCAATGATATTAAAGAGAAAGCATAAGGCAGTTTCTCCAATGATCCTACCCTGTATCCCCAATTAAAATATGATTTTCTTCGGTGCAGAAATGGCTTCTTCTGCATACACATTAATATAATATCAGCCCTGAAAGTGACTTGCAGAAACCAACTCTATGAATAACCAGCATGGTTTTCCCTCTAACTGGATCAAGAACAACTGTCTATACTCCGGACGCCGAATAGAACAAGTCTTCATTGTTTTTTACACCAACATGTGGCACTCACCCACTAGAGCCGGCCTCTCCTCTCCTTACTTAAATACACCCATCTAACCATTTTCTTCACTTTCATTGGGTTTTGGCTCTCCTCCAAAACCCACCAACAACACCTTCCATTAACCTGGAAAACTAGAAAATTTCACAAAACACAAAAATTTTGAAGCACTCTTTTGCTCATCTAGTGTAAAAAGATTAAACAAAAAAGTTTGTTTACAAGATGGATAGGCTAATTAGTTTGGAGCCATCAAATTTGGTTGCAGTCCGGATCGAACCAGGCCAGAAATGTTCGGGGGAGCTGACTCTCCGCAACGTCATGTACACGATGCCGGTTGCGTTCAGGGTTCAAGCCATGAACAGGATACGTTACACGATCAAACCACAGTCAGGAATCATAGCTCCTCTAGCGACTCTGACGATAGAGATAGTGTATCATCTCCCACCAGGCTTCAATCTTCCTGACATGTTCCCTCACAGCAATGACTCGTTTCTTCTCCACAGCGTTGTCGTTCCCGGAGCCGCCATCAAAGACGCAACCTCGACGCTGGACTCGGTCCCCAATGACTGGTTTACCACCAAGAAGAAACAGGTTTTCATCGATAGTGGAATCAAAATCATGTTTGTTGGGTCACCTGTTTTGGCCCAACTTGTTCAAGAGGGTTCAATGGATGAGATACGAGAAGTTCTGGAAAAAAGCGACCCAGCTTGGAACCCAGCTGCTTCAATGGACTCACAGGGACAAACTCTACTCCACATCGCTATAGCCAAAAGTAGACCCGATATAGTTCAACTTCTCTTGGAGTTTCAACGTGAAGTCGAGTCAAAAAGCCGGTCCGGGTCCTCCTCACTGGAAGCCGCGGCGGCTGCTGGTGAAACACTGATTGTTGAGCTTTTACTTGCGAGAAAAGCTAACACGGAGAGATCAGAATCTTCGACATGGGGACCAATTCACTTGGCTTTAGCAGGTGGACATTTGGAGGTGTTAAAGCTTTTATTGATAAAAGGTGCAAATGTTGACTCTCTCACGAAGGACGGCAACACAGCTCTCCACTTGGCTGTTGAAGAGAGAAGAAAAGACTGCGCTAGGCTTCTTCTATCCAACGGCGCCAAACCCGATATCCGCAACGCCAGAGACGGTGACACGCCGCTGCATGTCTCGGCAGGGTTGGGAGATGAGCAGATGGTGAAGCTGTTGTTGTTAAAAGGTGCGAATAAGGATATCAAGAACAAGAGTGGCAAGACAGCGTATGATGTGGCGGCTGAGCATGGACATTCTAGGCTTTTTGATGCGTTGAAACTCGGTGATAGTTTATGTGTTGCTTCAAGGAAAGGAGAGCTGAGGACAATACAAAAGCTACTGGAAAATGGAGCTATCATTAATAGTAGAGACCAGCATGGATGGACTGCACTGCATAGAGCTTGTTTCAAAGGCAAGCTTGATGTTGTGAGGATGTTGATTGACAAAGGGATCGACATTGACGCAAGAGACGAAGATGGGTACACAGCGTTGCACTGCGCGGTGGAGTCAGGACAGACGGAGGTGACAGAGTTGCTGGTGAAGAAGGGGGCTGACGTGGAAGCGAGAACAGGCAAAAACGTGACTCCATTACAGATAGCTGAGTCTTGGCACTATGCGGGGATTACAAGGATATTGATTCATGGTGGGGCGACAAAGGAGGGGATGATGAATCAACAAGGAGTGGTGGGTGCAGTTTCGCCTTCATTTGGGAATGCAAAGATTGGAAGAGAAGTGATGGAGAGTAAAGGGTTGAAGAAGAAGAAGCCGCCAAGGCCGAGAGTTATGCGAGGCAGCTTTGATCGGTCCATGCCACTAGCAGTTCTATAATGGCATTTGTATCAAGTTTTTTTTTTTTTTTCCTTCTTCATGATTTAGAACAAAAACTTAGGAGGATTCTTTTAAGTTTTGGATTTAAAAAAGAGATTGAAGAAGTTGTAGATCATTTACATGAGTTTATTCTCTTCTAGTCTGATGATTTAAAGATATGAAAATATCTATATGTATGTATACAAGTTGCCATTATGTTTTGTCGAGGAAATTAAGTTGGACCATGTAAACATTGATTGTCAATATGGATCTTTGTCCATTGATGATGTATGTGAGAGGGAAACGTTTTATTCAATTAGGCCAAAGTTGGCGTCCATGAGTTCTGCCAATGTGACATGTATCAATAAAAATTGCATTTAGCTTGGGAGATTTGAGGTCTAATTTTGAAGGAATTGTATTAAATCATAAGTTGTTTTGGTTGTTCAAATCTCAATGAATATTTTGTGGAATTTCAACTCTGACTACCTTCCTATTTGTGTGAAGAAAATTTTGTACATTTAAGCTTAATTCAATTTGATTTGTAATAGTTCCGTAATTAAATAATAAGAGTAAAATAATAATGCAGACCATATTCAGTGATATGCCCATCTTTAAAGTCTATCTTTAATGGGTATTTTTAAGGGGAAAAAGAAAATTAGCGTCGAAGGTAAGGTAACAGTCTACCAAAACTTATTTAAAAGTTAAAATTACTCAATTGTAAGTTCTTTCCACTCACATATCGAAGTTGTGGATTCATATATATCATACTTTCTCCTTCAAATCTCAATTAATGATTCAAAGATGATGCAACACAACATAACCAAAAGTGAATGTGATATGTTTAATGAATATTGGTTAATAACTATTTTGAGTTGAAAATGGTGAATTTATTCAATATATCAATACTTTTTTATAATCAATTTAAATTATACTTTAAGATTTTAAATATGTATGATGATGACTCACTGCAAATGAGATATTATTACAGCATATTAAATGAGAAATTATTACACTAAATTAGAATACAAACCCTTAAAGTCATATATCGTAATATAACTAAATTAGGTGACGGACATAAACGTCATTAATTGAATTTTGAAGAAAAAGAAATAAAAAATCCAATTACGATCTTTTAAAAAAGATCATGACAAGCCATTTGTGAGTTACAAACTGTTTTTATCTCTGTTCAAAGACCAAGATTCGAGCAGAAATCTCACCTATATGTAAATTGTGTTTGAAATATCTTCCCATTTGTGTATAGAACTTTCCTCCTAACTTATAAAAGTTTGTTCTGAATCATATTTTATATCAGAAAATCCCACTTGTAATATCTGTACTTATAATATGCACTTATCAAAAAAAAAAAATTGTGACCAAAAAAAATGTGACAAGGCCAGTAAAGTTTTCCTTTTGATAAATTAATATTAAAAGACAAAAAATAAAATAATAATATTGGAAAATACAATAATACAAGCTTTCAGTCTTCGCATTCCTTCTACAAATGCTGTAAGAGGCTAGTAGCCATGAAGGTGATGGCCGATGACGAACTGGTTTGGAAGGTAGATGATATCCAAGCATTACCCTTAAATTTCAACGGCAATTCTCCTTATTAGCAAACAAAAAGTTCTATGGCTTCAAGTCCCTGTGAATTACACCATGCTTGTCCCTGTCAATTACTTCAACCACAACGGCTCATTGGTCTGCAAGACCCTAAGCATTCCCTCCATTGCATTTGCTGCTAAATCTGTCATCAAAGACTTGTCCATATCTGATTAAACGATCTGTCGATATTGAAAATTTGGCATAGTTGAGGAACCTCCAGGAAGAAGATCAAGATCAAGCGAAGGACAACCGCTCAACCCAGATGGGCGTCCAAAGCTCCCCATAGTTAAATCCAATGAAGAAACCTGAATAGGTTGCACTGGTGGGAACTGTGAAATTGGCCTCCCTATGTACTTAGCAGCAATACTTGAAACTCTTATCAAGCTGAAAAACAAACAAACCAACAATCAAACAAAACACGAACAAAGACATGACATAAGCGCAAAGACAGCAATTACTAGTCCAAAAAAAACCAATAAACAACCTTCTCCTTCAACTGGGCATTTTCCATTCAGTTATTATTAGATGGCAGAGATTAGTTTAGTCAAGGTGTATATATAGTGTGTTCGTGTACTCTGTTTCGTTAATGGAAAGCAGAGAGTTTGCTTTTTCTCTCATATCATCTTCTCTCTTCCACCATTATTGAAGCCCGAAGCTTCCAGATTCTCTCTCAGGTTACTATTTTTCATCAAATGTAAGCTGTTTCATGCGTCCCCACGTCGACCGCCGTCTGCAGCTTCCGCTTCGGAATAGACTTGCAGGCCAGTAGCTCCTCGTCTCACGCTTGACACACAGGTACGTCAGGCCAAACTCGCCGCGGTCGAGCTCGCGGTCCACCAAATGCTTCTCCTCCAAATTACATTACAAGGAAAACAATGGAGGAGGCGGCAGTCTCCTCTAAAACAATGTTTGGGGAGAAGTTGGTGTTTCTGCCATATCTTTTTGCTTTTATTTTATAATTTATAATAATTTTTTTAATAATTAAAGGAAAGGGCATATCTGGTATTAAATGGGTTACTCTTACCAGAAACAACATTTCAAAAAGTTGAATAAACTAAAAGGGGTGCACATACAATTTTTTAGGGGTGCAAATATCATCACTCTTCACCCAATTACAAATGGAGCTCAAACGTCATAAAAGATTGATTGTTCTAAGCCCAAGAAGTCTCGATTATACACACAGTTTGGGATGGGTCACTCTGGGCCCAAATCCACATGAGCCTAAACCGTTAACCTTTAACAAGGGGAAACTTCTAGAAAGTTCAATAGCTCAAAAATCTTCATAACTTTCAACATAGAGTTTTCATTTTGGAAAAAAAATAATAAAATTGGTGTCCTAGACTTATAATTGAATTTGGAAGATCATATGCCCTATAATATATTTTTCCAAATTCAATTGTAAAGTCATATAATGATTTATTACCATATGTATTTCATGGTTGATGACATCATATTCGATGAATTGTGATTTGTCTTGAGGTTATATTAAGTGAATATATGTGACACGCTAAAAACTTGCCTAGAATTTTTCGCGTGCTGGCACTAGGAACGCCCTACCTAGCCAGCCAATTTCCCCACACACACACTGTCCACAAGTGTGCTACACACTGCTGCTACAAATCTCACACAGCCGCGCACCAACACAGCCCAACGCCCTTATGTACCTGCACAAATGCTTGCTGTCTGCCTATTTACTTAGCCACACATGCACGTTTTGCTACACACACATTAGCATCACATAAATATAGAGAGACAACAATGATTACAGGGAACCACCCCCAACCTAACTTGATTTTATTACTCAAATCAGGAAACAATACACAATTGCTCAATGGTTTACAGCAACAGCCCATACATCATGTGCCATAGGCACAATACAAGCAGCTTTATATACAACAGCAGTTAACATGCCCAACTGCATAGCATTGCTGGCACCAGCCAGCATAAAACACATAAGCAAAGGCAGTTATTTGATAAAAACTGCCACACAACCACCTGCCAACTCAGCATCCCATGCACAAATCTGCCATAACCGCCTGGTAACTGCCATAACTGTGTGAGTGTGTAACTGCCCCATGAGCCACACGTGCCAGCCACACCTGCTTCTTGCTGCCAACCGTCCAGCAAGCTTGCAATATCCTTAGCATAACTTCCAGCTAGCATTAGCTATGCTTGGCGTTGCTCCACAATTGCTGAATGCACTTGTTTCGCTTGGCTCTTCCACACATTGGCACTGGTTCGCTCGGTCTTGGCACAGCCTGCTTGGCCTTCGCTTGGCTTGCTCGCTCGGCCCGCTGCACATGCTGCCCCGCACATGTCCGCGCGCGCGCGCATACTGCCTCGCTTGCTCGCATGCTGCCTGTGCCTTGCGCGCGCTGCCCTGCGCGCTCATGCTGCCTTGCCCGCGCGCATGCTGCCTGTGCTGCGCGCAGCGTTGCCCTGCGCGCTCTGCCTTGCGCGCGCTGCCTTGCGCGCTCATGCTGCCTCGCCCGCGCGCATGCTGCCTGTGCTGCGCGCGCGCTGCCCTGCGCGCTCTGCCTTGCGCGCGCTGCCTGGCCTGGCAGCCACATTGCTTGTGCTTCGTGCGGACACCCACGCACGCTGCTCATTCTGCTTGCCTGTTGCTTCCTGTCTTGCTAGCCCGCTAGCATCATAGGCATGCTCCAACATGCCTTCCCTTGGCTTGGCACCATCCACCAAGCCATGCTTAGCACCTTGCCTATACCAAGCTTTGAGGGTCTAACAAACCCCCCACACTTAAAATAGACGACGTCCTCGTCGTGTCTCCAGCCAAATACTGCTGAATGATATCCTCAAACTGCCATAAAACAGCTCCACGTTCCCACGTAGCATCTGTTTCACTTTCCCCTTTCCATTGCACAAGAAAATCTGTCCTCCGATTTAGTTTGCTCTTTCCCACGCTGCGATGAGACAAAATCTTCTCAATTTCCTTGTCAAATTCCTTCCTAATAACAGGAGGTGCCCTCCTCTGTTATGCCCTGCTTGATTCTGCCTCTTCATGGTAGGGCTTTAGGAAACTCACATGAAAAGTAGGATGAATCTTCAACCTGTCCGGAAGAGCCAACCTGTATGCCACGTTTCCCACTCGTTTCATTACCACAAACGGACCATCATAGCGTTGTATAAGCCCTCGATGATATCTCCGATCTGTAACTTTCTTCCAGATCTGTGGAGTCAACTTCAACAGAACCTTGTCCCCTACATTGAACTCCAAGGACCGTCGACCCCTGTCTGCATACTTCTTCATCCGCCTTGCTGCCTTAGCCAAGCTGTCAATTGCACCCTCAATTAACTCAGTCTTGTCTCTTGCAAAGCGATAAGCAGCAGGGCATAGCCCTTGATCTTTCTGTTGAGCAACCTCAAGTGGCGTTAGAGGCTGAAATCCCATACACAGCTCTACTGGACTCAAACCTGTAGCTGAAGATTTGTGCAGATTGTAGCAAAACTGTGCTACATCCAACAACTCCAACCAGTTTCTCTTATTTGCAGTCACATAGTGCCTCAAGTACTCCTCCAAAAGTGCATTAATCCTCTCTGTTTGCCCATCCGTTTGAGGATGATTTGCTGTTGAAAACTTCAAAACCCATTAGTTTGAACAAATAAGTCCAAAATTTACCTGTGAATCGAGCATCTCTGTCACTCACAATGTCGTTTGGCACACCAAAATATTTCACTACATTTTTGAAGAAAAGCTCAGCCGCTTTCTCTGCTGGACAAGCATTTGGTGCAGCAATGAACACTGCATACTTTGTAAACCTGTCTACAACCACCAAAACTGACTTCATTCCATCAACCTCAGGGAATCCACCAATGAAGTCTAAGGAAATAGACACCCAAGGCTTATCTGGAATTGGTAATGGTTGCAACAGCCCAGCTTCCTTCATCTTTTCTGTTTTGTCAAGCTGACATACAACACAGGTTTTGACATAGGCCTCCACATCATCTCCCATCTTTGGCCAGTAATAGCTTCTGCCCAACAAAGCTAACATCCTTTTAACCCCAGGATGACCAGCCCACTGTGGATCATGAGTCTCTTTCAACAATTCTTGCTTAAGTCCCCCACCATTAAGGACATACAACCTGCCTCCTTTTGCATACAGCAGGTTGTTATCAACCCAATATCGTCTAGCCAATCCATCCAGCACCTGTTGCCTCAATCTAGTGTAAGCCAAGTCAGAATCTGCATACTGCTTTACTCGTTCCAGAAAAGTAGTGTGTATTGCTGTCAAGGCAGCCACATAGCCCTCCACTTCTTTTCTACTTAAAGCATCTGCAACCTGATTCTGCCTTCCAGGTCATCAAGATAAACCACCACAAACTTATCAAGGAACTCATACAACACATCATTCATTAAGTTGCAAAATGTAGCAGGAGCATTGGTAAGCCCAAATGGCATGACTAAAAACTCAAATAAGCCATACCTTGTCACACAAGTGGTCTTGGCTTCATCACCTTCTACCACTCTAACCTGCCAGTATCCAGACCGCAAGTCAAGCTTGGTGAAATAGGAAGCCTTTGACAGCCTATCAAACAAATCAGTAGCATTCGGAACAGGATACTTGTGCCAGTATCCAGACCGCGAGTCAAGCTACAGGTTTGAGTCCAGTAGAGCTGTGTATGGGATTTCAGCCTCTAACGCCACTTGAGGTTGCTCAACAGAAAGATCAAGGGCTATGCCCTGCTGCTTATCGCTTTGCATGAGACAAGACTGAGTTAATTGAGGGTGCAATTGACAGCTTGGCTAAGGCAGCAAGGCGGATGAAGAAGTATGCAGACAGGGGTCGACGGTCCTTGGAGTTCAATGTAGGGGACAAGGTTCTGTTGAAGTTGACTCCACAGATCTGGAAGAAAGTTACAGATCGGAGATATCATCGAGGGCTTATACAACGCTATGATGGTCCGTTTGTGGTAATGAAACGAGTGGGGAATGTGGCATACAGGTTGGCTTTTCCGGACAGGTTGAAGATTCATCCTACTTTTCATGTGAGTTTCCTAAAGCCCTACCATGAAGAGGCAGAATCAAGCAGGGCACAACAGAGGAGGGCACCTCCTGTTATTACGAAGGAATTTGACAAGGAAATTGAGAAGATTTTGGCTCATCGCAGCATGGGAAAGAGCAAACTAAATCGGAGGACAGATTTTCTTATGCAATGGAAAGGGGAAAGTGAAGCAGATGCTACGTGGGAACGTGGAGCTGTTTTATGGCAGTTTGAGGATATCATTCAGCAGTATTTGGCTGGAGACACGACGAGGACGTCGTCTATTTTAAGTGTGGGGGGTTTGTTAGACCCTTAAAGCTTGGTATCAGAGCAAAGGTTTGAAGGCTTCGTTGCAGTTTTGTGCCAAAGATGACTCTTGAAGATGCTAATGAACGAATCAGTAGACTTGAACATTTGGTTGGTGATCCACCAGAAGGGTATACGGACCTTGGTTTGATGGCTGTTGAGAATGCAGAAAGAATCATGAACATCCAAATCACATTGAGAAATTTGCTAAAAGATCTTGAAACTAGGTTTGGAAATGTGAGAGTAGAAAATGCTGAAGTAATTGATGGCCAAAGGGAGAGACTTGGTGCCATAGAGGGGGAGATCAGATTACTGAAAAGAGCAATGGTTCATCCTCAAGAAGAAGGGACTGTCTCAAAGATAAAGGTACCGGAACCCAAGCAATTCAATGGCAGTCGAAATGCCAAAGAATTAGAGAATTTTCTATGGGACATGGAGCAGTATTTTCGGGCTGCAAGGATACCTGAGACAGAACAGGTGTCTATCACCAGCATGTACCTGAGTGGTGATGCAAAGTTATGGTGGCGGACTAGGATGGCAGATGATCTTAGTGCTGGCAGACCAGGTATTGCAACATGGGAATCCTTGAAGAAGGAACTGAAGGATCAGTTTCTGCCGTGTAACACTTCTTGGATGGCAAGAGATTCTTTGAAGAAGTTGAAGCAAACTGGTTCAATTCGAGAGTATGTGAAGGAATTCAGTTCTTTGATGTTGGATATCAAGAACATGTCTGAGGAAGACAAGTTGTTTAACTTCATGTCAGGTTTACAATCTTGGGCACAAGCAGAATTGAGAAGGCAAGGTGTGAAGGACATACCTACTGCTATGGCTGCTGCTGAAGGCCTTGTTGATTACCGTATGGCTAGTTCTACCTCTAATACAGACAAGAAGAAGTCTGCTGATGGGAAAAAGGGGAAGAACAAAGAGAAAAAGAAGTTTGACAGAAAGAAGAAGAAAGAGGATCATGGGAAGGACCATAACCAAAACAAAACAAAGTCACAGCAGGGCTGTTTCATTTGTGGTGGTCCTCATCGTGCAAGGGATTGTCCAAAGAAAGAAAAGGTTGCTGCCATAATCAGTCAAGCAAAATGAGCAGCGTGCGTTGGTGTCCGCACGAAGCACAAGCAATGCGGCTGCCAGGCCAGGCAGCGCGCGCAAGGCAGAGCGCGCAGCGCAACGCGCGCGCAGCACAGGCAGCATGCGCGCGGGCAAGGCAGCATGAGCGCGCAGGGCAGCGCGCGCAAGGCACAGGCAGCATGCGAGCGAGCGAGGCAGCATGCGCGCGAGCAAGACAGTATGCGCGCGCGCGCGGACATGTGCGGGGCAGCATGTGCAGCGGGCCGAGCGAGCAAGCCAAACGAAGGCCAAGCAGGCTGTGCCAAGACCGAGCGAACCAGTGCCAATGTGTGGAAGAGCCAAGCGAAACAAGTGCATTCAGCAATTGTGGAGCAACGCCAAGCATAGCTAATGCTAGCTGGAAGTTATGCTAAGGATATTGCAAGCTTGCTGGACGGTTGGCAGCAAGAAGCAGGTGTGGCTGGCACGTGTGGCTCATGGGGCAGTTACACACTCACACAGTTATAGCAGTTACCAGGCGGTTATGGCAGATTTGTGCATGGGATGCTGAGTTGGCAGGTGGTTGTGTGGCAGTTTTTATCAAATAACTGCCTTTGCTTATGTGTTTTATGCTGGCTGATGCCAGCAATGCTATGCAGTTGGGCATGTCAACTGCTGTTGTATATAAAGCTGCTTGTATTGTGCCTATGGCACATGATGTATGGGCTGTTGCTGTAAACCATTGAGTAATTGTGTATTGTTTCCTGATTTGAGTAATAAAATCAAGTTAGGTTGGGGGTGGTTCCCTGTAATCATTGTTGTCTCTCTATATTTATGTGATGCTAATGTGTGTGTAGCAAAACGTGCATGTGTGGCTAAGTAAATAGGCAGGCAGCAAGCATTTGTGCAGGTACACAAGGGCGTTGGGTTGTGTTGGTGCGTGGTTGTGTGGGATTTGTAGCAGCAGTGTGTAGCACACTTGTGGGCAGTTTGTGTGTGTGGAAATTGGCTGGCTAGGCAGGGCGTTCCTAGCGCCAGCACGCGAAAAATTCTAGGCAAGCTGCGATTGATACCAACTGTGACACGCTAAAAACTTGCCTAGAATTTTTCGCGTGCTGGCGCTAGGAACGCCCTGCCTAGCCAGCCAATTTCCCCACACACACACTGCCCACAAGTGTGCTACACACTGCTGCTACAAATCCCACACAGCCGCGCACCAACACAGCCCAACGCCTTTGTGTACCTGCATAAATGCTTGCTGCCTGCCTATTTACTTAGCCACACATGCACGTTTTGCTACACACACATTAGCATCACATAAATATAGAGAGACAACAATGATTACAGGGAACCACCCCCAACCTAACTTGATTTTATTACTCAAATCAAGAAACAATACACAATTGCTCAATGGTTTACAGCAACAGCCCATACATCATGTGTCATAGGCACAATACAAGCAGCTTTATATACAACAACAGTTGACATGCCCAACTGCATAGCATTGCTGGCACCAGCCAGCATAAAACACATAAGCAAAGGCAGTTATTTGATAAAAACTGCCACACAACCACCTGCCAACTCAGCATCCCATGCACAAATCTGCCATAACCGCCTGGTAACTGCTATAACTGTGTGAGTGTGTAACTGCCCCATGAGCCACACGTGCCAGCCACACCTGCTTCTTGCTGCCAACCGTCCAGCAAGCTTGCAATATCCTTAGCATAACTTCCAGCTAGCATTAGCTATGCTTGGCGTTGCTCCACAATTGCTGAATGCACTTGTTTCGCTTGGCTCTTCCACACATTGGCACTGGTTCGCTCGGTCTTGGCACAGCCTGCTTGGCCTTCGCTTGGCTTGCTCGCTCGGCCCGCTGCACATGCTGCCCCGCACACGTCCGCGCGCGCGCGCATACTGCCTTGCTCGCGCGCATGCTGCCTCGCTCGCTCGCATGCTGCCTGTGCCTTGCACGCGCTGCCCTGCGCGCTCATGCTGCCTTGCCCGCGCGCATGCTGCCTGTGCTGCGCACGCGTTGCCCTGCGCGCTCTGCCTTGCGCGCGCTGCCTTACGCGCTCATGCTGCCTCGCCCGCGCGCATGCTGCCTGCCTGCGCGCTCTGCCTTGCGCGCGCTGCCTGGCCTGGCAGCCGCATTGCTTGTGCTTCGTGCGGACACCCACGCACGCTGCTCATTCTGCTTGCCTGTTGCTTCCTGTCTTGCTAGCCCGCTAGCATCATAGGCATGCTCCAACATGCCTTCCCTTGGCTTGGCACCATCCACCAAGCCATGCTTAGCACCTTGCCTATACCAAGCTTTGAGGGTCTAACAATATACACCCTAGATTAGAAGAAGGATTCACTTGAATGGACATATTATCTTATCTATATATCTAGTCCTATAAATCTTTATCGAGAAACCATCAATCATAACACTTATATTTTATTACACAAACGTATAGATGTTGTGGTATATTTATTTCATTAAATTTTTTTTGTAATTATATAGTTTCACTTCAGTTAGAAGATCATTACATATATTTTGCTAAGGTTTTGGTTTCACTAGGTTTTTCCCCGCAAATTCAAATATCGAAAAAGTGATTAAAGTTCAAGAGAGAGTATTATGATATATCATGGATTAATCACCACATGAGCATGATGTGTCTTATAGAAAATTATTATGTTCCCACAATTGTATTTCGATGGCAAGAGATCAACATATGTAATCAATAGGTTGGCATATAATCTTGACGGTTGTAAAGAGAGTAGAATTTTACAACAGATTTGGATTTTGGACTATTATAAATAGAGATGCACTGTTAATGAATCCCGAAATTTAATCAAAGTTCAAAAATACTAAGGTTCTTCTCTTTGCTTTGGTTTTATCAATTTCGATTTTAATTATTATTTTGAATTCTCTTTAATTTCACACCGGGTTGATCGAGTATAGCCACAACACAAACATATTGATTGTTCTAAGATTAATGGACTCCTGTGTACGACATTCAGATTGGGTCACTTTGGGCCCAATCCATAGCGAGCCCAAATCTGAACCTTAACATGTGAAAATTAATTAGTTCATACATCTTTTAGGCAACCAAAAACGGAAAGAAAGAAATATGACCTTTGAGTTAAAATTGGGGTTGGGAGCGTATATACCCCGCAAAGCTAATAATATAATTATTTATTACCGTTGAATTTCATGGGTTGACATCATATGTGATGATATGTAATTTGTCCCAAGGTTATATTAGTTGTTGATATATCTTAAATCAGATAAAACTTCCTTATAAATTGATATATTCTAGATAAAATTTTAATAGGAATGGTTGAACAATTTACTTGATCTTAAGAGGTCAAAAATTGGGTTCAAGTCTCATCTTTATCCTAAAATATAAGATGATATATAATGATATGTAATGATATCATATGTGATGATATGTAATTTGTCTCAAGGTTATATTAGATGTTGATATATATTAAATATATATTAAATCGGATAAAACTTCCATACAAATTGATAGATCATATTAACCGTAACCTTTTAAATAAAATTTTAGTAAGAGTGATTGATCACTTTACTTGATTTTAAGAGGTCAAGGGTTGGGTTCAAGTCATTCTAAAACATAAGGTGTGGATAGTTTGTATGAATTTATCCTCCCCTCTCTCACCATAAATATATATATATATATATTGATTATAAAAATAATCTTAAATGTAAATTTAGGTGAAGATAGATAAATATTAATATTTGTATTTTACAAATACAAATATGTAGGTGATGTGGAATGTTTACCTTATCTCACAAAAGGTTTTGTCTATTGATGTTGCTTTCAGTAATATATATATATATATATATATATATATAGGGTATGAGCTGGGGAATTAATTTACATAAAACTACCTATATTTTGTGTTTTAAAATAAAAATGAGATTTGAACACTTCATCTAAGGAATGTTTTAGGATAAAAATGAAATTTGAATCTCAGGCTTTGTGTTTTAAGATAAAGGTGAGACTTAAACCCTTAATAAAAGATCAAAAGAAGTGCTCAACTACTCCTACCAAGGAGTAGTATGAGATGTTGCTTTCAAAGATAATATCATGGTGATTATAAAATTTACATATTAACTGACCAAGAAGTGAGAAATCCCAACTGGATCCCATGCCACGTTTTTAAATCCCAACCAACCAAGAATTTTGAAGGACTTACAAAAGGTCTTATAAATAGGTGCTTGTGATGTTTGAAACCAGATCAGTTCTTTCATTATTTGTGTCCTACTTTCTCATCTCAACAGTTCATTTCAAAACAGAAAGAAGAATGTGCATGCAGGGTTTCAAATGATCTTATATTTGTGAAATCTTATGATAAGGTAATGTGAACTTACTTTGATTATTCTTCTCCCGAGTTCGTGTAATTTAAGAACTTGTATTTGTTATTACTAGAGCAATTCTTATAAACATGGACGAACTTGAGCTTAAGACATACACACACAATAAATATGTCACAGCAAATTGAAGAAAGATAATACACAATATTAATGGAGCAATGGTATATTCCTTTCTTTTTTCTTTTTTTTTTTTTGAGAAAGCAGTGATATATTCTTTTGAATATGTAGATATATGGGGGTTATGGGGAAAGGTCAGCTCAGCCAGAAGAGCTTCGCTACTTGGTCACTACGACTAAAACACTAGCAATATAAAATGTTCGTAGTTGTAATCAACTAAAAGTCGCTTTCTTCTATATAAAAGTTTAACATGTTTTTTTTTTATTTAAATATCTTTAGATACCGTCAAGAAAATAGAAAATGGATTCAAGACTCAAGTGTTTATGTCATGCATGTTAGATGCAGATCTGCACCATGATTTAGCTGTGCATTTATTTAATATAAAATGAGATATTTATATCAATGATTATCATCCACCTTCCTTAAAAAATTCTTGAAAGGAAAAAAAAAAATAATAAACCTTTGAAAGCTCACTTCTAAATAATAAAAAATAGGTTACGAAACGGTGTAACAAAGACATTGCTTAAGCAATTCGGTAGAGAATCAGAATCTGACTAAGTCATGGAATTAACTTGAAAGTCTCATGATTTTTTTTCGCTTTTGTTACGGTAGGTACAAACTTTACATGTGGATGTGTTTGTGTTAAATATATTTCATAAACATAATGTTTATATGCCAAACTATGTTTTCAAGCTAATTATTTTGGTTGTATATAGTTGTATGTCTCCTCATGAAATGAACAACCAAACAACTTATATGGAATGATCAAGACCGTCAAGGAGCTTCAATTAAGACTTTGCTCGTCTTTGATTGTGAAAAGATGGATAGTTCAAGACTTTGAAACTCGAAGGGGGTCTTGCTTGGAAAAGATAAGTTAATTAAAGTGGGAGTAGCAAAATGTAACAATCAAGGGTTGGTGATGCTGATGAAAGCCGCCCTCATGTATCCAAAGTTTTGGCCAACCACGCAGAACAATTTTCAAGAGTGGGTTGGTAGTTTTAGGATTTTTAAATTTTTAATTCTTATATGCGTTTGTTTATTTTTCCAAGTCTACACCTACTTCTGGGAACAGGCCTCTCTTGTTTATTAATGATGGTTGATTGACTCACCAATCCCCACTTTAATCTCAATTGACTTCTAAACTAAGCCTCGTTGAGAAATTGGACACTATATTTATCGATGGATTATGTATTGTTAAATATATAAATCTATGAACGTGTGCAAATTATGTTTGTCAACTATCTTTGAAAAACTTTTAAATGATGATTTTGTGGTTGTTTTAGGGAATAGAAAGCCTAATTTGTTGACAATATAAAATTTTGATATGTTAAATCAAAATGAGTTGAGATGCATCATTGATTCTTCTACGTTATAAATTAATAACAATCCTAAAAAAATTCTCATTATAGTTTATAAAAATATCCATTTTAAATCTATAGTTTCATTTTTATCTAAAATCTCCTAACGTGAATAAAAACACTTAAAATATCCTCTGAAGGCATATAAAAAGATGATAATACCTCTAATAGTCACAAATTGACGATGAAGTTATAAGAGATAAAATAGTTATTTTCTCTTAATTTTTTAACATCAGAAGGATTTTGGATAAAAATTAAACCATAATAGTAAAATAAATATTT
Organism: Nephelium lappaceum; assembly: GCA_021234005.1. Lineage (NCBI taxonomy): Eukaryota > Viridiplantae > Streptophyta > Magnoliopsida > Sapindales > Sapindaceae > Nephelium > Nephelium lappaceum. The sequence goes on from CM037998.1 coordinate 7,279,418, forward strand.
TTATAAACTACAATAAGTATTTTTGGGGTTACCTCAACTTTTTAACTATATACTTTTCTTCAGTTTAATTATATACTTTTATAATTATTATAATTAGTTCAAAATTTAAGATAAAAGGTATATTTGAATTCCCAACGTAGATGTACGGGTACAACCGTTCCGAATGAAATACATAATTTTTTTTTTTCAAAGTAATGAAATACATATTTTGAGTCATCATGTGTTTAATTTTTTTTGTTATTTTAATATATTAACATAATTTTATCAAAAATATTATTAAACATGATTTTGGTTTTTGTCTCCAATATAAAGAGCATGGTTTCCAGGGGGACAGTATTCAAACCAAAATTTAGAGTATATTTTTCTTTTCCTTTGATTTGGAGAGAATATCCATATCCCAATCGCTCACTTGTTGGAGAAATACAGTTATGATCAAGCTATAGCTATTGAATATTAATTCAATAATACTATACTTCTCAAATATTTATTTAAAAAATATTTTAAATGGTGTAACAAACTCATTTGTATTTCTCATATTAAATTTAGAATATTGTATTGATAATATAACGTTAATTTTAAAATATTATATTGATGATGTGATAAGTATAAATAAATTTATCACACAATTCATATAATTTTAATAATAAATTTGAGTAAATTTTTTAATAATATAGTATTATTCATACTAATTAGGGACATGAAATTACTTGTCTCAACAAGATAATTATAATATTTATTATATTAAAAAAATTATAATATTTATTATTAAAATAATATTATTAATTAATTAATTAAAATTACCAGAGATCTCTCTTTGCATGCGACAAAACTCGGTCAACGGTTGAACAGTGTAACCCGTGAATGTGTTCGTGGAATGTGAGCTGCGTGGTCATTAAAATTTGAAAGAGGTGGCGGTGAGCGTGTGGAAGTGCGTGAAGAGAGGTGGACGTGGCACCGACAGCAGAGGAGTCAATCATGTGTGCATGTCACTCAACACGGCAGCGTTTTCCTTTCTCAATTGAATCTGGTCCTTTTAATGTTTTCATTCAAATTCTGCCAATAGGGTCGCGCTCTTCACCCACCAACGCCCCGAATTCAGATTAATACGCTCACTTCCTTTTCATATTCTGTTCCAACTTCATGTATTTCATAAATCTGTCAAAAAGAAAACACTTTAGATCATAATACTTTAATATTTTTTTTAATAGCACCAAGCATAGAGATGGGCCACATATGATATTTATTCTGCATCTTACGGTTTAACGAGGACACGACATCTAGCTTTCACTGCACTTTTCGAGGACAAAGCCAAAATTTTAACGCTCCGATTAAGGGTTCAAATATGATATCAACATAAAACGTAAGCGTTTTATGTAGTGATCGTTAGTCACCACGATAATAATTTGTTCACGTGGGTTTTGATCTTGTTTTCGAAGGGATGTGATAGAGATAGAGTGCTGTCATGTTTTCCTTAAACCATGGATCGGGATATGGCGGAGATCAGACATGGTCGAAGTCCTTGAATCACAAGCATACCATAAAATGGCGTTAACAAGATTTCAATCAATAATCTTATAAGTGTTTTAAATCAGTAAATTTATTGTTTACTTGTTTCCATGTCAAACGCTTGTTAAAACAACATGCCTTGAAAACAAATTTTAAGTAATCGAATAGACTTTTTCTCAAATTTTAATTGAAATAGAAAGAGAAAATTCTTCTTGTTTTGCCTTGAAAACAAATTGTAAGTAATCCAATAGACTTTATTTTTCTTATATTTCTTTCATGAATTTCATGGCGTCGGCATATTGCAGACAACTGAGTGCTGTAAGACGAATTCCCCGAAAGCAGCATTCCCTTTAGAAATATACTGGTGCAAAATGAAAAGCACTTTTAGCATTAGGGCAGTCACAGAACTAAACCGCATATTTTCGTAGTAGATAATCGTAACATGCGTGCATGTGCCACCAAGTGCACAGCAAAACTTTAATGATTACATAATAAATTTTTTAATATGTTTATTTATGTATTTCATCAAGCAAAAAGGGCCAACAATATTTTAATCCTTTGTTGGAAAAAAAAAAAAAAAAATCTCACCAAAACAGAGACCTTTACTTTATACATAGGCAATTTCAATTTAGTACACAACTATTAATATTTTAAATTACAATTGCGCACATTGCGTGGCAAAATGGTTGGTAGGTAAGTTGCAATTTTGATGCATTCAGATCTAATAGGACCCAAACTTTCGATAATAGTTAGACTTAAAAAATTTATATATATGCTAAATAAGTTAGTATAATAACTAACGATATAAATATTATATATGGAGGAACTCGAATTTGGTTTGATTAAATATCAAGCAAGTGCAACAGTTTGATTCGAAAATTTAGATGGATCAAGGATGGGGATAGAAGCCTCTGTCAGAATGAAATTCATAAAATCTTTTACCTTAAAAATGAAAATGATAGTAATCAATAAACATATGCAAGCATACATATTCGTGTACCTCTTTCATTTACTAGCGGTGAGATATTACAGTGATTATCAGCAACACAACTTAATGCCGACAGGAGAAATTTTTGTGGACCTGCCTGAAACTTGAAAGCGTACCCGCTATGCGGCAGCTTGCTTCGGCTTGCAAGTCCATTCTGCGCCATCCATCTATAGCTTGGTTTGCCTATACAATGCTTGTCTGTAAGACAAAAAAATTAAAGGTCCACAGCCTTTTTTCATTCTTATATTTTTTTTTACTGGAAGTTGTCCATGATATAGTCAAAACTTATCGAAATAGGATAATGGTAGCACGGCCTGAGGAATTACTCCCATATAGGAAGGATCGATCCACATGAGATAGATGGTTTGTCGACATAAATTAAAGGGGGAAGAATTATTATCGGATATAAAACCATATCTTCCATGACATGGGGCAATACCAATGAAGGCAACAACCAACTACAAAGGTACTTTGATGCATAAATTAGAAATATAAAAAATTACCCACCTAATTATTATTATTATTTTTGACTGTTGATTCGATCACAAATATATATTAGGATAAATATTTTTGTAAAGATTACATAATTTATATATAATCTCATGGGTTTTGGCGTTTTGCTAAAATTATATGCGGCTAATATATTTTTATTCACAAAATTCATGCACAGAAATTTTGGGCTCCAACTTCGCGTACTGAATTATCACTTGCAGAAGAGCAAGAGTAATTTTAATAGGGTAATGAGTATTTGATTTTATTAAATTACATTTTATGAATTTTATATGGGTAATTTTATTCTTTTATCATAGAAGTAGTTATCTCACAATTATTAATATGGATATTCAAGTTGTATAAGTAATAATTGATCTCGATAAATTCTAATAGACCTTTAACCTATTCGTTTTCAGCCGTAAAAAATAGTAATTTTACTCTATGTGTGTCCCTTTTATAGTTTAAGAGGTGTGCATCCCTTGTTTTACCTTTATGATTCGAAGTTCAAATCCTACATTGTGATAAAAGTAGATTTTCAAATACACATATAGTGATTGATGATTAGATATCTATATTACACATGTGGTGTAAGTATAGATAACAACAGGTTGGATTGAGGGCAAATCAGCTTGTTCTAAACCCTAAGTTGATATGGGATGGGGTGCCCCAAACCCTACTTGTGACCTCGAATGGGTTTTCAATCTTCATCCCAAACTCAACCCATTTTGATTTAGTTCATATAAAGAAAACAACATATTTTAATTGAACATGATTGAAAACTAATAAATCTTAAATTTAAACAAAAATATGAATACTACATAAATAACTTAAACAACATAACATTCACTGAAATTTATATGGCGATGCCAATTCATGAAAAAAAAAAAAAAAACCATCCAAAATTCCATTAAAACATCTCAATTATTTTTAATCATAGTTTACTTGGAACAAAATATCTTATAACAGCAAAAATGAATATATAAATTAGCAATACATTAAAAAATGACCTATAATAATAATAATATTTAAAACAATAACAATGTTAATGTGGAATAAAAAGTAACAAAATAGATAGTCAAATCGAGTCAGATTAAAAGTGTGTGATCCACTCTCAACTCAAAAAATTAAATGTGACAGAAAAATATGACCCAAACTCAATCAAAAAACCTGATATTGTTTCTCCAAGTTTGCTTTAAAGGGATTGTATCTTCGTTGGATGGGGTGGGGATTTTTGTCATCCTTAATTGTAAGAACGTAAGTTGGGTATTCTCTACTGTATTGTGCTAATAGAACTTTTTTTTTTTTTTTTTTTTTTTCAGTTATAAGAATAGACATCTAAACAACTAAATGTCATATTATTTTTTTTCATAAATATTTTATTTAATTATTATAATTAAATTTTAAATTTGTAAATACAAATATGACTTGAACTAATAATTTTAATCATATAAATGTAATATTCATATCATTCAAATAACTTTTATTTTAAAATAATAATTTTAGTGTACATACGTCATTGGTGTTTTACCAAAATGGTTGGCAGCATCCCCAAGTTCATGTGTGAACTTGAGTTCAACACCTTGTAGGCTCATGGAGGCTGCTTTCTCCTATCTTGTCTACGTCATTCTTTTATCTTCGTGTGGGTAAATTCCTTTGATATGAGAGTTGCTTTACAAATCGCGCTACATGTATTCTATCCCGTTTGATTTTGGTAACCCCCTAAGTTAGTCCCGACGATGAAAAAAAAAAAAATTACTTGTACTTAAAGGTCCCATCAAATTACACGTGTTTGATCATGGGTTTCATAAACAAAAGAGAAACGTTACAGAATTTAAATCAACTAGGTTGTGTGGCCTTCATTAATTCAGTGACATTGGGCATCATCGTTATGGAGTTTCGGAAAGCAGAGACTTGGAAAATAACATAGTTTTAATGGTCAGTCTTTAACACAAATGTCACGTCCGGATCCAGCCTTATCCTCGTCCGAGGATCTCTGTTGGCACTCTGTTTGTGCCTCCTGTATCTTTCATAGTTTATTTGAAGGAGTGCTGTCTTATCTTTAGGGAAGTCTTTGGCTTTCAAAAAAAAAAATGTCATATCCGAATCCAACCAAAAAAATTTGAAACACATTTGGATTGTCAAGGCAATTTTAGTACACAAACAAAAAAATAAATAATTAATTAAAAAAAAAAAAAGCAAAACGAGCTAAAATACCGTCACAACCCATTCAATTAACGTCAAAATCATATATTCAAACACATATCTCTCACTATCACGTGGATTTCTATATTATGGATTGTTATCTCTCTTATTATAAACTGTTACTCAGACCGTACCTTAGAATTATATATGAGCTGATGTCAATTAACACCTCGATTAAGTTTCAGTAATAAATTAAATAAATGATGTCTATGACTATGATGCATGATTAATCTGTATGATATTCCATCTTGTGCATAAGTAAAACTCTGGTCCCTATTTAAAAAAAAAAAAAAAAAAAACTCTGGTCCCACGTCCACCAACTCCCTATCACCCAACCAAACCAGGTCTACGTGGCAGTCACTTGGCACTAATTAAGGGATATTTTTGGTATAATATTAAAATTTAATATATAAGCTCAAAATAAGATGGATTGCTGGATCCAAACAGAGTGGAGAAGTGGCCAGGCCACCAACTCCAGCCACCAACTTTCTCGGTTACTTCTTATGTTTTATTTTTTGCTTTTCTTATTTTGACTAATTTTGTTGTGGTAGGTTGTTGGTGGCGCGTCAGAAGCTGCCTGTGTATAAATTGTTTTGCTTTTTAGAGAATGTGACTTTGTTTTATTTTTTGTTTTTGTTTATATTAATTAAAATGAATGATTTTTATTATATTACTGCATTTCGGATAACTATCAAAACCTAATCAATGTAACTCTAGTATGCGATCCAAATTATTTCTTCCAAAATCATGAAAGATTAACTCATATATTAAATGAAAAAATTATTACAATTTGAGAGCATTAGAATTTGAATCATGTAAGCGGACAAATAGAGTTATGCCACTATACTAACTCACAAAGCTTATTGAATGAGTGATTTTGAATCATATGTTTGTTATAGATAACCAATGTTTTGTTTTCTTTCAATAGAATGCATATAAAATCTTAATTGAAATTATGTTGTTACATTAAAATTTCATTCAAATTTTGTTGTACTTATGTAATATTTTTTATGCAAGTGTGGTTTCTTCCTTTAAATAAATATTTTGAAATTTTAATTTACTATTCAAAAAATTATTTTTTAAAAATTAATTAAAATTTAATTTTAAATAGTTAGAATTAGAAATCAAGGTAATGCTGGCAGCATTACAAGATTAACTTTACAATTATTTTTTTTTAAAGAAAAATTAACTTTACACAATTAGTAGTGAATAAAATTATCAAAATTAACGGTGGATTGATTATTGTGTAGAATATTTTATAATCATCATTATTATCAATTAATATGTGTCAATTAACGTTCTTGTTTGGGTTGCTAGAACTCTACGTTTTCCGCAGTTGAATATAAAAATAATGATTAATACAATGTAATTATGCTGATTTAATGATAATGTTACAAAACACTTAATGTATATATATATATTTTTAAAAAAAGAACACTAAATATATATTGAATTAAATATCTATAAAACAAAAAGAACAAGTTAGAAATATAATTTTTTTTTTTTAAAATTAGGCATGTATAAAATTAATAAAATTAAGTAAATCAAATGGACGGTCTACTACATCATGCTTATACCATGAGATCATAAATTTCAGTCATGTTCCTCCACCTATATCCTAAATTAATTGTAATATTTCAAAAAAATAAGGTTACATTTCCATATTTTAAAATAGGTATTGGAACTTTACAGTACATATTTAACAATGAGTAATGATTCACTATTAAAAATTTTACTCAAATTTATTTTCAAAATGATGTGATAAGTTTATATATAATTATCATATCATTAATACATTTTCTTATAATTAAGGTAGATATTATAAATCATCTTATCATATCATATCGGTAAAAAATTTAAAATCATTTTTTAAAAAATACAACATCAATATTTCTAAATTTTACAAATTGTTTGTTTAAATTTATATTCACATAATATGATAGATGAGTTGTTAACATATACCAATTAAATATAGATACCTTATAGTCACTAATTTTTTCTTTTGAGATCAACTTATAGTCACTAATTTATTTAAAAAAAAAAACACTTATTGTCACTAATTAAATCATTTTAAAATAAAATAAACGGATGCGTGTATGGTAAACAAAAAAATTATCAAACCAAAGAGTGGGCCCACGCTGAGCACCCAACCACACTCTCTATTACCGCGCGTGGTAAAATGATAAATTATTAATTAATTTATTACATATATTAATTAAAAAAAATGAAAAATGAAAATGGATTCAATCTCAGATCAACCACAAAATTATTTTGGCTACTATAAAAAGGCAAGACCACTCCCACTCAACTCGCGCCGTTCTCTTCTCGTATCTCTCTCTCTCTCTTTCTGATAACTTACAAGTAATCAGTCTTGCTTACCTCCGATTCTATCTCCGGTTAGTGCGGTTCCTTTTCGTTTCCTTACCCTTCAATTATCACTCTGTTCAAACTGCTAAAACCACTATAGGTTTTCTTTTGATCTGTTATCTGATTTTATGAACACTCGCATAAGTGTCTTCCACCATAATATTTAAGAACACTAACTTAAAAAAGAACCAAATAAGAAAAATAAAAAATAAAATCAGTTGTTTTTTTCTCAGATCTATAATCTATTATCAACTGGTGAGTAAATCAATCGTCGATCTAGTGTCTAGTTCGTCTTGTACCAGATCTGTCGTTACACTCATTAGATCTGGTACTGTCATGATCTTAGAAATTGAACTTGATCTTGAAAGTTGCGTTCTGATGGGAAATACCCAGTTTCAATTTTTTCAAGATTGAAAGACTGTTTTACATGTCGTTGAGTTGATAGGATTTGAAAACGGCGTTTTAGTTCTGGTTGAATCCGTAGGATATTGTGTTGTGGCTGAAATATGTTCTTCATAATTTTTTATTAAATATTCTATTTCAGAAATTTGAATATCGTGTTATATAGATTTGAGTTTGAAGATTTGTTATTGTGATTTTGTCAGGAAAAAATGGCATCACACATTGTTGGATACCCACGCATGGGACCCAAGAGAGAGTTGAAGTTTGCATTGGAATCCTTCTGGGATGGGAAGAGCAGTGCGGAGGATTTGCAGAAGGTGGCTGCTGATCTGAGATCTTCCATCTGGAAGCAGATGTCTGAGGCTGGCATCAAGTACATTCCCAGCAACACTTTCTCTTACTACGATCAGGTCCTCGACACCACTGCCATGCTCGGTGCTGTTCCCGATAGGTACAATTGGAACGGTGTTGAGATCGGCTTTGACACCTACTTCTCCATGGCCAGAGGCAATGCCTCCGTCCCCGCCATGGAAATGACCAAGTGGTTCGACACCAACTAGTGAGTCTCTTACTCTACTCGGGAGTTTTTAGTGTTTTGTGTTGGTTGGTTGATTGTGAGATACTGAAATTTGGTTTGGAATGTGTTTGATGCAGCCACTACATCGTGCCTGAGTTGGGACCTCATGTGAAATTCTCTTATGCTTCTCACAAGGCTGTCACCGAATACAAGGAGGCTAAGGCAGTACGTGTCTGTCTATTGTTTTTATGCTTTGTGTTAACATTTGACGAGTGGATCGATATGTTGGGGTATGGATCGAATCTAGAAAATATAGGTCAAATGGGGCGATTTATGGAAATCTGATATACTATTAGAAGTATAGTTTGGAATTTAGATCTAATACGTGCTTGACCAGATAGATTTTAGTTGGATTGATAAATTTAGTGTTGGGTGCAAAAAGGAGTAGAATTTTGAACCAACATCTTTGAATACATTGCATTTAAGCTTTCAATTATTCTGTTAAAGGTAATTGCATATTGAGTCCTGTTTGTGGCTTGTCTTATATGCAGCTTGGAGTTGAGACTGTTCCAGTGATTGTTGGCCCTGTCTCTTACTTGCTGTTGTCTAAGCCCAGCAAAGGTGTTGAGAAGACCTTTTCTCTTCTCTCCCTTCTTCCCAAAATCCTTCCTATCTACAAGTAAGAAACTATAGCCTTTTTTAGGGATAATTGAATTTTCTTATGCTTGGTATAAATGCTGTGATTCCTATAACTTGCATTGTAATAATTAAAACCTCAACAGGGAAGTTATCTCTGAGCTTAAAGCTGCTGGTGCTTCCTGGATTCAGTTGGATGAGCCCTTGTTTGTCATGGATCTTGATTCTCACAAATTGCAAGCTTTCACTGAGGCTTACGCTGCTCTAGAATCAACTCTATCCGGGTTGAATGTTCTCATTGAGACTTACTTTGCTGATATTCCTGCTGAGGCATTCAAGACCCTCACTAGTTTGAAGGGTGTCACCGCATACGGTTTTGATTTGATCCGTGGAACTAAGACCCTCGATTTGATCAAGGGTGGATTCCCTACTGGCAAATACCTATTTGCTGGAGTTGTTGACGGAAGGAACATTTGGGCCAATGACCTTGCTGGTTCTCTCACTGTCTTGAGCGAACTTGAGGCCATTGTGGGCAAAGGTATTTTTGTTTTGCTCGCATTTATTTATCGAATAGTGATAAAAGTTTTTTGTTTTATTTTATTAATTGCTCTATAACTAACTATATATTACTTTTCCTATGCAGACAAGCTTGTGGTCTCCACCTCATGCTCACTCCTTCACACTGCTGTTGATCTAGTTAATGAGCCTAAACTTGACAAGGAAATTAAGTCATGGCTTGCATTTGCTGCCCAGAAAGTTGTTGAAGTCAATGCATTGGCCAAGGCTTTGGCTGGTCAGAAGGATGAGGTATCATTCTCTTTGAAAATGTTATGACTTATCTAATATTATTACAACAGTTGGCGCACATTGTTTAGTTTTAATTCATACCTAAATTTTGGTTGAGGTAGAATGTAGAATGTAATTATCTGAGGAATATATAATGTGCTTGAGACTGGAAAACTGGGCTTGATATTTAATATTGCTTAGATGAAATGATAGCTGGGAAACTTAAAGCACTGAATGAATTTCTGTGTTGATCATCATATGAGACTTGATTTCATTTCCGCTTCTGCTTAGTGTTACTGACCAGTTGTATTTGTATCTTATGGATTTGTGTTCTTTTCTTGAATGTGTGAAAGGAACTAACAACTCTTACTCTTTTTGGCTTTATTTTCAGGAATTCTTCTCTGCCAATGCTGCTGCTCAGGCTTCAAGAAAGTCCTCCCCAAGAGTGACAAACGAGGCCGTTCAGAAGGCCGTAAGTGCTTTGGTTGATTCATTTATGTTTGATTTTAACTTCTCTGTAGAATGCCTCTTTTAACTAACCATAATCTATCTGTTATGCTTTCTCAGGCTGCTGCTTTGAAAGGATCAGACCATCGTCGTGCTACAAATGTGAGCGCCAGATTGGATGCTCAACAGAAGAAGCTTAACCTTCCAGTCCTTCCAACCACCACCATTGGGTCCTTCCCACAAACACCTGAACTTAGGAGAGTCCGCCGTGAATACAAGGCTAAGAAGTGAGTCAATCTGAAAATGCCTCATTATATTCTACTATTTAAAATATATATTAACAATTCTATGAATTAATGCCATTATTGTGTTGTTTTAGGATCTCTGAGGAGGAATATGTGAATGCCATCAAGGAGGAAATCAACAAAGTTGTCAAGATTCAAGAAGAGCTTGACATTGATGTCTTGGTCCATGGAGAGCCCGAGGTGAGCTTTGATCTACCCCCTTCAAGACTAGGAACACATGTCTCCTTTGTTTGAATGATAAAGAATTTATTTCATTTGGACCTGCACTTTTAGCTTATGATTCTTTATTGAAAATGAATTTTTATTCTTGCAGAGAAACGATATGGTTGAATACTTCGGGGAGCAACTCTCAGGTTTTGCCTTCACTGCCAATGGGTGGGTGCAATCTTATGGATCTCGATGTGTGAAGCCACCAATCATCTACGGTGATGTGAGCCGTCCCAAGGCTATGACTGTCTTCTGGTCCTCCCTGGCTCAGAGCATGACTAGTCGCCAATGAAGGGAATGCTTACCGGCCCAGTTACCATTCTCAACTGGTCCTTTGTCAGAAATGACCAGCCCAGGTATTGAGAATGAAGTTTAATTAAGATTGGTGGAAGTGAAATGTTATCGTTGGTTTATATTTTTGAAATGGCAATCTCTGAGCTTAATTTTGTGCCAATCTTGTAGATTCAAAACCTGCTACCAGATTGCTTTGGCTATTAAGGACGAAGTTGAGGATCTTGAGAAGGCAGGCATCAATGTTATCCAAATTGACGAGGCTGCTTTGAGAGAGGGGCTGCCTCTTAGGAAGGCTGAGCATGCTTTCTACTTGGATTGGGCCGTCCACTCCTTCAGGATCACGAACTGTGGTGTCCAGGACACTACCCAGGTCAGTTACTTCTTCACCCTCACTTTCATGTCTCTAATTTGGACCATGGTGTTCATTGTCTCATTGTTTTTCTTCTCCTCTTACAGATCCACACCCACATGTGCTACTCCAACTTCAACGACATTATTCACTCAATCATCGACATGGATGCTGATGTGATCACCATTGAGAACTCTCGTTCAGACGAGAAGCTCTTGTCAGTCTTCCGTGAGGGTGTGAAGTATGGTGCTGGTATTGGCCCAGGTGTCTACGACATTCACTCCCCCAGAATACCATCAACCGAAGAGATTGCTGACAGAATCAACAAGATGCTTGCAGTTCTCGAAACCAACATCTTGTGGGTTAACCCTGACTGTGGTCTCAAGACCCGCAAGTACACCGAGGTCAAGCCTGCCCTCCAAAACATGGTTGCGGCTGCCAAGCTCCTCCGCACCCAGCTTGCCAGTGCCAAGTGAACGGTCCAGGAGATGGATGGTGTGTAATCCTCCTTCCAAGCCATTGATTTTTACCCAAACAAAGAAACAAAACTAAAAAACCAAGAGATTGCTGTCCTATTATTTCAATAACTGTGATGATGAAAAATTTAAGTAGGCATAAATGAGCCCTGTCTGTGAGGCATGATTTTATATTTGTTTTGTTTTGTTTTGTTTTTTTCGTTGGTTTTTTGTTTTTATTAAATATTATCTGCTTCGGGGACCAAATTTCTTAGTGTACCCCATTGAATGGAAATTTATGGAATGCCTTTACGACTTTGTTCATTTACTTCGTTGTTTTCCTTCTCCTCTTTGTGCGCTCTCTTTAATCGTCATTATTGAGCTTTCAAATTAGAACCCATTCGTGCTCCTATAAAAATCTCAATATTTTAGTGCCTAGAAGAAAAATTGTACTAAGCAACTTTGGTCTAGGAAAATTGTACCAAGCAACTTTGGTTAAAATTTTTCTCATTGACAAGCCAGACTAATTATGGTTTTAATATTTAAATCCATATTTCAATGAAATGTTACATAATCTACAATAAGGGTATGTTATCTACCTACCGAATTAATTTATCTTTCTTATATTTTACCTAAATATATTCATTAATATTTTTATGAGGAAGTCAAGAACTAAATTTCAGGTGGAAATTACAATAGTGATTAAGTTTCCCTTTTGAAAGAAAAAAATTACATATTTAATCTAAGATATACCCGAATGTAAAATTTTATATGTTATATAAGTATGAATGTTTTATAATTAACTTTATTTCTATTTTTAATTCCTAAAAAATCTGCTAAGATTCTAAATTCCCTTTCCACTGCCTCTTTCCTATTTTCAAAATTTCAACATTAAGTGTGTAGATGCAACATTTATGCACACTAGACTAGATATCTATCCGGGTGTAATAAAACTTTACTCCCAAAATTATGAGAAGACCACCCACAAATATTGAGAAAATTATCACAGAGAGTGAGGATTAAAACTTACCAAAGAGAAGCAAATGGAGCATGTCTTTCCACTGGGCCACTCGCCATCCTCGTAACCTTGTTCCATTTAAAATTTAGCAGAATCAAATGTATGTAGGACTTAAGAATTTAGTCCAGACAGGTAATTAACTGATTGGTCCAAGTCTCCAAGACAAGAATAGGAATCTTTACTTTTCTATTATAATACTCTTTAGTTGTTCCTGAAAAATTATTTTGTAAGAAGAAGAATTCCTTAGTTAACCTATTTTAGAAATAATTTTGTTCTACAATAGCCATAGTGAAGATTCCTCTAATAACCATGTCCCGTATAATTTGAAGGTAAAGGGCTCCCATTCAATGTGATAATTATTCAGATTTAAGTGATTATATCGTAAATGATATTAAAAAAGAATATTCTTTTTATAAAAATTTTTAAACAATAGATAAATAAATGGTATGTTTATATTTTTAAATTAAATGAAATGTGTATATTTGTAATTTTTATTCATAGATTTTTTTTTTTAATGTCCATAACCATATCTATAAATAATTTTCATCATTAGTGGAGGAGGAAGGACACATCATTAGAGATGTCAATGGGGCACATCCCAATCCCCACCTTAATCGTCATTTAAGAGAAATGGGTGATTGCGTATTTAGAGTAGGTCTTGTCATCCCCATCCCCATCCTCGTTCTTCACTTTTCCCGTTTTCCACATCCCCCACAACATTTCATCTCATATTTGAAGTTGCGAACTGCACCATTAAGGGGGTTTATGCTAGCAAGAGGAAATTGTAGTCGGTGAAAGAAATAAAAAATTAGTAAAGAAAAATGGGAAGAAGGTGTACGGTTTTGTAAACGTGCCTACAAGGTGCAATTAAATGAAAAAGAAAAGTTACTTTCAAAAAAAAAAAAAAAAATGAAAAAGAAAAGTGAAATGAAAAATGAGTCAATGATGTGACTAGTAATGTATAAAAAATTGTATTTTAAAATTTTACTTAAATAAATTTAAATTGTTAAATATAAATAAATTTTATATTATAAATGGGATAAATGGGAGAAGCCCCGATCCCCATCCGTATAAGGATTTAAGGATGAAAATCCATCTTTATCCCCATCTCCAATCCTTCAAAATTTTTCCATAAATGGGCATGAGGAGATAAGGCCGATGACAACTATGGTACAATATTGTTTAGTAGAGATGGTTATGTATCTTATCATCCTTTAAAATATTAGGGTTCACTTCTCATCAAGTATGTATTACAATTTGTGCGTATAATTTTCACACCTTATTACAAGAGTAGTTTTCCTTAAATGTTGTAATATACAATTTTTTTTTTTTTTTTGTTGAGTTTGGTAACTTTATTGGTTGAATAAAATAAGTCATCAATAACAACTTTTGGATATTTGTCAATAACCACCCTTATAACCACTTCAAGAATTGTTATGAATAAATAATCTTATCTAATCAGTAAGATAATCAAACTCTTTATTTTAAGAGATTATATAGTTTTCCTTAAATGTTGTAATATATTCACTTTGATCCCTCTCAATCATTTTATTTTCATGTGATGGCTTCTTCAAAGAAAAACTTTTAGTTTCACCCTATTCATCATTCAAATCATTTTATTGGCTCTAGAAATCTCTTTGCTCAAATTTTTTAATATAATCACTTTGACCCCTCTCAACATTTTTAATTTCATTTAATGACTTTTTTTTTTGAAATTGATGTCTTGTTTTTTTTTTTTTTTAATTGAAAATCTAGAAATTCATTAATCTATCTCAGATTTGGGAACCACGCGATTACAAGCACTGATGCTCTCATCCAAATTAAGAACAACCAAAGTAAGTTAAATACTACCAGATCACAACCTCAATAGAGGAACTAGCTAGGATGATTAGATGGGCTGCCAGGCGATTCCCAATCATGAGAATGGCAAGATTCCTCTGAGAGCCAACCAACTATAACTCAAACTAATACAAAGTAACAAACATAGGTGAAAATTAGCAATGATACAAAATAAACTATACAGATCTCCTCCTCAACCTTAAGCCAACAACTATAAAATGGCTAACTAGAACTAGGATGCGACACGTCAGAAGGGATTCTTTCGTATCGCAACCAAATCTTTTTTTAGACTTGAATAAAACTCCCTAAAAAGAGCCAGAAAATCCTTGATTGCAACGCCAAACCCCGCTGAAATGAACCAGGAACCATCAATGTCGCTGGTCACAAATGAGACTTTCGAGTTGCTGATCTTCACTCAGTTCTAACATATTTACAATCAAAACCCAGATCATATCAGTTTTTAAGATTGAATCTAGATATCATTTGGATCCAACCATAAAACCCCTAAAACTAAAAATGTAAAATGATGAGAAGAAGAGAGATAAAGGAAGACGGGAAGAATAGATGACAAAGGAGAAGAATAGATGAAGAAAAGCCAAAAATAAGCTGAAACATGTCTGGATCTGATTGGGAAATACACCACTTCTACAAAGCTCTCTCACTCTTAGTAAACGAGGGAACTTTGTGTCTCTAGAAAAGAGACGAGGCTTCGACAAGACGATTTTAATCTCAACCACTCCATCACGAAATTAATGACTTGTTCTTGAACATACAAAACATTCAATAGATTTAGTGTAAAAAAAAAAAATTCAATAGATTCTAAGGGCTTCTTCGCTTAGTAAAAGTCTTTAACCAAGTTCTTACCATATTATATCTCTTAGTAATGCTCTCCAACCAAATTCTTACCATATTATCACATAACTTTTTTTTTTAATTATTTACAACAACTTCTGACACCACATTAGATATTCATTAAGACCTATAAGTATCTCTACTGAATATGTAATCCGAAAATCTATTTTCAAAATATGAAAAAATTACCCATAAAAAGCGAAAAAATTACCACTTATATCAAGCGGCTGATGTGTCGCGAGTTGGACTATGTTCTTACAAGCAAGGATAAAGCAGACCGTCTATCCCTGCGGCAAACTCTTTTGCTGAAATCATATCGTAACTTATATAACAAACATAATTCATTTGTCATACTAAATGAGTTGATTTAGATTAATTTCTGTACGACAAAGCAATCGTTTTTTATCATATAGGGTAACAAAAACAAATAGGATGAGGATTTGGATGGGCTCGGGGGCAGTTGTGATGTAATAAATTTGTACTTCTTAATTTGGTCACTCTCAAAACTTGATCCAACCAAAACCAAACAATCAAAACCCTCTCTCTCTCTCTCTCTCTCTCTCGTCGTCCGAAAAAAAAAACAAACCACCACCAGTCCAAAGCTTCAAGAATTGTGTACAGCAAGCAATGTACAAATCACAGCTGCAAGAATTGTGTCAACGTAATAAGTGGCGGTTGCCTGAATACGAAACCATCAGAGATGGCCCACCTCACAACCCTCGCTTCCAAACCACCGTCACAGTCGCCGCTCGCTCCTTCACCCCTCACCACCCCTCCAAGACCTCCAAGGAATCTCAAAACCACGCCGCCCAGCTAGCTCTACGCCATATCACTTCCTCCTCTTCTTCTTCTGGTATCATCAACTTCTCTCTTCCCATTTCTTGTTTTTTCGTTATCACTTGTCTGTTAGTCTTGGTTCTGTTTGGTTCCTGAGAAAATGTGGGAAAATGTTGTAAAGGTCTGATTTTTTTTTTTTATATGAGGAATTCTATGTAACGTTAATTCGATTGGAGTGTTGTCTTTTAGTGGGAATTTTTTTTTTTTTTTTTAATGTTACAGGTTGATCGATGTGCATGTTCGGTGATGATGAATGCTGATATTTGTAAGTGGTGGAGGTGGGTGGTGTGTTTATTTGCTTGTTGAGAGAATTTCGAGATGGAAAAGTGAAGGGAATTTTTGATCTTGTATTCGCGGGTTTTTGAGTTGTGAGGGAGGGAATTTGATGGTTGATGAATTGCATGTTGGTCTTTGAGTTAGTTGTGTTTAAAATCTTAATCTGAGTTTTGATAGATAGCATGGTTGATTGGTTGCCATCGGTGGAGTGTTGTTGTTGTGTTGCAACTTGTGTTGATTTTGTTAATGATTGTGTCCTTGTGATTAGTGGTAATGATTTGGTGCTGGTACATTTTTATTTATCGCATACTACTTATTTTCTGTATATTAACTCTTTATTTTGTGTATCTTGAGTTGGTTTGATATTTCTTTTGTGAAAGGTATGAATTTGCAGTGAATACTATTTACTAAATGATGGTGGAACATGAATTAAGTACGATTGGTTTGAAAGGATTCCGAATTTGTTTTGTTTGTCTTTAAAAATTTAGCTTGCCCTTATATTGTGTTGTATGCGTCTGTAGGTTCTTCAAGCTCAAGCACGGTGCAGCTGAACATACAAGAAACAAATCAAGCTCCTGAGGTCAATGCAACCAACTCAGTTGTCAAAGATGCTCACAGATCAAAAGCTCAGGAAGTTCTGTGTAAGGGTTTCTCTCTTGGAAGATTTGGCACGGTAAAAGAAAAAAAAAGTCAGAGAAGTAATATTTGTCTTATGTTTTCTTCTTCTTATTTGTCTAAGTAGTAGTTTGTTTTATTACTCCTGGTGTGATTATGGTTAAACATGCACTTAAAACTGAGCTAACTCCTCAGGGCAATTCAACAACTCCAGTTCTGTCAAAGTTTTTGACGGATTAAGGGCTTGTAAAAACGATTTTAGTTATCTTTTCATATGCTTTTCTTCTTTGATCAGATCGTCTACGGCGTTAAGCTTAGGGAAAAGCTAAATTTTTCTAACCTCTATGTTTCTCATTCAAATCACACAAACATTTCTCACTGTTTTATGGTTTGACAGGTATTCTTAAGAAATGACTCTTAATTTTGAGGAACAGATTTAGCTGGATTGGTGCTTTTGTCTTTTCAATTTCTTGGATTTGTTTTAGCTTAGTACTTTGCTTATTTTGCTTCATGGTTGCATTCAGTGGTTTTCATCGACTAGTTTGAGACATTTGTTGACATTTAGTTGACTTGTGTTACTGGTGGGGCAAGCTCCGTCTAAGACAGAGATTTAAGAACTTATTTGTGGTGGCATTTGGCAAAAGTGCCATCCTTTTAGGGATGGAGATGCCATGTGGAATGCCCTTGTCCAAATCTGGCTTGTTAACATCCATGTGCTTGCTGAAATTTTTTATTATTATGACGTCTTACGCTGTACTTTGCATACTGAACAATGAACATGGATTGTGGTTTTCATCTCAGTCAAAAAAAGGCATCGATAAAAATATTTAAATATTCTTTTCATGCGAATTCAACATGTGGACAACAATTTTGTTAATTTTTTACGTTTAACGACCTTTCTTTTTTAAATAATTTTACAGTTATCCCAAACCTCTATAAGAACCAACTGCAAAGCTATGCTCACAAGAGGAATCTCGCTCTTCCTACCTATTCTTGTGAGCGAGAGGGTCCTCCTCATGCTAGCCGCTTTAGGTGTAAGGTCACAATTGGTGAGCAAACTTATGAGTGCCCAACATTTTTCTCCACATTAAAAGAAGCTGAACATGGAGCAGCAAAAGTTGCTTTAATGTCATTGTCATCAGAGACAGCTCAAGAGGCATGTATTTTAATTACTTGTAGATCTATTTGTTGTGCCTGTTTATTTCCTTTTATTGGTTTTCTCTTTTTAACTTTATGATTATGTATTCTCCAGATTGACTCTGCGCTTTACAAGAATCTCTTACAAGAATTCATTCAAAAAGAATATCATGCTTTGCCAATATATAAGACAAATCAATCTGGTGAACCTCATATGCCAACTTTTGTTTCGACTGTAGAGTTAGAAGGTGAGGTTTACACTGGACAGGAATCCAAAACGAAAAAGCAAGCAGAGATTAGTGCAGCAAAAGTTGCTTACTTAACTCTTAAAGAAGGTATGTATGTATATATGCTTACCCTTTTTACTTTGTTTTTCCAATTATTTGTTGAACGTGTAAAAGCTTGTTGCTTCATACTTTCTCTTAAAACCTCAAATTCATGAACCCTAGGGTATGTGGCACTTGAATATCAGCTGGTAAGTGCATGCTTAATGTTAATTTCTTATGGCAAGAAGGATTCCAATTTCAGTTCTCAAGAAATTATCTATAGTAGAAAAAAATTGTTCTATAGTTATCTCCTGTGCTACCAATGTATAATAATATGGTTGAGCTTTACATTTTTGGGGTTATGGAATTTGAATACCTTTTTGGACTTTGCTAATTAAATACTTGCTTATAAATCAAACATAGGAGTGTTGTATACTTAAGAGTTATTTTATTTATGGATTCTCATACATGTGAATAGTTGTGGACTCCTAATTGAATAAGCCTGAGATAAAGATGAATGGTGAGTAGGGATGTTTATCTTGCGACTCCCGAACTAGTTACAATGAGAAGGCTCATTCATATAGAATCATTTTGATCTAATTATATGAGGTATTATAACAGCTAAAACCTTTTGGCAAATGACCACTTAATTATATATCAATGGCATGGGTGCATATTGCAATAGCAAATCAAATTTCTGTAGTAGAAATAGTGCTATTGTCACAAGCATGCAAAGTTGAAAGAACAACTGTTGAACTTATATAGGGGATGATTAGACTCGTGAACAAGTGAAAAATTATATTGAAAATGTTATATTCTCTCTTGATCTGGAAAAAATTTGACTTTAGGGGAACATCTGTTTTGCTGTTCCAATGTTTTCTAGATCCTAGGTCGTCTAATTTATGTTTCTTATCCTAAGTGTAAACTTTCTGCATTGACTTTCTTACAGAAGTTCTGTAGTTGTGAATGAGGAGAGTCGTATCATGATTTAAAATTACAGTTATTGCTGAGGGAAACGGTTCTAAGCTTAATGAACAACTATCTTGTGAGAAACTGATGCAACGTCATAATATACTGGATATCAGCTTCTAAGTTATGCTTTAGGTACTACCAAATCACAAAACTGGGAAAAGAGAGAGTGTTTACTTTAGGTTACACTAAAATTGTTGTCATTATGCTTATAATTAGAGTCGGTCAATTTCTAGTGCTTTACTAGAGAGTAGAGACTATGCTTTCATTTTCAGGTAAGACAAGTCAGGGACAGTGTCCGAAATCTCTTTCTCCTGCCTGTGGAGTGCAAGCTGATCATCAATCTTCCTGCTTGCAATCGAATGTCACTGCTCGTCCGCATCAGGACATCCAACCTACAGGCCCCATGGTTTTTAATCCAAAAAGGAGGGAGGAAGCTGACGATGATGAAGGTGAACATTCTTCTTGGAGCTTTAAATTCATAACATGATCCGATTTGATTGATGATGTTGTCCATATATTTTTTGATTTGTTTAGTCTTGTTGCTGCACCAAACTGGTTGTTGGCGCACTTTCACAGACCTGAAATTGACTAGAAAATATATGGTTAACAGGGATATGATTGTGAATAATAGTTACAGGTGGTGACTTTTGGCTCAACTTGTCAAGGACTCCTTTCAAGTGTGAAATTGTTGGTAGTTGCATATAAGTTCATATGCACTGGAAATTGCTTTGCACTTTAAAGACCCTCTCTAATTAATGAACCCAGCTTAAATGTTTTTTTTTTTTTTAAAGAATAGAACACTACCTGATTATATGCCAAATATTGTTTATAGTAAATTAGTTAATATTGATACTCATTGTCAGTGATATATTGGACGAAGACTAACATGGAAAGATAGAGCTGTTGACTACAATATGTGACTTGAAGGACAATGAATCCTAGGTGCCATTGAAGTGCTGGTATCTTGAGTTTGGTACTTTGGTTTGAAATTGATGTTTGATGTAGTTTAAGTCTTATCATAATAGTATTATGAATTCATGTCTATTATCCTTTTAGTAGGCAAATTGTTTAATGTTGTCATATTATTATAATGTAATAATCATTACTTCAAACTTAATGGTTATACAAGCTTTTTGCTTCCATTTCTGTTAAAGATATTATGATTTAAATTGATTACAGTGAATGAAGAATTCGATGAACATCTCAATCTGTTTCCACAACCGGAGATCTGTCCAACTTGGAAAAGAGAGTCATCTCCAACTGTCTTATCGCCCCCGTCTCCAACTGTCGTATCGCCCCCGTCTCCAACTGCTTTATCGACCCTGTCTATGACTGCAAATCCCCCAGCTTCATTATCTTTGCCTTCTGATGCCGCCGGTGGAACAGATACCGATTCCCGCCCCAAAATTAGAGTTCTCCCGCGCACGCCAAACATGAGGCTTCCAAAAGATTGCAAAGTGGCGCGGAAAGATGAACGTTATGTTGCCTTGAGGTTGAGATCTCAATCAAATCAGTAACTTGGTCTAGAAGCAAACACAGGTTATACACAGAATAGACAAGTTTTATGGATAATTTTATTATGTCAGGGTTCACCATATTGAATTAAACCAAGTATTAGATGTACGGATACAAGTCTTTAGGGCTCACTGTATTGAGTTAAACTAGGTATTAGATGTATGGATACAAGTTTTTATTAATCTTAACTGCATATAGAGAATCATCTGCAAATTTCGGATGAGGTTCATCAATTAGAAACATTAGAGCATCTCCAACGCTATTATGCATGTTTTGAGTTTCCATTAGTGAGATATTAATAGCTTTTTTGAATATGGATTCACTTTGGTAAAAAAATATAGAACTTTATATTCTCAACTTCCATGCAATTATTAAAAGTAAAGTATGAATGCACTTTTGGTCAATTATCTGAAAATATTTTTATTTTTTTCAATATTTATAATTAAGAGGGAAGAAGGCGAGGAAAATTTTTATATTTTTTATTGATTGGAAAAAATGAGAAATACTAATTAGTATTTTTAGGAGATTTTTTCAATTAAGAAATTCATCTTTCGTATGCTCTAAAAAGTTTTTGATTTGAAAAACGGTTGCTTTATTAATTATCGTTAGTACGACTGAAAGGTGAAAGAGATGTGGTAGGGTACTGGAGAAATGTTTTAATTTAATGCGTAGGAAATGACAATTGTCATATAAAGAATTGAACATGATTTTCGTTTGGAAATTTTTCATTATTACTAATTTGATTGAAACGAGAGACAATAACGGATGGGATGATTGAAACTTGAAATGATGAGAGTAATGAAAATAAATTATAGTAGTTAAACATATAAAAAACTAATAGTTGGTTTGGCGGTAATAGTATTATTTTAATAAATTTAAAATTTAGACATTAAATTGATATTAATAGTAGTTCAATTGGCTTTGAAGTAGTTTGACAAGAGAAGCAATGGTCCAATTCGGCACAGCAAATAAAACCCATCGCTGTCTTTGTTTTATAGGATTTGGTGGAGGATGGAATTTCGAATCCCAGCCCTACCAAATTTTGTGTCTAGCTTTGGGAGTGAATAGGAGAGTGATATTTTTCTTCTCGGACCCACCTGGGGCCTATCTCTATTTCCTGCCAGGTAGAAAGTGGAAACCACCATAACTAGTGGGTTTTCATTTCAAAATATAAGTTGTTGCTGTTGACATTGTATTTTTTGTTTTTTAAAAAGTTTTTTAAAGTATGTTTTATATATTATAAAATATGTAATTATAATAAACTTATTTAATATAATCCATCGAAAATATTTTATGAAATTAATAATTTATATATCAATTAGAAAATAAAATTTATTCTTCTTTATAATTATTTTTTAAAAAAATTTTATATTTAAAATATATAATTTTGATATTATAATAATTTAGTTCTTTCCACTCTAATTTAATTCCAACTACATCAAATATATTACAATACTAATTTAATCTAGTCGTATCTTATCTAATGTTATGTATCCAATTTATTAGCCTGCCCGGTAAGTTCTCTTTAGGAAGGTCCTCCTCCATGTTTGGCATTGTCTGATGGGTTGATTAGATGCCGGGTTCTTGGCGTTATATATATATATATATACCACCAGACTTTGGAAATTGTGCTGTGCACCATATTTGGATCCATCAGTCCATTTCATTTTTTAATTTCAATATTAACTTTTGATATTATACCCACAATATCAAATATCCTTTAATTAGTGTGAATTGACTGCCACGTAGACATGGGTTAGTAGGGTGGCAAAGGGTTGGTGGATGTGACGTGGGAACAAAGTATTTTTTTTTTTGAGAGAGTGGGACCAAAGTTTTACTTGTATCAGTTGTATGCATAATTGCACGTGGTGGAATATCAATCGCTGCACTTGATAGACTATCAATATCATACATATTTCACCCACCAAATCAATGTCTACGTGGCAGTCACCAACCACGAATTGAAGGGTATTTTTGGTATAATAAAAAAATTAAAATATAAATTGACAAAATAAGAGGGATCGATAAATCCAAACATAGTAGGAAGAAGTGGACAACCCACCAATCCCCTCACTGACCCCACTCACCAACTCCCTGTTTGGTCAAAATTGTTTTATATTACCGTATCGTCACAAATTTTGGGTATAAATACGGCAACACAACTCCCACTCTAGTCGCGCCATTCGATTATTGTCGCTCACCGAAAACCTCCTAAAACTTCATTATAATTTCTATTAACACACCAACATCAAAACAATTGTGCTTTAGATTTTGAGCTTAAAGGTTTGTTTAAAATGGCGTCACACGTTGTTGGATACCCTCGCATGGGACCCAAGAGAGAGTTGAAGTTTGCATTGGAGTCGTTCTGGGATGGGAAGAGCGGTGCGGAGGATTTGCAGAAGGTGGCAGCTGATCTGAGATCGTCCATCTGGAAGCAGATGTCTGAGGCTGGCATCAAGTACATTCCCAGCAACACTTTCTCTTACTACGACCAGGTCCTCGACACCACCGCCATGCTCGGTGCTGTTCCCGATAGGTACAACTGGAACGGCGGTGAGATCGGCTTCGATACCTACTTCTCCATGGCCAGAGGCAATGCCTCCGTCCCCGCCATGGAAATGACCAAGTGGTTCGACACCAATTAGTATGTCTCTCACTCTACTCGGCTTGGAGTTTTTAGTATTTTGTGTTGGTTGGTTGATTGTGTGATACTAAAATTTGGTTTGTAATGTGTTTGATGCAGCCACTACATCGTGCCTGAGTTGGGACCTCATGTGAAATTCTCTTATGCTTCTCACAAGGCTGTCACCGAATACAAGGAGGCTAAGGCGGTATGTGTCCTCTATTGTTTCGGGTTTAGATATCTTTTGTGAGGCAGAGCATGTGAAAAATTTGAACTTGATAACGTTCGACATGTGAGATTTGTTATGTTGTCAAATTGGACAATTTAAGTGTGGAAATCTGATATGGTATTAAAACTATAATTTTGAACGTAGATATTATACATGCTTGACTGGATAGATTGTAGTTGGATTGATCAATTCTGTGTTGCTTTCGTTATAACATTTCATTGATATTTAATATACAAATCAATGCTATTTAAAATTTTGAATCAACATCTTTGAATACAATGCATTTTAGCTTTCCATCAATCTGTTTAAGTTCATCAGATATTAAATCTCTTTTGTTACTTGTCTTATATGCAGCTTGGAGTTGAGACTGTTCCAGTCATTGTTGGCCCTGTCTCTTACTTGTTGTCGTCTAAGCCCAGCAAAGGTGTTGAGAAGACCTTTTCTCTTCTCTCCCTTCTTCGCAAAATCCTTCCTATCTATAAGTAAGAAACTCTTGCTTATTTTTGGATAATTGATTTTTCTTATGTATTAATGTTGTGATTCCTCTAACTCGCATTGTATTATTTATAACCTCAACAGGGAAGTTATCTCTGAGCTGCAAGCTGCTGGTGCTTCCTGGATTCAGTTCGATGAGCCCATGCTTGTCATGGATCTTGATTCTCACAAATTGCAAGCTTTCACTGAGGCTTACGCTGAACTAGAATCAACTCTATCCGGATTGAATGTTCTCATTGAGACTTACTTTGCTGATATTCCTGCTGAGGCATTCAAGACCCTCACTAGTTTGAAGGGTGTCACCGCGTACGGTTTTGATTTGATCCGTGGAACTAAGACCCTCGATTTGATCAAGGGTGGATTCCCTACAGGCAAATACCTCTTTGCTGGAGTTGTTGATGGAAGGAACATTTGGGCCAATGACCTTGCTGGCTCTTTCACTATCTTGAGGGAACTTGAGGCCATTGTGGGCAAAGGTATTTTTGTTTTGCTTGCGTTGTTTTTATTGAATAGTGATGAAAGTTTTTTGTTTTACTTTATTAATTGATGTATAACTATCTAACTATATACTATTTTTCCTATGCAGACAAGCTTGTGGTCTCCACCTCATGCTCACTTCTCCACACTGCTGTTGATCTAGTTAATGAGCCCAAGCTTGACAAGGAAATTAAGTCATGGCTTGCATTTGCTGCCCAGAAAGTTGTTGAAGTCAATGCATTGGCCAAGGCTTTGGCTGGTCAGAAGGATGAGGTATCTTTCTCTTCGAAAAGTTTACAACTTATCAATATTATTGCAACAGTTTGCACAAATTGTTTAATTTTAGTTCATACCTAAATTATGTTTGAGGTACTATGTAGAATGTAATTATCTGGGGAATATATCTTGTGCTTGCAACTGGAAAATTGAGCTTGATAAGTAATGTTGCTTTGTTGAAATGATGATAGCTGGGAACTGTGTTTAAACTTAAAGCACTGAATGAGATTCTCTGTGTAGATCATCATAAGGAAAATTGGTTTCTAAGACTTGATTGCATTTCTGGTT
Organism: Nephelium lappaceum; assembly: GCA_021234005.1. Lineage (NCBI taxonomy): Eukaryota > Viridiplantae > Streptophyta > Magnoliopsida > Sapindales > Sapindaceae > Nephelium > Nephelium lappaceum. The sequence continues at coordinate 7,305,086 of CM037998.1, forward strand.
CTGCTTAGCGTTATTGACCAATTGTATTTGTATCTTATAGACTAACAATTCTCAATCTTTCTGCTTGTATTTTAAGGCATTCTTCTCTGCCAATGCTGCTGCTCAGGCTTCAAGAAAATCCTCTCCAAGAGTGACAAACGAGGCTGTTCAGAAGGCTGTAAGTGCTTTGGTCGATTCATTTATACTTGTGATTTTTGAGTGACTTCTCTGTGGAATGCTTTTTTCAACTGACCATAATATGCCTGTTATACTTTCTCAGGCTGCAGCTTTGAAGGGATCAGATCACCGACGTGCTACAAATGTTAGTGCCAGATTGGATGCCCAACAGAAGAAGCTTAACCTTCCAGTCCTTCCAACCACCACCATTGGGTCCTTCCCACAAACCGTTGAACTTCGGAGAGTCCGCCGTGAATACAAGGCTAAGAAGTGAGTCAATCTGAAAATGCCTCATTATGTTCTACTAGTGAAATTATATATTGACAATTCTATGAATTAATACCATTATTGTGTTGTTTTAGGATCTCTCAGGAGGAATATGTGAATGCCATCAAGGAGGAAATCAGCAAAGTTGTCAAGATTCAAGAAGAGCTTGATATTGATGTCTTGGTTCATGGAGAGCCTGAGGTGAGCTTCCATCTTTCACTGGAAGACAAGGAACCGATGTCTCCTTGGTTTGAATGGTGAAGAATTTATTCCATTCGGTCCTGCACTTTTAGCTTACAAAACCTTATTGAATATGAAGTTTTGTTCTTGTAGAGAAACGATATGGTTGAGTACTTTGGTGAGCAACTCTCAGGTTTCGCCTTCACTGCCAATGGGTGGGTGCAATCTTATGGATCTCGTTGTGTGAAGCCACCAATCATCTATGGTGACGTGAGCCGTCCCAAGGCTATGACCGTCTTCTGGTCCTCCCTGGCTCAGAGCATGACCAGTCGCCCAATGAAGGGAATGCTGACTGGTCCAGTTACCATTCTCAACTGGTCCTTTGTCAGGAATGACCAGCCCAGGTATTGGAAATGAATTTAATAAAGATTGGTGAAAATGAAATGGTATTGTCGGATAATATTATTGAAATGGCAATGTCTTAACATAATTTTGTGCCAATTTTGTAGATTTGAAACCTGCTACCAGATTGCTTTGGCCATTAAGGACGAAGTTGAGGATCTTGAGAAGGCAGGCATCAATGTTATCCAAATTGATGAGGCTGCCCTGAGAGAGGGGCTACCTCTTAGGAAGGCTGAGCATGCTTTCTACTTGGATTGGGCCGTACACTCCTTCAGGATCACCAACTGTGGTGTCCAGGACACTACCCAGGTCAGTTTCCTCTTCACCCTCACTTACATGTCTTTAAATTAGCCCTCTGGCGTTCAGTATCTAATCTGTCCTTTTCACTACTTACAGATCCACACCCACATGTGCTACTCCAACTTCAACGATATTATTCATTCAATCATCGACATGGATGCTGATGTGATCACTATTGAGAACTCTCGTTCTGACGAGAAACTCTTGTCAGTCTTCCGTGAGGGTGTGAAGTACGGTGCTGGTATTGGCCCTGGTGTCTACGACATTCACTCCCCCAGAATACCATCGACAGAAGAGATTGCTGACAGAATCAACAAGATGCTTGCAGTTCTCGAAACCAACATCTTGTGGGTTAACCCTGACTGTGGTCTCAAGACCCGCAAGTACACTGAGGTCAAGCCTGCCCTCCAAAACATGGTTGCAGCTGCCAAGCTCCTCCGCACCCAGCTTGCCAGCGCCAAGTGAACCGTCCAGGAGATGGATGGTGTGTAATCCTCCTTCCAAGCCATTGAATTTTACCCAAAACAAAGAAAAAAAAATAGATTAATAAAAAAGATTGCTATCTTACAATTTCAATAACTGTGGTCTACTATGAAAATTTCAGTAGGCATATGTGTCCTGTGAGGCATGATTTTTTTTGTAAGTATTCTCTACTTGAGCGGCCAAATTGCTTAGTGTACCCCACTGAATGGAAATTTATGGAATGCCTTTACTGTTTTGTTCATTTACTGTGTTTTCTGTCTTCTTCTCTTTGTGCTCTCTCTTTACTCTTTAATTGTCATTATTGACCTTTTAAATTAGAAATCCATGCTCCTAAATAATATCTCAAAATCCATCTTCCTGCTTGCAATCAAATATCACTGCTAGTCCCCATCAGGATATTCAACCTACAGGCCCCATGTTTTTTTATCCAAAAAGTTGGCAGGAAGCTGAAGATGATGAAGGTGAACATTTTTCTTGGAGCTTTAAATTCACGCCATTATATAATCCAATTTGATAGATGATAGCTGTCGATGTATTCTGTGATTGTGTTTGGTCTTGTTACTGTTGACCAGAAAGTAGAAAGTTAAACAGGGATGTGATTATCAACAATAGTTACAGGTTGTAAATTTTTGGCTCAACTAGTCAGGACTCCTTTTGAGTGTGAAATTGTTGGTAGTTGCCTATAAGTTCGTATATACTGGAAATTACTTTGCACCTTCCTCTCTAAATAAAAAACCCAACTTGATTTTTTTTTTTTTTTTTTTAAGATTAGAACTCTGCCTGATGATATGCAGAATATATGTTTATAGTAAATTAGTAATATCGATACTCATTGTCAGTCATAAATTGGACAAAAAGGAACATGGAAAGATAGACCTATTGGCCACAAATATGCAACTTGAAGGACAATGAATCCTTGGTGCCATTGAAGTACTGTAATCTTGAGCTTGGCTTGAAATTGATGTTTGATGTAGTCTTAGTATATGATAATAATATTATGAATGCATGTCTTTTATCCTTTAGCAGGCAAATTGTCATGTTATTATAATGTGATAATCATTACTTCAAACTTAATGGTTATACAAGTTTTTGCATATCCATATCTGTTAAAGAGTATTCTGATTTAAATTGATTACAGTAAAAGAAGAATTGAATGAGCATCTTCTCAATCTCTTTCCCCAACCGTAGATCACTCCAACTTGGAAAAGAGAGTCATCTGCAACTGTCTTATCAACCCCATCTCCAACTGCTTTATCGGCCCGCCTGTGCCTGTAAATGTCCCAGTTTCATCATCTTTGCCTTTTGATGCCTCTGGTGCAACAGATACCAATTCACCTATCAAAATTAGAGTTCTCCCGCCCACGTCAAAGACGAAGCCTTCGAAAGATAGCCAAGTGGTGTGGAAAGATGAACGTTTTGTTGCCTTGAAGCTGGGGTCTCAGTCAAATGAGGAACTTGGTCTAGAAGCAAACGCAGATCATACACAAAATAACCAGGTTTTATGGATAATTTTGTTATATTAGAACTCACCATATTGAATTAAACTGAGTATTAGATGTATGGATACGATTTGTTATTAATCTTAACTGCATAGAGAGAATCATCTTTTACTTTTAGATGCCGTTCATGAACTAGAAACATTATAGGTACATTCGACACGCTGACTAACAGGAATGTGAGGTTGGTGAAGCCAATTCTGTTATTGGCAATATTTACACCCCTTAAAAATTGTATGTAAACCCTTTTTCGTGGTTACACCCCATTAAAATTTTTAGAAGTTCATATCTTGTAGATATATGCTATACATTACCAATTATGTCTTTCTCTTTTTTTAAACTATTATCAATAAACAAATTATAAAAGTAATCATAATAATTAAAATATGACATAGAAATAAAAAAGAAAAGAAAAGAAAAAGAAAAACCATATGAGGGGTGGCGTCTCTACCAGGTGAGCAGCAGCCTCCTCCATAGCCTTTGTCCTTAATTTTTGATCCCTTCATCTTTTTTCTTTTTTTTGGAATCAATCTTCTTTTGTTTTCTGTTTAAGCAACCTGCTTCCACTTTTTTATTACTATTATTTTGCTGATTTTTGTTCTGTTTGACCTTCATATTTGGATTTTTTTTAATTATTTTATTTTACTTTTTTTTATTAAACATAGTTTAATGACTAAAAATTCAAAAGTTAAATACATAATAATAATAACAATTTTAATTAAAGTGCTACCATTTTAAATTAACTACTATTTGATCTGAATTTTGTTATTTATATATATTTTTTAATTTTTTTAATTAAATGTAGTTTAGTTATTAAGATTTAAGAATTCAACAAATAATAATGGAAAGTCTGGGATTCTATCTAGGTTGGGTCAGTAAAGTTCTTAATTGCATTTTGTTTGCTAATTATACTTTTCTGATCAATGGAGAGCCTAGACGCAATGTCTCCCCTTCAAAAGGTCCGCCGTAGGGTTGTCCTTTGTCTCCTTACCTCTGTTTTTTTGTGCTCCGATGGCCTGAATGCACTTATAAACAACGAGGTTTTGGAAGGTAATATCCATGGTATAAAGGTTGCCTGTAGTGCACCTTAAATCTCCCACTTGTTTTTTGTCGATGATAGCCTCATTTTCATATGAGCTATAATGAATGAAGCTTTAATCTGAAAATCCATCCTGCAAACCTATGAAGGGGCTTCAGGTCAGTCGATTAATCTATCCAAATTGGCTATTACTTTTAGTCCATGTGTCTTACATAATCAGAGGTCCAGCATCTTAAATATGCTTCAATTGGCTTTTGTCTCTTGCCGGAGTTCATACCCAAACAAGCTTGAATATGTTTATATTACTTTTCCTATGCAGACAAGCTTGTGGTCTCCATCTCATGCTCACTCCTCCACACCGCTGTTGATCTAGTTAATGAGCCCAAGCTTGACAAGGAAATTAAGTCATGGCTTGCATTTGCTGCCCAGAAAGTTGTTGAAGTCAATGCATTGGCCAAGGCTTTGGCTGGTCAGAAGGATGAGGTATCCTTCTCTTTGAAAATGTTACAACTTAAACTAATATTAAGTTCGCACAAATTGTTTAATTTTAGTTCATATCTAACAATTGTCTCTCTTTTTGGCTTTATTTTTAGGCATTCTTCTCCGCCAATGCTGTTGCTCAGGCTTCACGAAAGTCATCCCCAAGAGTGACAAATGAGGACGTTCAGAAGGCTGTAAGTGCTTTGGTTGATTTATTTATACCTGTGATTATAGAGTGTCTCTCAGTAGAATGCCTTTTTTTTTAACTGACCATAATATAGTTGTTATGCTTTCTCAGGCTGCAGCTTTGAAGGGATCAGACCACTGTCGTGCTACAAATGTTAGTGCCAGATTGGATGCTCAACAGAAGAAGCTTAACCTTCCAGTCCTTCCAACGACCACCACTGGGTCCTTCCCGCAAACCGTTGAACTTAGGAGAGTCCGCCGTGAATACAAGGCTAAGAAGTGAGTCAATCTGAAAATGCCTCATTGTGTTCTACTAGTGAAATTATATATTGACAGTTCTATGAATTAATGCCATTATTGTGTTGTTTTAGGATCTCTGAGGAGGAATATGTGAATGCCATCAAGGAGGAAATCAGCAAAGTTGTCAAGATTCAAGAAGAGCTTGATATTGATGTCTTGGTTCATGGAGAGCCCGAGGTGAGCTTCTATCTTCCCCTGGAAGACAAGGAACAGATGTCTCCCTGGTTTGAATGATGAAGAATTTATTTCATTTGGACCTGCACTTTTAGCTTATGATTCTTTATTGAAAATGAATATTTGTTCTTGTAGAGAAACGATATGGTTGAATACTTCGGGGAGCAACTCTCAGGTTTTGCCTTCACCGCCAATGGGTGGGTGCAATCTTATGGATCTTGTTGTGTAAAGCCACCAATTATCTACGGTGATGTGAGCCGTCCCAAGGCTATGACTGTCTTCTGGTCGTCCCTGGCTCAGAGCATGACCAGTCGCCCAATTAAGGGAATGCTTACTGGCCCAGTTACCATTCTCAACTGGTCCTTTGTCAGGAATGACCAGCCCAGGTATCGGAAATGAATTTAATAAAGATCGGTGAAAATGAAATGATATTGTTGGATAATATTATTGAAATGGCAATGTCTTAGCATAATTTTGCGCCAATTTTGTAGATTTGAAACCTGATACCAAATTGCTTTGGCCATTAAGGACGAAGTTGAGGATCTTGGGAAGGCAGGCATCAATGTTATCCAAATTGATGAGGCTGCCTTGAGAGTGGGGCTACCTCTTAGGAAGGCTGAGCATGCTTTCTACTTGGATTGGGCTGTGCACTCCTTCAGGATCACCAACTGTGGTGTCCAGGACACTACCCAGGTCAGTTTCCTCTTCCCCCTCACTTTCTTGTCTTTAAATTAGCCCTCTGGTGTTCAGTATCTAATCTGTCTTTTTCACTACTTACAGATCCACACCCACATGTGCTACTCCAACTTCAATGACATTATTCACTCAATCATCGACATGGATGCTGATGTGATCACCATTGAGAACTCTTGTTCAGATGAGAAACTCTTGTCAGTCTTCCGTGAGGGTGTGAAGTACGGTGCTGGTATTGGCCCTGGTGTCTACGACATTCATTCCCCCAGAATACCACAACCAAAGAGATTGCTGACAGAATCAACAAGATGCTTGCAGTTCTTGAAACCAACATGTTGTGGGTTAACCCTGACTCTGGTCTCAAGACCCGCCAGTACACCGAGGTCAAGCCAGCCCTCCAAAACATGGTCGCAGCTGCCAAGCTCCTCCGCACCCAGCTTGCCAGCGCCAAGTGAATGGTCCAGGAGATGGATGGTGCGTAATCTTCCTACCAAGTCATTGATTTTTACCAAAAAAAAAAAAAAAAAAGATTGCTGTCTTATAATTTCAATAACTGTGTTCTACTGCAAAAATTTCAGTAGGCATATGTGCCCGGTGAGGCATGATTGTTTCTATTAATATTCTCTACTTTAGCAGGCAAATTTGCATAGTTTACCCCACTGAATGGAAATTTATGGAATGCCTTTACTAGTTTGTTCATTTACTGTGTTTTGTTTCTTCTTCTCGTTGCCCTCTCTCTTTAATCTTTTATTGTCACTATTGACCTTTTATATTAGAAACCATGCATGCTCCTAAATAAAATCTCAAAATCATATTATATAATAAAAGCAATTTTTTAACTGTCATCTTGGAAATTATATTAAATTGGAAAATTTCTCATTTATAAAGCCACCTTAGTTATGGTTTTAGTCTTTAACTCATTCTTCAATGAAGCACTGACATTGTCTACAAAAAGGGTATGTTATCCACCCTCAAATTAGTTTATTTATCTTACATTTTATCCAAAATATCATAATTAATAAATTTATATGCTGGATATTTGTAAGTGGTGGTGATGTGCTTGTTTGGTTGTTGAGAGAATTTGGAGATAGAGATGGAAATGGAATTTTGATCTTGCATTTAAAGGCAAGATTGCAGCCTTTTGAGTTGTGAGGGTGGGAACTTGATAGAATTGCTGTGTTGATGAATTGCATGTTGCTTATTTAGCTAATTGTGTTTAGGATGTTAATCTGAGTCTTCGATTGATAGCATAATTAACTGGTTGCCATTTGTGGAGTATTGTTGTCTTGTTGCAACTTGTGTTGATGATCGTGTCCTTGTGATTAGTGGTAACGATTTGGTGCTGGTGCATTTGTATTTGTTGTATGCTACTTAATGTTTTGTGTTTTAGCTCTTTATTCTGTGTATCTTAAGTTGGTTCGATATTTCTTTTGTGAAAAGTATGAATTTCCAAATGAGGGTGGAACATGAATTAAATATGATGGGTTTGAAAGGATTCTGAATTTGTTTTGTTTGTCTTAAAAAGTTTAGCTTGCTTTTTTATTGTGTTGTATATATCTGTAGGTTCTTCAAGTTCAAGTGCAGTGGAGCCAAACATACAAGAAACAAATCAAGCTCCTCAGGTCAATGCAACTGCCTCAGTTGTCAAAGATGCTAACAGATTAAAAGCTTAGAAAGTTCTGTGGAAGGGTTTCTCTCTTGGAAAATTTGTCTCCAAGATAGAAAAGAAGTTACAGAAGTAATAGTTGTATAATGTTTTCTTATCCTTGGTTGTCTAAGTAGTGGTTTGTTTTATCACTTATGGTGTGATTATGGTTGAACACGCACTTGAAACAGATGCAACTCCTCTGGTCAATTCAAAGACTGAGTTCTCTCAGCTTTTTATGGATTAAGGGCTTACAAAAACGATTTTAGTTTCATCATATCTTTTCTTTTGAAAGTGATTTTAGTTATCATATCTTTTCTTATGCTTTTCTTCTTGGATCAAATGATTGTAGGCTTTGGTTATAACATGATAGTGAATGATCATCCTACTTATTATTGTATTCTAAGTGCTGACTTTTTGGTTTTGGCACTGTCAAAGGATAGAGGAAAGTTAACATTGGTGCAAATGTGAGAAGTAATTCACTACAAGAAAATATGATATTTATCATGGGGTATCCATCGGTATTAAAGGCGCACGAGGCCCTGATTACGCTTTCTATAGCGGGCGCACTGGTGCCTGCTACAAAAAGTAAAGTCCGGCAGACTGCCATTTCTTCTTCTTCTTCTTTTCTTCTTCTCATTTTTTCTTTTCAGATCTTCTGGCGGTTGCTCACGAAGCCGCTGCCGCCGTATGGACACCTCTTCCCCAAAGCCATTTCTCAGCTTGTACGCTTTTTTTCTTTCTTTCTTTTCCTTTCAATTTCTATGTTGTTTAAGGCAAAAACAATTGAAAACCCAGTTAGAATTTAAGGCTGCCAGACACTACAAAGAAACTGAAGTTTGAGATTTTAGTTTCTGTCTTGTTTTGGAATCTTTTAGTTGAAGTGAATCAGTAATGATTGTTCATACTATCAGGATTTAGTTTCAGCTTGTTTAATTGCTTAATGGGTTCAAGATTTTCGGTTTTTGCTGTAGATTGTTGCGAATTTAGTTGCAGTTTTTAAGATCATCAAATGGATTATGCTAAATTCATTTGAAATTTTGAATTTTCAGTTTCTTAGCTATTGTACTAAAACAGGTCAATGCTTTTGTGCCTTTTATCTTGTATAAGTTGTTATTATAAATTTATTCTTTAAAGTTTACTAAATATACTATCTGCTCGTTCATTATTTGATAGCTGAAAGTGATTTTAAGAAATCAACTTGTATGTAGGTGTTTAGTAATGTTCGAAATAATTTATTTTATTTGTGAATATTATTGTATTGTGTTGAGGGATTTTTGATTTTTGTGATGAATCTGTGGTTGTAGTTGGTTTTTGGATTTTCGATTGCGTAGAAGCAGAAGCAGAAGTCTACTTTAAGAGAAGCACCATGTACTAGTTTACGCTAGAGTAAATGATTTCCATGTTGTGATGATGTTTGGTTGTACTTAATGATTTTTTGTTGTAGTTTGTGATGAATTGTGTTCTTAGGTGGAGCTTGTTGACTATCGAAAATGGAAAATGGTTGGTTCAAAGTCACTTTATATGTTGTAGGACTTTCTAATGGTTTAGATGACAGCTGTATAGGGTTTTCGTAGGTAGGTGCATCAACTCACGATCCCATTTAAGTTAACGGATGATCTACATTCTATTGTCCCTATATATTAAAATATGTGTCAAGATTGACTATCTTACTTAATAACTAATATTACTTATTAATTATAATAATTAGATTTATTTCAATAACTACCCTTATAATCAATCCAAAAGTTACAATTAAGGAATAATGTTAGTAGTTGGATAAGGCAGATAAACCCGTTTATTAAAATTTGATAGTGGTTCAACTCTTCAAGATTCCTTTAATTTTATAATTGTAAAGCAAACCCATTAATAATAAATTAAAAGTTAATGAACCAATTAATGGGTCCTTTGTTATTCTTTAGTATGACAATTACCAAAGGTTATGTTGCTTAAACATGCAATTATAAATTACCTATTTTACCTTTATACTATTTATTGATATCGATAATTTGATCTTAACATATATATTTTTAGTGTACGGAAAGAGAATTATATAGTTACTAATATTGTTCTTGCCAGTGAAATGTGTATGAAAGGTCAAAAAGATGTTTGTTTAATTTAATCTTTATGGTATTTTTTGACTTCTTTATATGGGTATTCAAAGTTTAATCATTTTAATGTAGTTTAATACTATATTGTTATCTGTTTTGTGTTTTAGTAATATGCATTCAAATGGATAAGGAATGGTTGAGATTTTCAAGGTTAATATTCTAAACTCAATTTATAAGGAAATAGGATGTTTACTTTCAATGTGCTTAACAACTGTTTTTTTTTGTCATTTTTGAACTTTTAAAATGTTGGAAGAATATGGAGAGGAAGTCAAAAACTTTGTTGAAGTCGCGAAAAGACATGCAAGAAATCTTAACTTCATCCCTTACCCTTGCAAAAAATGCCTTAATGGAGCTTATTGTCACACTAAGATAGTGTATGAGCACTTAGTCATTAATAAGATAGATTCTTACTATACGAATTGGGTCTAGCATGGGGAACTATTGAAAATTTTCACACCTGTTGAAAACATTTTCGATACATTTAGAATGTATACGGATGCAAATCTTGAAAATCATTGTAATATTGAACGTAATGTCAAAGTAAGAGATAAAGACGTAACTGAAAATATGGAAGATATTGAAACTCCTTTGTATGAAGGTAGCTTGAAGTACACTAAGTTATCGGTTATTGAAGCTTTATACAAACATAAAGTTACGTATAGTCTCTCCGACAAAGGGTTTGATGAACTTCTTAATATCCTTCGAGATATGTTACCCATAAATAATGTTCCGTCAGAATCATTGCATTCAATAGAAAAGTTGCTTTAAGTGTATAAATTATATATCATGTATTATTGATAGGTACACCTCCATATTTATTTATTAAAATAGTTAATCAATTACTTATGCTCCTCATCTTTTTGTAATCACTATAGTGTTTTCTTTTAATACGTCAAATGAAGTCGTAATGTCATATTTTTTTCTGTTTTCCTCTTTTCTTTTATTTTCAATCTGGTGTCACTTTCTTGATTGGTTCTTTTCAAAGTCATTTGCATATTTTTTTTGAAGAATCTAAGTCATTTGTATTGGATGTACAAAGTTGTTTCCAAATTGTAAATGAATGCTTACACGTAAACTTGGATGGCTATGCCATAGTCATAATTAATGCCAAAGACGAATATCAAATATAGAAACTAATTGCAAATAGAGAAACTAGGAGGGATCACTAGATTCCGTTTCTGAAAGTCAGTAATAACTCCTAATCACATAGAGCTTCATGTCAGTTCTGGCTATAATTGTGTCTGGCCATAGAATTACCCCTCTCTTGACCCTTTGATGCCTACCTCATAGAATTACCCTATCCTTTGTTTTGGAGCCCAACAGGAATATGGGAGTGGTGAAGTTAGTTCTGTGGCCTCAAAACAATCCTGTTCGGTGTCCCAAACAAATAGGCATGTAAATTGGGTTGGATCAGTCCAGGCACAGTTTGGGCCTGCCTGCTCCTTGCAGGCACAGCACAATATGACCCAATAATTATTGGGCCCCGATTGCGTGTGAGCCACTTAACATGTCGTGCTAGGCTAACAATTGTTTTAATTTACAACATGTATAAGTAGTTACAACATGTATAAGGCACGATGTCAATGGGCTTGCCATATTCAGTTTTCAATACGAAGTTGACGAATTTTTTTTTTTTTTTTTTTTTTTTTTTTTTTTTAACTTGGAAACATGCAACTTTACTAATTCTCGTTAATATGATTGAAAGGTGAGAGAAAGTGATTGACTAGAGGAATGGATAAAATGTTTTAATTTAATTAATGGAAAAAACAATTGTCATGTAAAGAAGTTAGCTACACATTTAAATATTACGATTTTATTGAAACCGACAAGTATAACACTTTCCTACCAAAAAGAAAAAAAGAAAAAATCAACTCATCCATTTCAAAGCACTGTGGTTCAGTAAAGTGTCAAGCACATTCCCAGATAGATTTGAGTCATTTGACAATTAAATTGACAAAATTGAGCTACAAAATTTGGGCTTGGCATAAATGGCCACTAGATTGCAACAATCAAAGCTCACATGAGGATTCCTTCTGTATTATTGAGGGCTTTCTTTGCAACCTTGAATTTGTTGGACAACTTTTTGTTGGTTTTCACAATATACTCCTTCACAAAATACTCAATCCCATTTCGGAGTGTATCAAGCTCAGGTGTTACAGCTATACGCGTAAACATGTTCCATACGAGGGTATCAGGATACTCAAAAATGGCCTCAAACAGCATCCTAAAATGCATGATTCTTTTTGGGGTCAGAAGCTGGGGGTCACTAAAGTCTATGCTCTTCAAAACTGCAAGGGAGAGAGTAAACGAGGCAACCATCTCCGTTACAAATTTCGCTAGATGCATTGATCTTATAAGCTGCATTGACTCCAGCTCCTTGAAGTGGTCCCAAAGAGTAAACTGAAATCGTATGTGATAAAACAAAGATAATAAGGAACAGTAAGGATACTAACAGGCAATAGCTTTAACAACAATCTAAGAAATGCAATAGAGATGATGACTCAAACAACTATTTTATTATGTTAATAAAAAATTGTAGCTTGTATTCAGAAAGGAATTGCTGACCTTGGAAATAAAGATCAGACATGAATGATAAATAAGTTTAAGAAAAACAGTTTACTCATCCCCGAAGTTGAACTAGGTTCTCTCTACCTTCTGAAAGGGGAAAAAAGAAACTGACACGATTACTGCACAAGAAACCTTAAAAGACGAATATTCATTTCCCGATATCCCATTCTACTCTTATATGTCCACAGGTTGAGAACAAACAAAGAAATCAACGTTACATAAAGATATAATAACCAAATCTGTAGCGTATATATGTATTATGTTATTCTCATCTGTTGCTAACTAGTGAACATTCACAATCATCCAATTTCCCTCCATTTTGTGACCATAAAGGTATAGTGTTTGTGTACCATTTCAATGTATGCTAGTTCCCACATATTATGCACATCCTATTTCAACCAAAGCAAGCAGAGAGATTCATACCTGTAAAGTAAATTTGTGATTTTTGTCATGCTCGCATAACTTGGATGCTAGTACAGTGTAGTATTTGTTAAAAACTTTCTCTTGCAAACAACATTCCACAAGAACCCGCATAATCTCTCGGTCCTATAGACATGCAAAATAAGTATTACAACATGATGGAACCCAACTTTGAGAAAAAGAACAAATTAAGAAATCAACAGAAGCCCACCTGCTTTGCAGGCAAGTCCAGCCGTAAAAGCTTTTCAAATGCATCAATATAGTCCTCTCCACTCATTATTATACAAAATATTGCCCTTCTAGCATCAGTATTCATCCTTTGTGCAGAAGCAAGCTGCAGCATTTTCTGGGCTTCAAGAATCTCTTTATCAATCGTGCTAGCAACCTCTTCCAAATTTTCTGTTTTGGCAGCCAGCTCTCCAGTTAACCACCATTGACCCTTTTTCTCAGGGTCAAGCAGCTTGCTCCACGATAGTCCCCTTATTAATATGTCTTCGACTCTTAACTGCAATATCAAGGCATATCAAACTACATAACTACAAAAAAAGAGACAAAACCTCACACAAGTTTAATGAAGAATATTTTTCATATATTAACCATCATTTTTAATCATTTTTTATTTCTTAATATTTCGGCAATAAGGGAAATCTCACCTTGATCCCCAAAACCTAAAATAATCTTACAAGAAACATAACATGCTATATATTTATCATGTCACTTGCTATATCAGAAACCAGACCTTAAGTAATTTAATTACATTCAGCTTATTAGATATAAATTTATACTTGCCAAGTGCATAAAGGCATTATATTCGCAAATCTATACTTCAGGTGCATAAAGGCATGCTATTAGCATCAAGCTTAGCTAGACTGAACTTTGCCGATGTGAAGCAAAGACATGTATGGTGCAAGCAAAAGCACTAACAAAGTGAAGCTCTGATGAATTTTTCAGGATGATTGTTCTCCCAAAAAACAATTTGTCTCTTTCTTAAAGGTTCTTCCCTACAAATGCATAGTATTTCAACCCATGGCAAAACGAGTAGAAGGCAATGCAAAGTCTTCCCCCTTTACCCTCCAAGGCATCCAAAGACCAAAAGGGAAGGAGGGACATCTATGATAAGTAAAAACACTTAAAATGAAAAGATAATAACCCAGAACTAGCAATACCTTTTGTAGCCATTTCTTTATCCGTGTGTGTTGTACTGTATCCTCTTTAGGCCTTTTCTTGTTATTTTTGATGTCACATATGGTTTCGAGCATGAACTCCATCTGCACAAATTAACAAGCAAGATAATTACAACTTAGCAACAAAAACTAGACAAAAAAGTTGAATGTGTAACTTCATAACCTTACCCTTTTGCTATTTATTTTGTTCTCACCATCTCCCAAGGAAGCCTTCAACTGGCTCACCCTATTCTGAACGCTAAGAATAAAATCTCTCATAGCAGCAGGATCGTCACTCCTTATTTTCATTCCACAGCCTTTTCAATAAATAGCAGTTCACATTAAACATGATATTTCAGTTCATTGGTTTTAAAAATTTTGTATATTGACATCAAATCGTTTGCAAATACTGATTCATCATTTATGCATACTAAAAACATGTGACAAGATAGCTCATGCTAAAATATTAAATAGTTTGGGAACATTCTCAATGAAAGGATCTTCAGGAATTCAGATAAAATTTAACCATAAATTATGATTAGAATTTTTCAGAAGACAAAGCCATCACATGAAGACAAAAATATCGATAATAAAAATGAGGCTTACATTGTAGAATTGTCAAGATAGTTGAGACATCAATCTCAGCTAACCGCTTGCTCAACATGATTAGAAAGTCATATATCAAGTCACTGAAAAACACAATCAGAAGCAATACCATTAGAATAGAATTGTCCAATTGAGAGCCATTAGGGGAGGTGTCAAGTGAAATCTATTACAATAGAAAATATAGGGAAATGACTTATTGATATATACTAGACAACATCAATCACTGATCTGTATAGCTTATAATCAAGGGAACTTACTTAGGTCCTAGCTAAATTTAAATACACCAAATAAGTTGTCAGACAAATGAAGCTCTGATTATGAGTTCTGTTTGAATTTAAGCTGGGGGTCCCCAGCTTCAAATTGACTAATTTATGAAGCTCAAGCTTGGATGTTAGTGTTTATAAGAGTTACAGTCACCAGAACCATAATTATACTGCAACATATTTAAGCAATTTCCAATCAAATGTCTACTAAGGAGGACCACATATATGGTATAGACATATGTCCCAATAAAAATCATATATCCTGTTAACTGCAGATTACTCACCTTGAGCAAACTCCAAATATACATAAATAAGATAGTAAGAGAGTAAGATTTCGCAAGGAAAGGTTGTCTTCTTTGCGGTACTCATTCTGAAAAGAAAATGAAAACCGATTTAGTTATTTTACAAGTTCCGACAACACGAGCTAAGGAGAACTTCAGAAAATTCCTCAAAGCAAACAGCTGCATTTGATCAACAGAGCTAGTAGATGCAAAAAGCATGCCTTTGGACACTAAATAATTAAATATCTTGAAGATGTTACGAGTTTAAAAAGGAAAAAAAAATCCATGATGAGATGTAATTCTTTTCAAAATTGAAACTCGAACCTCAAAAGATTTAGCAAGTGAAGCCATAAGCTTTGCACTGAAATCGTTCCCAACTGAACAAGCCATGCCTGCAACAAAAGCTGCAAAAACAGCAGCATACCTGCAAGACAAACATAAAGAATGTAGATGATATACAAAACTGTCATAGGAAAAACAGCAGAATGAAGCAGCCCAGGCCCCAGCTCTACATCTAATAAAGCACCCAAAAAAGAAAGGAAAAAAGAAAAAACAAACAAAGTTATAAACACAATAAGACTACAGATTTAGTGAAGTATTAAATTATACAGACCATTCACATAAAAATTAAGAAACTAGAAATTCACACATGGAAACTTCAAATATGCCTATTCCATACATAATTAATGCATGACAGTCAATAAAACAGATTGTCCTCCTTCTAGTGCATGAAATACATATGGATAGGCAGACATTAATACAGATACTTTAAGATAACCTAAATTAACACTGCAAAGTTCCTTTTATCATTTGGCCCATCTCAAATAGTACAGAATGAGTCAGACATTTGGTGACTATGATGCTGAAATAGAAATTGAACAAAGAATCACTGAGATAAATAAAAATATGCATACACCTACATAGTGGCAATTTAAATAAACATCCTGCTGATAATTCAGCCTGCTTTCTACATTTATAATTTCTAAGACAAAAGCCACGTTTAAGTTTCAATATGAATGCATTAAGAAGTGAAACCAATTTCATAAATTATTTTTTTGTTCTTGCTTTCCTATTTTTGAGTAGAGATGAGGGATTCTTTCGTATATAAGAAAAATTTGAAACAAAGAAAGTAGCGATGAGGGATTCTTTCATATTTAAGAAATATTTGAAACAAAGAAAGTTGGGATGACCAATTCTTTCCTTAAGAAAAATTTGAAACAAAAAAAAATGAAGTGAACTTAAGGAGAAAAAAGGCCATGGTGTAGCAAATCCCAATTCAAGAACAAACAATATAACTTTAAGAAATTCAGTAAAATGGATGCATGACAAGACCAGAGTTTTTGTCATTTTAGCTTTTTTGTGTCAGAAATAGATGCCAAAGTCTTCAAATTCATTGTTTCATCCATAACCGCAGATTGTTATTAGAGAAAATATTAAGTTTTTTAAAATCACAAAAGCTCCTAGATTGATATTTGCAAAATTGCCCATGACGAAGACAAATCCTCAGATCAACTTAAACTTCATTTGGTCACAAGCTAATGATCAGGTCCCCCTTTTCTGATTCCACTGGGAGAAAGCCTAAACCATGTCATAAAAACCTATTCCAGTAATATCAAAATTTTCAAAAAGACACAATAGAGCCAAAAATCTAAGGGGTCAACACATTCGCATGACACTGTAATACCATTCAAAATTTTAATAGTAGCACAAACGTATAAATAACAGAACAGCACTGATTGAGAAAAGGCCTTGAGTTTGAGAGACAAGAGATAAAAAGAGCACTAAACAAAGGAAAAAAAAAAAAAAACCCTCCAGGCAGCATTTATCATATGGATTTTTTATTACAGCTGCCAATTAGAGAGGTTTATCAGTTTCAAGAGCACGGAAGAGAAAATATAGAATGATAATAAATAGGCAAACTCTTAACTGTTCATTGCCACGAGGACCATTCGAACAAGATGCCAACACCTCCTCGCTGATTATCTGAGAACCAATGCTGCGGCCAGCAGACTGCAGATGAGTAAGATTAAAAGGTTAAACTGCATACAGATTCAATGTTACAACAATAAAACAAGTTAATCACATATCTCCAGTAAAACTACAAAAGTTTCCTTGCAAAGAATAGTATAGATGTGTAACAGGTCACACATTGGAGCATAGGTTTATAACAATTCACAACTTAAATTTCTTTAAGCTGTGACAGCATGCTCACAGTAAGTATACAACAAGAATGGTCACATCATCCTCCTGACAAAATTCCAAGACAAATTCATATAAAAAAGATATAGAAATACATAAGCTATAGATAAATTAACAACGTACACGAAAAATTGTGGAGATTTCTCCAGTAATTGATTCCACATTAGATTCTGACAGCCTATTCAACAGACCTGAAACATTTAAAAATGCAACACATCAGACTTCAATATGAAAATAAAGAATCTGAAGTTCAATAAAGAAGCTCAATTATCATACCTCGAACCCTTCTACGTATTTGAGCTTGCTCTTCTGATTCATTTCCAGCACGGAATCTCAAGTGAGGAGCAACATATTTTGCACTGCTTTCTACCGCGGATGATGTGGCAGGAGTTTCCACTATTTCCATCTCAGCATCATTGGTTTCCAATGGATTGGAGACACCAACAACTGAGTTACCTGCGACATTGTCTTCTTGGACTTGCTCTAACAACTTTCTCTTCCTCTGTCTCCTACGTGAAGGTGCATTGGCAGGAACTTCTTCCAAAGTCAACTCTGAATCATTTATTTCCTCTGAGTCAGGCAGTCCAACTTCTAAGTCACTTTCAACCTCACCTTCTAGCTCTTGCTCCAATGCCGTTTGCTTCTTCCCTTTCTTCTTGACAGGAAGTTTTTCAGCAACAGGGATTTCTTCTCCTTCCTCTAGTGAATCAAGAACAGATGGAAATCCTTCAAAAAACATATTTAAACCGTCATCATCTCCCCTCAATTTGCCATTCTTAACTTTGAGTTTCTTTGCAAGTTTCCTCTCCAATTTCAAATCTTCCTCTAGACTTATGTCAGCTTTCGGCATATCCATTTCAAGGAATTCCTCGAACTTAGTTTTTTTAACTCTCTTTTTAAGATCCTTCTTTCTATTCACCTCTGCATCGTGAGTTTCTAATGGATTGGATACAACAACAGCAGTGTTGCCTATGTCATTGTCTTCTTGGCCTTGCTCTAACAAATTTCTATTCCTCTGTCTCTTAGAAGAAAGTTCTATGGCGGGATCTTCTTCCAAAACCAACTCTGAACCATTTGTTTCCTCTAATTCAGGCCCAGGCCCTCTGATATCCAAATCACCTTCAATCTCACCTTCTAGCTCTTGCTCCACTGATGTTTGCTTCTTACCTTTCTTCTTGACAGGAAGTTTTTCAGCATCAGAGATATCTTCTCCTTCCTCTAGTGAATCAAGAACAGATGGAATTCCATCCAAAAACACACTTAAACCATCATCAACTCCCCTCAATTTGCCATTCTTAACTTTGAGTTTCTTTGCAAGTTTCCTTTCTAATTTCAAATCTTCCTCTGCACTTATGTCAACTTTAGGCATATCCATTTCAAGGAACTCCTCAAACTTTGTTTTTTCAATTCGTCTACTACAATCCTTTTTTCTGTTCACCATCTTAGATAAAGTAGCCTCATTTTGTCCAAAGAAGTCTGATTTCACCTCAGCTTTGTCTGACAACGTCAATTTTTCTGAGCTCTCATTTTCCACAGAATTACTCAGAGTGGACGAAATTTTTGATCTATCCCCATATTTCAAATTATTCCCATATGTCCTCTTCAATTTCTGGGATTTCTGTAACCATTCCATTAAACATATAAAGAAATCAAACTTACATTCCACAACCTTTTTTTTTGAAAAAATAAAAAAATAAACCTTCATCTACCTGATGCTCCATCCATGATTGATGCTTTCTTTGATTCTTAGCTACTCGAGCTTCCTTCCTCTTCTCACGGCGAGCTGTATTTTTCTCTTTAACATATTTATCACAACAAATCAAACTACTTTTCACAGTCCTTAAAGAGCAAAACCAATTTACAAAAAAAAAAAAAAAATACACCTGAGACAATCTCAATCAGCGAAACTACACTTACCCATGATTCCTTTTTATTTAACTTTCATCAACTGATATACACTGCCAATATAAAATAAATGTGGCTATCAATAAAAAAAACCACAAACGACCATAAATTCATGATTCAAGTTAAAAAATTAACAACGCACCAAAAAAAAAAAAAACCAATACAATAACTAACAAAGCACAATATAGAAAAGTTAAAATAACCATACAATCAATTAATTACTTCTCTGTTACTTTTCTTCTCAGCAGCCAAACAGAGTGTTACAAAGTTGTGAGTCAGTAACAAAACGGTGTAACATATCTCTGAGACATTTATTCAAACACATTTGAATACATAAGAAGTACTAGAAAATAAGAATTTAATCCAAACCCATTATTGCTTACAAGTTAACAAGGCATGTAAAGGCTATAACTGACCTTGTAATCTCTACTTTGAAAAAAATTAAAAGTGAGTCTGAGACGCCTTCAAAGTGGCGTGTGTATGTGAAGGTACGCGTGGGGACCGGCGACGAGCAAGGTGGTGTGGGCGTCGCCGGGAAACAAAACGATACACGATTTTTGTTGTGGTGGTGGCGGTCAACAAGAGGGAGGGATGGTGGAAGTGAATTTGTTTATTAACACCGCGATGTCTTTTTTTTTTTCTTTTTTTTTTTCCTTTTTTCTTCAAATAGTTTTTGTTTTATTTTATTATTTTTAAGAGATAATTTCACTTAATCCTTAATTTTTGATAAAATATAATTTTTTTTTACTTATTAATGTATTTTTAATTCCTATTATCCTTAATATCTTAGAACTTCATCAAAGTGATCCATCTAGCAAAGATACCAACGCTCAATCATCATTTAATATGTGCAAATATCAAAATATAATTTATTATTTAATTTTAATTTTAATTAAATTAAAACAAAACAAAAAATAAAAAATTAATTTAATAATTATATTTTTAAAATTTAATTTAAAAAAATTAAAAATTAAAATTTTAAAATCAAAATAAAAGTTTTAAATCTCTATTAACCATCCATTACAATTATGGATAATAGAGATTTTGTGCAAGTATATTAAAAGCATAAAATTTAAAATTTTTGAAAAACTAAAGAAGAATTAAAAAAAAAAAAGAAATGAGAACCAGATCTTTAATTGAAGATATAGGTTTTCAAACTCCCGTTAAAGTCTCTAAAAGCCGCACCACTGGAGGAAGTTCCTGGATTATTCTTGGCCAAATCATCTGTGTTAAGTTTAATCCAAAGTCGCAAAGGAAAGTGCTAAAAGCCAACTCCACAAACACATAATGACAAGACAAGATGAGAGGTCGTTTCTTCATATGGCACGGTTTGACGAAGCTGGCAAATTGAAACAATTTCCATACCCCCCGACCAGTTGATCATCACTAGATAAACGATTATAAAAAAGCTTCCTAGCCAGAATTGACATTTTCATAGGAATATCTAATGTGACCAAATTATTTTCCCCAAGAACAAGTCTAATAATTACCGACAAAATAATTTATGACAATCCGAGGAAGAAAGACTGCCATCCATATAAAATGTTCCCAAATCATTTTGTCATCTGCAGAATCTATTAGAATCATAATATATTGAATTTCATTTGAAATACTAGGGAAGCTCCACTGAAACTCAAAGAGGAATTCACCGATAATTATCCTCTATTAAATCCCCAGCCACTTACTGTAGACTCTGTCCAAAGATTCTGTTATGTAATTCAGATATAAATAACAAAGTATGAAGAGGAAATAAGAACATAGAGAATTATAATGGTTCAAAAATGTGTCTACATTCATTCTCATACAGCTGAAAAATTCCACACGCATTTTCAATAAAATTACATCAGTTATTTATATCAAACTTTATTCTCGAAAATACTCTTACAAATTACATACCGTACGAGTTTAGATCTAACGGTCTGTCACCTTAGTTCCATCAACTAACCCACATGTTGCATATATATATATATATATATAACACAATAATAACACACCAAATCTCTCATGCAATAATTTAAATTTAGAATTGTAATTAGTTTAGTAATATCAGGACTAAATCTTTTTATGGAGCTCAATGACCCAGTAGCAGTAAGCACGACAGACGATTTTCAGGGCAGCGAATCCGGCTGCTGTTGCCAGGGCCTGGAATTCCTCCTTGGTCCTCTCCTTTGCTCCAGGAACTGTAGTCAAGAGGCTCATGTCTAGTCTACAAATATTTTGGCTTACAACATCTGTCTCAGGGATTTCTGACACTATTGATTCCACCACTATCACTTTCCCTGTTTCTGATAGTGCATCATAGCAGTTCTTTAATATCTTCAAGCATTGATCATCATCCCAATGATGCAATATCCACTGGAAAGTAAAGCTTATAAATATTTCAGGAAATAGTTTTTCATGATCCAAAAACAGTTTCTAATGATGGTATTAGAGTTGACGAATATAATTATGATGATGCAATTTTATTGAAGCTTTTATTGTTTTCATTTATGTTGAAACATCTGCCTTTTTAGTCCAGTAAATTCTAATACGAGGTATGGTCAATTTTGAAAATCTAACCAATAAATAAAGATGTAACAATAATATTTAAACACGTTGGTTTTCATACAAGAGTTGTAGTTGAGCGTCTACTTACTATATTTTATTACAACTTTTATATTTAGAATTCCAAAATTGTTTGAATAATAGGATAGAAAGTGAATGCATATTTACTAGCTAGTATAATAGCATAATTTTTTTTTTTTTTTCTCATATGAGTTTGATGTTAAGTTACATTATTGTACTCACCTTCATGAAAATAGCTTGTCCTGTTGGGATTTCAACAAACATATCCCCACCAACATGCTCTACACCTAAAGTAAAATATAACAAATATTAAAAAATTAAGTAAGAGATCTTCAAATATTTTTCCTTAAAAATGTGGATTCTAATTTCTATTGAATATTAATATGTTGAAAATTACCTGGACAAGGGGGAGCAATTTTAATAGTATTAAGAAAGTCAAAATATATACCCTTGATATGAGGGTACTTGGAGATGATAAAGCTAAGATTTGAACCTAGACCACCACCAATATCCACCACTTGGTTTAACTCTTCAAATCCCTTGTAGACTTCGAGAATTTTCTTCATGACAAAAGCAGTTTGATTGCACATTATTTCATTGAAGAGCTTGTTCATTCTACCATCAATGGCTGCATACTCAAATCCTTGCATTCCATGTGCTTTAACAAATGGCAAGCCTCCATCTAATATTGCTTCTTTTAGATGGTACCTAATAACAAAAAAAAAAAAGTAATTAATTAATTAATTAAGACCAATCAAATGATATGATATATGAGTCATATTTTGTTAGTTTGATAAAAAAATTCTCGAATAAATTTAAATAAAAGTCTGTGAAATCCTAAATCTACTAATATATAAAATGGGATTCCAAAGTTTCCTTAGAATGTTTTGCACTAAAATTTTCTTTAAAGTTCAAACTGAATAATTAACCTTTTTACTATGAAAATTGTTCAAAGCATCTATTATCATTACCATTCATCATGTTATCATTTATATTCAAAATTACCATTAGAATTAATGCTTTGCAAGAAAAATACATGTGAGATATCGTGTTATTGCACAAGTTTGTTTCGTTGAATATTGATAATTTAATATGTGATTTTAACTTTAAACCCAAAGCTTACTAAATATGAGATACAAGACATTAATTATAGAATGAATGTACGGATTATAGAATACATTTGTTCCCTTCTCATGCAAAAGCGATTTGAATCTATATTATTAACCTGCATGTGAAGTAATTAATCATCCGATCTAGTAGCAAAATATATTACAAGCATGCATACAACCTTCACGGTACACACTAAATAGGGCCGCTGGCCCGAGCACTTACATTATTGCTGAATTACATAAGTATTCTATGTGATGTTAGTGGAACATAAAAAACTCTCCATCAACTACACAAATGATCAACTAAGGAAAAATAAAACTATATAATTATACAGTAGTACCTATCGTTGGTAGATATCTGTCACATTATTGACATTATAATTTAAATATCCAGAAAACGATAGGTACATGTCAACTTCCCTATAATATTAAATAAGAAAAAGTAAGCTACGCATAGAAAGTGACCTCAATTTGCAAAAGATCAATTCTACACTTAATATGAAGAAAAAAGAGTGATTAATCAAGAGAAGAAAACAAACCAAGAATCCATGGAAACTTTGTCCTGGAAAACCAACAGATAAGGAGCAAGAGAAATTCCATCTTCGTTTTCAACAAAATACTTGCAGAGTGGTGCCAAACCATACAATCTTTGAACATGTCCATCTTTGCTGATGACTAGACTGCATGTGAGAATAGAGTGACTGGCAAGAAGGCGAAGGATTCTTTCAATTATTAAAGGGGCTTCTTGGTTTTTTGTAGGCAGTTGAGAGGCGATGTGGGAAGAAGAGAGCTGAGATGGGCTGGCTTTTGACATGATCTTTAGCAAACCAAGCTCGATGGCAGTTTTCATCACCATCGGAAACACTGAACCAGTGACCAATTGCATGGCCGACAACCAATCTTCCTCATCTTTTGATGGCTTGATTTGATCGTCATCATCATGTATTGAACTCATTTTTTCTTCCTTTTCTTCCTTAAATGCTATGTCAAGGTGCTCACATGAGTTCATGGAACATTAATGGTTTATAATTGGGTTATTAGATGAGCTTGGTTTATAATTAATAAGGACAACTTTAATATAATTATTCTTGTGTCATATATATAGAGAGAGAACTTGAAAACTTGTAGTTGATAGATTATTGTATTCCTTTTAGACGTTGTCCATATTGAAAGACAGAATCACAAAAAATTAGTATGTAGATTCTTCGTATAGTTGTCATAAGCTAATGAATTACTAACATAAAACAAATTTTATCATTTCAAAACATGAAAATAATAAGAATCCATGCCAAATTTGTTTTTACTAATCATAAAAGTAAAACTTATAAAATATACTTAATGGAAATTATAAATTTACTATTTAGAGCATTTACTAAGTAAAGCTCGTAGCAAAAGATTGTATTTTGTTTGGTATTCAATCAAAAAGTGCTTTTAAGTTGCTCAATAATTTGGCAATGTATTTTTAAAAGAGTTTTTAATTGTGATGTATTAAAAAAATTGAAATTAACAAATTAAAAAAATAAATGAAAAAAGAACATAGAAAAATTCATAGTCATAAAAATAATTTCAGTAATTCGTAATTTATAAACATTATTATTCTTATTATTATTACTATTTTATAATTGTAGCAACATTTTCTATTATCAAGAGGAGGCATCGGTTGTTCCATTGTGCTGGAAAATCAAACATAGAAGAATTATCTTTCTTTATGTATTTCTATTAGTTGTCCTGAAACACTTTCAATAAGAAGAAAAATGAACGAAGAAATAGACAAAGCCGAAGAATTGCAGTAGCTACAACGCCCATAGAGAAGGAGACAAATCAGAAGTCCGATAACTATTCAAATATAAAATAGGGTTTTCAGTTTTGTAATGAAAGGGGTGGACGGGAGAATTTTAAAATTCGAAAGATGGTAGTTGAGACAATTTATCTTTATTAAAAAATGCTTCTAATATATATTTTTTTAAACAATTTTTTTTAATATTTAAAAAAGGAAATCTCTTCTTGAGTTTTGCCAACAAAAAAAGAACATATCAAAAAAGCTGTAAGCAGATAAAAAATACATTTACACTTTTTGGCTAGTGGAGAAACCAAAAGAAGGGGAAGTACACAAAATTTATTTCAGAACTATTACAATTTAATTTGAAAGAGAGAGATAATTCTAACTCATAACCTGTTGATTTGAAGGACTTATCATTGGGCCAAACTAATATATCTAAACACTTATTCTAAACTTAAGATGGTTGTCAATTACATTTGAACACAAATTACTTTTGATTTCATTTTTTTTTAATTTTATGTTAATTAAATGAAAATAATCCTATTGAAATAAAAAATAACCCTCCCTTTGCTGACCAATGTTTAACTTACGATCGAGACTAAAATGATAAGTTCTAAAACTTTGAAAATGCCAAAAGCTAAAATTGAATTCGTGTTTTTAAAATGAGTTTTAATCGTTAGAATTTAAACATAATTTATCCTAAAAACAGAAAGTAAAAATGGGTAAATTGCATCAAATTATGAGGGCCCAAATAAATACAAATTCGGGCCCAAAAACGGGTTAGATAGCTCTTCTGATTGAGAATTTCTCATGATCATATCACTTGACCTTTCAAGAATCATATAACAATGACTAATGCTAAATTGTTAAGTAATTTTATTTAAACTTATCTCAAAATAAAGTAGTATATGAATTGTCAATTCGACATTAATTATCATATTTTATGATGATTAACATGGAATTGACAATGTAGATATTCTATTATTTGAGCATAAATTTGAACAATCTAGTAATACTCTTTAACAAGTTGCCATGTTAATTGAATAGTATTAGATTGTTAAAATTTTTTATCCAAATAATGTCGCTTATATTTATGAATTGTAACTACTATGTAAATTATGAAATAATATGATAGATAATGTGTTGGTGTTAATTACAACTCAAATATTATATTATTTAAATAAGAATTTGAATAAGAACTTTATACTATATTGAATTATTCTAAGGGCGTCCTGAAAACAGAATTACCCCACGAAACAAAACACTAAATCTCTTTAAAAAAAATATATCTCCATATGTTGGGGTAGTTTGCCCAAGTCAACTGTTATTTAAAATTCTACAAATTTCACTTGAGATCGTTTGTATTCTAGTAGTAGAAAAAGTGTGAGTTTTTGAATTATCACCAAAAAAACCAAAATGAGCTTTTCTTTGAAAAAATTTCATTTTAGTCTTTAAGGTTTTAATATCAGACTTTTAAAATTTTTTTGAAAACAACTATTTTTATTCATAATTTTTTCAAAATTCTTCAAAAAAGTCCAAACTGTTAATTAATTGACAATCAACATTAACAAAATGTATAAAAAAATATTTCACTTTTGATGGTTGTTAATGGTATGTAAATTACCAGATTATCCTTATAAAATAATAAATTTATAAGTTAAATTTTATAAAATGTTCTTGAATTTAAGTTATTAAATTATAATTTAAATTGCCTAAAGTTATCATTGACCGTCAGTTGATTGATGGTTTGAACTTTTTTTAAAAGTTTTAAAAACATTAAGGATGAAAAAAACCGTTTCTAAAAAAACTTTAAAAACGTGATAATTTTCTAAATATTAAGAACTAAAATAAAGTTCTCTTGTTTTTCAAACATCATCAGTGTTCAAGGACTCTAGTTCACAAACAACTTCAACAACTTACACACAAATGATAAAAAAAAGACCATAGTTTGTGACCTTCAATCATGAACAAATATTTTTTTTAGTAACTATAGTTCACGAATATTGATGATGCCAACAAAAACTCATTTAGTTTTAGGTGCTAAATTAAAAACTTGTAGTTTTCAGTGCTATCCTAGGCTATTTTATCATTTTTCAATATGTGGCTATCCCCTTATAGGTGAATGGCAACTTTTTTTTTTTTAGAAAATAGGTGAATGACAACTTATTTGGTCTCTTTTAAAAAAATATATAGATAGATAATAATAATTCCTGAAATATAGCTTTTAAACACCATATTAATTTTACACTAAACCAATTTTTATTTTATTTTTTTTTAATTTTTATATTTTCAAATCATTATATTTTAGTCCAAAATTATTGCAAACAATGTGACTTGACCTCAGTAAGGAATAACTTTAAGAGATATAATCTTAAACAATTAACTATTAGTTTAAAGCATCTCCAATCCTCTCATGAATTGTGAAAAAATTACATATCACATAAGATAAATAAACATTGAGTAAAAATAAATTTCTCTAATACAATTATTGCTCATCAATATTACGTTGAAATGACAAAAAAAAAATAAAAAACACAGTGTCAATATGACAATTTATTTTTAGAGGGTCTATTAGATATTCATTTCAGTAAGTCAATAATTCTAATTTTCCAAATCTAATTAAAAATTAAAAAAAAAATAGAAACATTAAATGGAAATACATGAAAACATTGGAAAACAATTTTTAATTTGATTGTATATTAAATGATATTTATGTCATATAAGAAATAAATCTCTTGATATTGATGACATATCACTTTTTTTTTAAAAAAAAAAAAAATACAATCCATGATAGTATTGGATATGTTTTTAATGAGGGTTCACATAATAAAGTAAGTTAATTAAAACATTCCCATAGTAGCATATTGGAAAATCATATATGGAAGTCATGAATTGAAGTAATAAACGTTAATATTAGTAATTTCTAACCTTATTGAGGAAAAATTCCAAATGCAGATAAGGTAGGTGCCTTTACTAATTTTTCAAGTTTCTCCCTTACATAAATGAATATCAACCTCAACACACAAATCCCTCATTTTTTTCTCTTTCTTTTTTTGTCTCTCACAAAAAAAGAAAAATCATGGGTCGCAAGAAGATTGAGATGAAAATGGTGACAGACAGAGGGTCAAGGCAAGTGACCTTCTCAAAGCGAAGGAATGGCCTATTCAAGAAGGCACATGAACTTGCAACCCTATGCGCAGCTGAGGTGGCTATAGTTGTGTTCTCTCCAGGAGGGAAGCCTTTCTCGTTTGGCCATCCAAATGTTAATGCTGTGGCTCAACGCTTTCTTAATCGGGAGATGTTGCATGTAAATGATCCTAGAGAGGGTGGAGTGCAGGAAGTCAATCGAGAACTCACTGACCTCCTCAAACAACTTCAAATTGAGAAGGAACGAGGGAAAGAGCTGGACAAGGCTCTCAAAGCGGCACAACCAAAATGCAAATATGGAAACCCTATAGACCAGCTTGACCAAGATGACCTTTTGGAGATGAAGACACGCTTGGAGCAGCTACGTCAATATCTTAATTGCCATGTTCGTGAGGTTGAGGCTTCCTCTTCCTTGCTTCTTCTTAATGCGCCTACCAATGAATCCGATAATTAAGATTCTCTTAATATCTAGTATTGTGAACTTGTACACCACCATCTCTCTTTAATATCAGCATATGTATGAATAAACATGGATGGATTGTAATTTGAATAAATATACAATTATCTTTGAATATGTCTTGACTTCTTTTTTCTTGTTTCTTTATATCAAGTTTCCTCTATTAATTCTTTTTTTTTAAAAAAAAATAATTTATGAATCAAATTAACCTAAAACATGGCTTGATAAAGACATACTTGTAAATTATTGCTTTCACATGTTAATATAGAAATAAAAAACACTTCTACGAAATCTCATTTACAAAATTGTTTTTCAATTTTTACTTAGTGTGTTGGCCTATCGTGTAGTCAACAAAGTTGTTTTCTTTGTTTTTGATTAGACAAATTGAATTCATAAAGAATGTAATGCAATTTAATTAGTAATCTGTGCAAAATCTGCTATATATGTTTATAGGTAGATATGTATGTATAGGCGGATGCGCATTCATGTGTCTACGAACACGCATGATACCAACTTTTTCCTTTTTTTTTTTCTTTTCTTTTTGATTGATTGAAGAGATAATATTAGTACTAATTATATTATATATCAGTTTGTTGATTAAAGGTGTTCAAACTTAGAATTTATATATAGTTCCGAAGGATGAATAACTGAGGGAAATTATGCCACTAAAGTTACTAATTTGATGGCTAATGTAATGTGCATGGATGTAGTTAGAATGTTAAGTCTACTCAATAGTCCAACACTATTTATTATACATATCAATGTTACGAGAGTGCAAGCACAAGCTTTTAAGTGCTGGGTTTCTTTTTTGTCACTTGTTATCGTGTCAAAGGTTCGAAGGATTTAGGATATAGCCTATAGGATTAGTTGCTTTGCTAAATTCTCAGGACTAATTTAGATTATGAACTGATGTCACCAACATCAAGCACAATTAATTTTACAGATATATTCATAGATATATGTAAATAGAATTAAAATGATTGAAGTATCATTAGAGTTTCCAATTATATTAGCATGCTACTCAATAGAGCCAGCACCAAACTGAAAATGAGTAAACTTCTAATAAATAACTAAGTACAATGTAAACATATTCTATGAAAAGATAAGTTAACAATATATATTTCTATGAAAAATATCCATTTTTTTGTTAAAAAAATGTGAAATTAGGGAGGTACCTCTCCTCCCTTGACATGTGCGTGGCTCCAACACTAGATGAAAGGGCTTGACATTTATTAGCGTATGTGGTCATGAGAGCGTGGAGAGCAAAAGCGCGTGAGCTTGTTGAACATTATAAATTATTAACTCAATAAAGATACCACTCTTCGAAAATTTATATGCTTAACTGAGCAAATAAAGTCATCATTAACCATTATTGGTTATATGTGCAAATTTGTTCCTTTTACCATTTTAGTAAAAAAATCCAATTGGATTTCTTCTGTTGTTACCATAATGAATGACAATTAATTAAATATCTACAAATTATATTTGGAAAGAAAAAATCTTCAGTAATAGTGTTAATTTCCGATCTACAATGATAAATTAGATAATATTTTGTTTATGTTACAAGATCTAAAAATATTTTAGTAATCTTTCAAAAAAAATAAAATATTTTAGTAATGTTAGATATCTCATATCTTGTATTTCACTTCATGATGTAACAATTAGTGACTACATATAAATTTTTGAGTAAATAAATTCTCATCAATGTGTATCCATCTATCACTTACCATATCAATAGGTTACATGCAAGTGGAATACAAAAGGTAGGATGCCTATTACTATTTAAAATTTATAGTTTAAAAATAAACTTATGATACATTTATTTGTACATAATCGGAATGATTTGAAATCGAAATGATCTGGAATTAACCAAACTATCTCATGAGACAAGATAATCTGACTTCATGAGCAGCCAAAACATGAGCTCTGTTGACTGCCTTGTATTAATTAGACAAAGCATCCTGAATGAATACTAGAAAATAACTTGAAATTCTATAACAGAGTTTCATGTATTTTCTTATCTTCCTAAGATTTTAATAGAATATATATTCTAAAGACTTAGCGGGTAAGTTTCATGATGTCCTCTCTCATTTGGTGTATATTATTATTTATACTACTAAAATTAATTTTCTCTATTTCAATAATCATAATAATAATAATTTTCTCGTGCTGCATGTAGAGATTGTTTAATTAAAACATATAATATATATGGTGACAAATAAATCTCTTACATATATGCATTAAGTGGCTTAATTTGATTAGATAATCTTAAGCTAATAAACATCAAATAATGTACTAGTACAACGCATTTTTGTACTGCGCACATACATGGTACTTCTTTTAGAATCTCAATCTCCCCACTCCAGCATGGAGTACTGCCAGTGCATATATACCTTCCCATATAATTTTGCTAGTTTCAGATGTTTTCTCTCGCAAATTTCTCTGATCAAACAAACTATGAACAGCTCTAATTCCCTCTCATCGTGCTTTTCTTATTGATCATGTATGTAGTAGATACACAGTTGCATTGTGTAAATATTTCAAAGGAAATTATCATCAGGTTAATTAGCACCTTTTTGATGTTTTAAAATTTGATTTTTTCAATTTTAAATGTTAGATACATTTAATGATTGCTATTGTTTACCAGACAAGTATGTGAAAGCTTCTTTGATTGCAATATTCAAACATAATATATGGGGTTGAAGAGAGTGACAAAGATGTAATGATCTTCTCTAACAATCAAACAGGTAAGTAAATAGGGTCAAAATTCTCTCGTAGTCTTATTTTTTCTATGTTTTTAGCCATTATATATTTTTTATGATTAAATGATATAATGGTTTTTTTTTTAATGAAAGAATAAAATATTCTTCTCCTTGCTTCATAAAATAACTAATTCACTTTGTGCTAGACAAGTTTGGCTGCCTATACTTGTTTGATCCATGAACATCTGGGGTCTTACTTGGTCACATACCCAAGTCATATATGTGCTTCTATAGGTCTACTTGCATCAGAAAAACAATATAGATCTGTTGATATTAACTTTTATCTGCATGAAAACAGGGCTCTCAATTGCAAATTGAAAAACAAGGCAATAATATGCGACAAGATGTTTAAAAGTTCCAATCTGCGAAAGACCAACATTTGTAACAAAATGCCGATACTCAATAAAAGTTTTTATACATTGCTAAGCTTTGACCAATTCTTAAACCCTATATCAATCTAAGTGATAAAATTCTTTTCAAGTTGTTAAGGATTCATAAAGCTAAGGATAATAGTAAACATCCAACACTATTGTCAATTTTTCAATCAAATTTTATGTGGTAGTTGATATATTTGAAAATTTTAATTTTTGGATACATCAACTATCACATAAGGATGGATAGAAAAGTTGGACACAATGTGTTGAATGTATATTGTTAGTTACAATCAGACCCAAAAGTTTAAATTGATAGAAAATGACTCAATTATAATATTTAAAATTATAATGTTGAAGATTAAGGTTGACACGTGATATGTTATCTCACGTGTAATGTAGATAAATAATAGATATCAGATGTATGCTAAACACTCCCTATCATTATAACATTTATAACAAGAATTAGAGATAAAAAAGGGGAGAGAGAGTTTAAACTAGAAATTCTCAAGTTCTGATACCATATTAATTATCATCAGAACCAAAAGTTTAAATTAATAGGAAATGACTTAACCATAATATTTAAAACTGAGATTGACACATGAAATCTACCATCATTCTAATGCAAAGCAACATCCAATGAATACTTGTTCTCTAAATGCCGCAGTTAAATGGGGGTTAGCACAAATCTCGAATTGATCATTAAATTTACATTAAAATGTAAACCGGAATAGAGCACATAAAAACGAATATATGATATCGACATATATATGACAAAAGTCATCAACTTTTTTCTCACATCTTCTTGACTCAAAAATACAGCCAAGGACATCATTTTCTCATATTCCTGTCTTAACCACACTTTTTAATTAATTAATTTGTCACGCCCTAACCTCTAACCCGAAGTTTTAATTAAGTAGCACAATGTAACATGGACTATTATGCCGACCTCGCCGGTTTCTTTTTGTTTGCATGGAGAATTAATTCATTATAATTAGACCCCAGAGAGTACTCCATGCAAAAAACAAGCCAGCTTTTTGGACAATTAAAGCTGATACAGAAATATTCTTACCTTAATTTTAAGATACATTAATGGCTTTTAAAAGTTTTATTACCTTTGCCATTGTAGCAATTGTTCTTCCCTCATTTGCCATAGCCACAGAGCATACCGTTGGTGATAATTCAGGGTGGACTGTTAACTTTGATTATCAAGCATGGGCTAAAGACAAAGTATTTCATGTTGGTGACAAACTAGGTACGTACATATGTATATATAGCTCAATACTTTTGATAAGTTATCTGAAAATAAAATATATAACTTTTACACAAAAAATTGATTTGTCTTAGAGAAAACACTTTTTTTTTTTTTTTATATTTTCAAAAATAAAGAATTATATTTGAGTTTAAAATTAAAATATCATGCTTTGACCTCAATGTTAGAAGAATCACACATTGTAATTATTTTTTGCAGTGTTTCAATACAAGCCCGGTAATCACAATGTGTTTAAAGTGAATGGCACCGGGTTCAATGACTGCATAATTCCTCCAATTAACGAGGCCTTAGCTATTGGAAATGACACAATCACGCTAGCAACTCCAAGAAACAAGTGGTACATTTGTGGTGTAAAAAGGTACTGTGCTGATCCTGGCATGTAGCTGGCCGTCACTGTTCAGGAACCCAACTCTGCAGGATTCCAAATCGACTCGTCGATGTCTAAGGTCATCACGGTAGCCATGATTTTTATGGCGATTGTAAACCCTCGATTCCATAATTGTGGTTAAAATAAAATTGAGCTAAAAGCTAAGGGAGGAGAATGGAATTGTTTTAGGGTGTAAGTGGAATTATTGAAAATTGTGGGGAGGAAAACATGAAGCCAAAATATGAGAGTTGACTTTTCAAAATTAAAAACAAACAAAAACAGAACCAGTCTTAGTCTCTCTCGCGAAGAAGAAGAAAGAAAGAAAAGAAAGAAGAAAGAAAAGAAAGAAGAAGGAGAGAAGAAGGAAGCCACCGCCGGAACCGACCAGCCGACCGACCGACCGGAGATGCACGGCTGAAGCAGACCAGAATCTGGTGACGCACGGTTGAACCAGCACCGCGACCGAGCTGATCGACGCCAAAACGGAGCAGTTCTGCCGTTGACGCGAACCAGCTCGCACGCGTGACGTCGACGCCGAGCTGCAGAACTGACCTCTGACCGGAGCGAGCAGCGAGCGCGAGCTGAACCCGACTCCATGGTCGCCGCGACCGCGCTGAACCGGAGCTAGATCAGCCTCCCTCGCGCGCGAACCAGCCGCAGATCGGCGGTGGAAAACGCGGCGAAAGTGCGGCGGAACCAAGGGAGAAGGAAAGAGAGGAAGAGAGGAGGAAGAAAAGAGGGAGATCCACCCAAAACCAGCCCAGATCTAGCACCAAAACCAGCCCCAAAACGAAGACAACGTAAAGAGGAAAGGGGTGAGTTATTTAAGCGTGACTTTGACGATTTTGTTGGTGTTTTAGTTGATTCGAAATGGGTTTTGTTTTGAATTGATTGTTGGTTAGTTTTGAGTGAAAACAAGTTGAAAAATAAGTGATTGAAGTTGCTAGGGAGTTTAGAAAACCAAGAAAATACCAAAGATTTAAAGAGAAACCAAAACGCGCGTAAACTAGTTAATGGGCAATTTTGTAAATTGACTCATACGGCGTCCGTTGAGAGTTCGGATGATCCTAATGAGTTTAATTAGGCGCGTTGAAGCTACTAAAAGTGAAAGAAAACGGAATTTCAGAGTTTCGGTTAATTATGAATAAAGTACGGAAGTTTAATGAAAAGTATCATTTTTGTGGGTCACTTGAGTTAGAGACTATTTAATGAGTTTCGTAAAGTCCCGTTTGGCATATTCTGAGTGAGAATATGATGTGTAGGTGAGGAGGATACGAGCAGAGTACGGCACGGCCCCTGAGCTTCCATATACGAAGCTTTAACAACAAGTGAGTGTTTTTATAAAAATGTTTTTACTATGATTGATTTTAAATGCATGCCAAATTTATCATGTTGATTAGAATATCAAATGAATTCCAATTTGAAATGGTTGCATGGATTATGGAAATGATTTACATGAAATGTGATTTAAATGAGAAATGAAATTTAAATTGAAATGATATTGAAAATCTATGGTACGCCTGATTATATATTGTGTATCTCCAGTGGGGTTGAGTACCTTAAGCGTGCATTGGCTGTGTTGGGAGAGTCTGTCACTAACAGCGGGTGGGACCGTGTCTGTTTAGTCCTGTGAGTCGTCCAATGCACGTAAGAGGTATATTATTTGCTAGCTACCACCCGAGCGAGGCAAAATTCCGCTCCGTAACGAGGCAAAATTCCGTTACATAAAAACTGGATAGATGACCTGAGCGAGGCAAAATTCCGCTCTATTGATAGGGTACCATGTGATGCAAACTAATGATGGTTGGCCTATTTATATTTATAAATTCTTTGAAAGCTATTACTGCCACCATTATTGAAATGTTTTGTTAGAAATGGAAATCATGCAACCTATGGATTTAAATGTTATGTTTTTGGCATGAAATGAATTTTATGAGATGCTGATTGATATATATATTGTTTCTAAATAAATGATGAATTTCAGATGTATCAATTATTCAATCATGGTATTTGATTATGCATAAATGTTTTAAAAGAGTTTTGGGAGGCTATTTGATACGCCTATTTTAAATGGAAATTATATGACACTCACTGGGCTATCAAGCTCACTCTGTTTTATATTTTTGTAAATAAAAACCTCCCCAGGCACAGGTAAAGGTATAGGTACAGGTACAGGCACTTCATTGGCAGGAACTCCGGATCTTGATTAGAAGAGTCAAAGAGACTGTGCTGTTATTTTTGAAATGTATAAATTTTTGGAATATGTAAATAAAGATATGCATGACTTATGAATCTGATTTAATATATTTCTAAACTGTATATATATATTTGTGGTTGCTCGTGGATTGATAAAAATGAGAGCCAGAGACTCTGTAGTTTGGGGGAAATGTTTTGTGATATTTTAGAAGTGTTAAATTTTATAATTTACAGGGTGGCAAAGTCCGAAAAATAGATGGGATGCTGCCCAAATTTTTATAAAATGTTTTACAAAGGTTTGAAATAAAAATGAAAAATTTCCCCGTGTTTCCGCTGTTTTTGAAAAGGTACAGGAAGATTATGGCTTAGCTCTGCGGGGGATCCTTTAGTTGAGCGAAAGGGCTAGCTGGAGGGTCACCGTAGGGTGCCAGCAGATCGCCTAAGGAAAGGGGTCTGTCAGCGATGATAATTGTGTGAGGTTTTTATTTTTATATTCTTTTTCATTAAATAAGAAATTTCTTGTTGGCCAAAAATCAGACTTTGGTGTGGAATTATTCATTTTGGGTTAATTGCACTAAAAAGGCATAAACTATTGAGAAATTACACTCGCTGGTAAGTTTTCTATTTATTGCACAAGCCTCTCCGAACAAATGTTCATCAAACGGTTGGCAGCTTGCTAACGGTTCATTGCACCGTCGTTAAGGGTAATAATGTCAAACAACATCAAACGTTTTTATAATTACTAATTTTCCACAAATAAACTTACGAAATCAACCTTAAAATTTTATGAAACTAACATTCAAAATTTGTAAATTTACAAATGAAATAAAAAACAAATAGAAATGAATTTCGAATGGACCATGCTATAATCGTCATATAACGTCACCAGTGCTGCAACAGAATGTCATGTACAGATTCTTCTTAAGAATTTCACATCGATGCTTTAAAGCTTCCCAAACCTATTAAACTTACATCCACTTAAAATTAGCATATCATTCTCTTAACAATGGGTCGGCCTCTAGTTTTCATGCCTCTCCATCTGTTTGGAAATCCTTATGGGACCCGACCCTCCCTACAAAATCAGAATCTTCAGCTGGAAAGCTTGCAAGGAAATCCTTCCCACCAAAAACTTAATAGCCAACAGGGGCATCTCAGCCTCAAACTTGTGCCCTCTTTGCAATCAGGAGGCGGAATCCGTGGATCATGCCATACTAATATGTTCTGTAGCTGCTAGGGTGTGGAGACACTGCCATTGTTCTGTGTTTGTAGCCAATAACGAGCCCATCAACTTTTCTAACAGGCTCAACAATCTTCTAGCATCTAAAGGCAGTGAAGAAGTCAAATTATATTTGGTGATATCTTGGTTGATATGGAGGAGGCGGAATCTTTTGGTTCGGAACCTAAAAGCAGGCCTTCCACAGGCTGTTTGGGTCAAGGCAGCTGACTTAGTTCGAAACCTAGAGCCGTCAACAGAGGTAACTCTCTCATCTTCTCTTATCCCAACCTCTAGAATCGGCCATTGGCTACCTCCTCCCCACTCTTCACTAAAGATGAATGTTGATGTGGCTGTGGATTGTGTGGAAAACAAGGCTGGTCTGGGCATTGTTATTAGGAATGAAGCTGGACTCTCTGTGGCTGCGGCAGCTTTCTGTGTGAAGTGCAATCTAGTGGCAGAGATAGCAGAGGCTGCAACTATTTTAAAGGGAATCCAAGTTCGTTTTGGGCCGAGGTTTCAGGCAGGTGTTGATTGAGTCTGATGCCTTAACAGTTGTGAACATGTGCAGCAGAGCTTTGGAAGTTAGAGGGGTTGTTGACAACATCATTCATGATATCAAGGCCTCCCTAAAGTGTCCAAAATTCACTCTCTACAGTTTATCCCCAGAACTCTACTGCTGTAGCTCATGTTTTGGCATAATGGGGCTGTTAAACACAATGTTTCAGCTGTTTGGTCTGCAGTCTTTCCAAGCTAGTTATTGTATTTGTTGGAAACTGATGTACAAAGGCTTTCCTATTTTCTGGTTTAATGAATGAAAATTCACTCTTTCAAAAAAAGAAATTAACACGAAAAATAAATTTGGAATTTGCAATAAAGCTCCAAAATAGAATCATAGTAAAAATCCTCTAGTGGCAAACCCAACAAGGATTTTTCCATCACCCTTTGCAACGCCTCCCACACTCTCACCATCGCCCTTTTGCAAACCTGCATCATCAAATCTCCTTACCATGAACTCCTCTAACTACATATATATATATATATATATATATTTGTTTCAATCTTCCCAAATCACATCCAAAATGAAAAAAAAAAAAAAAAAAAAAAAAGATATTGAAGTCATATTTTAATTGTTAAGAAAAATTAAAGACCATAAATAAATCTCTAAGAAATCATAAACCGCTACGAGATACAAATCAAAAAGAAACCATAAACAGAGATCACAAATAAATCTCAACCCCTCGTAACTACTGTAATAGCAAAAAATGTACCATTCATAGGCCCAATTGGCAAACAGATGGAAAGGCCCAATATAGCAGCCAAGTGTTGGACCAATATTTAATTCAGCCCGATTGAAGCCCATAATCCTAGGAGCACACGTTCGGCAGTAACTCTTAGACAGTTAATACTGCATTAAAGAGAGGTTTGATAGATTAATGAAAAGATCCACTAATAAACATGGAGGTGAGGATCGACTATCAAGGGAATGAATCTCTTAATCTCAACTACCATTACATCCCTGCAACTGTTTCGCTCCCTACTTATAGAAAGGGAGCAGCCAAAGAGAGAAAGCATATCTCATTCACTCTAATGTTACTCTGCCAAATCCTTTCCAAGCACTCAACAAACATCACTGACTACTCTATCTTGCATGACAGTCAACTACTGCCTAACGCTTATCCTACTTAAGTCTCAACAATCGTCTTCCTCACTCATGGTATGCCACCGTTACGGTTGTTAGTCGTATGCCTCACCTTCTTTTATCTACTTCTATATATTTTGTATTCTAACTTGAACATCATAATGTTTTTAGCTGGCACCACCTCAAGGTCAAAGCAACCCTTGTCAGTCAATTTTTTAGAGATTGTTAGGTCTCAAGAAGCTAATTATAGAGTCGAGCCTCAACGTAAGCAACTATAGAATTCAACTCACTATAGGTTGCAAATCAATCTCGTTTGTAATTTGCATAGGGGGCTTAATTTAATTGGATCATCTTAAATTAGTAACATCAAATGCAATAGTACAACACATTCTATACTGAGCATACATGTTACTTTTTCTAAAACTTCCTAGTACTGCATGCAGTACATGTAACTTCACACATAAATTTTCTAGTTTTAGATGTTTTCTTTTGTAAATCTCTCTGATCAAACAACTATGAACAACTCTAATTCAATCTCAGGGTACCTTTCTTATCAATCATGTATATACTAACACTTATATCGTGTACATGTTTCAAAGGAAATTATGATCAGGTTAGTATTTTCTTTGTGTTTCAGAATCTGATTTTTCAAATCTTAATCGTTTGACATACTTGAGTATTTGACAATTGTCTGACGAATATCTGAAAGCCTCTTTAATGAGGTTGGAAAGGGAGAAAGACTTCCCCTTCCCTTGCAAAATTAACTAATGAGAGAATTACTAAAAAGCCTCTAAAAATATGACTTATTACAAACGAAAACAATTTTGCTTTTTATGACAGTGCCGTCTCTTGTACTAACAATTTAACCATGATTGATCATTTGAAATAATTGAAAAAGGGGTAAGATGGTCATTTTCTTACTCTCTTAGTCTTTCTCCCATTATCTTCTCCCTCAACCCTCAAACAATTGAAATAAGAAATCTAAAAACAAAAAAATAAAAATAAAAATAAAACAAAACAAAATGGCAGATTGGATCTCCATCGTTCATCAAGATAAACAGTGGAGATCCAATCTGGGTTAGATCTCTACCCAGTTCATCACTCATTATTACCCATCATCTTCATCACAATCATTTCATCACATTCAGTTCATCACCCATCATTTTCATCAAAACATTCAACATCTTCATCAAACCATTCAACATCTCATACCATCTGGGTTCAACAACTGGTTTTTTCAAAAAAAAAAAAAAAAAATCTCTCAAGAAGGGCAGTACCATTTCTTCTTCATCTTTTCTCAAGACCATCAACTTCATCATCTTCTTTTTAACTCCTCAAATTTTTTTACTTCTTCATTTGAACTACTTCATTTGCTTCATCAGCTTCTTCTTCATCTGCTCTATCTGCTTCAATGAAGCATTTCCATCGAAGATAGAGCCAATCGACTTCATTTTCAATGAGTTTCCAAATTCGACAAGATCATCTTCGAAGCCAATCAATGCTCGATCTTCGACAAGCTCCATCTTAGATGGAGCCGAACCGCTCCATATGAGATAGAGGTGCTCTCCATTCCGATGGAGCTAACCTCTACACAATGTTATTCCCAAACATAGTTTATGACTTCACGATGATGGTTGTCTCCAATGAAAGTTGATCTCCTGGCCTTTGCCACTAGGTTTGAACAACCTAGGTTCTAGCAAGAATTTAATTCCTTCAGTTGGTGATGATGACGGAATACAATAATTTGTTTTTGGGTTTTGGTTTTTGTTGATTGTTTTTGGGTTTTGGTTTTGGTTTGATTTTGTGGGTTTTGGGTTGATTTTGTGGTTGATTGGAGATGAAGATTGGTGAAAAAGAGAGGTTGAAGATGAAGATGGAAGTAATGAAGGAATGCAATAATTTATTTTTGGGTTTTCTATTTTGTTGATATGTTTTTAGGTTTTAGTTTTTGTTTGATTTTGTGGGTTTTGGGTTGATTTTATGGTTGATTGGAAATGAAGATTGATGAAGAAGAGAGGTTGAAGATAAAGATGGAAGTTGTGGGGTAATACTGTCTTTTTGCTTTATTTTATCAGTCTTCAGTTATTTTTAATGGTTAAACCTTAGTTTAGGGGAGGAGATTGTTATAAAAAGCAAAAGTGGTTTTCTTTTATAATAATGTATATGTTCAAAGGTTTTTTAGTAATTCTCTCATTAACTAATTGATCTTTGATTTTCTTTAAATTAAGCACTAGACAAGTTTGTCTATTATACATAATATTTTTGATATTTCAACTGAAGTGTAATATAATAAAATAAATACCAAATCAGTATGTCCAATTTAAACAAATCAATCCAATCCAACTAACTAATATTGGGTTAGATTGGATTATTAGGTTGAAAAGTTAAATTGGGTTAGACTTGGTTGAAAATTTTTTAAGATTGGTGATATTTCCACCCCTTAAAAATTGTTTGCACACCCCATTTGCTATACAAAATTTAAATTTTTTCTAATTTAGTTTTAAATTCCACTTAATACCAAGAATCTATTTTTTTCTTAATTTTATTTTATTATAATTTTATAAATACACCCCATTCATAATTATTTTGTTATTGATTTAATTTTACAATATCAATATTGTATCTCTCCCTTATTCTTCTTCCTTATCATCACCACCCTCCAAGATGCCACGTTACTATGCTTCTTCAATCACAATGTCCTCAAACACATGTCAAGGACAATGACAAAAAGCCAAAATTTGAAAAACCAAAAACAAAAACAAAGACTTAACAATTGAAGCGGCAGCTCCAATGAACTCGCTGACAGTACCATCGTCTTCATGTACGAAGCTCCACAACAGCCACTCTTGTGAAACCTAAAATGTTCAATTCAGTGAAATTTCCGAGAAACACGCAACAAAAAAGTAGTGGAATGTTGAGTTTGAGAGTCGAAGCTTACGATTCCTCCAAGGTAGACTCCTCCAATGGCGGCTCCAACGATTCCAAGCCTCCCACTGGAGCTCTGGCACTTGTCTTGTTCTTCAAATCAATGACAATGCAATTTAAGTTTGACATATTGTTGATTTTGATAAAATACAGGTTTTTTTAGTGGTTCCAAATGATATAATTCGTATTTTTTTGAGCAATTTTTGGATTTCTAAGTTGTCAAATGCTGTTCGTTGAGTTGTTTGTTATATGAGGACATTATTCTAGTTTTGTTGCTTAGTCATGACTTGTCGTCCGCATGTGTTTGAGGACATTGTGATTAAAGAAGCAGAGAAAAATGACAAGGGAGAGAAACAATATTGATATTATAAAATTAAATCAATAATAAAATATGTATAAATGGAATATACTTATATTTTTATAGTATAAAAAAATAACCAAAAAAAATGGTATTTTTGGTATTAAATAGAGTTTTAAAACAAACTAGAAAAATTTGAAATTTTTTATGGCAAAAAAGGTGTACAAAAATTTTTGAGAAATGAAAATATCTACATTCAATTTTTAACATGATTTATATTAGAGTTGAAAGATTTTCAACCCAATCCAATCCGACAAACATCCACCCCCACCCATACTTGTTTGATGCATGAACAAATTTCATGCGTCTAGGGCATTATTAGGTCACATACCTAAGTCATTTGTGCGTACTTGCAACAGAAAACCAATATAGATATGTTGATACTAACTTTAAAATGTTCATACTCAAAAAGCTCACAATGTTAAGCTTTGACCATTGTTAAAGACCATAAATCAATTCAAAATGATAGACTTCTTTTCGTTCTTAATGCGAAGCAACTTAAAAGCCAGCAGTTAAATGGGGATCAGCACCAATCTCGAATTGATCATTAAACTTACCTTAAAAATGTAGCCGAAATAGAGCACATTAAAACGAATATATGCATATCCACATTATTTTAATTTAATTTTACTTTTCTGTTTCCTTGTTGATTACAAAAGCAATCATTTTCTCATGTTCTTGTCTTAACCACACTATTTGATTGATTAATTTGCCGCACCCTAACGTATAACCCAAAGTTTTATAATTAAGTACCACAGAGTGATATATATTCTATGCCGACCACGCCGGCTTCTTTTTGTTTGCATGGAGAATTAGTTCATTATAAATAGACCCATAGACTCCTTGAAAACAACAACACTTCAAGCCAGCTTTTAGAAATATTTAAAAGCTGATACTAGAAATATTCTTTCTTCAAATTTTTAGCTCCATTAATGGCTTCTAAAAGTTTTATCGCCCTTGCCATTGTCGCAATTGTTCTTCCCACGGTTGCCATAGCCACAGAGTACATCGTCGGTGATAACTCAGGGTGGACCACTAATTTTGACTATCAAGCTTGGGCTAAAAACAAAGTATTTTATGTCGGTGACAAATTAGGTATGCCTACTTATGTATATAAAGCTCAGTACCATGGGCATGTTGTCTAAGAATAAAATAATTTTCAGGTTATCCCCCTAAGTTACTCCCTCCGAGCAGTGTCACCAAAACATCACCCCGCAATTCTTTGTTTTTTAAAAAAAAATAGACAAACACTTTACTTTGCTTAGGGGAAAAAAAATTAATATATTCAAAAGCAAAGAATTGTATTCCAGTTTCAGATAAAAAAACGCCGTCACAGAGCCAATATTAAAAGTATCTGACACTGTAATGACTTTTTTTTTTTATTAATTTATTTTTTGCAGTGTTTCAATACAAGCCCGGCGATCACAATGTGTTTAAAGTGAATGGTACCCAATTCAGTAAGTGCATAATTCCACCACCTAACGACGCCTCAGCTACTGGAAATGACACGATTAGGCTAGCAGCTCCAGGAAAAAAGTGGTACATTTGTGGTATAAAAAATCACTGTGCTGATCAAGGCATGAAGCTAGCCATCACTGTTCAGGTCGAAGCTCCGACACCAGCACCAGCACCACCGACTCCTAGGCCTGACAACTCTGCAGGCTTCCAAATCGCCTCATCCGCATCTCAGGTCATCACAGCAGCCATGGTTTTTATTGCGATAATAGTTGTGTGAGATTTTTGTTTTGTTATTCAATTTAGCAAGAAATTGTTTGTGGAACAGAAATAAGAAGTTGGAGTGGAATAACTAATTTTATGAATTTCAATTGTTAAGCAGCACTGCATGGCCTGTAATTATCATAAGCTGCTTTATGGTACTGGTATTTGTTGATTGAAATAATAATGTTTTTGAGTTTTTATTTGTTTATTTTTAATTTTATACTCAAAATATGAAAATCCTTGGAGGGGAGCACCTGCACCTTTTTCTCTGTTTACTTTTTAACAAATAGAACGTCAACTCTTTAAAGTAAATCTCTACTGGATTTGATTTATCAAATAGATAGTGGAAAATGTGTGAGATATCACTAAAAAAACATGAATTTAAAAAAATATATCATTAAGAAACTAAAATGAGTTTCTTTAATATCATCATCATTAAATAAGATAATAATCCATACATAAAAGCAGTGGATTGTGATTTCTTTTTTCATAAACTCATTTCAAATTTTTGACAATATTTTCAGATCTCACTCTCTTTTTAGTACCAATAAAGAAATCTCCTTTTAATGAGTTATTTTAATAAAAGAGCTTCAAGCTGCATTGTTTTTTTTTTTTTTTTTTTTCATTTCATGTGATATAAAAGTATATATAATCGCACATTTATTAATAAGATTGTAAATAAAAGGGAACCAAATTTTATTGAAAATATAATCAAGAAAGATAACGAGAATTTTGACTGAGAGGATGGTATTATGTTTCAATTTGATTATCAACATTATGCTCACAAATTATAAAATGAGTTTCTTTTTTCTCATAAAAATTCTCAATTAGTAAACTCATCCTTGATAAACATCTTATAATGTTGCAAGAACTAGAGCACTTCTTAATATATATTTGTAGATCTTTGATAAACTTCAAATCCATAGTTTTCTTAGGTTAGATTTTATAATCATTTTTTTTCGTTGCACATGGAGGTTTTTTTTTTTTTTTTTTAAAAAAAAAAAGCACTTACACATGGAGTTATATATATATGTGAGTATATATATATCTCTGATTTTTTAGAAATAAATATTGACATTTAGCAATCATTTACCAATAATCAAATTACTCTATACTCTAGCAGAATCATGTGTCTCATCAGTGTATCAGTGTGCTATATAATTATTTTGTTTAATTATAAGATAAAAAATATTGTTAAAAAAAAAAAGGGCTTTGGATTGGGGTGTTCAATTAAATTTTAAGAAGGTAAAAATGATATCGTTTAGATAGAGTTATAAAAATCGATTTAAAATTTAATACAATAAAACATAATCTTTTTTCTTTGAGTAAATTACAATTTAACTACCCAGTTAAAACCTTAATTCAAACGGAGCAACCTTTTCACTGTTATTACAATTTACTCTCTTGCCGTTAATAAGATTCCGTTATATGTAACATTAAACAGTATCTAAACAGCAAAAAAATGAAAATACCCTTAATAACTGTGTTGACTCAATTCATGAAATAAAAAATAAAATAATAAAATAAAAATTTTTTTATCGAAGAACAAGTTAAAAAAAAAAAAAATTAATCAGATCTCCAGCAACCATTTTTAGATGGATGGTGGAGATTAA
Organism: Nephelium lappaceum; assembly: GCA_021234005.1. Taxonomy (NCBI): domain Eukaryota; kingdom Viridiplantae; phylum Streptophyta; class Magnoliopsida; order Sapindales; family Sapindaceae; genus Nephelium; species Nephelium lappaceum. The sequence continues at coordinate 7,349,900 of CM037998.1, forward strand.
TTTGAAAAAAAAAATAAAAATTAAATAAAAAGAAAATTAAACCCCCTCATCCTCACAAACCCACCCCACTCCTCTCCTCTACTCTCTGCTTCTGCCTTAGTCTCTTCTCTTCATTGGTAAACTTCATCCTTTAGATCTCTCTCCGTCGTCGCTTTCTTCTCCTTCATCCTCTGTCTGTCGCTTTCTTCTCTCTGTCGGTAAACCATCCTTTCTTTTCCTTCTCTCTCCTCTCCTTTCCTCTCTTCTCGCTGCCGCCGCCTTTTTTCTCGTCGTTGGTTTCTTCTCCTTCATCATCTGGGTTCACCTATCGAACCCAAATGAACCTTCATCTGGGTTCTCATCGACGAACCCAGATGAAGGTTCATTTGGGTTCGTTAATTCGAACCTAGATGAATCATCTAGGTTCGTCGATGATTTTTAGGTTGATTCATCTAATTGTTTTTGTTGTTTTTGTTTTGTTTTTTTTTTTTTTTTTTGTTTTTTTTCAGTTTGAGGTTGATTTATTTTGTTTTGTGGGAGATGAATTATGTTGGCTTTGATTGATGATGTTTGGTTTTGGATTGATGATGTTGGGAGGTTGACTGATGATGGTCAACAATGGTTGGTGCCATTTTTGTGTTTCCAGGAGGTTGATTAATGATGGATAACGATGTTTGGGACCATTTTTAAGGTTTCCAAGGGTTGATTGTGGTGGTTGATGATGTTTGGGGCCATTTTTTGGGTTTCCAGACATGGATTGATAATGTTGGGAGGTTGATTGATGATGGTTGATAATATTTAGGACCATTTTTTGGACTGAAAACTCAAATCTAGGTTTCCAGATGATTGGAAATCTAGTCTGGAAACCTAGAAATTCTGAGATCCGGTGAGGATAATGATTTGGAAACTCAGAAAATTCTGGGTTTCAAATGAAAATAAAAAGGGGAAAGAAAGAATAGGGGAGAAAATGGAGAGAAGACAATTTATTTTAATAGAAAAATAAAAATAAGGTTAAAAGATAATTTTGCCCTTAAGTTAGTTAACTCTATCAGTTATTCACTAACGGCGGGGGTAAATTGTAATAATATCAAAAATCTTGCTCCGCTTGAATTAGAATTTGAACTGGATAGATAAATTGTAATTTTCTCTTTTTCTTTTCTTGTTTTCTATGAAAAATTTTATAAAATCTTTTTCAAAACTTCAAATTTTATTCGTTTCTTAAAAACATTATTCCCATACAATGCCACTTCAAATTCCTATTGAAAAGTGTAAAATTTAGAAAGTTTTTGATTGTCGGACTATCAATTTGATCAGATGATGAATTACATAATTATTTAAATAGAGTTTCTGCATACGTTTTCATATACCGAGTCCCTATTTATACCAGTATAAATTGTGATTTCTACCCATTTAACTCAGAAGCGTGTTCGATTTCTACTGCTGTAAATTAGTGTATGTGTGTGGTTGTTTGAATTAGCTTAATTTAATAACCGAAAACTGCAAAAACCACAAAATTTAGATGAAGTAAAAACACCAATATCTCAATTCATCATTTGAACACATTATTATATCATGAAGAGTTGACACAATTCAAAAGTTCTTAAAAGAACCCAGAATGGATCAAACTAGTAAAAATACACAAAGAACAAATAATTAACTAGTTGTCATGTCACCATGCAAACACTTGTGATATTTGTAAGCTATATAAGCTCCAACCACCACAACAGCAGCCAATGCCCCAAGTTTCAGAGCCGATTTTCCATCCATTCGAAGAGTTTTCATGCATCTTCTTAGCCAGCCCGTCCTGGAGTCATCCGGAGGACCCACTAGCTGCTCTAGTTTTTGTTTTGCGATCTGTTCCTGTTTCTGCTGATCACATAAATCATAGTGTGTCTTTGTGTTGGTACTCAGAAAAGGTTTCTTTGGCATTGTTATGTAAAGAATACCGCCTGTGAGCTTTGCCCGGATTTCATTGCGTACGCAGCCATCAGGAACCCTCATTTCTTTGCGAAATCTAATTCCTTTGGTTTGGTCAACCACACGCTCTCCGGTGATCACCAGGGACCCGGCATTGTTTAATTGCACCCTCAGGTTTTCTTTCCTGAAACCTTCAAAAATATAACAAATAACAATGGTAAGGTCATAAGTTCGAGTGTAAAAACTCTCATTTTGTATGGATATAATTTCCCACCACCGTATGGATAGACCTCTCCTATATTTTTAGAACAGATTTTCGAGTCACGCTTTAAAAAAATATTTCAACCAGGTTTCAGTAGATGTAATATTAAAAAAGAAAAATGGTAAAATTGAACTTTAGTTTTAATTATTTACTACTATATATATAAAAAAAAAAAAAAAAAAAAAAAAAAAAAGTCAGTATGTATTGATTTAATTAAAGTTGTGATAGTAGATGAAAAGGTTTTGATCAAAACTTTCGTAGTCTTGATTATATTTACGTTAGAAGTTTTGTAGGAGAGAACAGCTGTTTTTGTTCAATATATAGCCTATACTAAAAGGGACTAATTAATGAGAAATATATAGTACAAACCTTGAATATGGATTTGAAGAACATCACTAGCTTCGTCTTTTTGCCATTTACAGTAGGGTTCGATCTCCTCAAAACGGCGCGTGATTTCCATTGTTGATGATGTCTAGCTCAGATTGTTTTGAACAAATATGTAAAAATTGATGAATTCTTGATTGAATGACGTGTTCCTCTATTTCTTTGCACTGCTTTTATAATGTAGCAAAACAGTTTGCTAAGAGAAGTTATGCATGGCAAAAGAGGTTTCTTTTGGGGTTTGAAAGGGAATTTATTCTTTGCTGAAATGAAAAGGATTTGAGTTGGTTTGAGTCTTTGGATAATCTTTTTCTTCACTATCGCGTCCAGCATAGGTCAGACAATATTCCTGCTTTAATTTGACACATGACTTTTCTTATTTCCCAGGCATATATTGTGTCCTTTTATTAGTAATTAATTTTTAATCTTTTGTTTCTATATGTAATTAGTTGTTTTGAGTCTTTTGACCAATCTGAATGTTCAATATTTTAAGCTGACAAAATCACAGGCCATCCTATTTTCTGGTAGGTTTCTAAATTCAATTAGTTCGGGTTTTGAAAGGCTTGTTTCAGTTCTTGTTGGCTTTGAAATGGCATTTGACAAATTAACATATTCATGTTAAAGGGATAGATGTCAAAATCATTGTAATGAACAGAAGAATAATCATCTTCTGGGTACATTTGTTTACTATATATTTATCCATAAATTATTATATATTAAGGTACCATAACATTTCCTATAAAGACAAATAGTGTCAACTTTTTTATAATAACATAAATATACCCTTGACCGATTTAACTTTGTATAAACTAAACTTTTGACTGTATTTTTTTTTTTTAGGCAAAACTTTTGACTATATTGACTTCTTGAAATATCCATATTGGCTCTTAAATTTTTATCAACTATTATTATTATATTATTCACCTTAATAAAGAAAATGAAAATATATATATATTTTGCTGGGAATCCCAACACTTTTGAACGAAGGGATCTTTGATCCTCCATTTTATTTTCTTTTAAATTTCTAGACTCTTTGATTTTTTTACTTTTTTTGTTTTTAATTAATTATATTAAAATATAATTTTACGTTTTTTGGATGTATTGTCTAAATTTGATGGGACTACATATTATTTACTATCCATTTATGTTTTAAATCACATGTAAACAATCATTTTACCCCAGACCATTAAGTCAACATTAATCTACGGTGGTCAACCCGGTCAAGGGTGCCTTAATGTAATTACAACAAAATTGGCATTATTTGTGTTTATATGTTAAATGCCAAGGTTTTTATTGTAAATTACCTATATTTATTGCAAACTTCTTGAATTGGCCATCAAATTATGAGAAATTTTAAATTTTTCTACTCCCAAAAACAATTTATTTATTTTTTTATTAACTTTACTCATGGTGTGACCAAAATACTCTTTATGTTTTTACTTTCGCTCTCTTCCCTCTTTCTAATTCTTCCTTTACATTTTCTTTCTAATTTGCTATGGTATGTCATTATTTAGCGTTCGTGGAGTGAGAAAATAATGCATTAATGAAAAACTAAAATTTAATTATGATTTTTAATAAAAATTTACGTATTAAATGCTACAAATGGATTATATAGTGGAATTTTTCATACATACTACGTGGAATCTTACACCAATTGTATTTCATACATGTTATGTGGAATCTTACAAAGTAGGTAGAATTTTTCTCTCTCAAACATTTCATGTTTTAAGTGCTTGTGGGCATTTTTGTGAAGAAATAATTTTTTTGGCGAATAAAGTAAATTTATTAGAGTTTGCTAAATTTAAAGCTTACAATAATGAAAAGCTTTCCACAAATTTTGGCATTGATATTTTGCTGCTTAGATGGAAAATATGGTCCTCCATGTGTCACAATTGGCATCCGAGAATTGCATGTTGCTCAAATAATAGTTGGCCATTTGGTTACTTCACATTACCCACACAATGTAAAGCTACTTTTATAAAGAAATATTCAATAGGATGGCATTGTACTTATTTGGTGATTAAAACTTTTTAAATGATAACAGAGAAGATATATTTGCAGAAAATATTCCCCCCTTTAAAGCCACGTGTTCCATCACGATCTATGGAGAAGTAGAAAGAAGATGGAAAAGATTCTAGTCTCAGTAATACGGTTTTATCACATTCACACCACAAGTACAGCTAATTAATTAACTATTAAACTGCACATTAAGGTAAAACTAAACTTAATAAAAGTGTAGTCAAATTAATAGTGCTCTATATATATATTTTTACACTTAGGACATTAATTTATGAAGAGATTGTCCTGTCAGTGGTTGCAGTAGTTGTTTTTGAGGCCAAGTCAGCAAGAAAGTCTCTGTATTCACCAGAAGGAATGCTCTCACAAATTGCATCACGCAACTCCACACCATATTTTCTTCTAAAAATCCTCAGAATCTCATCCATGTCTATCTCAGCTCTGCTGACAAGCACTCTTGCCAAAGCACCCCTATTGACTGTCTTCCCTTTGATGCTTGCATACAGTATCTGCTACCATTGAATTTTGTACCAACGTTTATATTTTGTGATTCAATACTTTAAATTAAACAAATTAGGCTTTTTAGAAAAGCACTTGTCAATTTGTCCAGAAAAAGACTCTTTAAGTAGAATTCTATTTCTGACACCAAAGAGTTTTTCAGAAAAGCACATACAAGGAAATGATATCTCTTTTGTTTCATGAACCAAAAACAGTCGACATAAAAACACTTTCAATTATTAGAAAGCACTTTTGATGGTGTTGTCAGATACGCTACTATCTACTAATTAATCCCCTTAATTACAAACACAAACTAGACAACAGCAAGAGTTTGAGTGCAATCTACTTATTCATGTCATGACATTAATGGACAGATTGATTATTTACCTTTGAATAATAGTTGGGTGGATTTAGAATGCATTTTACAACCATCCTCACTGCATCTTCAAATTCTGTGGAGTTTCCTCTCTTAAGAGACTGAAAGTTTGAAGTAATTAACCAATTAAGGGGGCTGTAAACCCCAGTTCAATCTAATTAAGTACAGAAATCAGTATTACCTTCGTGTAATCATGTCCATAAATGTGTTTATAGCTAGAAAATGTGAGCTTCAGCTGTGGAATGCTTCTTTTATTGAAAATCTCTAGCACAACAGCTTCTTCAATGGCTCCTGACCTTCCCTCCCCTGTTTCAAAAAGCCTCCTAGCATCACACTTTGCTATATGTTGGCTAACATCTGCTTGGTGTGCCGTGTGTGATGTAGACAAAGCCGCTAGAATCTGTTACATTACCAACCTTTAATTTTCTGTTAGTCACCACTAATTTTTATCATGAAAATACTAAATATTGAACATTTAAGACTATAAAACAGTCAAGAATATGATTAAATATGATATAATTTTAAAATATCTTCTACTTATAAAGAATGAAAGGGTCAATGAAATTGTCCATATGCCCTATGTTTCTCTTTGATTTAGTGTGAACAAGTTTTAAATTGAAAAACTTCAAAACGAAACCATGAGAACTGTATATTTAAGATAAACAACATCTATATTAGACGAATCTATTCTTTAATAGTTCATTTTAGAACTTTTTTTTCATTGAATAAGCCACAATCTAATACCAATTCAAGGTTGAAACTTGGAATCTCTTACATTACCTTTTGAAAGGGGTGAGGAGGCTCAATTGTGACAATATCTTGGTCCAGCCGCCTTCCATATTTTGTTTGATAAGCTTGTTTGATAAGGGCAATATGGCTTGATTTCCTCCCCACAAAAATTTCAACAAGAGCTTTGAAATTAGTATCTCCTTGTTCAAGTGCTTCCCTAGCCACAGTAGCATCCCTCTCATGTGAGCCAAGCATCCACATAGACAAGCCTCCAGTTGTCTTCACAGAAACCACTCCAGCTCCATTTCTCATGCTATTACCAGTCATATTGCTCTTCTGCACTAAATTCATCAATTCTTCCCCACACATTTCTTAGCATACAAGCCTCTCTAACTTTCCCCGGTTCAAACTCGAGTTGATCAATTTCATACTCCCAAGAACATGAACCTATTGACTATATAAGTATATATATATATGTAAAAGTGACTTGTGAGCTAAGGAAGAGATTGTGCTTTTTTCAGAGGTGAGTTTGGACCGACTATAAAAGTAATGGTGGATTCAAAGGTGTGAAGCATAAAAAGTGAAAAGTTAGTGTACATGCAATTTGCCATGTGATTTTTGTTTGGTAGCAAGTGCATTATGGATTCCTGGTAGACTATGACTACTGTTCTACCAACTTTGCAATGCCTTCTCCCTCAAGTCCCCCCAAGAATACTTTTTTATTATATTAACTCCATTAAATAATTATAATAAGTTTTCTTTGAAGGGGAAAGTCACATGAATAAAGTACTCACCTAATTTAGTTTAATTGAGTTGGTTGTAAGACATTTGGATTTTGATGGGGACTTACATGAGAGTGAAGTGAAGTGTGGTCACTGGTCATAAATATATATATATATATATATATATATATTAAGTTTCTATTTTATGTTTTTTTTTTTGTTAGAAAACAAGAATTTTTCTAGAACAGTTTGGAGATTTGATTTTTAATAGGTGCAGAACAATTGAAGTTTTCAATCTAGTCTAATCAAACTGGTCAATTCAATTCAGTTAATCAATTTCGGTTTGTTTTGAATGTTTTGATTATTTTCATTGAATTATTAATTGATAATCAACCTATATCATACAATTCGTGTATCAGACTTTTGTTTTTTTCATAATAACTTGTATTATGAAATTCATATTATAATACTACGCGGCACTAGGTTGAATATTAAATCCATTCAAAATGAAATTGAATCAAGCTGCTATAAATTCCAATTTAAGATTGAATCCAAAACTCTACAAACCAAAAATATTAATTTGCAGTGAATTTTGACAAAACTCTTTATACATATCTATTTTTTTAAAGCAAAACTCTTTGAATTTGAACATCGGCAAAATTTGTAAGTATATTCATTAAAGAAAGTCGGGTGGGCAATGGGGAGGCTATCTATTGCATGGTGAGTAAAATAGCTGGCTAAAACTGTGACTTCAGAAATCATAAAGTTCTAGTAACTCTCAATTCTCAAGTTTCCAAATCCCATGGCTTGCAGTTTGGGGGTGTGGTGGGGTGTGTAGGAGGAGAGAGAGAGAGAGCGTGTGTGTGCGTGTGTTGTAGTTTGTAATTAAGTAACCAAACTTTGCAAGTAATTGCTTGGCAGGATGCCATCCAAATGAACCAATTTCACCAAATGTAGGCAAGGGATGGGCTGGAATGCAAGCATGTGAAACTTATTACCACAACTGGGCTTGGGTTCTTGAGTGTTTATAAATACAATTAACTTTTTCCAATTACGCCAATTTTCATATGTTGAAAAATGGGAAGAAAAAAAAAGGTGTGTTTGGTATTGTTTGAAAGTATTATTCCACGAAAAATATTTTTGAAAATAAGAAGTAAATGTTGATTTTTAGCATTCATTAGAAATAGTTATTTAAACCTTAAAACAATGTTTGATATCCATTATTATTAACTATGAAATAAAATAATAAGATAACAAAAGTGGTTTGAGACTTGAAAGGGAACTATGGACCAATAAAAATCTGTTTAATATTGAAAAGACACCTATATCTTTAAAAATATATTAAAATTAATTGAATAATGTCATAAATTTGTGATAAAGAAGGGCAAATATATTATTTACCTATTTAAATTTGTGATAAAATATTTTGATGTAGCGGTGCAATGATGATGGATCTAGAGAGAATTTCTTCGAATTGAAGTTTAGCATAACTTTTACTTTTGGTTTTAGACAATAGAAGAAGAGAAGTCAAAGTTTGGGCTTTTTAGTTAAAAACTATTTGGATACTATATTTTAGAAGAGCTTTTTACAATGGAAATGTTTTTCAAACTGTTTGGTATAAATATTGTAAAATCTATTCTAACTATAATATGAACATCATATAATGGGCTATTAGATTTAGTTAATTTCACTTGCTTTGACATACAATGATTCACATATAGTGCACTGACTTAATTAAATCACTACATTGAAGTATGGTGTTTCTTTTGGTGTGGATTGTGGAAGAAGAAGAAGAGTGAAGCGGAAGAGGAAGAAGAGAGAAACGAAAGAGAGATGGACTGCTCATATGTATTTGACAACAAAAATTTTATATTTAAAATTATTTTTAAATTTTTATTTTCAATTTGAAAATATTTTTTAAATTCTAAATTATTTTAAATGAATTTCCACCGTATAGAATCCAAACAGTCCATTAAATGATATATTTTTTGAAGGAAAATAGAAAAAAAAAATCATATTACCTCTTTGAAATTAAAGTTAACGATTAAATAAAGTCAAATAATTAAACGAGAGGAGTTCGTTATAATAAAAGCCAAATGTTGTCTTTGTCTTTTAATGATCAAACGTCAGGAGCCATCAGATTATTTATTCTTTTTTATGTGCCATTTTCTAACGGGCCTAGTGAGGTTTCTTGCCTTCCAAGTTTCATTTGGGAAATGGTCCTATTCCTTTTGCTTTGGACACGTTATCTCTTCTTTCGACCCCTAACATTCTTCCATTAGACCTTTATATATAAAAGTTGATTTGGCAAATTCGGTTGACTTTTCATATAACGACTTTTGAAACACCAATTTCAACCCAAAAAATAAAAATAAAGTTTCACTTGTAATGACTTTTCCAATAAACCGATAAATCACTGAAAGTCTTTCATAAACTCTTTGTGATGTATTTAATAGAACAACTATTATACACCATAATTCTTAAACTGGTATTGCCAATATATTATGTAAAAACAAATTCCTTCTCTTACAATGTTCCATTTTTTTTTATTAAATGGATTTTCACCGTCCATTTTAAATATGAAAGGTGGAGATAATCCAACTATTTTGATTAGTTTTGATTTTATTATTTTTTTTATTATTATATGATGGAGATAGACCAAAAGCGTTTTCATCTTTTTATCAATAATTAACAGTTAAACATAATTTTTAGTGGTTAAACTTTGTCAAACCATTAGTAAAGGAAAGGTTGTTGTGAAAAATAAAAATGGTAATCTATAAACCATAATTACAAATGAATTGATAGAGCTGATATTCCTCACTAACTAGACTAGGATAAAATATTAAATATTTGGGTAGAATTCAACAAAAAATACCTTCAGTTGAATACATGAAACGCATAACAAGGGGGCAAGGAGACATAGCCTGCCATGAATATTCCAAAATGATGATGGCACCTGTACGGTTTGGTCAAAATTGGTGTTCCCTTTAACTTTTAAAGAGTTTTGGTTGAAAAGGTTCAAACTTATGTGCTGCTTTCAAATTTTCTCTATTGAAACAAATAATTTTCCCTCGTTTCATGGGATTGTTGTAGGATTTAAATCTGCCTTGATTGAAAAGAAAGCACGACAAAAAAGACAATACCATACAATCATACATTTTTGCTTTTTGGTTTTTTTATACATAAATTACTTATTGCTGTGGGCCTTTAATGCGGGCAACATGGGTGATGCGTCTCTCTGTGAAACTTCTTTAAGACTATAAAGGAAGAGAAAGACAAGGTCACTTTTAGATGCTAACCACTCCCACTTTAGTGCTTAATCCGCCATTATTTTGTTTTCATTATCATGAATTCAAGTTGCCAACTCTGAATGACCTGTAACAGCATTCTCAATCATAATGAAACTGTAGCACACGGAAAATTCACGTATAAATATTTTCTTTTTCAACACCTGAAAGTTTGTTCGAAGTATTCTGTTACCACATAAACGTCTTTGTTAATATCATTGCTTTATCAAAAGGGTCACTTACAGTGAGTTGCTTTGAGATTATTTTCTTTATCAACTTCTAGTCCTCCTCATTCGCCAGAGCAATTTTAGGTTACTTTTATTAGAGAAGCGCGTAACAATGAAGTTTGGGAAGGAATATGCCTCCCAAATGGTGCCTGAATGGGAAGAAGCATACATGGATTATGATAATCTAAAGACAATATTGAAGCAAATTCAAAGAATGAAGCAAAGAGGCTGCAGGCCAACTTCTACATCAGCAGCAGGTGGCCTAAACCGAGCAATGACACTATACAGAGCTTTCAGTGGTTTAATACAAAGGCAGAATCAGCCTATGAAGACCCCATCAATCAAGGACATTGAGAGCTCAATTGTAGTGAATCATGTGAACAGAAATGGCTCTGAATGTTACGAGACCACGTTCCTCATGACTGCTGCAGAGGAAGGAGGAGCATGTGAGCAAACTTTTTTCTCAAGGCTTGATGATGAATTCAACAAAGTTGACAAGTTCTATAGGCTTAAAGTGAAAGAGGTGATAGATGAAGCTGATACTCTAAGCAAGCAAATGAATGCTTTGATTGCTTTTCGAATAAAAGCTAGAAAATTGCAAGGAGTGCTTATTAATTCAACTCCTGATGATCAGCCTGGTGGCAGCAATAGTAAGTAGTTATTATTATATACAACAAACTTGAACGTTCTGATTTCTAATAGCTTAAGAATTCTGAGTGTTTTGATTGGATTTGCACTCAGATGAATCAAATGATCATGACAAGCAGACCAACTCTAGCGGTGGCCACAGCATTGAACCAGTTCCACTAGATGTACTCGACCATGTAAAGCTACAAAGAACTCTTGAGACTCCCTATTCAATCTTCAAAGGTTTTGTCAATGCTCCTAAGCATACAGAGGCCACCTTCAATAAGGAAAATCTAAAAGAAGTCGAAAAAAAACTTAAACAAGCTTTCATCGAATTCTATCACAAGATTCGTCTTCTTAAGGGATATAGGTAACAGCTGTTCCACTGGATCACTCACTGAAGGTTTAAATTTTTTTAAATATGATTGTGTATTCATAATCGTTCTTTGTTGCATATGTAAACAGCTTCCTAAATTTGTTAGCCTTTTCGAAAATCATGAAGAAATATGACAAGGTAAAACTCTCATACAAAACAACTCACTTATCTTCCAATCTATAACAATAACTTTCAAGAAAAATAACCTGAGATTAGCCTAAAATTTGCTTTCCTCAATTGTGGCTGCAGATCACTTCAAGAAGAGCATCAGCTTCTTATATGAAAATGGTTGATAACTCCTATCTTGGCAGCTCTGATGAAGTAAGTAGTCTGTTAATTATATATAGATTCTGAAAAAATTTTTACAGATAAATAAGACTTGTGTCTTCAGATTCTATCTTCTTTAACCCATCTAAACTTGTTTCATTGCAGTTAACCAAGCTTATGGTGAGAGTTGAGGATACATTCATCAAACATTTCTCAAATTCAAATCGCAGAAAAGGCATGAGCATCTTAAGACCAAAAGCCAAAAAGGAAAAGCATCGGATATCATTTTCCACCGGTAAGATATATCCAGTTTCAGTCTCAATTCTGAGTACTAGTGGACAAATAAAATGATCATGTACTTCTTGGTTGTTTTACCCTGAATCTGTATATTGAAAAACCTTTCAGGTCTCTTCGTTGGCTGCTCAGCTGCGCTTATACTAGCCCTTATCTTCGTCATACATGCACGCGATATTTTAAATAGCAAAGGACATAAACAATACATGGAGAATTTGTTTCCTTTATACAGGTAATATATATAATATAAGGTGGCATTTGGTTGGCAGAAAAGAGACCTTAATTCGCTTGTACATTTGTTTGACAAGGGATGGTAAATTTGTACATGCAGCTTCTTTGCATTCATTGTTCTACACATGCTAATGTATGCCGGAAACACATACTTCTGGAGGCGGTACCGGGTCAATTATCCTTTCATTTTTAATTTCAAACAAGGGACAGAATTGGGTTACAGAGAAGTGCTTCTTGTGAGTTTTGGTCTGGGAACTTTAGCACTCATTAGTGTGCTACTAAATCTGGACATGGAAATGGACCCTAAAACAAATGATTACAAGGCCCTGACAGAGCTTCTTCCACTGGCCTTGGTTTTGGTACATTTATTTATTCAAACTTAGACGTCTTTTTCCCTCTCTATGTATGCTACTTCCAAGAATATGCACTAAAAGGGATGTGTTTTCTTTTTCTGTGTATCTCTTCAGCTTGTGATTCTCATATTGATCTGCCCCTTCAACATCATATATCGCTCAAGCCGATACTTTTTTATTGCCTGTTTGTTTCACTGCATCTGTGCTCCTCTCTACAAGGTAAAAAACCAACGTTGATTAAATACTAACAAAGAGCAATATTCAATGTTATATGATCCTTTTTCAATGCAGAATTCCTGAAAAGTTTATGTGTAGAAGTCTTGACATATACGGTAGAGATCAACTAGGTGATTGACCTCCGTGTCCGCTCATCTATTCGTCTATCTCTGGATAACGGAAGGTGTCTGTTGCTTGGTGGAAGCAATGGAGATCTTTCATCATCTGGAGATGGGTCATATTGTCATATATTAACTTCAAGTATTTAATACTATAATTGAGCAATTTTCTATTAGTTTAAATTTTTAAATCTAATGATAATTAACATAGTATCAGAGTTTATAGATCATTGGTTCAAACACTTTCTCCCCACTTTACATTAAATTCTTGTTACACATATTATAACAGCAGGAGGCATTTAGCATGTATCCAACACCTGTTATCATATCAGTCATTTGTTCATGTTACACGTGAAGAAGCGTGTAACATGTCAACTTCAAGTCTTAAGTACTATAGTTGAACTCATATTATATGTGAAAGAACGTATTACATGTCAACCTTAAATTTTAAATACTATAATTGAGTAATTTTCTATCAGGTTAAATTTTTGAATATGATAATAATTAATACATATGTTAGAATGTAGAGAACTTCTCAAGAGTCTTATAATCAAAAAGTTAAAAAGGACGATCTAGAACTTTTACAAATAAGTTATTTCGATAATCCTACACGAAAAGGACAGTATGCATGTATATTTATAAGAGAATCTATTAATCATGCACATTTTCTCTACTGCAGGTGACACTCCAAGATTTTTTCTTGGCTGATCAGTTAACTAGCCAGGTACTTAAATTAGCCGATGCTGTGAAATTCCTGTTTTTTATAAAATAAATGATGATGTTGATAAGCACATTTTTTTTCAGGTGCAAGCCATTAGGAGCCTTGAGTTTTATATTTGCTACTATGGTTGGGGGGATTATAAACTCAGACAAAACACTTGCAAGGAAAGTGGTGTCTACAACACTTTCTATTTTGTTGTTGCTGTGATTCCCTACTGGTCTCGTTTCCTTCAGGTACGATGTAATTTCATATCATATCCACTGGACAAGATTAGATTAAATTAGATTGAATTGTCTGTTGCGATTACACTTATAGACCTTAGCATCCATGTTTCAATTGTAGTGCCTTAGACGGCTCTATGAGGAAAAAGATCGGATGCAATTATACAATGGAATGAAATATTTTGTGACAATCATTGCAATTAGCTTAAGAACTGCAAACAGTTTCTACATGGGAATGGGGTGGAAAATACTAGCAGGTATATCATCAGCCATTGCAGCAATTTATGGTACATATTGGGACCTTGTTGTGGACTGGGGGCTTCTTCAACGCCAATCAAAGAACCGCTGGTTGAGAGACAAACTCCTTATACCTCACAAAACTATTTATTTTGCAGCCATGGTAAGTCAGAATATCTTAGAACGTTTTAACCATTGAAAATTTATTTCTAAAAGAGAAAATCCATATGATGTAACTTTATTCGCAAGTAATAAAAGTTAATGAATTATATGAATAGAACACACAATCAGTACTAACCATGCTGATGGAAACATCACAGGTCTTGAATGTCTTGCTAAGATTTGCCTGGTTGCAAACCGTGCTCAACTTACAATTGTCCTTCTTGCATAGACAAACTTTGATTACATTAGTTGCAAGCCTGGAAGTTATTCGTCGTGGCATATGGAATTTCTTCAGGTAAATATCGATTCGATATGATGCCGGATATCTCAATTTGTATTTTAATTTATATCTCATTTTGTTAGATTTCTAATTCAACTAACAAGTAGTAGGATAAATAATTAATTTCCACACATGTTAATTAGTTAAATTAAAATGTCATTTTATAAGTCTGGATACATAGGAGGATATAATTAATTATATATGCACGTTTATAGGCCATTTTTTACAATAATGCTGCCAAAAGAGTTTAATCTAAATATTGATGTTGGTAAATTATTTGGATTGTGCAGGTTGGAAAATGAGCATTTGAATAATGTTGGCAAGTATCGAGCATTCAAATCAGTACCATTACCATTCAAATACTATGAAGATGAAGATGAACATTCTGATTGATACAAATTGAAAAAATTGAAATCGTGCATGGTTTTCTTAATTATTCAGCCTTCAAAGTTTGGTAAGCTCGAAATACGTCATGTGAAATTATTTTTGTTTAATTTTATGTGACTTCAAGTCACGTGGGCATCTTTCAAGTGAACGAAGGTAAGTTTGTGTTCCACTTCCATTTCCCTGGCTTTCTCTCCCAACAAAGATGAATATCGGATGAGGAAGACAACAAAAACTGCTGGAACAATGTTGACATTGTAAATAAAAATGAGTACTCGAGAATTGTAATCGGTTTATTGTCAATAAAGAAGACATGTGTTTATTCTTTTTAGTCACTTTTTAAATTGCCATATGTCATGTGTGAATTGATTTGATACTTATTAGGAATTGAGAAGTTGAAAAAAAAATATCTATTTTTCTATTAAAAAAAACCTATTTTCTTTTAAAAGAATAATATATTATTTTAAAGTTAATATCAAACATATTAAAAGTTTACTACTTTCATAATAAAAAAGACTACTATTTTCATAATAAAAAATACTATTACTTTCATAATCGAGATAACTATCCATACAAAAAATAAAAATAAAAAATAAATATATTAGGATCAAGCGAAATAAATCATTTGTTTTATAATAGAGAGAAAACTATACCAAATAAAGAGCCTTATCAAGACACATCGAGATTAACCATTATTTTCATAATTGAGAGAAACTTACCCAAACAAATGAGTTTATCAGGACCTCGAGATCAAGTATTACTTATATATATATATATATATATTGTATAACTTTAATAATAAAAAGATGACTACTAACATAAATAGGTTTATTGAACTTGTTGAGATCATTCACTACTTTCATAATTAACAAACAACTACCCACAAAATTTATAAAAGTTCAAACTTATAGAATACATTTGGTGTGACTCGAACTCTAACTAATAAAGTGGATAGGAATGTGTATAATTATCTATGCTAAAATATGACGTGCAATACTATGCCTATTTTTTAAAACCATTATAATTTTAAATTTGCATAAATAAGTATGAATTGAATCCACAATTTTTTTTTAACCATTGATCTAGATTTGGGATAGAAAAATACAATTTGAATTCACAAATTTAAAACTATGAAAGATATTACTTTGGATCAATCATGTGTCATCTTATGATTAAACCCATAATATTATTCCAATTAGGTGTAAAACCTAAAAACAAAGGATAATGATAAATATCCAATAATTTTATCCAACTTTTTTTATCCAACAATAAGTATGAATTGAACTCACAATTTTTTTTAACCATTGATCCAGATTTGGGATAGAAAGGTACAATTTGAATTCACAATTTAAAATCTATGAAAGATATTACACTAGATCAATCATGTGTCATCTTATCATTAAACCCATAATATTATTCCAATTAGGTGTAAAACCAAAAAACAAAGGATAATGATAAACATCTAATAATTTTATCCAGTTTTTTTATTTAATTTTATGTGGGAGCCGTAATTCATATGCTAACCGTCTTATCAACTTTAAGTTTAAATATTTAAATAATATATTAATTATCATATAAAGTTAGATTTTGAATTTGGATAAAAATATTGGGTGTTTATTATTATCTAAAAACAAAAAATCAATTATGCAAATTTATTCATTAACTAGTGTCTCGTCGTCATCAGCAAATTACTGGCTGGTCAAGGATGGCGGCATGTAGGGACCGGTGGGGAGCCATTCCCGCATGAAGTTTCAATTTTTTTTCTTTTTTGAGTAATTGTACCCCTACTTCAATTTTGATCACACCTTCAAACTTTCAATTATTTTTATATAATAACCAAATAGCATTAATTAATTTATTTAAAGCGTTACTCAAATGATTTTTTCGTAAAAGATGTATTTGAAATGGCAGCCCAAAGACACCCCACTATCTTACTATACCAAATTAAGTTGTTCACCCAATAACAACATTTTAATGGTTCAATCATCAGGACCATAGCAAACACCATGAACTGTAGTTTATATTTGAAATTATGAGTTGTTTGAATTTATAGACTTTTTTTAAAGTTTTTTTTATTGGATTTATAAGATTACTTAAAATAAAAATCGAAAACATGAAATAATAATAAAAAAAAAACTCAAATCTAGAAAGAAAAGTTTAAATTTGAAATAGCAATTTAAAGATTTGAGAGCGTAAAAAATAGCGAAGAAAATTTTATTAACTTCCGAAGAAAGAAAAATTTTCTTCCATCAAAAGGCAAAGGAAAATTTTCTTCCTCCTAGAGCTATTACATTCTCCGAGAGTTAAATAATTTTCTTCATTGGAGACTCATTATTTTGGTATTACTATTTCCTTTGAGAGTCAATCTCGTACCAAAAACGAGTTTAATGGAAGCTATTATTGTCCGTACACTTATTTTGACACTATTAAAACCCAAATGTTTAATTAAATGATAAGGACACGCAAAAGGGTCCACAAATGCTAAATGCTAAGATCCCTATATTCAAATCGTTGACGTAAGTTAAAAAGTGAGATGTTGGCAAAATGCAAGATGATGTAATGGGTTGAAGAAAAGAATAAAGAAATGCATGCGCATGAAAACTACACGCACAGGCATGAGACGATAATGAGAGGACCAAGGCCAGGAATCAAAGATTGCGCCAAAAGTGCTCTAATATTCCTCTTTTTACGGTCTCTCTATTGACACCCAAAAAATTACTTACTACACTCGTTTTTTTAATAAAATATTTTATTATTATTATATTCTTACATATAATTATTTAAAAATACTAATGATATAATTAAAATTTCCAACTTACTCTTACACCCAATTTAGTATAAATCATAATAACATATACAAACTCAAAAGTAATATGACATAAAGAAATATAATTTCATATGTAAACAATTAATTAATGAAAAAATTGATTTGATGAATCCTTAATGTATACAAATATATTTATTTTAACTTCTAGCATGTTTGATGTTGATAACTTTTTATGATTATTTTTTATGATAAATAAAAAGTATATTTTTTTATTTAAACTGAAAGAACTAGTTTTTTATTTTTTATTTTTTATTTAAAAAAAAACATCTTTATTTTTTCTTTTAGAACATTTCATCAAATATATATGTAGTGAAAACCAAGAACCAACACTACTTTTAAATAATTTTGTGACTTCACTTTTTCTTTGGGGTATTTCATCAAACACAAATGTAGTTATATATATATAAATTAAGATGAAATCAAAAGAACCTAATAATTAGCATATTTAAAAATTGTATATGTAGTTTCATTACCCTATTTTTTGGAAAAAAAATTATTAAAATCATTATCATAAATAAATTATAAAAAAGAAAACTAAGTAAACATGAAAAAAAAAAAAAAAACAAGAGATAAGGAAGAAGAAAAACCAATGAAAGAAGTAAGAACAAAACAAATGAAAGTCACCATTAAATATAAATTAAATGAGAAAAACTAAAATTATATTTTAAATGTGTGTAATAAGAAAAGATATATAATTAAAATTATTATTAATGTCGACAGATATTTTTGATATTTAAAAGAACAAATGTATTGAAGTAGAAAGAAAAAATTTAAATTTAAATTTTTATTTTTTAATATGAATTTATGAAATAATTGGGTGTAAAAAGAAATCTTTAGGGTGGAAATAGGGCCACCCCCCTTCTTTTTATATGAAAAGTAACACGCGAGCAGATAAAAAAGTTAAAAAAATAAAAATAAAAATAAAAATCGAAAAGAAAAACCGAGACGCCTTCAATCACAATTCACAGGCTCCAAATCACAAACAAATCCAACTCAGGTCCTAGTCGGCGCTCAATATTCAAGACACGTCCCACATTTTGACCAAGAAAAGAATCAATTGACCTGTCTCTTTTGAAATTACCCTTCCACCCTTCGTCTTCTAAAATTGTTATTTATTACCCAGTTTGTCTTCTTCTTGTTTACACTTTAGATCAGCCGTTTTTCCTCCATCCAATTATAACCTGTTACTTTATTTAATAATAATTAATACTTCCTTTTACCAATATAAGAATAGATTGAATTAGTGATATACCATTTTAAGAAATTATGAATTTAAGTTACATTCTTATCTTCTAAATCCAATTTATCATAATTATTCAAGATACATATAAGTTTTATAAATAAATTTTATTGAAGGATAAGTGATATATTTTTTAACTTTATTTAGAATTATTTATTATTTATCATGTTACTATGTGATTTAAAATATATGATAACAATTTAAAATTTTGAATAAATCATTAATATTTGTTATTTTAATATATTAATAAATTAATGCATAATTTTTTTTTTTTGAAATATAATGCATAATATTTTATATCATGAAAGATGAATATAAGTTATTTATTCTTTTTTTATTCTTAATTATTCCATGTGTAGGTTATACATTCATAGTTTCTATTTTTTATTCACATCCAAATGAAATGTTGCTCTATTTTTTTTTTTTTTTTTGGAAATATAATGTTACTCTATTTTATTATCATCTAATCAATTCATCAATAATTGTGGGAAATGTTTGAATAACTACTTTAAAATAATTTAATTTTCTATTAGAAACAATTATTTAAACTTTTTTCAGTAAGACATGGATTATTCATAACACAAAATGACGATAACAATACATGATTTTATAATTGAAATTGACTTTAAAGATAATATTAATAATATATATCCTTAAAAGTAAGCACACATCTAATCCAAATTCTACCAAATATGAGTCAATAATTTTCTAATCGAATCGAATCTATTCCATTCTAATCCTACGTGCCAAACGTACCCTCATTGATTAAGTTTAAAACATATTATTATAAGCACCCAACAGTATGTCAATAATAACCCTATACAAACAAAAGTAATTAAATTCTTTCAAAACAAACTTTCCTATACAAACCAAATTAATTATATTCATTTAAAGTTACTTTTCTATACAAACAAAATTAATTAAATTCTTTTCCCCCAAACTTTCTATCTTTAGTACTTATCTTTATTTCTCTTAAATATAAATTCTTAATCCCAACCCTACCTTTATACTGTCAACAAAAAGACGAAAACCCATAGTTAAAGGTTAAAGCCACCAAATTTTCCATAAAAAATTACATTTGATTTTGTATTTAGATTAGCCTCTACATTTTAGATGAACGAAAAATACAAAATTTGAAAAAAAAATCATGTATTGCATTTTGAAAGATTCATTTGATATAGTTAAAGATTCATATATATATATATATATATATAAATGGATTTTCTTTAAAAATATTTAAAGCATTTTTTTTTTTAACACATTTTGTTGTTTTATTTTTAATTAAAAAAGAAAAAGAAAATTATATTAAATTGTAAAAGTAAAAGAAAATTATTTTATTATAATTTTAATGGAAAACAAGCAGAGGCATATTAATGAAATAACCTGACCCTGCATTCCCTGCTCTTCAGTCTTGCCACGAATCCAACCTGTCTCTCTCTCTCTCTCTCTCTCTATATATATATATATTAATATATTTTCTTTAAAAATATTTAAAACATTTTGTTTGTTTTATTTTTAATTAAAAAAGAAAAAGAAAATTATTTTATTATAATTTAACAGAAAACAAGTAGAGGCATATTAATGAAATAACCTGACTCTACATTCCCTGCTCTTCAGTCTTACCACAAATCCAATGTGTCCCTCCTCTCTCTCTCTCTCTACACACAAAAATCGCAGACCACAACAAGACTTCAACACACACACACACACACACACACACGCATAGATTCTACGTTTCAACGACGACTCCAACTTCTTCCACAAATACAATGCAGGTCAGTTCAGTTACACAGGTAACTCTCCTACCAATCTAAAAAAAACAAACCCTGCTCTGTAATTCCGTGAATTCAGTACGGAGCTGGAAAAAGAAGTGATTTTTTTTTTTTTTTTGTTGGGTTTGTTTGTCTAGCAGACGAGAACGGTGCAAGTGAAGAACTTGTCAGATCTAGCTAGTGAGAGGGAGATTCATGAGTTCTTCTCCTTCTCTGGTGATATTGAACACATTCAGATTCTGAGGTTGGTATGGCGGTGGTGTTGATTTTGTGTTTAGAAAAATGGGATTTTGGATCGTGGGTTTTGTGTTGTTTCTGGTTTCTCAAATGGGAAATTAATTAATTTGTGTGGTGTTGAGTCTACTGCATGGTCGCTTGTTGTTAATCTTTGTGTTTGGATGCTGAGAAAAAGGAGGAGGTTTAATGAAGGGAAAATGGGATTTTGTTTTTTGGTTTCACAAATGGAAAACTATAATTAATTTTTTTTCGTGTTGTTGATTCTGATACTTGGATCTTTTTATTTATGTTTTGTTTTCATTAAAAAATGCAAGTGAATAGAAGGAATGGAAGTAAAATTTGTTAATTTGGATTTATGTGGTTTTTTACTTTTGTTTTTTTGGGTGGGTTTGGTGTGTGAAAAATGAAGGTTTGATATCTGCTTTATTTGGCTTATTGAGATTGAAATTGTATGCTTGAGGAATTAGCTGGAAAGTGAAGGTTGATGGAGGTGGTTTTGTTGCTTTTTTTGGGTGCAGTGAAGCTGGGCAGTCAAAGACAGCTTTTGTTACATTCAAGGATCCAAAAGCACTTGAAATTGCATTGCTATTATCTGTGAGTGTCCTCAATTTGGCTTAAATTTCTTTTGTTAGAAGTTGCTTTGTTTTGTCATTTTTAGGCCAGCAGATTCCAGCCTGTAGGTATGTCTCATTGGAGAATTAGCTGGTCTTGTAGCTTTATTCGGTTTCAGTTTCGTGATGCTGAGTGGACTTGAAGGAATTTAGAGACAAAAGGAAATGAGTTGAATGCTTTTCTTTAACTTCACCCTTTAAATATAAGTCTCTTCTAGCTAATCAAATGCAGGCTGTATATTCTTGAATATTAATTAAACTATTGGCATTAGGATTAGTTACTTGAAACAAGTAAATTGCAAGAGAATGCTTTAATTAGAGTTGATTTTATTTTCATTTTGTATCAATATAGATGTTGGTGGTTGCTTTTCTGAATATTGAAATATAAGATTAGGAATTGGTGGGATTTCCTGTGATTTTAACATATGATCAGAAATTATTTTCTATATTCACTTAACATTCCGCATAGTATGGCTGTAGGCAGTAACATAATTGTGTACTTTGTGTTCAGGGAGCAACAATAGTAGACAAGATTGTGAGTATAAGTCCTGCTAAAGACTATGTACCAAAACTTGAGATGCAGGTAAGCCTAAGCAAGTTTTCCTAATCTCTTTACAAGTACAGTGGCCAATCCTTATGTTCTTGAATGCAATTCATGCAGGAAGTAACCATGGTGGAAAATGCTGTGTCTGTAGCACCTTCTGAAAATGTTGAGGTTAGTAGAAATCAAATTTTAGTGCTTATCTGGTGTTGAAAATGCTTAGATGTTTAAATCTTTCGATTTTAGGGCTTATTAATAAACGTTCTTCTGGACATGTGGTGTAACAAAATTTATATTAGAGAATGCCTAGTTGCCTCTGGTGAATGATTGAACCAATTTGTTTGATTTTTCAATTTATATGACCTTCTGTTAATTATATTTCCTGCAGGATGATGAATATTTTTAATATTCCATTTCCAAAGTGGAAATTTTATGTGTAGGCTATATCATTTGTAAAGTGGGAGTGTCCTGTTAAAAACAATTTCAGCTTCCTGAACATATCCATACATTTTTTCTTTTAAAATAAGTGCCAGCTAGTTTCAGGAAAAAAAAAAAAGTGCCAGCTATCGTTTTGTTAAATTTTTTCTTTTTTAATTTTTCTGACATTATTGCCAGCTCTCTTTAAGTGCATATACAGTATGCACCTTAAGTTCACTAGGTCCATTCACTTATGTTACATCATTTGCACCTTAAAAATGTCTGTCATTGAGCTGATCTGTTGAGGGTAATTGTACCTGTAAACAGGCTAAAGTAAGCCCATCTAACAGTGGAAGGGTGTATGTAAGTAGAGCACAAGAAGTTGTTACGACTATGCTTGCAAAAGGTTCTGCAATGAGACAAGATGCTGTGAATAAGGCTAAAGCTTTTGATGAGAAACATCAGTTGACAGCCAGTGCATCTGCCAAGGTTATTTCTCTTGACCGCAAAGTTGGGCTCACAGAGAAATTGACGGTTGGGATTTCAGTGGTTAATGAGAAAGTGAAGTCTGTTGACCAAAGGCTTCATGTTTCAGATAAAACGATGGCAGCTATATTTGCAGCTGAGAGAAAAATAAATGATACTGGATCAGCAGTCAAAACAAGCAGGTATAAATTGGCCTCTCTAAACTAAAACAGTGTCATCTATTTCACTGTTTTGTAGCCAATCACAAAGAATCTGCACTACTTTGCTATGCAAAGGCAGCCTTCTTATCAGAAGATCTTCTGATGCATATACTTATTGTGACATTTTCTCATCATGTTACTGCACCACCCAACTATTTCTTAATTATGTGAAGTTTGTCTTTTTGGTTATGAACTATTGTTCCACTTTATACCTTTGGAGAAATTTTTTTCTTTGAAGCCAATTGTTTTGATGCTTTGATCGCATTTCATAACTCATCTAAGTAGATTTTAATCTGTCCTCAAGAATTGGTTTTGACCAATGTGACACATTTTTCAGCATCTAAACATCTGCAGCTGTCTTTCTATTTGTCTAGTGCCTGTTTAAACCCTTTTAGTTTCCTTTAATAGTATTTGATCTTTAGTGAAGGACGCCAAGTTTAGGTTTTCTTTAATCCAAAGGGTTTCATTTTGCATATTGTTCCTCAGTTTCTAGCTTCCAAGTTTGTTCTGCAAATTAGTACATTTTACAATAGAAATGGTTGATCTTGAATATTTTCTTTATGCATTGTTTCCATCCTCAATAAATTGGATTGGCTGTAGAAGTTCTGAATGCTGGTTCAGTTGTTAATGACTGTTGTAAATGAAATCAATATGATGAAACAATGTGTCAAATATTACATGGATCGCCTCTGTTATTTTGATTCTGCTCAGGTATGTGACTGCTGGAACAGCTTGGTTGAATGGTGCATTTAGTAAGGTTGCAAAGGCTGGGCAGGTAGCGGGTACAAAAACGAGAGAAAAATTCAATCTAGCTGTGTCGAATTTGACTGCCAAGGTATGTTGCTGTGCTGGTAGCATTCTAATTATTATCAAGATTGACATTTTATCTTATATTTATTACAGAAGTTTGATTAACTTTTAAGTATACCATTTCTTGCATGCAGGATCCCCCTATCGCTGTGTAAATCTGAAATGAGGTGTGCCCAAGAGTTGTTTTGTTAGGTCTTGTATGCTTTCAACAAACTTGCTGTTCTAATCATCAAAAGAAGAAATGAATCGAGAGTTCGAAATTTTAGCTCGTTATAGATTTGTGTAATGCCCCATTTATACAAATTCGACTTTGGTTTGATGCGTGTGGTTAGTCATTTTGTTACATATATTTTTTAATTTCGATTCTTTGATTACTAGGGCCCTGTTGGTCCAGTGTAATATTTGCAGTTTGTCACATTGGTTTTAAGTTGTAAAGAAATTGAAATTGTGACAGACTGACATTAATTCTGCTTGGCCAGGACATCATACAATCAATTTCGCTTGATTTTCACTTGTGTAATTGTGCTAATATACAAATGAAACATGTTTATTATTTGTTGATAATCAGTCAATAAGCAACATATATTAAAACAATGAAATGGTTGGTGGCTGTATGTAAAACCTGTAGACTTTTAAAACTGCCAAGAATTGACCCTGAAAGCAATTTAAGAATTTGAAAATGAAGTTGAGTCACCAAAATGTTTCGCTTTCAGCTGGTACTACCAACCCCCATATCATTGCTTGTCTTCCAAGGAAGTATATATTTGAAGCAAAATAATAGAAAATAAACTCATCAAAGTCAAGTAGCTCTCTGTTTTTTTTTTTTTTTGTATCCTGTTTATTTTTATTGTCTCCCTCTGTGAGGAACTCATCTCAGTTTAAGGAACATCAAAGTAGACCAGTGGCAATTCATGTTCATTTTTGTGTAAACATGAGCCATTTAATCAGTTTGTGGTAAAATTCATAAACCTAACCATTATATTTATGTCATGTTCATATTGTGTTTGTAATTACCTGTCCTTCCTAATTGATCATGTTAGTATCAATAAATCTTCCTTGTATCATGTAAATAAGTGTCAAATAATGTCAGTTGTTCTGAAATATGTGTAATTTTAGTAAACATATTACTTATATTTTGACATTTTAGCTTTTCTAATTTTTATGCATTTTAAATTAATTAGTTTCAATTTATCATTTGTCTTACATTCATAACTCAAAACCATATTTATTATGTTATCTGAACAAAAAATATTTGATAAACTAGCATTATACTTCAATTATTTAAGTCTAAATTTAATAACCGAACCACTTAAATTTATATCATATTCATGACATGTTTGAAATTGTCTATCTTGTCAAGCTTGTGTCAATAGTCAATTATATTAATAAACTTATCAAACTCGTTTCACTCCTATCATATTCATGAACAGTGTCAAAGATTTCCACTCACTAAATATATGTAATTTTAGTGAATATATTATTTATATCATAACTGTTTTGCATTATGATTTTTGTACATTTCAAATGAAAGTCATTTGAATTCATAATCTATTTTAGATTCACATTTCAGAACCATTTCTTCGGATTTCTTAAGTGTATGACTAATCATTCAAATTTGCGAGAGTACAAACTATGAGTGTGTATGTCCAGTCATTCATCTGTCTTTTTCTTTTTTGAAATATTAGTCATTCATCTTTCATTTCACATTATTCATTTGATTCATTATAATCTCATTTTCTGCTTATTTACAAACCCATTTAGCCCAATGTTTTCTTTTCTGGCCTTTTCAATTTGGTCCCTTCTACCAATTTGCAAACTTAAACATGCAATTCTAACACAAACGTACAAAATCATTGTGATGATTTGTTTTAGAATTTTGAGGATGATTTGTGAGATATTTGTGACTGTCAATTCTCAATTGACGGCTCCAACCATAACTTGAGTCAGAAGAAGCATATACATTTAATACACCAACATACCAAGATAGAAACCATTATATTATAATTACT
This sequence comes from Nephelium lappaceum, assembly GCA_021234005.1. Classification (NCBI taxonomy): domain Eukaryota; kingdom Viridiplantae; phylum Streptophyta; class Magnoliopsida; order Sapindales; family Sapindaceae; genus Nephelium; species Nephelium lappaceum. The sequence goes on from CM037998.1 coordinate 7,375,932, forward strand.
AGTCTTTGTTGTAAAACTTTGTGGGGAAACTTCATTTTAATCCTTAAGGTTTCAGAAAATATCAAATTTTAAACATCTTTTGAAAATAACTTTTTTATTCCTAACTTTTTCAAAACTTTTCATAAAGATTCAAACCCGTAGTCAACTAACAGTCAAACTAAACAAAAAAATAAAAAAAAAAACCTCAATTACCCCTCATAACTTAAAATGACTGTTTTAGTGTAACATCCCTAATTTCATGAACATGAATAGTATTATTATTATTATTATTATTATTATTAATGAGGGACTAAATTGAAGATGAGATTTGATTTTGTGGTTAAAGTAAAGTATAGCTAAAATGTAAGGTATGAGAATGAGATTTTCAAGGGAAGAAATTGATATTATAAGATTTGTTGGGGAGGAAAATAGAAGCCAAAAAGTTGACTCATAAAAGTCAAAAGAACCAAAGAAGTTTCTCGATCCAAAAGAGAAAAGAAAAGAGAAAGAAAAGAAAAGAAGAAAGAAGAAAGAAAAAGAAGATTCCGTCGCGCCGACGTCGGAGCCGACCAGCCGCCATCGCCATGCCATCGCCGACCTCGCCAAGCAGCTCGTGAACCAGCTTGAGGTGGAGCTGAGCGACGGCAGCACATGAGCAGAACGTGCGACGTCCACGCCGAGCAGAACACCGCGCAAACAGCCCAGATCGGAGAGGAAGGAGCTGCCGTCCGACCGCTCAGCATAACTCGACCCGAACTCGACCCAAAACGGAGCAAAACAGAGCTGAACCGAGCTGAAATCGCGCAAGAACCGAGCTCGAACCAGTCCGCTACGCGTGCAGAACGGCGGCGGAACCGACGGCGAAACCAGCTGCCATTCGCGGCAGAACCGAGAGGGAAAGAGAGAGAGGAAGAGAGGAGAAGAAAGAGGAAGGAAAGCAACTTGAACCCAGCCCAGATCTGTCACAGAAACCACCCCAAAACCAGTCCAAAAACGAAGTTGAAACAAGAGGGAAAAGGGGTGAGTTGGTTGAGTTTGTGATTAATGATATTGTTAGTGATTGAAATGGTTTTGATGTGAGTTTCATTTCGATTTATTTGTTGGTTAGTTTGGAATAAAGATGCTTTGAAAAATAAGTGAATTTGTGTGATAGAGAGCTGAGAAAAATAAGCTAATATCAAAGATTTAAAGGGAAACCAAATTGCACGCTAAACTCGTGTGAAGGGCAATTTTGTAAATTGACCCATAATGTGTCCGTTGAGTGTTCAGAGGATCCTAACGAGTTTAATTAGGCGCATTAAGAGTATTAAAAGTCGAAGATTAAGTTTTGAAGGTTAAATGAGTTTTAAATGGATCTTGGTGCGATTTGGAAATAATTGGATCCTTATGATTAGTAAATCATGCATTTTAAGTTAAAGAATGAGTTTTTATTGAGTACCTTTGTGGTTTTGAAAATTCAGGAGAGGAAATAGCCTAAGGAAGCAAAAGAAAAGGAAAAGAGAAAGTTTGAGCTTCCGTTGGTGAATAAAGCGCTATAAGGTTGGTGTACACTTTATTCAATTCGTTTTTATAAATGAAATATTATCGATTTTTGAATACTTTAATGCTTTGAAATATTGTTTGCGAATATGTTGATATGTGTTTGATTATATATATGCTTTTGAATTATGAAAATTGATGAGATTTATATGATTGTGACAAAAACGAAATGATGAATTTGAAAATTGATTTACATGATTGTGGAAAACGAAATTGGATTGGATTGATGAGATATTTAGAAGTGTTCTTTCATATGTTCAGGTTTTCTGGAAACCTCTGAAATGCAGCCGTTATGCTGCCAGATTTTGTTTGAAAAAGGAATAGAAACCGAAAGTTTAAAAGAAATCGAAAGTTTTAAATGAAACCAACCCAACGCATTTTGAAAATGAATTGTTATTCAAGCCCTAGTAAGCTTTGACACAGATAGGTGGGGATTGGAGTGGCATGCCATTAATGGGTCACAAGAGCAGTACTGCGCCGTTTGATTCTATACCGACTATAGTGAATTCGGAGGTTTTGCGAGGCACCGAGTGTCCGGCCCCGAATATACATGATTATATGATAGTTCCGGCGGGTAGTCACCGAGTGTCCGATGCCGGAATACCCGATTACCAGTCCATGGTATCGTGCTTGTGTTTACTAGGGGCATGAAAAGCTATTATGAGGATTATTTTGATTAATGTATCGTTTTTAAATTTCTTTTGAATAGTAAATTGAATTATTGCTAAATTGTGATATTTCGTTATTGAATTTTATATTTGTTATTATTTTGTTATTGATTTTATAAAATTAGTATGAGCATTATTTTGATTTATGTATTGTTTTAAATCCTTTTGGATATTAAATCGATTTACGGACAAATGATGATATTTTGTTATGGATTTGAAAAACTGATTATATGAAAAGATAAATATTGAGTTTTGTGTACACCCACTAAGCAAATATGCTTAGCGCGTTGGATTTTCCGCGCGTAGGTAGTAGATCGCGTAAGGAGGGTAAAGATTGAAGAGAAAGCATCTGCAGGGAGTTGACATAGTCACATTTATCCTTCCACATATATTTTTGGGTATATGTATATATTATCTTTTGGTTTTGTATATAAAAGTTTTAAATTGTATTACTGTGCACATTTGGATGTATTTGAATCTTAAAATAGTGTTTTTGGTAAACAAAAAGCAAGTTGTGTAAAAATGTTAGTATATGTGATAGATATGGAAAATGATGAACCAAACAGAGTTTGGTTTCAGTTATAGAATATGTTTGTGGAAATAAATGTTTTGAATATGCATATGTTGATTTGTAACAGGTTTGGAAAGTCCGATTTTCAGGGGAAACTCTGTCAGTTTTTCCGTTTGAAATAAAAGGATTTCATACTGTTTTGTAAATAGATTTTAAAATTCGTCTTTTGATTTGAATAAATGAGTACATGGTTTTATAATTAAAGGTTTTATAAAGATTTTGAAAAGAAAGAGATATGACCGTAACGCCCCTTGGAGTCGTCTGGTGAAAGGGCGGGTAGGGGGTGTTACATTTAGCCTTAATAAAATTAAAATATTACATATCATTTGACCAATGAAAAGTTGAGACATATACATATGATTATATATTTTTTAAAAAAAGTTTTATTACTTCTTTTGTTTAAATTAAACAATAATTTAATAAAAAACAGATTTCAGAAAAAAAAAAATCAATTTAGGAAAAAAAATGTAACCATTTTTTCCATTCCGTCATTAAAAATATTAAGTTAAAAAATAAAAAAAGTTAATTTTTCTTTTTCTTCTTTGATCTGGAAGAATCCAGAACAAACCCAAAAGTTATGTCATCTCCTCCATCTCTTTTACCCTCCTTAATCTCATTCGTTCTTCTCTACCTCCTCCACTTTCTCCATCTCATTCTTCTCCGTCCCTTCTCCTTCTTCTTCAGTCTTTTTTACCCAGATTCACTCAATTCCTTCTCTGTCGAACCCGATGAATGCCTTTATTTGGGTTTGATCGAACCTAGACAAAGCGGATTCATCTTGGTTTGACCGAACCGAGACTGAACCCAAATGAAAAGGTTTCGTCTAGGGGTCGAACCTAGACAAAGACTCTGGGTTCGTCGAACCCAGATAAGGAGCTTCATCTGGGTTCGACGAACCCAGCTTCTTCATCTGGGTTCGACGAACCCAGCTTCTTCATCTGGGTTCGACGAGCCCAGATAAACCCTTCATCTGGATCTGGTCATCAACCCCCTGTTTCGATTTTTTTTTTTTTTTTTTTATAAACATTTTTGATTTTTTTTTTCTTAATGTTGTTGTTGATGTTGTTGTTGTGGGAGATGATGATATTAATGATGTTGTGATGTTGTTGATGATGTTGTAGTCTGTGGGATTGTTGATGATGTTGATGAAGTGGATTATTGATGATGTTGGTAAAGGGGTTTGATGAGCAATCTTGGTGTGTTAAAGATGGTGGAGATCTACTCTGGTGGATCTCCACTTTTTATTTATTTTTATTTATTTGTTTTATAAAATTAATTTTAATAAATTATTTAAATTAATTTGTCCTCTCCATAAAAAGACTATTTTACCTTTTTCATCTAAACAACCTGTTATCGTTGACCGTTAATTGATTAACGGTATGAATTTTTTTGAAGAGTTTTTGAAAAGTTAGGGATAAAAATAGTTGTTTTCAAAATATGTTTAAAAATTTGATATTTTTTGAAACCTTAAGGACTACAATGAAGTTTCCCAAACTTGGTTGTTTGTTTCATGATAGGTAGAAGCCAAAAAAAGGTTATAAAAATGAGGATTGGCTGTCAAGTTCAGCTACTTAGAAGCACATGGGGCTTGTTGGTTGTCCATGTGAATTGTGAAGTGAAGCCAACCCAAGCACAATGTTTTGCCTTCACTTGGGCGATTGCTTTCAAGTTGCTCGCACTAGCAATTCAATTTAAACCTTTTTTTTTTGTTTCTTTCTCAGCCAGTTAATGACAATTATATTTATCTTTTGCATTGCTTGCTATGACCGTTTTGGAAGATGGAAAATTGCTCGTCAATCTCTAATTTGTATGCCCATTGGCTAATAAATGTTATAGAATTGGTTGCATCTTACAAAAGGCACATTGTTGTAGTTTTGTGTGGGTATTTCTCTTTCAATATGAGTAATTGTCTTCTAATTAAAAGAGTATATATCTAATAGCATAAATAATGATTGATTTTAATAGATATTGATAAATCTTAACTTTAGAGAAGAAAAAAAAGAAGTTATTGTATTGCATTTAGTTTTCTTGAGTATTGTAGGATTTTTTTTTTCTCAAGGACGGTGAATTTGAATTAGGGATTAGGCTTCCTTAATGTTTGATTAATCTTATATATAAATTACAACCATTAGAGTAGCTTCAATAATAATTCTAACAATCAATTCAATTGATACAATTGATGAATAAGGTTACTTAACTAGTAAGGTAGTCAAACCCTTAAATTTGAGTCCTTAATTTTGTTAAGCAAATAGTGATCCTGACAGTTTCATGGGCTAGTCTAAGTCCTCAAATAAAAAAGAGAGAGAGAGAGAGAGAGAGAGAGAGAGAGAGAGAGAGAGAGAGAGAGAGAGAGAGAGAGAGAGAGAGTATTAGAAACACCACCTCTTTACCTTTTAAATTATTCGACTACCATACGTATACGTAGAAATAATTCTAAAAAATTCATTATAGTTTGTAAAAATATTCAATTTACCATATATAGTTTTATTTTTATCTCAAATCTTTTCTGAAGTTAATAAAAATACTTAAAATACCCCCTAAAGGCATGTAAAAGGATAATAAAACCCCCGATGGTCATAAATTGATGATAAAGTCATAGAGGGTAAAATAATTATTTTTTGTTATTTTTTAACATCAGAGAGGATTTTAAACAAAAATAAAATTATAATGATAAAATTGATACTTTTACAAATTATAATAATTTTTTTGAGATTATTCCTACATATACATTATAGGTATGTTCTGAAAATTCTATCAGATGTGTGCACGATGTCAATGCGGTGCCAAAAAGACTTTTCCAAGCTAATACAAAAACCATTGATGATAAAGTTTAATTTGTTCAAAATTTGTCAACGATTAAAAAATACCGCTAGAGTAACGACATGTCAGCACTGCATTGTCACAATCTGATGTGTCAAATAGTCATTGGATGAGTGATGACACGTCAACTTAAAATAAAAATGTAGAAACCTTTTGAATCGAAGAAATTAGATGGTTGGGGTAATGGACCCACGAGGATCCAAAACCGTTCAATTGGGAATATGCCGTAGACGGCATCATCGGTATACCCGCCCAAAACACGCGCATACAAACAAAAGTCAAATCATTTTAAATATCTTCTTCTTCTTCTTCCAAAAAAAAAAAAAAATCAATTTAAATTTATATATAAAAAATCTAAAAAAACTTAAAAATTTAATCTTTACTCAACTCAATCTCTTTTAAATCACAGTAATTTAAATTTATAAATGCTTTTGATTCATATCAAATTAAAAGATCCAATAAATCCAAAATTTAAACAGATTTTCATGATCACTTATTGTGTGTGTGTGTTTTTTTTTTTTATGTATTATTAAAATTAAATTCAAGACTGTGTTTCTATTAAACATAATTTTTAAGTTTGGAAAATTGAAATATGACAAGGTTAGCCCGTGAATGGAGAGACAAGTGTTGTTTGAATATCCACTTAAGATCTACTATCATAAATCATTATATAAATGATATATATTATTTATTTTGTATTAAAAAATATACGAATATACTAAGGACGATGGGGTTTTAACTTTTCAACTATAAAAAGAGAGGAAAAATATATTGTATATTTATAAAAATAAATACCCTCATTGTTAAGGACATATGTTGCCACGAGTGGAAGTTAGTCCAATAAAATTATGTGTTAGAATTATAATTTAAATTTAATATAAATTGGTAAAATTACAAAACAAGCACTCACTCACACAACTACAACAAGAAGGTAATCATGGCGGCAAGTGGGATAAGTGAAGTTGTATAATCATCACCATTTATACATAATATCATAGGTTCGATCCATATTTTCTATCAACTACGAATGATTTATTTACTTTATATGAATAACTCTTTCTCGTATCTAGGAGTAGGAATACGAGATATATTTCAAAGGCTCATGTTAATTGATTTGGATGGTGTTTTCTATGGTATTAGTAAAAAAAAAAAAAAAAAAGAATGGGCGGGGTGGGGTAGGGTGTGGGGTTGGTTTTGGGGCGGGAGGTGTTGGTGCTAGCCACCGTTTCAAGGATGGCAGTTTCTCATCTGCCAATGACATAAAAAAAAAAAAAGATCATTCCAAAAAGGTAGAAATAAAAAATAATTTCTTTATAAAGAAAAATAAAACATTTCTATTTTCCTTTTTGCGCTTTTAGATCTTCCCATCGCTTCTCCTTGCCTATCCTCGCGCCACGTGTCACCAACCGCAACACTTTGTTCACGTGTTCCATAGACAACTAATGAACACACGACACGACACGACAACAAGTGCAAGGACATTTTCGTCACAAAAAAAAGAAGAATCCTAAAATCCCTGAACTGCCCTCGGTTTTGAACCAGTTTCAGTTTGTTTTCTTTCGCTTTTTGTGTTTCAAGTTTACGTCCAGTGTTTGGTCTGGTTGGAGTATATTCCTTTGTTGGGTTCGATTCTCTCTCTCTTTTTATCCCTTTTGAAACAGAAATCGCTTGCCTTCATATTTTTCTCTTCAAGATTCTCATTGTTTTTACTTCAAACAATACCTTGTTTTCTCTGAAGAAATAAAGAAGCAAAGTATCAGGTAATGTACAAATCTGTCTCTCCAATCAATATGCTGCATTTTTTGGATTTGATTTTTGTACAGTTCAATTCATCTTGTATGTGTGTTATAGTTTCATTTGATGGGTATTTTTATTTTTTTACTTATAGATTTATTGTGGATTTGTTTGGTGGGCTTTAAAGGTATCAATTTTTAGGTGGGCAGGTGTGATTTCCTTGTTTTTGATCGTCCCTGTCTTGTCTTTTTGTTGAAATTTATGAGTTTGATTGGTGGGGTTTGGTTTATTTTGATGGTTATGGATCAAAGTTTTGTTCTTTTTGTTATGGGTGTGAAGTCTTGATGCATGATCTACTGTTTTCAATTTTTTTTTTTTTTTGGTTTTAAATTTGTGTTTTTTTGTTTATGTATACTGTTTGCAAGGTTTTGGGGGTCTGAAAAATCAATGAAATTGATTTTCGTGACGGTGTAAGCCATTTTTTTAGTATGACATTCTTTTGAGATTGCATTTTGTGATCAAGGCTAACCTATTAACTGTATCATATGTTGAGTTGTTTTTGAAGTTTTACCATTTTGGACGGTGTTTGTCTATTATAATAGTCAAGGAGTATTTACATTAGTGTTTGTGATTTCTGTTTCTGTCTACATTATGCAATGTAATGCGTAATCAATTTTGCATAGAGCTTGTATGGGATATGAGGATTGTGGCTCTTTTGCTGGATTGAAACATTCAGATTTATTTAGAATCAATGAAGTATTTTGCTCAACTAGTGTTAGTATCAGTCTAAGATCGAGTTAATCGATAATGGTGAGTTTGTCAACACTTTTTGTAGTGAAATGGTGTATTACATAGAAATCTATCGAGGTAGAACTTCTCTAAGGAATCTTTCTCGTTGCCTGGAACACCAGATTTAAAGGCATTCCGCCTTTGCTTTTTTTAAAGAAGGAGAAGTAGTCCCCCTTCATTCTCCTTTTTAGATGCTTTTTTGTTTTGGTTACTTTTTTATTTAGTTTTTTCGATGATGACTGGACCCTTCAATTTAACTTTTGTCTGTGTGCACACATGGCTGTAATTTTTGTTTATCATATGATTGTTGCATGTGATTTCCATTCCACGGAGAGCTTTTTTAACATATGTGAAATTTAATTGTATCTGTTGCTTTGCTTGTTTACTGCAGAGTTCTCTGTGGCCCATGAACATTGATGGGGATTTGTGAATGGCTGCTGCAATTGGTTTGTGTTCACAATGAGGATGGCGATGATGATGGTGTCATAGCACTTCTTTAATCTAATCATAATTGAAATGGATAACATTTGATTTTCTTGATTTTTTTGAATGGAATAGCTACTATAATATGGACTAGACTGAATCAACCTTTTTCATGGACTACTAGGACTTCTGTTGTTTGTTGCTAGTTGACTTGGATTAACTTCTGAAAATGATTTTGGAGAATTTTGCTCTTGACAGTATCTATTGAACGCATTTATATATTGGTAAACAGTAGGTATCAGTCATTAAATCAAAGTAAATATACAAAAATGGAGTTCCAAGCTTCACCGCAAGGGCAAAAGCACAATCTGCAAACACCTGGTCGTAAATCTTCACCTGTGGGTTCCCAGAAAGATTTGTGTCTTGTTGTCCGGGAAGGGTCTCTGGCTGATGTAGATTCAGCATTAGCGCAGCTGAAGAAGAATGGTGGTAACATTAATTCCAGGAATATGTTTGGTTTGACTCCTCTTCATATTGCAACTTGGAGAAATCACATTCCCATTGTTAGGAGGCTTCTTGCTGCTGGTGCCGATCCTGATGCTAGGGTGTGTCTTTCTTCCTTGCCCTTAATTCATATAAATGGCCTAATGTAAAATTTGTAAATAGATGTCTGTTCTGTAGTTTACTTTATGATGTTTATGATATTGTTTTTTAGTCTCTGTAAATTCTAAATGCATTGATCAACTTATCTGTAGTTTAATAGCTACTTCATTTTTCTTCTACGATGATTTTTTTTCCTTTATATACTTTTTTCAAATGATCACATATATAAACTTCTTTTTTCATTCTGATGTGATTATCATATAACCAGGTTTTATTGCATGCTTACCTGAAAAATGTCATCCTAAAATCATTGTACCTTGACAATATGGTTGCAATGTCTCAGTCAAAATTGAATATATAATTTTTTTTAGGAACTTCATTTATTGGCTGAAAATCATTGTTACAATCATTGAAAATTATTATTGGTGAATCAAAATCATTTTACCTTTAAAATATGGTTAAGAACTTAAGATGTCTCAGTCTAAAGCTGAATTTATTTTTTTGAAGGAACATCATTAATTGGTTGAAGTCACAATGACTTGCCAACGAATTTTTGTGGAATCCTTGCCAGTAACTTTTGTATTAGTGCTTTCATACATTACTTATTTAGTGTGTGAATTGCTGAACTGTGACATATTTTGTCCTAAAACGGAAAAATTATGTTTCAAAATTTCTGACTGTGACTAACAGTTAGACTTTTTAAAATAGGTAATGAACTTTAGGAACGAATTATATTCATATTTATGATTTCTAATTGGAAGCTCCATATTTTGAGAGTACGAATGAAGTGTCATATATTTGAAGGTAGAATTCAAGTCCAAAAGATAAGTTATCTTCTTAACCGAAAAGAAAGGGTATCACTTTTAAGTGATGATGCTTTCCGAATTATGTGAGGGTGACTACTGAAAGCAAAAGAAGAGTATAGCAAAGATGGGATATTTGTTTAAAGTTAACTGGTGGAGTGGACATTTTCAGTTCAGGTAGAAGTGTAGAACTACTTACATTTTATTTGAATGGTGCTGCCGGTTTTGGAGAGTACTTAAATGTAGTTAGTAAGTGGACTTACAGTTAATGCAGTGAAAGAGAGCACTCTGAAAGTTCATGACTATCTATTATTGTTTTTTGGGGCATATCACACCATACATAAGCGAACTTAATAATCTTAAATGAATTCTGCTTTGAATGACCTATAAACATGTTAACTACTTCATTTGTTGGTAAGGGATTGCATTGATGACCTTTAAGATAATTGTTTAAATGCTTTAATTTTTTTTATCTTTAATTCGAAAATATTTATACATACAGCTGCGTGAAGGAGATGGATTTTAATTCGCTTGATAAAGAAAGTGTTATATCTATATATTGCATATGCCGAAATTGGTATTTCTATCCAGTTAGCATGATCTTTAAATGATACATTTCAGGATGGAGAATCAGGATGGAGTAGCCTTCACAGGGCCTTTCATTTTGGTCATCTTGCAGTGGCGAGTGTTCTTCTTCAGTCTAGTGCTTCTATCATGTTAGAGGATTGTAAATCTCGAACTCCGGTTGATCTCCTATCTGGGCCTGTGTCACAGGCTATCGGAAGTGAAACTGACTCAGGTATCTTCTGCTGTGTTTTATCATGATTGATGAAAGTCTTCTTTTGGTGTTTTGTCTGGGTGTAAACTGAGTTTTATTTGTGCTTTTAGTGGCAACTGAGGTATATAGCTGGGGAAGTGGGACAAACTATCAACTCGGGACAGGAAATGCACACTTACAAAAGTTACCATGCAAAGTTGATTCACTGCATGGCTCTGTTATCAGGTTAATTTCTGCAGCAAAGTTCCATAGTGTAGCAGTTACTGCTTGTGGAGAAGTTTACACTTGGGGTTTTGGGAGGGGTGGTCGCCTTGGACATCCTGACTTTGATATTCACAGGTATGAAGTATATTCATCTTATTAATACATATGAGGGCCATGTTTTTGATTTGATGAAGATTCAAGATTGGCATTTGATTTTCAATTTCAGCATTAAAACATCAGTCGACTTAAAAAGATATGACTTGTATATGACATATATCAGCCTTGGCAATGTACTGACAAGCTATTTTTAGACTTCTAAATAATTTTTTGGATTTTGATGGTTTTAAACTAGTGTCAAAATTGAATTTCAAACCTTATGCATAATTCTATATTTATTACAGATAATACACTTGTATTTGTTTATTTATACATTGATCATAAGAAAGTCCTGTTATCTTTTTCTTGGACATGTGACCTTTCTCTTGATTAGATGGAATTGAGATAGAATTAGAGCAGATTACCATTTCCACCAGGTTTAGATGTGCTGCATGGAAAATGCAAAAGCTGAACTCTTATATCCTGTAACTTATGAAAATGTCACCACACCATGGCTTTCCTTTTTATTATGGTTTTTGTTAAGATTTTGGAATCTACAATCAGATGCACTTTTATTTATTCTTTTCAGCGGGCAAGCTGCAGTTATAACTCCCCGTCAGGTGACTTCTGGTTTAGGGTCCCGTCGGGTGAAGACAATTGCTGCAGCTAAACATCACACTGTCCTTGCTACAGAGGGCGGCGAAGTGTTTACTTGGGGATCCAATAGAGGTAAAATCTATTAGATAGGCAGGACATGAGCATGAATTTTTCTGAGCAAATATTTGTGACTGATTGAAGTGTAGAGTAGGTCTCTGTGACTAAATAATTAACAATTATCTGCTTTCTATTTATCTGTCAGAACTAATTGATCATCACTATGGTCTGCCTTCGGTTAATGGAGTTGTTTTCAAAATACAAAACAAAGAAATAAGAGAATGACAGAACATTCTTTTAAACCCTCAATGTGTTGTTGGCATTTGTGATTTTGAAATGTTGAATTCGATGATGCTTTGCAGAGGGTCAGCTTGGCTACACATCTGTCGATACTCAACCAACACCTCGTAGAGTGAGTTCCCTTAAGTCCAAAATTGTTGCTGTTGCTGCTGCAAACAAACATACAGCTGTAGTTTCGGAGTCTGGTGAAGTTTTCACATGGGGCTGCAATAGGGAGGGTCAGCTCGGTTATGGTACCTCGAATTCAGCATCAAATTACACTCCAAGGTTGGTTGAGTATTTGAAAGGCAAGGTCTTTGTTGGAGTTGCAGCTGCTAAATATCACACCCTTGTATTAGCAACTGATGGAGAGGTAAATAATTAGATTGTATCAGTAATTATGCCAAAATGCATGAATTCTTTCTCATTGTAGGTCTAATGATAGTGAAGTTGTATACCTTTTCAATTTCTGCTCTAACAAGCACCAATTTCTGTGTGCGCTATGTATGACAGGTTTACTCTTGGGGTCACCGGTTTGTTACACCAAAGCGTGTTATTATTGCTAGAAATTTAAAGAAAAGTGGGAGCACTCCTATGAAGTTCCATCGCATGGAACGTCTTCATGTGGTTGCTATAGCTGCAGGGTTGGTCCATAGTGTGGCTCTAACAGAAGATGGTGCATTATTTTATTGGGCTTCTTCGGATCCTGATCTTAAATGCCACCAGGTTTTTTCAATTAAACCAAAAATCTTTGACATCTTTTATGTCTCCCATGAGGTACTAATTTTTTGTTATCCTATTTGTTTTAGCTGTATTCACTGTGTGGAACAAATGTGGTGAGCATTTCAGCTGGGAAGTATTGGACTGCTGCTGTTACTGCTACAGGAGACCTTTATATGTGGGATGGGAAGAAGAGTAAAGATAATCCACCACATGTTACTCGGTTACATGGTGTAAAGAGGGCTACCTCAGTTTCAGTCGGTGAAACACATTTATTGATTATTGGTTCTCTCTATCATCCTGTCTATCCTCACTATCTAACCAAGAATCCTCAGCAGCTGAAGTTGAATGTGAGGAACGAGCTAGAGGAGTTTGATGAAGATTTTATGTTTGATGACATAGCTTCCAATAATGTAATATCCACCTCAGAAAAGGATGATTCTGGGCATAGGCCCATACCAACTTTAAAAAGCCTTTGTGAAAAAGTAGCAGCAGAATGTCTTGTGGAGCCACGGAATGCTTTGCAAATGCTTGAAATTGCAGATTCACTTGGAGCTGATGATTTGAGGAAGCATTGTGAGGTATTCTCTTTGTGACCATAATTGATGATGGAAGAGTTTCAAAATTTCATTTAAGCTTCAATTGGTGCTTGTGACTTTGCTTGGTTTTGCTATATAGAACTTAAAAATCTTGTTATGTTATGTAGTAGATACATATTCTTTGTGAACCTATTAACGTAATCTTTTAGAGCATCATATTCTCCAAATAGTGTAAACTTCCTAAAGTCGAATCAATAACTATGGGTGTTTGCATCATGGCCTGTTAAATTGTTCAGTATTTCTCTAGGTGTCAGTTTGTTCTTATCTGCGTAGGTTTTTGCTTGATGTACTAGGCATGTGACGCCGTGACGGTTTTATTCTTGTATTTTAAATATTTCAAACTCTGGAAGCTTGGTCTTTTAAGCATTTGAGGTTCCCCATTTTGCTTGTCATGCTTCCTACTGCTTTAAGTCTTCCACCTAGACTTTTTGTGTTTTCATTTTTCAGTTTATTTTTATTTGATTTTTGGTTACATCTTTTAGTTCCTCATTATGGTGTTTGTGGGTATCATTAATGCTGTTAGCCTTCACAAGATTACAATTCGTTCTTCAAGGATCGTCTTAGGTTTAAAAGCTTGTTGCATTCGTAAATTGCAGTTGTGATAATATGTGAAAGTGATTTAGTTAGGATTTTGTTTTTGTTTGTTTTTAGTTTTCTTTAGTTTTTGTTTTTGTTTTGCTTGAGGACTAGTAAAATCTAAGTTTGGGAGGTATTTGTGAGCATAAGTTTTATGCATTTATTACCCTTATTAGTAGATAGAAGAAATTCATTTGTAGTCTAAACAAGAAAAAAAAAAGAAAATTTGTTTTTGGCCCAAAAATATAAGTTATTCATTTTTAGTCTAAAACGAAACTTCAATCATTTTTAGCTCTTTTCAGCCCCTTGAAACATTCATGTGCAACATTGCTTGTGGAATGTTTTTAAACCTATATGAAATGTTTTCACTTGAAAATGTCTTGAAGGTTAAAAAATTTCACAGTGCAATGTTGCATGTGAAATGTTCACTAACGTGAAGTGGATAAAAATGATTGAAGTTTTGTTTAAAGCTAAAAGCGATTTACTTTATTTTGGGGCCAAAAAGGAATGTTCACTTTTTCCGTGGGCCATTTTTAATAATTTCCACTTATTAGTCATATTTTGTGTTAATTTTATTTTAATTAGTTGCTTTTTTTTTTTTTTTTTTTGAAATTGGAAAAAGCTTAATTGTGTGTTGAATGGAGCTAATCGAATTAATTTTTAAGTCAAATTCAAGTGAATTAACAAAGTGAAAAAAAAAAAAAAATCATGGGGCCCAAATGAAGACCAAAACCAAGCTCGAAACATTTTAAAACAAATGAAAGAAGAATAGTGCAGCTTCTGATGTTTCATTTGTTTTTACATGTTTCGGGCTTGGTTTTGGGTCTCCATTCAAGCTTCTTGAGGATCTTCTTTAGACTTTGTTGATTCGCTTAAATTTGATTTCAAAAGTAATTCAATTAGCTCCCATTCAACCCAAGTGCCTTTTGTTCCACGTTTCACCAAAAATGCAACTAAATAAAATAAAATTAACTTAAAATCGTACTAAATGCATGTAAGGGTAATAAATGCATATAAATTATGCTCATCAATCAACTTGAAATTCCTTAGAAGGTTGTCATTAGCTCTAAATTAGTAGAGACTTATTTTCGTGTTATTTCCTGTGTCTATGTAAGAAATGGTGTCGAAGGCACATTGCCATGTGGTGGACTGTGCAACTCCTTCCTTCTGTTTTGTGTTGCAAATGTCCATTGAGATTTCTCTAGATAAGTTGTTGCATGGAGGCAATTTGCTGACTTTGAATTATCTCACAGGACATTGTTCTTCGCAACCTGGACTATATTTTAACGGTCTCGTCTAACACATTTTCTAGTGCTTCACTGGATATGCTAGCAAACCTTGAGACATTATTAGACCAGAGGTCTTCTGAATCTTGGAGTTATCGTCGGCTTCCGACACCAACAGCTACTTTTCCTGTCATCATCAACAGTGAAGAGGAGGATAGTGAGAGTGAGGTTCTAAGGACTCGTGACAAACATATGAAAATATCCTCCTTCAAAAGCGAAGGAAACTCAAGATTCGATTCCTTCCTACAACCCGAAGATGATCCAAATCAAGGTATAGGCAAACAAGTTCGAGCTCTACGGAAAAAGCTGCAGCAGATTGAGATGCTCGAAATGAAGCAGAGTAATGGGCATCTTCTTGACGAGCAGCAAATCGCAAAGCTTCAAACAAGGTCAGCTCTTGAGATATCTCTTGCTGAGCTTGGGGTCCCAGTTGAGTCACCACAGGCAAAATCGTCATCTGCAGTCCTCACCAGATGGAAAAGGGAACAAAAAGGCTGCGGTGTCAAGAAAACACAGGAGAAAGAACCAGAAGGCAGCACAAGTAGAAACTGTGTCTGGTTTCTGCATGACAGACGTAGGGGCAGATCCTGTAAAGGATCTCTTTGACAGTTGAAGCCTCTCAGATTTCTTCAACTAAGGTTAGTTATCTTAGTCTTCATTGTCCCTTACGTTGGTTATGTTAATGTTAAATCAAGAATTACTTAAATAATTTATTACATTTGTTTCCTTCTGTAGGAGGATGTCGTGTTTGATGGAAATGTGACCAACCAATCCTCCATAGAATCATATTTCTTGGTTCAGAAGAAAGACATGTCTGACTTGCCTAAACATACTACTTCTTTGCAAACAGCTTCTAAGAAGAAGAACAAGAATAAGAAGGGTGGACTTTCTATGTTTCTGAGTGGTGCTCTTGATGACACCCCGAAAAACTGCTCCTCCCCCTCCAACACCAAAAAGTGAGGGTCCAGCATGGGGTGGGGCAAAAGTTGCAAAAGGATCTGCTTCGCTGCGTGAAATTCAGGATGAGCAGAGCAAAGTGAAGGTGAATCAACCTACTAGGAATAAAGATCAGTTCGAAGATCTTTCTCATAGTAGAAGTGAAGGGAAAGTCCTATTGAGTTCCTTTTTGCCTTCAAAACCAATTCCTATGGTCTCAACTCGAGCAGCTCAGGCATCTGATGCAGACAAAAGCACACCTCCTTGGGCTGCTTCTGGGACACCTCCCAGTCTCTCTCGGCCATCTCTGAGGGACATCCAGATGCAACAGGCAAGTAATCGTATGCCCTTCTCAATTTTTGATTATGAAATTGATTTTATCGGTATTTGGTTTGGGCATAAGGTCCAAGTTTCTCCTTTATGTTTGTCTGCTGATTGTTTTTTCTCCATTTATTGTCTGGTAAAGGCTACACTGCTATAATGACTTATTTCTATAGTAAAAGTTTTTAGTGTTTGTTTCTAAACTTTCCTTTTTTCCATATAAGATACATTCAATTGTAATGTTATTCTTTTGTTTCAAATCAGGGAAAACAGCACTCCCTATCCCACAGTCCGAAGACAAGAACAGCTGGCTTTGCGGTTGCTTCAAGTCAGGGCTCACCGTCAGAGTCTCCTGGAATGAACCGCTGGTTCAAACCGGAGGTTGGACACCCTCATCAATTCGATCAATTCAGATCGAGGAGAAGGCTATGAAGGATCTCAAGCGCTTCTACAGCAGTGTTAAGATAGTTAAAAACCAGTCTTAGAAGAAGAACAAATGATATTTGCTTGGTTAGATAGCAATTGATGCTCTTCTTTATTTTGTTTTGTTCAATTGCACTATTGTAAAGTTGACTGTACAAACTATCTCCCTGTACATTAAACTCTATTTCTTAGAGTAGTTTTAGTCAATAATCTTTACATCCTCATGATGCTCTGTTTAACTCTTTGATGTATCAGCATGTAGGCATATCACGGAGGAAATTTTTTGAGTTCTATAACAGTAGTAAACATATAGACCGATATGAATATATTCTCTCGTACAGATTCAATTTTCTTTGCCTTACTGATCCAGCTGCTCTTATCTGAAAAGTATGGCCTTGTGCATTATTATCCAATGAATGTTATTGAGTCTAATGGGTCATCAGAGCTCAAACGTCAAATAATGTGTGGAGATGTACATTCATTTCATTTTGAGTTCCCATGTTGTGGGCTTCATGGTGGGTAACTAGAGGAATGAGTCCCCTTTTGTTCAAATAATTTATAGTTGATAGAAAATAATATAAGAAAAGGATTATGTTTAAGAATCTAACCGTTCTCATCATAAGTGGAATTTTAAAAGCAAAAATTTAAAAATAGAATGTATCGAAAAATATTAGAAGCTCAATTTATATTTTTACAACATTGACAGAGTGCATATCAATTTTAAGATTTTTTTATTAGGAAAGGTACAACTGCCCGGCTATTACAGGTATGTTTTTGTTTATGCTTTTTAGGAGCCATATGAAACTTAAACTTCTTCATCAAGATGGAAGCTATGGAGGGGAGGTAAATCACCAATTCAACTAAGATTTGTGTGTGTAGGGGTAGGTATCAAATTTACGTTCAAATATTAATGAAGGGTCTTGGCTTCTTATCAAAGTAACTGCCTGGCAGTAGTTGAACTTGGATTGGATGTCTAATATAGGTCTAGACCGGCCTAAGTTTTAGAAAGAAAACAAAAGCAACCTATTGGTTTTTGCTTAGTTGTTCAAGTGGTGGTCTTTCAAAGCTAGTCTTGAACTAAAACTAGAATGGAACTTGGAAGCTAGTTTGATACAAATAAGAAATTGAACAAAGTTCACAACTGATTTATGAAGGATGTCTTTAGTCCCCTACTAACTTCTAAGACTTGCAAACAAATACAAGAAATATCTTGAATGTGTAGTGAGTATGACAAAGATTTTGATTTAGATTCGTGAGTGAGATGTCTCTGGAAATTGTTGAATTTGTGGACCCTCAACTGTATCCATCAAGTGATGGGTTAATGGTCCCACATGAAAATCAATCATGCAAGTCCCAATAAGAGAGAAAGTGGGCAGGACCTACAAAGAAGGACAAGTTGCCAAACACAAAGAGCCAGAGATCTTGCAACCAGTTGAGCCAAAAAGGGTAGACATGATTAGTCAAAAACATCATGTGAACAATAAGATCTCTTTAATTTTACATTACATTCCCTTCTCTTTTGCTTTTGTATCGAAAGTATCAATAAATATACGGGTAAATGAGAGGAGAAAATAATGGCAAAGAAAAGAATTTTTTTTTAAAAAAAAAATAAAATTAAGAAATGAAAGATTAGAAGTGTTGTGGACCCTTATATTGGTGGGAGTAGGTTGAATACTTGAAGGAAAAGCAAATTAAAGTGGTGTAAAAAAAAAAAAAAAATCCACTTTGATGCAATAACCTCATGAAGAATATGAATTCTTGAAAGGAGATATATTCAATTATTTGGAGTTGATGTGATTCTCTAACGTGTCATTATATCTTGTGTTGTATATAATGTATCATTGAAACATCAATTAATGGTCAGTTGAGGATCGATATTCATGTGTTCTTAGATATCCATGCAATTTCTAGATTAATTTCCATAGATATGATATTTCTTATGAGACTTCTAATGACAAATAATTGAAAGGAGATTAATTTCATGTGTTCTTGAAAGCATATTAATTTCAAAAGCATTGATATGATTTTAAAATGAAAAATTCGAAAACCATTCCTAAGTCTGATTAAAACTAAAAAACAACTTTACATATGTGAATTTAAGTTATAAAAAATAAATAATCTCTCTTATTCTAAAAGCTTTTAGCAAAGGAATTTTATGAAACTACAAAATTAAAGGGTTATAGAGACTTTGAAATGCTTAAAATAAAATCTCTCAATAAATAAATTTCTCTAATTCACAAAACCATTCAAAAGAGGTTTTCATTTTCTCTATAAAAACTACGCAAAATTTCTTCAAGTTAAGCCTATATACAGAAGATAAGAACTTCTACATACAATTTGATTATAAGTATGGAATTGAGACCTAAATGCAATTAAGCATTAGTGGAATAGAAGGAGAAATGTATTTCATCAATAGTTGAAACAGGAAGAAGGGAATCAAACATCGAATCTTTCCATTTCGGAGATATTCTTTTCATATTTTACCTGTGATTAATGATATCATATGCACATATGCATAGAGTGGTCAATTATATGAAGAGACTTGGATGCTTTGTTCCTGCTTTCCTTTGGTGTCCTGTAAGGTCTTATCATTATATATTAGCACAGTAAAGGCATCAATTTGGTTTACAATCTATAGCCAAGAATCTTCCAATATAATGCAACTTTAACTTCTAATATAATCATAACATATGGTACATTTATTAATCAATTAAATAAGTTTTCGATGCATCTAATATGATATCAATGGTCGGATATAATGTACCTCATGCACCTGGGGTATTGAAGATTTTCTCAACATATAACACCTTCATAGTCTGTTACACCATCTACAACAGCTCCAAAGCATTAAAAATTTGATAACAAATAGTTTTACTTATTGTACACGTGAATGTTGGATCCAAATTTCACTTTTACGAATTTTACACCTTTTTTTTTATATCTTAATGAGTGGGGTTTGATCCCATTTTTTTTTTTTTTTGGGGTGCAAACTAGATAGCTACAACTCTTCTTAACTTCAAAGTCTTATGTTAGAGGCAATCACCTAACTTGATCAAGAGTTGGTGGCAGCTTTCTCCAACTATGGTCTTCAAATATGCACCTATTCCACTAATTCATCTTCTAATTTGAGGTCCTATGTATTCTTTATTAATTCAGCCTCAATGAAGGCTGCTTCCTTTCTTTGCCTTGTCGTTTGTACATCTCCTCTTCTTTTTTTGTTATAAATTTATTCCTTCATAGGAATACACTTGAGAGAATCAATGCAGCTTTTTCAAGTGGTAGCAGGTATAACTACTTGATGGTATGCTATTTATATATTAGTTAATTAATCAACTAAACCTCAATCAATTCCAACTTAATTTTGTTATGGCATTATGATTTGACCACTTTTAATCAATTAGACCATTACACTTGTACAGTCGTGACTCATGCATTCTCATATAAAATTATTTATTAGATAAAAAATATATAAATTAAATTTCATTTAACAAATTCTTTTCTAGTTAAGACTTAAGATTTCTTGAGGATAATTTTATCCGAAGCTCAAATCTCTAACAATTGGATGCAATTCATTGACTATAAATGAAAAGCATTTTTTGTACATTGAGTAATTGATAAGACATAAAAATCCAAATTTTAATTAAAACAAATATTAAAGATGATTCTAACATAATGATTTCAATCCGTTTCATTACCAAATATAAAAGATCATTGATTAAGGTGATACAATAGTCAGGTGTTCATTTAAGCGTTCAAGAGTGATCATTCTCCTAGAAATTAACATCAAAGCCGGCCAATTTCACTCTAGAGCCATACCTTGGATACTAAAAAGTAAACAGATGGCGCAATCAATATATAATCACCAAAGAAGAGAAATCTGGATACCAAAAAGTAAACAGATGGCACAACCAATATATATCAAGTTTCTCTTATTTGGTGATTATATATTGATTGTGCCATCTGTTTACTTTTGACTCTTTAGTATCCAAGTTATGGCTCCAGAGTGAAATTGTGGGTTTCTAAGAGTTATATATATATATATATATGACTGTAGCCTGTGACGGTACATTGGAGTTTGGACCCTTTTCGCTCTCCCAAAGTGACATAAACTAGAATTAAAGTTGATAATGGGCTAATACATTATGTTATATCGGGATTCCTCGAATAGAAATTCTTTTTAGCAACTTTAGTGTGCTTGAGAATCTCTCTCTTTCTCACGTAGGGAGATATTTACTGTGTGTATATATATATATATATATAGTGCAATAGTATTTGTGGAGTTCTACTAACAAGGGAATGAGTGCTCATATCATGCTTTGATTAGGGCGGTGGTGATGCCCTTTATTTGTTGACGTGTATATATATCTTCATTGTTGTCATAGCTTTTCTGGTGAGATACCTTGTATACCTACTTTAATGTTTTTATATATTAAATGTAAAATTGCTCCATGTGGAGGCCCATATTTGTCCCCTCCATGCTTCTCTTGGTCCTCCTCGTTATTTTCAGTGCAAAAGCTCTTTTTCCCCCCATAGAGATAGGCTGTAAAAAGCCAACTCCTACCACTCCCTTCTCTTCTAATAAAAGCCTTAGAAGAAGACAATATCATCCCTCCAAAACCCACCAGCCTTTTCATTATTTTATGGATGCAATGACCTGTCTATCATGTGCTTGCTTTTCCTCATTCATCTATTTGTTTGCTTATTTATTGCTCTTTTCTTCCCATATAATCTTTTGTCTCGTTTTCACACTTTGATATATATACATATGTGCATCTCTCTGTGTGTATTGTGAGAGATAGATTAAGAACTTGAGTGCCTTTGCAGCCTTGTCAATTGGTTTTGATTGTTGAATCATGAGAAAGAGTGAAAGAGAGAGTTCTCTAAAAGAAGGGAAAGTGGTGTTTGGAATGAAGTTTGATCCAAGATCCTTTTTGTCTCTCCTCCAGCCATTTTTTACCACTGTTTTATGATCTCTTATTTGTGTGTGTGTGTGAGAAATAGAGACTGATTAGAAGAACTTGATTGCTTTGTAGCCTTCTACTTCGTTGAATCATGATAGTGAGAGAGATTTCTTGAGGATAGAAAAGGGGTGTTTGGAATGAAGTCCGATCCAAGATCCTTCGTTCTCTCTTACCACTTTCTAGACACCATGCAGTTGAGTGTCTACATGTGTGTGTCTTCAAGTATTAAATGATCGATCTATCAAGTTTTTGAGTTTGTTTATGTGTTTATGTTAGATAGATAGAGAGATCTAATAGCTAGGAAAGGCTTTGTTTGTTTAAGTACTACAGCATGATCTATCTAATACCTTTCCATATACGTCCTCCACTTGCATAGATCCCTTTTCAAATCATATGTTTGTTTTCGTCACTTAGAATTGTTTGATAATGAACTTCATGAACCGATCTCGGACCAGGCTTCATTCCTTACACTAAGCTTTTTCTTGATGGAATGCATGACCTCAACCCAGCAGGTATGCTTTCATGTCTTACCATCTTACAATCCCTTAATAATATATCTAGGTTATAAGTTTCATATTTTTATGTATGTTAGTATGATACCAATTAATTATAAGTATCATATACTCTTGTTCATCACACTCTTACAACTATATGATTTTGATGGAACTGATGATGTTTACATGTTTTGAAGCTGAGACTGTTATTTTATTATTTTTTCATGCATTTTCCTAATTAATGATTTATCTTGTTATAAATCGATGAGCCCCTGATTTAATGTTTTCATGTTTGTTTGATATCTATCTGCTACGTACTTATCCTCAAGATTCCGTAATCTTCTACAAGGATTTAGGTTTCCGTTTCT
This sequence comes from Nephelium lappaceum, assembly GCA_021234005.1. Lineage (NCBI taxonomy): Eukaryota > Viridiplantae > Streptophyta > Magnoliopsida > Sapindales > Sapindaceae > Nephelium > Nephelium lappaceum. Next base: position 7,398,556 of record CM037998.1, read on the forward strand.
CAAGTTGATTATATTGTATATTAGTTTTGATAATGTTAATAATTATGTTAAATGTATGGACAAAACTTGAAATACAAAACATGGTCTCTCTTTGCTCTCTCTCTCTCCAATGAGAAACCACACAGACTAAAAAGCACTTTGTATGCTATAGATTCTTGGACAAATATATAAGACATGTACCAATTATTATTATGTTTTGAACTGAAAAGAAAATGTTTGGCCATTTATTTTTAAAACAAAAGGAAAATTATATTCTTAATTTGTACATGGCAGAACAAGAAGTTTTTCAATCTCATGCATAAATCTCTTCCTGTGTTTATAATGGAGTTTAGTTGTAATAAACCCTAGCAGCAAATCCTTTTAAGCATTATTATCTACTTCATTCAAGTTTTATTGAATGAATCATGCTGTCTACTAAAGTTTTGCTGCCATACTAAAATGATATCATTAATGGGCAATTGTTAGAAGAACATATATATATATATATATATATTACTTTCAAATTAAACGATTTTTATGAACTTCTAAGTTAAAATATAATGACTGTTGACATCCTTTAGTGACAACACAGATCTATACAGTAACAAACTAACAAATATAGTTCAATTTGACACCAATAATTGTAAGACCATGATGCAATTTTTCAAGCTTTTTATCATACCGACAACAGACCTAGTATTTAGCGTTTTATGATCATGGAGTTGTCTTTAATTACAGTGAGAGAGATTGGAGAGATAATGAAAGACAAAAGTGTCCATTTATATTCCATCACGTGCCCATGGGGAAATCTTTTGGACAACGTTGTCCCCAATTGGTTTTATATCTTCCTCACTTTTTGTTTAGGTATGCCAAACGAAATAATTTCAATGTTAATTATCTTGTTCATTAGCAATTTGGTTTCTCTATTTGTGCTTTCTTTGTATGTTTTAAACACTTTGTTTCTTTCGTTTTTTCTACTTTTGTTTATATGTAAGAGCTTGATCTAATGATCTGAGTTAAAATTACGTGCTCCGAGGAGATAGATTTGTTTGTTAGATTTCTTGCACTATCAAGTTTCAAATTACAAATTTACAATTGATTTTTTTTTTTTTTTCTTTCCCCTCAAATTACAAAACACAAGTTTAATTAATTTTTTTCTCTCTCACTCGACACATATCAGAATCTTGTTACAGATCATATGCACAACAATATGTTGACACAAGATTCAGAGGTTTTGCGTTAAGAAGGATCTTAATCCGTTAATAAATTGATCTTATAATATGATTTATCCTTACGGGTAGGGGTTATGGTGAAATATTTTAAGATGAGTAATTACTACAATAATCAAGGTTTTAAAAGTCAGTGTTCTGTAGTAATTTCACCACGTGGTATTTTACTTTTACTATACGTTAAAAAAGCTAGACACAACGTTACATTTACATATTATATATATATTGTTTAGTGACTAGTTATCTCTCTTTATTAGATTGCTATTCGTTAGATCTCTTCGAACAAGAGGTCTAGGAAGGTAGTCTCTCTCACATTAATTTTCGAGGAATTAATAAAGTAGTCTTAATTCATCTTAATTGTTTTTACTGCAAACACACTCCATTTCATGCTAAACAAAGTCTAGGGCACATTTAATATCACAAATTTTGAAGAGGATCCTATAAATTATCATGCGTCCGATGTATGGTGTGTTTTTTCACTCAGATTTTGCCACATGGTGTATATTTATTTTGAATTTCATATGATAGTTATATTTTGAATTTTAATTCGATTTACAAGCACAAAGTTTAAATTTTATTTCACTCTTACTCAACACGTCAAAAATCTTGTTAGATCATATATGCATCACATCAAAATTAATAGAGCAGCTAATGCACCATAGGATCTCATGAGGGGGGAGGATGTGAGTGGTGAAAATTTAAGATGAGTTGATACTAAAATTATCAATTTTTGAGCCATATATGGGGATAGCATACAGAACAAAGGCAGAGGCCAAGTGATTAGTATGATAAATGTACCATCAAACAATAAAAATTAAGAAGTGAATAAATTTGTCATGAGATAGAATATTACAATACAAAACTAAGAAAAGAGATTCAGATTTAAAAAGAAAAGATAGTACTACTGTTTGTGTGGTAGACTATAGTACTGGCTATAGATTTTCATAAATCGATAAAGTGGGAGCTTCCTCCAAGAATTTTACTTGGCATATATAATCGCATTACTATTAATTTACAGAGATTTTCCTAGTTATGTGAAAGTGATGCATATTTTGTTGATTGTCCAATTTTCATGATTCTCTATTTCAGTGCCATTGGGAATAACAACCAACAGCCAATCACAAAATCTTTAGAAAACTTGGAATAAAATTTAGACCAGCAAAAAACTTTCGTAATCTCCTGTCGCCCATGTATATCAACCCCACTAGCAACTCTTAATTTACCTATCAAAAGAGGTAATCTAATAATGATCTGCAGTACACTGTTAAAAGTTTTTTTTTTTTTTTTTAGGGACTACACTGTTAAAAGTTTTGATGCAATTAAAAATCAATATCATATAGAAATTATCGTTTAGTTTAATCATTATCTCCTATATAAGCCACAGTTCACATCACAGCATTGGCTCAAAGCCCATAGAAATGATAGATTATAACACTGTTTCTCATGTGTGTGTGTGAGATTTTGGTACATATAAATATATTGTGTACACCATATACTCTTTTTATTCAAATTACATCATATGATAAAATAAAAACAATTATTTGTTTATATAATAAAATGTGATCTAAATAAAAAATTTCAGTGTACACCCAATATTTTTCTTCCGAGGTGACAATTTTATTACCTATGCAATTGCCACTTCAATTAGCAAACTTTTATTCACTTTTAAATTTAGCTTTTGTGCTTTCTTAAACAATATATGCTACGTAGAGTTCCACTTGCATGGCAGCTCTGCTACTCTTGAAGTTTGTACGAGAGCTGGTTTTCGCTTGCCAGTTAGCAGTCTGGAGCTGTGGTATCACCCTAATTCTTTTATATATGTGTATGGACTCAAATTTTCTCGGTATATATAGCCTCACCTGACTTGAATCTTTTCTGTGATTTAAGTGAATTTAATTTAGATAATCTCATGATAGATACCATTATTGGTAATATATTATTAAAATAAGTGTATTTCTTCAAAGCGTGTCCCTATTACCACCAAAAATACTTTCCCACACCTGTACAATTTTGTTAACTAATTTTTTTTTTAACTAATATTTGTAATATAGTCACTTGAATTTGAATTATTATCAAACTGAATGAGGACTCCCTACAATTGGAGTACATTCATCGGTAGTAGAGAACAAACAAGAAAGAAAAAAAAAAAAAGAAGTCTATCTCTACTCTAAATAGCTTTAGCAGACAACCCAATTACGTAATATATAAACAGAGTATCTTTCCACCTCCAAATAACTTACATCCACTAAATTGCAAACCCCAATATCTTATTAGAATTCATATTTAATCTAATCACAATTACATATAATCTCAAATCTTTACATATATATATAAAAGATGAGAGAATCAGATCATCAGCCCAAAATCATCAACATGGACTTTAATAATTCAGTCAAAAGTTTTAAAATGTATGATTTATTTGTATCTTTAATACAAGGAAGAGGTAACATGCACCTCTGCAAACTGCATATTAGATTAAAAGTACACATGAGAATTGTAGAAGTAATATTTATACATCTATATACAACAGCAAAAAGGGACGAATATGTATCTTCTCGAACCACAACTTGTTTTTAGTATGTATGGAATGAGTGAAAGTAAAGTTCTTCTATGATGATAATATGTTTGACTTAATTAGGGTTGCTTTTTCTTTTTAAGATTTGATTGGGTGTCGAAACAAAATAATATGAGTTTAGAGAGAAATAGATATAATTAAATGAGAATTAATCATTAGGGTTAGTTTTGGTATTTAAATGGTGTAAAAGTAAATAATTCATTTTTAAAATTTAAGATGGATGTGAAGAGAAAATTGGCGTGAGAAGAAATTTGTATTACCACCCTATTCATAAAGGGTCGATATTGCACCCATATATATAATTGATTAGTATAGTTATATTAAACAAATATCTTTTCTTTATGTTGTAATTATAAAGAGTTATTTTTTATTATTTAATTGGAATATTGGTTTATGAATAAATGAATCTTTCTTGTTTTCATAATCAAGGGCCAAGCTAGGGTTTTAGCTTTAAGGGAGCCAAAACAAAAATAAATATTTAATTTGATGTAAGACAATTACTTATATTAAAAGGATAAGACATTGAAAAACTAAATGTAATATTATTTAAAGATGAAGCTTATCACATTCTTTTAAATCTCGAAAACTATCTATAAATTTGAAACTACATTAATTTTTTTTAATATTTTTCTTTTCAAATTGTTAAAGAGTTCATGAAAAATTATATTTCACATTGTTGCAAGCTTAGTCTTTAATAAACAAATAAAAAAATGTAAATAAATCAACTTTTTAAAAATATATATAATATTTATTAATTTATAAGATCAAACTTAGCAAATTTAGATGTTATAGTCAAAATGAGTATTCAAAATGGAGAATAAAAGTTTATTAGTCTTTAATAAACAAATAAAAAAATATAAATAAATCAAATTTTTAAAAATATATATAATATTTATTAATTTATAAGATCATACTTAGCGAATTTAGATGTAATAGTCAAAATGAGTATTCAAAATGGAGAATAAAGTTATTACAACTATACAGACAAGAATGCATAATATGTAAACAAAGAAAAACTAAGTCTTCCTTTCTTAAAAAAAAAAAAAATAATAATAATAAATAAATCTTCCTAATTAAGATAAGAATAATGAAAGTATTTAAATATCATTAACTAATGAGAGATAAGTATTTTATGTTTTAGGCAAAATTTAATTTGATATATGTGACTTCAATAGTAATAATAATAATAATTATTATTATTATTATTATTGGATAAATTAATTGAACTTTAATCCTATTTATTTCGCATTAAAGGGCAATTTTCATAACTCCTCTTCTATATTTTTTTTTAAATATTTTTTTACTCAATAATTAATAATTTAATTGTTTGTACTCAATTTTATTATTATTTTTCGTTCAACACTTTTATAATCACCAAATGGCCCCTACGCTTCTTCTATTATTCCACACCCTGTATTTCACTTTTGTAAATCATTTGCACATGTCAAATACAATTATAGTACACAGTACGAAATACAACTATTTTACATAACATTAAACAACTATTTTACCACTTTGAAACACAACTATTTTGCAAAAACCTCTACATGATCTTCAAATCCCACAAAACCCAACTTCCAATTTAATTTCGCACTTCAAATTCCCTACCGGAACTTAGAAATTGAAATTACTTAACAAAGTTAGAGATACCCAGGAGAAGCTTGCAACGGTTTATGATACCATAACAGTTCGCGATTGCCGCAACGGTTCGCGAACTCGGAACAGTTCATGATAGCAAGAGCAGGTTATTTTGTGTTGATGAGTTTATTTTCAAAATAACATGAGTTTCTGTTCAATGAGGAGAGTTTAATGAAGGAGATACTTGTTAGTTGATTTAGATGATATTAAAACTCAATCTAAATTTTTTTAGTGATAATTTAGAATATTTCAAATTATTTTATGCCATTTATTGAGATTTTCTTTAAAAAGTATTATAGTATAAATTTTTTTTTATCTAATTTAGACTTAAACTTTTAACCTATTAAAATTAAGAGAAGTTCTCAATATCTGATAAAGGATGATGTATAATTTATAATGCATGTGGTCTTAATTAAAAAAAAAAACACAGTTCGAGAAACTCACTAAAATTTATTGCATGCATTATATTGGATTATAAAATCACTTCAATGAACATATGGCAAAATTTATTAGTTGGGAACCACGGCCCTTTTAGACCCCTCCACAGCTCCATCCATGCGTACGCCGAAAGGTGAACAAGTGCAAATATTGCTAACCTGGCAAGATCCAAATGCCATGTGGGTTTTAGTAGAATAGTAGTTGTAGTTGTGGGAATGATATTGTGTTTAATACCATAACAATTAATAGTGGGATAGGCATCTGAGTTACATTCCATTTATGTGATATTGCACATGTCTTGAACTTCAATGTAGGCTTTCATCACCGATTCAAATTTTGAAGCTAGTACTAGTACACAAATCTAAGGTAGAACTTGTTTATTGGTCAAATGCTCTTTTCAATTAATTGATTGATTAATTGATCTATTTATTTATTTTGTATCATTTGGGTGTTATTTTATTAGAACTTTAAGAAAATTTAAATATATTACCGAAAGAAATTCAAATTTTAGGTTTTTTTATGTAGAGCTTATGAATTTTTTGCATTTTTTTAAAAAAAAAAAAAAAGAATTAAAGATTATAGTATAATATTATTATATTTTATTAATTTCACTACATGCATCTTACTAACTAAAAATCCTAAATAAATACTTAAATTTCTTTTAACATATTCATTTCAACAAAAATTGTTGAAGAGTGTTATTTTACTTTAATTTCGTTTATGTGTTCCTTTTCATACTCTAATAACTTAAAAATACTTTTGTGGTTAGGATGAATTGTAAAAATACCCCTGAGGTTTCTATAATTACAGATGAATGCAACTTTTGATATTTATTGCATAGATATCCCCTACAATTAGTGGTATGCCGTTAGGATTAACTCTATCGAACACACTATTTGACTGAAAGGCAGATAATGCCCCAGATTTTTATTTAATTTTTTTAAAGTAATTTAATTATTAGACGAAAAATTTGAAAAGATTTTTTTTTTTTTCAATCTTTAATCCAAAATCTTTTTTAATCAACTTTAAACCAATTATTGAAAAATTTCAATATCATTAATCAATACAGAAATTTTCATCTTCAACTGAATCCAATAACAATCAAAACACTCCTTAAGTTCTTTAAACAACAACAATAACAAAACCATGAAGTCAATTGAAAAATTAAACTAACAAAACCATGAAGTCAATTAAAAAATTAAACTAACGTAATCGAAATCTTCAATTCAATCAAAAACTATACTTATCATCCATCTTTATTTCTAATACCTCTTTTTTTTTTTTCAATAAAAAATCAACCTAGAAATTTAAAAAACTACATTTTTTTCTTCAACAAAAAAACACAATCAATTCTCCATTAAAAAAAAAAAACAAATAAGAAAGAAACAAAAACAAATTTTAAAAACAAGAAAAAAAAAAATTGATGGAAGCATCAAGCTCCACATGGAGATTGATGGCTCCACCATAGTTAAAGAGATGGCATGATAGCTCCATCTTGATCTGAGATGGCTTCATCTCCATCTCCATCATAGATGGAGATCGAACAATTCCATCTCATCAAGTAATATAATTTTTTTAAAGAAATTATTTTATTTTTATTTTTTAAAATTAATTTGTTTTATTTTTTAAAATCAAATTTTTTTAATGGTTGGATGGAGGAGATTTCAATTCTATTTTATTATCTAAGAAAATTAAATAAATAAATAAATTCATTCTTAAAAACATAAAACAGATTACTCTTTTGCTATCAAATACCAACAGCGAGGGATATTCACGTAATAAATACCAAAATTATATAAAATTGTAATTATAGCAAACCTTAAGGTATTTATATAATGAGCAAATTATAATTTAACTACCCAATTTAAACTTTCATTCAAATGGAGCAATACTTTCAGTATTATTGCAATGTACCCTTCTACCATTAGGAACTCTCCATTAAAATTAACTAAGTGAGAGATAAATTGGTCTTTTGACCTTAATTTTAATAATTAAAAAATTAATAAAAAAAATTTAAAATTTAAATTTAAACCCAAAAAAAAAAAAATCAACAGATCTCTATTGTCCATCTTAAGATGGACGGTGGAGATCAACTGATTAAAACAACATTTTTTTTTCTCTCATTTATTTCCTCTAACTTCAGTAGCCCTCTCTCTGTCTCTGTCTCTCTTTCTCTTTTTTCACTGTTGACCTCTGTTTTTGCTTCTTCCTCATCGCTAACTTACTTCTTTTCTTTTCCCCATCTGTTACTATTTAACCTCTTCTTCTTCCCCATCTGTTGTCGTTTGACCTCTTCTTCTTCCTCATCTATCATCGTTTGATGTTTGATGGATGTGTTTGATGGGTGGATGTGGTGGGTCGCCGTCAATGGATTTCTTTAGGGATTTTGATCCTCGTCAATCCATGGGTTTTTAGTTTCCAGTTTTGGGTATCCACTGGAAACCCATCGATTGACGATTCTGGGTTTCCCCCCAGAACCGTCAATCGATGAGGGTGTTCCTAGAACTAGGTGTTTGAATTTTTTTTTTTTTTCTAATTTCGATTGAAATTGAGAGGGATGAGAGCTTGAAGTTGAAATTTTTTTGTGGATTTTTGTGTTTTTTCATTGTGTTTTTATGGTATTTTTGGTGATGGAACACTAGTTTGGAGATTTTCTGGTTGATGGTGATTTTGGTTGAAGATAATTTTGGTTGATGATTTTTTGGTTAATCTCCACGGTTGACCAAATAAAATTTTCTAGTTGATGATTTTCTGGTTGATGATGATTTGGTTGAAGATGAGAGGGAGGAGATGGTTTTGGTGGATGATTTTCTGGTTAATCTCCATTGTTGACGGAATAAAAATTTTTATTTAATTTTTAGTTTTTAATTATTTTTTTTATTTTTTCTATTTTTATTCAGTCAATTGGGTCAACCTCAACCACAAAGGGCAATTTCGTCTTTTCATTGTTTTAATATTGTTACTGTCAAATGTAACGAATCCTACCAACGGCAGAGGGGTAAATTGCAATAACCTCAAAAATATTACTTGCCTTGAATTAAATTTGAACTGAGTAGTTAAGTTGTAATTTGCTCTTATATAATTCGTCCTTTAAAATTAATACAATCAAGTGATATGTAATTTAAAATAGGCTTTTTTAATTGAAAGCTAAAGAACTGAACGGCTAATAACTTCTCTTTATAATCTTTAGTTGTAGTTGAGAAACTCTACTAAACAAACCCTATGTATGCAGTAAGAAAATATTCCAAATGATTGGACATTTTAATATCTAACAAAAATCAAAGCCAGTGTGAACAGAAACCAATTTGTGCTATTCCCATTACTTCATTTTAGGCTTTTTCATTGACTTTCTTTAAGTTGAGATTAATTTACAAACACATCAAAGCTTGTGATTACAAATTTTTTAATAATAACTTTTTGAATTTCTGATTCTCTTTAGAATATGTCCCTGAACAAAACCCCTCCAAGAAATCAACAAATAATCGCATGCATGTATTTTGACCAAACTTTTAATATGAAAAAAAAATAAAAATTGAAGATATACAAAAATGAAGAGGAACTTTTCAATAAATCAACTTGCAGTCACTAAACTTATTAATAGGGTTTTGTTCATCATTCAGTGCCTCGTAACTAATAGTGTCTTAACTACTTCATCTCTTTTTCTTTTTCTTTTTAATTTAAAAAATTATATTTATTTTTAAATTTAAATTTATTTGGTCTCAGAGTTGGAGGTAGAGGGGGCTCTAATTTTTCTTCTAAGAAATCTAACAACTTAATTTATAGGGGTTATAATTTGAATTTCGAAGGACACTTTGACAAAAAGGCAAGATCAACTCTCTTATTCATATTGTTTATAGTTTTTTTTTTTTTTTTTGAAAGGATATTGTTTATAGTTCTTAATTCATGAAGTTCATACTATTTCACCGCTTTAACATTTTAACTTCAAAATTCAGCATCCAGCAACTTCAAATTCTTATTATGCATGCACGAGTCATGAGACTCATGACAGTATATATACAACTGATCTTTCTTGTCCTCTAACTCCCTTGCATGAATGCCCGGTTGCCCACCACCGATCTTAGGGGGCGAAAATGGAGATGAATCATCCACTCTTTGCGTGTGAAACCACAGTACCCAGCTAGCTACTTTTCAAAAGTTAATATGGTTATATCAGTCCTTATAAATCGCAACTCTATATTACCATCAAGACCTCCGGTTTTTTTATCAAAAAAAAAAAAAAAAAGACGTCCGGTTTTGCTATAGTTACGTTAAGACCTTAATTTCTATGTGAGGTTTACATATATAGTTGATATAGAATTAGTGAAGTTTTGAATAAATTTGTGAATGCAAAGTTGCACATATTAATTTCTATAAATTGATGTTGTACTATATAAGTTAGTATATATTAAATTTATGTAATATTAATCTGAAATTTATTAAAACAAATTGAAATAATGTAGTACTACATCAAGTACTACTAAACCATGGAATCAAGGGTTTTGCTGTAGTCACGTTAGATTTGTGTGATGAGAGCGAAATTTAAGAAATTTTAAATAAATGTGTCCGTGAAATTACACGTTAATCTATAAGTTAATGTGGTAATTTATTAAATCGACGGTTGAATTTATAAATTAATTTAATGCAAAATTTATTGAAGCAGAACGACACACTAAAACGCATCACGGAATCCTAGCTAGCACAAGTAATTAACTTCATCTCTCTGCTCATGATTTATGCAAACTAATTGACAGTACCTTTGCTTATTGACCTCATGATATGTGGTTAATTTCATGGAAATCTTAGCTGCATGGTTCACTTTCCCTAATTAGATTTCTTAGTCATGTTAACAAATTTTTGCCTAGTAGATTACAAGAGGCATGCCAACTGCCATGGTGGATACATAACGTCAACATTATTGGACTTTGAAGTACGTGAAAAAGAGAAGAATATACAGTGGACACCAGTTTGCTGATGATCCGATTTCTTTGTCAAAAATATTACTTCATTATTTGATAAAGAGATGTTTTGTGACAAAATGTCCTGTTTCGGCGAGTCAAAAGAAACGCATCTTTGAAAAAGCATGCTATCTCCTGAGTCCTGAGTCCTGCCTCCTGGTCATCTCTTCACCAAAAGCAAAAGCTAAAAAGAAAATAATGAAACTAAAGAATCTTCTTCTGGCCATCTCCGATGTTTTTGCATCAAATTTAATTTACATCATTTTTGCATCAAATTTAATTTACATCATTTTAATGTTAAAAAGATATCTACATCAAATTTGTTTATACCAAACTCTTTTGCACTCTAATATATTTTACACGTTATATAAAGAACATCTTCAAACAATATTCTATATACAATTATTTAATCAAATTGAATTTTTAAATTAAAAATTATTATTGAAATAATAAATTTAATATACAATAAAAAATTTAGTTTATTTTATATTAATATACTATTTATAACATCTATTAAAAACTTAAAAATATATTAAAATATATTCAATATTATACTAATTTTAAATATCTCAATAAAATATTTTCAATGATTTATTTTTTATAATAATTTAATTTATATTTTTAATTAAATTAATTTATGTTCCACCATCATTTTTTGTGTTGATGAATAAAATTTGGTGTTGCACTATTCATGAACGCCAAAAAATCATCCTAAGATAATACAAATGGTGCATTTATTGGAGCCTATTTGGGCACCAAAATTCCATTTGAGATGGCCTCAGTCTTATACAAAGTAAAGTATCAATCTTAACAACCCATACGCAAAGCAAAAAATATTGGCTTTCAAGCCCCTTGGGTCTAAAAATTTTTATAATATTTTATTTTATGGAATGATTTATCACATCTAATAAATAGCTTTATAATACAAAATCAGGATTATACTTTTAAAAACAGTCCAGTATTTAAATCAAAATCATTATTAAATCCCCTACCCACCTTTCTCTTTCATTCTCAACCACGCATAACTACTATTCTCCCCTTCACTTTCAAATATGTACAATATAAATTATAATCACTCTGTATAGTCTACATACACAAGCGCCCTCTCTTTTTTGTCTCCAAATAGCGTTATGTTCTCTAAAACGCAATTACTCTTCGGGTCTTCTAGTGATCAAAATACAACTGTAATTAATGGCGACATTTCGCAGACTAGCAGTGGAAGTGGTGGACGCACGCAATCTTCTACTAAAAGACGGACATAGAACTTCGAGTCCTTACGTTATCATCGACCAGTACGGACAGAGAAAGAAGACTCGCATGGTGACTCGTGGCTTGAATCCGACATGCAACAAGGTTCTTGGGTTCAACGTTGGAAGGTTCCCATCGAAGAAGAAGCTGCAACCCAACCAATACCACTAGCGGCACTGGAGAATGCGGCGGCTAAAGCGGAGAAAGAACCGGGTCAGCAGCTTAACCTCCAACAGAGCAGGAGCTACCGCGACAACCACCAGCGCAAAGAGTGTCTGACTAAAATATAATGAAACTTATTGACAAACATGTCCTCGGTTGGTTTTGCCTTTTCAGCATTGATGTAACAGGGCCGGGCAGCCTAGCGCCTAGGCCGCCCATCTAAGCGCCACCTAGGCGGGTCAACAGTGGTAAATGATCATTCCCGCTGGTCAAACCTGTGGAAAAAAAAACAAAAAAAAAAATTCTTTAAAAAATTTAGAACTGAGAGTGAAATGGTATATCAACTCAGTCTCTGGCACCAAACATCTCATCATCCTCCCGTCGCTGAATTTATTTATTTTTTAAAAAAAAAAAAGAAAAAAAAATTCAGAGAATCGAAACCCTAAAAGAAAAGAGAAGTCAAGCATGAAAAATTGAAGTGAGAAAGAATGAAGATGATTATAACTTACATCCAAAAGGCGGAGGAGTCATCAGAATCATGATCAACTCAATTTAAATCAGTAACAACTCTTAACACTCAATTTCAATTATGCCCGCTGTAGATCGTAGAGACAAGATTGAACAAAATGGGACTGGGACTGTTAGGATTTTTTTTTTTCTTTCTTTTTTTGGAGTTTTACATTATCAGATGAAAAAAAAAAGAAGAAAAAACCAGAGCCTTTAACAATTTTTTGTTGCCCTTTAATATAAGGATAATTTTATCTAAAACATGAAATAGGTTACGTATAAACTCTTACTATTAATTTGGTGATAATTCTGAAACTCATTCATAAAGAGTGGTAGTAAAAAGAGGAATCTAAACAATTAAATGAAGTTTACTATTTCACCTCTTCAACATTCTAACTTCAAAATTCAATGTCCAGTTTTAAATCTCTATATATGCATTGCATGACAGTATACAACTCATCTTTCTTGTCCTCTAGCTTCCTTGTATGCATGCTCAGTTGCCCCGCACCACCAATTCTTTTTTCTTGAGAAGCTAAAAAGATTTTGAATCATACACTCTTTGCGTGTGAAACCGCATGCAGTTCCGAGCTAGCCACTTTTCAAAGGGGAAACTTCATTTTAGTCCCTAAGGTTTAGCGAAATATCAAAATTTTAAGCATCTATTGGAAACAGCTCTTTTAATCCCTAACTTTTCCAAAACTCTTCAAAATTGTCCAAAATGTTAGTCAACTACCGGTCAAACTAAACAGAAAATTAAAAAGACTTAATTACCCCTTACAATTTATAATGACTGTTTTACCCCTAATAAAACCAGAATATTACATATTATTTGACCAATTAAAAACTAACATGTGTACACAATAATAATATAATTTTTTAAAAAAAATTGATTATTTTCTTTTATTTAAATTAAACAATAATTAAAAAAAAAGAAAAAAAAAATCTATTTAGGAAAAAAAATTAAACAATAAAAATTAAAATTTTTTTTCTCTTCCCTTGATCTGGATTCCAGATCAAGTCTCATTTCCTCTCTCTATTTTCCCCCTCATTTCTTCTTCTTCGTTCTTCTCCTTCGATGTCATCTCCTCCGCCTCCGTCTCTTCTGGCCACCATCTCCTCCGCCTTACCTCATCTTCGTCGAAAATGGAGCAGATCTGGGTTCGGTCGAACCTAGATGAGTCGTCTCTCATCTGGGTTCGGTCGAACCCAGATGAGTCGTCTCTCATCTGGGTTCGGCTGAACCCAGAAGAGAGACTCTTCTCTCATGACTCTCATTTGGGTTCGACTGAACCCAGATGAGAGTCTCTCATCTAGGTTCGGCCGAACCCAGATGATCTCGAACCCAGATGAGAGATCATCTGGGTTCGGTCGAACCTAGATGATCTCTTATCTGGGTTCGGCCGAACCCAGACGAGAGGGTCTCTCTCGTCTGGGACCCTCTCGTCTGGGTTCGTCGGACCCAGACGAGAGATGGGTTCGACGAACCTAGACGAGAGAGACTCTCATCTGGGTTCGGTCGAACCCAGATGAGTCTTCATCTGGGTTCGATCGAACCCAGATCTCAGTGCAAGTGTTTTTTTTTTTTTTCTGATAAACAGTTTTATTATTTTTCTTAATGTTGTTGTTGATGTTGTTTTTGTGGGAGATGATACTGTAATGTTATTGATGATGTTGAAGACTATGAGATTGTTGATGATAATGTTGGTGAAATGGCTTGTTGATGATGTTAGTAAAAGAGTTTGATGAACAATCAAACCATGAGTTTGAATTAGATTTTAAAAAAAAAATTCAGATTTTTTTTAAGTTTAATTTTTTTTTAAGTAATTTTTGATTTTTTAAATTATTTTAAATTTTTTATAGATTTAAAATCTCAACCATACACAGTGTCACAATCTTAACTTTTTATATGAAAAGACTATTTTACCCCTTTCATTCAAGCTTTCTAGTGACAGTCGACCAGTAGTTGACTAACGGTTTGGACTATTTTGAAGAGTTTAGGAAAAGTTGGGGATTAAAAGAGCTGTTTCTAATAGATGTTTAAAATTTTGATATTTCGCCAAACCTTAGGGACTAAAATGAAGTTTCCCCCTTTTCAAAAGCTAATATGGCTATATCAATCCAACTTAATGACAACTGTATATTAATGTTACCGTCAAGAGGGATCTGCTATAGTGATATTATGGAGGAAGGTCGTCTATACTTTAAAATTACTTAAAATTATTTTACATAATCATTTAAATTAGATTTATATAGTGAATCGTGTAAAGTTAATAAATTTTTAAATTAATGAATTTAGATATTTACACATTAACGTATATAATTAATGTTATATTTTAAACTAAACATTAAATTTGTGTGTAATATTACCAAGAAATTTGTTAAGGCAAATGGATAGCAATATTCTTAATTATATCAAGTAACATTAAATGGCATATATCATCGTGGGGAATTGCTGTATATCATTATGGGTTTTACTATCGTCATTATATATAGGTTTGTGTGATGAAACATAAAATATATGAAGTTTTAGATAATTATGTAACAAAGCATTGCTTGGTTGTCAAAAAAATTTATCTATATATATAAATTGTCAATACCATATTATTCGAATATAAATTTTAGATAATCTAACATTACTCATATACTTATAAACTTATACATCAAATTATAAATTAATGTTATATATTAATGTTAATGTTAAGGCAAATGGATAGCAATATTCTTAATTATATCAAGTAACATTAAATGGCATATATCATCGTGGGGAATTGCTGTATATCATTATGGGTTTTACTATCGTCATTATATATAGGTTTGTGTGATGAAACATAAAATATATGAAGTTTTAGATAATTATGTAACAAAGCATTGCTTGGTTGTCAAAAAAATTTATCTATATATATAAATTGTCAATACCATATTATTCGAATATAAATTTTAGATAATCTAACATTACTCATATACTTATAAACTTATACATCAAATTATAAATTAATGTTATATATTAATGTTAATGTTAAGGCAAATGGATAGCAATATTCTTAATTATATCAAGTAACATTAAATGGCATATATCATCGTGGGGAATTGCTGTATATCATTATGGGTTTTACTATCGTCATTATATATAGGTTTGTGTGATGAAACATAAAATATATGAAGTTTTAGATAATTATGTAACAAAGCATTGCTTGGTTGTCAAAAAAATTTATCTATATATATAAATTGTCAATACCATATTATTCGAATATAAATTTTAGATAATCTAACATTATTCATATACTTATAAACTTATACATCAAATTATAAATTAATGTTATATATTAATGTTAATGTTAAGGCAAATGGATAGCAATATTCTTAATTATATCAAGTAACATTAAATGGCATATATCATCGTGGGGAATTGCTGTATATCATTATGGGTTTTACTATCGTCATTATATATAGGTTTGTGTGATGAAACATAAAATATATGAAGTTTTAGATAATTATGTAACAAAGCATTGCTTGGTTGTCAAAAAAATTTATCTATATATATAAATTGTCAATACCATATTATTCGAATATAAATTTTAGATAATCTAACATTACTCATATACTTATAAACTTATACATCAAATTATAAATTAATGTTATATTTTGTAAAATTAACCCATATAAAATAATTTATTATAAAATTAATTCATTGAAACAAAACTAATATATACCGAAACATATCACACGATCCCACCATAATCTTTATCTGTCAGAACAATAAAACCTAGATATATCTCTTAAATTATGCTAACTAATTAAAATTTCCTTTGCTTACACCATGATCACATGATCGATGGTACATGGAAATCTTAGCAGGGTGCCCTTTCCCTAAACAGGTTTCTTATTCATATAAACTAATGTATGCCGATCTAGTAGATTCCAAGTGGCATGCCATTGTGTATCAACGTCAACATTGAACTTTGAAGTGCGCGAAAGAGAAGAATGGTGGACACCAGTTAGCTATTGATCAGACATCTTTGTCAAATATTACCCCCATTATTCTAAAAAGAGATGCTGGGTGACAAAATCGCTGGCCGGTGACGCAAAAGAAACACATCTTTGAAAAAAGCATGCTGTCTCCTGCCTTCTGGTCGTCACCACACCAAAAGCAAAAGCTAAAAAGAAAACAAATGAAATTAAAGAATCTTCTGCGGTCTTACGCAAAAGTAAAGTATAATCATTCTTAACAAGCCATACCCAAAGCTAAAAATGGTTTTCAAACAATTGGGCCTAAAGCTGCTTCCACATGAAGTTAAGCATACCCTTATAATTTTTTTAAAAGAATATAAAATTTATATAATTAATACATTATACCATTTTTCTGTCCAATATCATTGTACCATATATAAATTAATTATATTAAAATTTAGACAAAAATTAACAGCTATAGTATTTTAACTTTACAAAGTTCAATATAATTTATATTTGTGAGATTAAGGTATTTAAAAATACCCCTTAGATTGCTTTTTCATTCTCAACCCTTAATTACAACTTACTCCTTCATATTCAAGTCACCCTCTATGCACACAAAACACCCTCTCATTTTTGGCCCCAAATAATGTCATATTCTCTAAAACATAATTACTCTTCTTCAAGTCTTCAAGTGATCAAAACACAACTGTAAATTAATGGCGACAATTCGCAGACTAATAGTGGAAGTTGTGGACGCACGCAATCTTCTACCAAAAGACGGACATGGAACTTCGAGTCCTTACGTTGTCATCGACTACTACGGGCAGAGAAAGAAGACACACACGGCGATTCGTGACTTGAACCCGATATGGAACGAGGTTCTTGAATTCAACGTTGGAACGCCATCTGAAGTGTTCACTGACATGCTCGAACTCGACGTGTTCCATGACAAAAACCACGGTCCCACCAGAAGGAACAACTTTCTTGGAAGAATTCGGTTGAGTTCGACCCAGTTTGTTAGAAAAGGAGAAGAGGCTTTTATTTATTATCCTCTTGAGAAAAAGAGTCTCTTTAGTTGGATACAAGGTGAGATTGGCTTGAAAATCTTTTATGTTGATGAGGTTCCTATGCCACCAGCACCGTCACAGCCACCGCCACCGTCTGATCCGCCTGTGGAGCAGGCGAAAACTGATCCTCCGGTGGGGCAAGCTGAGTCTAGTGGACAAGCAGAGACTCCAGCTAACACGGAAGCTGAAGCAGCGGCTGCACCGGCTGACGCGGGGTCTCCACCGCCAGCTGAAGCGCCAGCTGCAGATGAAGCGCCGAAAAATGATGCTGCACCGGAGAATGCGCCTGCGGGGGAAGCGGAGACAAAACAGGAAGGCGACACGTCAGCAGCTGCAGCTCAACCACAGCAGGAGGAGCCACCACAACCACCAGCGCAAGAAAATCCGGAACAACAGCCCATGCAAGACAAGAAAGCAGCTGATTTTGAGATAGATTTCTCTACGTCCAGGTGGGCCCCAGGACCACCGGTACCACCAGCTGAACCGCCGATGATGAGATCAGCCTCGGCAACCCTACCGGAGGTCAAAGTAGCTCCTCCAGTCAACGCTCCACAGCCTATTTCAAGAACAATGTCTACCATGTCTATGGCAAGCTACGCATCGGACCCACCAGATAACATTCCGATCGAACGGTCGTCGTTTGATCTTGTAGACAAGATGCACTACCTTTTTGTTCGAGTGGTCAAAGCAAGGTTCCTGCCCACAAATGGTAGACCGGTCGTAAAATTGGTGATCTCCAACAGCCGCACGGAAACCAAACCTGCACGTAAAACATCTTTTTTCGAGTGGGACCAGACATTTGCATTTGGCCGCGACGCACCTGAATCCTCCTCCATCTTGGAAGTATCGGTGTGGGACCCGCCGAGAGGTGACGTGGCAGCTGCCGCTAATTTCTTAGGTGGCATTTGCTTCGATGCCACAGAAATTCTTTTACGGGACCCGCCGGACAGCCCATTGGCCCCACAGTGGTATAGGTTGGAGGGTGGTGGAGCCAACAACGGGGACTTGATGCTTGCCACGTGGATTGGGACGCAAGCTGATGAATCATTTCCTGATGCGTGGAAAACCGACACAGCCGGTCATAGCAACTCTAAAGCCAAAGTTTATGTATCACCGAAATTGTGGTACCTTAGAGCCACTGTAATAGAAGCCCAGGATATTTTGCCACCTGTGACGGCGTTGAAAGAAACCTCGTTTTCCATCAAAGCCCAGTTAGGCTTCCAAGTGCAGAAAACAAAAGTCTCCGTTGCACGTAACGGTTCTCCATCATGGAATGAAGACTTGCTATTTGTTGCAGCCGAGCCATTCAGTGATCAGTTAACTTTCATGTTGGAAAACCGGCAGCCTAAAGGATCGGTGACATTAGGAGTGACAAAAATCCCACTCACAGCTGTTGAGAGGCGAGTTGATGACCGGAAAGTGGCGTCCAGATGGTTCACTTTTGAGGACAACAAGGATGATAAAAGAGTGTACAAAGGTAGGGTCCACTTGAGGTTGTGTTTTGACGGTGGGTATCACGTGATGGATGAGGCCGCGCACGTGTGCAGTGACTATCGACCGACGGCGAAGCAGCTATGGAAAGCACCGGTTGGGACGGTTGAGCTTGGTATTATTGGGTGCAAGAACTTGTTACCGATGAAAACAGTGAACGGTAAAGGTACAACGGATGCTTACGTGGTAGCTAAGTATGCATCCAAGTGGATTCGGACACGTACAGTTTCAGACAGCTTGGAGCCACGTTACAATGAACAGTACACGTGGAAGGTTTACGATCCGTGTACGGTGTTAACAATCGGAGTCTTCGACAGTTTCGAGGTATTCGAACCCGACAACAAAGAAACCCCCCCCACGCATCCGGATTTTCGTATGGGTAAAGTGCGGATACGTATTTCTACTTTAGAAACCGGTAGAGTGTATAAAAATATGTATCCTTTGCTGTTACTAGGCAACAATGGGACAACAAAATTGGGTGAAATAGAGGTAGCTGTACGGTTCGTACGATCCAGTCCAACGTTGGATTTCTTACACGTGTATTCACAGCCTTTGTTACCGCTGATGCATCATATCAAGCCACTTGGGATGGTCCAGCAAGAGATGTTGAGAAACACGTCAGTTAAGATCATAGCCGCACAGTTGGCAAGATCAGAGCCGCCACTTAGACAGGATGTGGTCCGTTACATGCTTGATGCGGACTCGCAATCTTTTAGCATGCGAAAGGTGCGGGCCAATTATTTTCGGATTGTCAACGTGCTTGCAGGTGCGATTGATATCGTTCGGTGGGTGGACGACACACGTGCGTGGAAAAATCCTACGGCTACAATACTTGTGCACGCATTGTTGGTCATGCTCGTGTGGTTCCCTGACTTGATCGTCCCCACATTAGCGTTCTACGTGTTTGTGATCGGCGCGTGGAATTATCGGTTCCGATCAAGGGTCCCACTACCACACTTCGACCCTAAAATCTCTCTAGCCGACACCGTTGAACGCGAGGAGCTCGACGAGGAATTCGATATGGTGCCGAGCAGGAGACCACCTGAAGTGGTACGTGTAAGGTATGACAAGTTACGGACGTTGGGAGCGCGTGTGCAGACAGTGTTGGGAGATTTTGCCACGCAAGGTGAGCGAGTGCAAGCATTGGTGACATGGCGGGATCCACGTGCCACAGGGATATTTGTGGGATTGTGTTTTGTTGTGGCTATGATCCTCTACTTGGTGCCATCAAAAATGGTGGCAATGGCATTTGGGTTCTACTATTTCCGCCATCCGGTGTTCCGTGATCGGATGCCATCACCAGCCTTGAATTTCTTCAGGAGGCTTCCTTCACTGTCTGATCGAATCATGTGAGTTGCTAGCAAGTGCATCCCGATCTATATACTTTACTAGGGTAATAGCATTGGACTACAACCTTGGTTTTTGTTCCTTTTTTTTTTTTTTTTTCTTATTCTGTAATTTGTATTAATATAACTTATTTTTCTTTTTGGGTTTAGCAATTAGTAGAATAAGTAATAAGAATAATTATTATATTGGAAACTAAAAGTGTGAGTAGGATTCTGTATACATCAGAACAGAATTAATGTTTGATTGAAATGTCTAGAATTCGTTGAAATAATCCGAATCTTGAACTCTCTAATTTCTAATTCTTCTGCCAGAACGAATTTGTGTTGGATGGATTCAAC
The DNA here is from genome assembly GCA_021234005.1 of Nephelium lappaceum. Lineage (NCBI taxonomy): Eukaryota > Viridiplantae > Streptophyta > Magnoliopsida > Sapindales > Sapindaceae > Nephelium > Nephelium lappaceum. The sequence continues at coordinate 7,419,481 of CM037998.1, forward strand.
AACATAAATATAACTCTTCTAGTATGACATGATTACTGCAACAATTTATAAATACGTAAATCACCAAAGAGATATTTAATTTATATTATATTGATAAAAACACGAAGATCAATACTGTATCCTTTTGTTTACAAAATAATTGTGTTGATGCTTACTCTTCCAATGACAATTGCTACTATCAAAAGATTAATTTTTCTTATGTTTACCGTTAATTCGCAATAAGATGAAAAAGTTCACATAGATTATAGATGATTTTCAATATTTAAAAGAGGAATGGATTTTATTTTGATTTACAAAGCTATTTTCTACTTTAGTTATTAGTTTATGTTTTGGAATAAGACTAAAAAACATTATGTTTCAAAAAAGGAAAAATGACTAAAAAATATTATATTCAATTTTTCAATAACTTAATATTTAAATATTGCTATTGTCATATTTATTTTGCATCAACTTTAATAGTTACCTTTTACTCGACTCCCCCAAAGGGAAAGTCCTAACTCCGCCACTATCAGTAACTTTAAAGGGATTATATAAATTTATTAGATTTCTTTTCAACTATTTAACTGAATAAGGAATTTGAAAAATAAAAACCAAAAATTATATAAAAATATAGGTAATTACTCTTCCAACTATCCTATATTCTAAAAGTAACAGCAAAATCGCTTAGAGCAAAACTCCGTAAACGAGCGAAAACCTTGTTAGGCCCAACAAGTTAGGCCCAGGAGTTTTCTTGATTGGGCTTCACCTGCTGATTTATCAAGCCATTGGTAGGCAAGTGATTTGATTGGCTAAATAAACTTTTTGCTGTATTTTCCTTCGTTATCGAGTCCACGGACATTGTTCATATGATGGCATCTGAATAACTAAAAATCATTGAATGAAAAATTTAATAGCTTTATTTCCAAAATCAAAATAATAATAATAATAGCTAAGTAAATAGAGAAAAAGTAGAAAATAAGCTGGATCAAATCAAGAAACAAAGGCAAGTTCGAAATGCTACTTGCTCCGTGATTTGTACCCATGTGTGCAAGAGAGAGCTTATGTGCTTCACAAGTTACTTCTAAATATAGCACTGTATTTATATGCAAAACTTCCTTTATTTTTCCAATATGAGATTAGACCTTATTATTTTATTTCACCTACTGTGAACTTCAATTTTCTATTCACCCAACTACTATTTTTGTTTTGATTAAATGAATTTACCAATTCAATGTTAAAAAATGATAACACGAATCTACCTTGATCTTTCAAAATTAAGATGAAAAACTTAATCAAAATGGTTTATGAAAATAAACTTTTGTGTACCTTAATTTTTCAACAAAGACAATAAAATTTTGTAATCTCTAACAATGGAGCTACTAAAATATTAAAAACAATTTGTGCTGGTATTTTGCAACTGTTATATGACAATTACAATGGAGTTTATAGATTTTTTCTTCTTTTTTTTTTTCACTTCGTAATTTTATTTTTTTTTAAATTAATTGAATTTACGTTTAATGAATATTCTGCAACTATTTGTTAGATAAAGTTTCAGTCTGAGCTTTCCTATTGGAATGACAATTACCGGTTACGAATAACAAAATTTTACATATTCAAATTTTGTTTTGTTTTTCTTCATTCCATTTACCGTACAAATAACAATTTTATCCGTTAAAAAAAATGATGTTCTTACAATCCAAATTTATCTTTTGATAATCAATTTCTAATAACACTATATCCTAAATAGTGAAAACTTAATTTTGTAAAAAATTTAAATACACTTTATCATCTTACAAGATTATCCTATTTATCTTTTTACACTTCTTTTTTTTTTTTTAATTTTTTTTGACACTCCTATTTTAAAAACACTATCCAAAAAGAAAATATCTAAATCTTTTATCTTAATATTATTCATTATCCCCATGATGGTTTTCATCATTGATACTCTCCCTACCAAAAGCGGTATTAATGGTACCAAAGCACTTCTTTGCTTAGATCTAAACAAGCAACAGCCAAACTTTCCAAGTTTGAAGCTTAAACAAATGCCATTAATATGGCCAAAATGTTTGCTAATTATAGGAGGCCGTGGCCGTTGGGATCTAATGGCATTTGTTTATATAATGACATATCACAGTGAAAATACTTATAAGTCTTTTATTTTCTTTCTAGTTTATATATATATATATATATATATATATATGTTTCAAACTTGTGTAATGGGGATAAATGTTTTATCACTGTCATGTCCTTTATTTTCTAGTGAATAATATGAAGTTGGTAGGTTTTGTAGATTGCTCCACCTCTAGGTTTTATAAGCTTATAATATAAATAGGAAACTATTTTAGGGTTTGTAAAATATAAAAGAAAGATAAAGAAATACTACAAAGTTGTTTTGGAGTGTCTTTAGATCTCTCTGACCTCTATAGTAAATTTATTTAAGGTTGAAATTGTCATTAACTAAAACAATTAAAATGAAGTGTCAAAATACATATGAGTCTTTGGTTCAAATCTCGGGAATGTCACTTTACCTATTTATTTATGGTTTAAGGAGAACATACCTTCATCACACTTTGTGCTCTACTTTGCTTTCTGTTTTGACTCAGCTTCGCTCTGTCTCAGACTTATGGTTCAAGGAGACCAATCTCCACCACACCGTTTTGGGGGTAAAACCTAACCCTTCATGAATAAATAGTCATTGTGGTAATCCAAGGTCACTACATAAAATGTCGACATTTTATATAATGACTATTGGTCACCACGATAATCATTTGTCCACAGAGAGTTTTTGGCTTTGCCCTTTCGAAGGGTGTGATAGAGGTTGATCTTCCTTGAACCATAGGTCTGAGACAGGTGTAGAGCAGAATGCAGAGCAAAGCATAGGATAGAGTGTGGTGAAAGCATATTCTCCTTAAATCACAAATAAATAGATAAGGTGGCGTTTCTAGAGGTTGAACTTGCAAACTAGGTGATAACCAAAATACGTTCAAATCTTGTAAACGTCACATTGCCTATTTATTTGTGATTCAAGAAGGATATGTCTTCACTATACTCAATTCTATGCTCTACGCTATCTTGAACCTATGATTCAATGAAGGCCAACCTTTACTACATCCTTTCAGAGGGGAAGGCCAAAAACTCTCAATAAACAAATGAGTATCGTGGTGACCAAAAGGTCACTACAAATAATAGGAGTGCTTTATTTATTTTTATTAATTTTTTGAAGTACCACTTTTACATGTCGATTATTTTCAGTAGAATGAAATATAATAATTGAGAAAATTTATTAATTTTAAAAATAAAAAATAAATAAATAAAACTCTTTCATAAACATTATAATATGATGTACAATCAGTAGCAAAATTTCGTGTGATCTGGAATTCTTTCTTTTCTTTTTCTTTCTCTTTTGAAACTGTGTGATCTGGAAATTTTGTTACAGCAATTCACGTCTAAACAGTTTTTTTTTTTTTTCTAAGAAAAAAAAAAAGAGATTTAAAAGACGTCTAAATAAATTTTCAGTAGTCAAACAAAATCATGGAAACTAACCGAAGAGATCATCGTCATCTTTTATTTCTCTTTTAGACTACATCCATTGAAACGGATGCATGGTATTCGCACGACTTTTTCTAAAATAAACAAATATAAAATGCCATCCTTCTCAGTTAGAAGATCTGATCTCTGCCAGCATTTATGTGACATGTCCCAAATAAAATTTTATTGGATTCCTCAATTTGTAGATCCAATTGGACTTTTTGTATAGTTTTATGAGCATACGTTTGATTTGAAACTTATTCTTTTAATTTAGTTTTCATTACTAGAGCATTGACAAAAAACAAAACAAAAAAAAAAAAAATCATTATTTAACAATGAAATGTAGAAGTCCAATTGAATCAAAGTTTGGATGAAGACAATTGTGGTGTGGCTGTTCGAGGACTATTGCTTTGCTCTCAACATCAAACCTCTTTCATTTTGGAAAGAGGGGATTTTGTAACTACTGGGGAAGAGGTGATTTTTCAACATCAAACCTCTTTTCATTTTCATTTTAATTTTGAAAATTTTGTTATTATAACTACTGGGGAACTTATATTTGATTAGAATGTGATTATGTAGCAGTAGTAATGTATTTTAAAAAATTTTATATTTTGATCATTTATAAAATGATTTTCATTTTTATGATAAAATTTGTGCAATTTTTTTTTTCTTTTTGAAAGGAAAAATTTATGCAACCTTAAGTGCTCTCACATTCACATATTTACAAAAAGCGTTATTTTCATTTTTTCTCTACCAATCGATATATCATATTTTTTCTTTTATTATTTGAAAAATTATCAAAAACTCTCTTGCTTGTTGGAAAAATGGTCTTCGAAAATATGACAGTGAGGGGTTTTTTAACGTTTTCATAAATAACAAAGAAAATTGGTGATTCATCACTTGTGACTAGGAAAGTAAAAACAACTCGAAAATTAAATTAGAACCACCGCCCATTTGGTTGCAAGCCACCTCCAAATTCGGGTTTGACTTGTTCTTAGAAGTTTGTGTTTGATTTGTTCTTCTTTACAAGTTGGACCCTCCACCAAACGGTAACAAATACAATGTACGTACTAGAATTGTTTAAATAACAGTTTCTCTGAATTTTAAACAATTTCTCTAAATTAGTTTGTGCATATTGCTTTTACATTGCAAACATTTGTTTTTTAAAAAAATCCAACATCAAATAAGTTGGACAATTTTTCAGATATTTATTTAATTTCATACATATCGAAAACAATTTTCTCACCCATTGATGAAAGGTGAGGCACACGCCAATCAAAATTGAAAAGACTCTACAAATTCTTGTTACTTTTGATAGTAAAAATGTTAAAATTGAATTATATGTCCCAACAACTCTAGTAAATGTTTCTAAAATTTTATTCAAAGTCTAGCAACGGGAAATTAATTATTTTCTCTGTGTCACAACAATTAAATTACGTACCTTTGAGAACTTCATTTCACATTTTATCTTGAAAACTGTTTTCGCATTGACCACGAATCACTTCGGATAAGAATTCCATCTATCTATTGGTTTTCCCCTGGTTTGATTATTCATCGAAGAAAATAGTTAGATGCGTATGGATATATAGTTTGAACATGCATGGGAATCCTGTGACCAAAAATTGATTGTATAAGATCGAATTATGAATGCTTTTTACAAGTTTTTCAAATCATTATCCATTGTTTTCTCGTGCTTTGATTAGATTAGTCAACTTTGTTAAACTCTAAAACTCAATCTATACAGCTATTTTGAAGGTGTGTTAATCATGATTATTAGAGATCACTAGCTAGTATTTCAAAATGGTACAAACTGTATTTTAAAATCATTTGATGGTTTATGGTATTTGCTGTGCTTGACAAATTATGAGTACTCTTTGCCAGGTAAGACTCAAGCATTGAAAATTACAAATGCTTCAATATAAAGATTTTGCATATCTACTTACGCACTTATCCTTCACATTCATGATAAGGTTTGAATCTTATCATGCATATTTAATAGTATATTTAGAAAATTTTCTTCCCTTATTGATTAAATATCTCTCGATATTATTGGAAATAAAATACATCTTTGACACATCCTCAATTATTATGAAATTAAAGTAGACCTCTATGGGTCTCCTAACTATTGGCATCAAATTATCTTATACATAGATCAGTGGTAGCTAGTTACTCTCAAAATTTTGTAATTCTTTCCTTATATTATGTTATACTATCCAAAAATTTGTCCAAATTTATAGTCTAAATAATGCAACAAGTTTATATGTAATTATCATATCATTAATACATCATTCCAAAATTAATATAATAGTTATAAATTAACTTGTTACATCATTTAAGCAAAATTTTTGGACAACTTTTTGAGAAGTATAATATTATTATTAATTTTAGCTGTGCCTCTAAATTTTTAAATTATTATAATAGTATACTTAATTTTTTGTATACTCATGTCTACAATAACCAAACTTTATCCCCTCTTTCAAAGATTGTCTTTCAATTTTAGTCATCTCTTTATCATACTTTAGTTTATTATTTATCTAACAAATAATAATTGTTTATTTATATAATTAAAATCATAGTTAGAATTTCAAATAAAAATTATAATGTGGTTATTAGAAATTAAGGTAAGGTTATTACCATGGAATTAAATGATTTGAAAACTCTTTTTTTTTTTTTAAATATTTATATAATAAAATTATCCCTAAATAAAATTAGAAAAAAGGACAACACAAATTAATATTATATATATATATATATATATATATATATACAGTTTGAGAGTGACTTCTTTTTTAGGAGAGAAAATAGATATGTTAATCCGATCATAAGACTTACAGTTAAACTAGGATTTTTATTACTCTAATTTAATTATTTATTTTTAGATTTATCTTTTTTTTTTTTTGTCCATTACATATAATAGATGGGTGAGATTTTTGGTTTTAACTATTTTTAAAGTTAAACTGACAGTAGAAACTATATATATATATATATATATATATATATATTACTTTTACAACTTGAATTTCTTTTTCCTTTCTAATTATAAGCAAAACAACTAAAATTCCATAAATATTCCTAAAGAAAATCTACGAAAAAAGTCTATGGATCTATACATATATCAAATGACATTTTGGATCTTTTTAAATGGAAAACATAGTCTCTTTCAAATTTTTGTCTTTCATCAGCATAAAATAAAGTCTCATTCATTGTAGCAAATTTGGTGGTTTCAACTTTCAACTATGGGTGCTTCTTGCAATAAAAAAAATAAAAAAAATAAAAAAATTATGGGTGCTTTTTGATCAAGAGTAAAATTAGCGTGCATTAGGATTAGAGTTTATGTTTAAGAGAAATAGAAACAAATAGAGAAATTATTTCAACGGAATATAACTGAAGAAAGTTTGTTTTAAAAGAATATAATTAGTTTTGTTTGTATAGGAAAGTTTATTTTAAGGAATATATTAATTTTGTTTAAACAGTGATATTATTGAACGGTAATGATGACCTAAAATGTCTCGTAGTCTTCGACATTACTTCCAGCTAATTAAAATAATACAAATATTATCTGTGCATGACTCCAGGTCAAACTACGTTTATTTCATAAGTTATTTAATTATAAGGATAACGTGCATGCAAGCTTGAGAACGTGCATCCCAGTCCAAAAAACGATTCCTGGTTTCACGTTTCGGTCATTTTGATGCACGTCTCCATTGTTTGATTCACTCATTGTAGTCCCTCTTGTGCCCTTGTGAGTTGAAAAAGAACAACTAATGTTACAACTACGGGATCTTTATAGGTTATAGAAATGGTTATCAGAAATTAGATTCCAATTTAAGAATTCATAAAACTGGAAAATTGAAAAAGTTTAATAGAAAAACTGAAAATTATCCTCGTAACTATATAAATCTTGCATAGTATTTAATTATCTATAATTGGTTTTACTCAATTTAGTAATTTCAATATCTTACTATCCATTTATTTGATAATTTTTGTCATTTTAGCTCATTCAATTTTCTCAATTATTGTATTTTGAATACAACACATAATTGCATAATGCAATCATAAATTTAAGTAAGAAAATTTAAGTTAAATATAATAAGTTTAATTTTTGAAACAAAAATTTGAAATAAAACTCAAGATGGACAACGATCTACCAATTTTACAGCTGCCTACTTTGCCGTCCCAGAAATCAATATGATTAAAAGTAAGTGGAATTTAATGTCAATGCCGTTTTCCTTGAGTAAATAATAATCTTAGTTAATTAGTTCACAATTAGTTTTTTTTTTTTAAATCGTTATTACAAGTACCTATTACAACAACCGAAATCTATGAGATCAGGACTTTAAATAACAGCCCAGAATGTAATACTATTTAACTCTATTTCCAATGGCTCGTAATGTAATATTATTTAACTCTATTTCCAACTAAATGAGAGTGAAGGGTTCACAAAAGTAGACCTCTAAGATTAAGACTCTAATGAATAGTCTGGAACATAATACTATTTAACTATACTCTTAACTAAGTTAAAGAGAAGGGTCCACAAGAGTGGAAAAATTATTATCAGATGAGACTTAAGCGTAATTTATCTCTATATAAATGGATCAAAATGAAATTATTTATATTATGGACATTAGTACTCGAACTGTGACCTTACTTTGTGAGAAAGAGCTAGGTGTGTTTGACCACCGCGTTAAGCATCTTTTGAGTTAGTTCAAAGTTCTTGTGAAAGAATATATATATATATATATATATATATATATATGCACACATAGTTGGTCTTTTATATTTGGAGGATGGATATGTATATTTGAGACTTTTAACTCTTCTGAAAGATACGGATTGCTAATGAGGATATTCTTGAGACCCTACTTTCGTACTATCACATGCATCATGTGCTTTTACTTTCATTGCATATGATCGTATTCCGTCACTAGTTGACTTATGCTAGATCTAACCGTTAATTGATCTAATATTTGAAATCTCCAAATCATCTCTCAATTTACTGTTTTATTAATTGTTATAATATCATTTTTAAATAAATGATTTTTTTTAAAACCTACATGAGTTAAATGTTTATAAGATCTACCGACCTCAAATATTACTTACACACTCTCAATATCTATCTCTTTAAACAAGAAAGTATTGCTTCCACGATAAAATGAGAAAATACCACCTACATAAGTTCGGTGAAAATTGAGCTCCTAATGATAATAAATAGAGAACTGTCAAATTATCTGTATAGGATGATGTGAATCTTTTAAAATAAATATTACAAATTACTTCAAAAATAAAAATCAAATAACAACAATTAAAAAAACTAAGAAATTAACTTTTTTCTTATTAACAAAATCAAACGATCTTCCCATGGGAATAGTAACTCCTCCAATTGAAGACAATCTCTTTAGTTACAGAGGAGATTAACCCAGATCTCCTCCTATGCATAGAGTTACAGTAATACAGACGGAGTTGCAGAATGAATTTTTTAATTAAAATGAATATAATATTTTATAATAAACTAATTATATATGATTATATATCTTTCTTGTCTGACACAGTATGAAAATATGTTTTCATGCATCAACCATTTAGACCAATATTAGCCATAATGTCAGTCAATTAATTACAATGGGTACGTTTATTTCAAAAAAAAAAATTACAATGGGTACGTTTGAAATAAATTAAAAAGTACAATATGGTCAATATTGCCAAAAGTCTTGCAACAATTTTCCTTCTGTATGTTTTTCGGCAGGCAATCGATTACATCATTAGACCACCAATTTGTTTGATAAGAATTGGAAGAAATTCAAGCAGTCAGGTTTGAAACTATTGGCTTTAACTTGTCTCATTTATCAACTTATTAAACAAATAGGTATTTCACGTGCATGTTCAATTATTTTTATTAATTTCGGTCAATTTGCGAGACATAAAACTATATACAACTCAATATATATTGTTTTTAAAAACTTAAGTAAATAAAAAATTTCTGTAATAATTAATTTGACTTAAAACGCGCGTAGTTAAAAAGTGGCTTTAGTGATGACTTGTGAGCAAACCGAATTAGATAATAAAGATGCCTTCTTATGATTCTAATTGTTTGATGGTATATAATTAAACAAAACACTTGTCAATATAAAATATCTAAATTCTTTATAAAAATCACAAGAGACAAGTATTTTTACATTGCCATATGTGCTCATAAAATTATCCCAAAAGTGTTTAATTGGCTTCATCTACTCATCTTAAGGTTGTCATAATTCATTATATTTCTTCAACACAAATGGAGTTTTAATGATGGATTCCACAAGTACAATCAAATTAATTTTTAATTTTTTTATAAAATTATATATAATCTAGATACTCTAATTAAGAATTAACCAAAACGTCTTAGGCAAAACTTTTTTATAGATAAAGTCTTACCAACTTAATAACTAACATTACTTGTCATATGATCTATTATGAGTTTCTCCATGTTAATTGTCAACTGTACAAATGCAATCGCGTGAACTTCAACTTAAAAATTGATCAAATTAGAGAATTCAGATATTTTTCTTTAAATTAAATTGAATGGTAATCAAAGATAAAATGAAATATTATTTATAAATAGAGTAAATGGTGGCAACTACGATCAAAGAGCTAGTGTCGTGTTGAACTAGCACCGAAGAACTAAAATGAGTTTTTTTAGTACCTCATTGAATGAAAAAACCCTGACACCCTTCTTTAAAAAAAAAAAAAAAACACTTGTAAATTAGGGTTCCCTCTCTCTCTCTCTATGTCAGTTCTCTCTCTCGCGCTCCTCCATCTCTCTCGTTGTCTCGTCATCATTTTCTCCTTTATCGCCATCGACTAGCAGTAGCAAAACCTTTATTTTTTTTTATGCATTTGGTGTTTGATTCTGGGTTCACCGGCAAAGCGAAAACCACCTTGTTCTGGGTTTGATTCCGTTTCTAGTTTCCATTTGTTTTTAATTTGCATTTCGTTTTTTATTTTTTTTTTCTTTGGATATTGTTGTCGATGTTGTGGGAGAATGGATGAAATAGATGGTTGATGATGTCGAAGACAATTGATGTTTTTTGGTTATTGTTGATGGATGTTTGTTGATGATGTTGTGAGAGAATGGATGAAATGGATGGTTGATGTTGTTGAACATAGATGATTTGAATTAGAATCCGATTTAAATGGATGAATGAATAAAATGGAGAATTATTGAAATGTATCCCTAAACAATTAGGACGTGATTTGACCTACACCGTATAGGGTTCGACTCATGCCCTTTTTGATGTGCCTCGTGCCCTATGGGTAGGTCAGGGTGCGACCCATGCCCTATGGGCAGATCCCGCGCCCTATTAGAGTGCGACTTACGCCTTATGAGTAGGTCAAGGTGCGATCGCACCTATTTCTAGTGGTGAAAATTCAAAATTTACGCTAGTTTTCTAAGATTTAAAAGCAAGAGAAGTTTTGTCATTAAAAAAATTGAGCAATAAAAATATACTAGAAAACATTAGTTCAGCTCTTTGGTACTAATAAAATATGTCCTCAGTTATTTAGCACAAGAAAAACAAAAATCCCAATATCAGTAGGTGAAGATTAGATTTGAGTATAGTTTTACAAAAATTTATGATCAATTATATAAAAGGTGTTTAGCACGGTTACATATATAAGTGAGCGATTGCGTGACTCTCTCCTTTGACGGTCCAATTTGTATCTAGAAGATAAATTAGTAATTTCGATTAAATTATAATATAATACAATTATTAAATATTCCTGTAAGTATACTTGATACCAGTCCTTTTTTATTATATTAGATCCTATTTATTTCATAAATTAATAATTTATCAAAATATACTTATAAAGTATGACGATTTTTTTATATTACTCCGAATATAGGATTAGTGGAGTACAATGAATCTTTAATTGGTCAAATGGAGACGTTGAATCATAATTTAATAAATGAGTAAAATGCATATTTGTTTTAATATATACAACATTTTTTATTCAATGAGTAAACTATAATTAATCTATTTCATTAAATAGGTTGAGTTATTATCATTTTCTCATCTGACGATTGATGAATCATCATTTTTTTCTTTGATGATTTTAAAATGGTTAAAAAATCTCTTGAAATAGTATTAATTTAAATTAAAAGAATGAATAAAATGATGTTTCTTAAATCAATAGAGAGAAAATAATAATAACTCCAGATAGGTTAGTAAGATGAATTTTAGTTTTTGGTTAGTTAAATGCATATTTAGTAAATTACATCTTTAATTGATTAGATTGGTTTGAAACAACGGATTTTAGTTGGTTAGATATATACAATGAGTTTTAATCAATTAAATAAGTAAAATAACACACGTTTTAAAATTAAAAAATATATATTTAATATCCCTAGAAATTGATAAAATAGTAATAATATTTCTATTAATTAACAAATTTTATGTCTCAATGTGAGTAATTTTGGAGACTATACATGATATCAATGAATACTCTTAATTGATAAGTAATTATAATACCGCACAATCCTAATCCTAATTTAACATAAAAGAAAACTATGCCGAGTTAATTTCAAATACTTTCTCATCTCATCATTCACATACCAAATATCGATCCAAATAAATTTAAAATGTGTAGTAAAATACGAAAAATCAGAACAAAAACGAGCAATATTATTATAAATTTTTTCCCTGAGAATAAATATTTACAATTATTACGAGCAATAAATTTTTAAATCACATATTTAATGTTAAAAAAAATTATTGAATTTTGATAGACACTTAATTATTAATATATATATGTGTCAAATTTATTTGTAGCTATCACATTAATTTTGAGATGATATATTGATGATATGATAATTACATATAAGGATAATATACTGATAATAGAATAATTACACGTAAGAATGATGTACTGATGAATTGATAAGTATACATTATCACATCATTTAGACGATTAATTTAGATAAATTAGATGATGTAGCATTACTCATACATATATATTATTTAGAATAATTAATATTGTCAAAATAATTAACACGAAATTGGATAAGGATAATTTGTTTCCTTCTTTTATGGAAAATATTATTTTCATGGAGTAGATAATGACAACCATTTAACTCTATCTATCTTGAAACGTTTCCACGTAATTATGCGGTTAATGGAATGATTAAAGAAATAAACAAAAAAGACAAAACGCACTTTCTAAAAATGCCACCTCTATCCTCCGTTTCTCTTCCAAAATCCGAACTGTTATAAATGCCACCTGTATCCTCCGTTTCTCTTCACGTTTTCAGGAGACAATCTCTCTCTTTCTTTTTGAGTTCAAAACCAATAAGATATTCTGTTTTCTGGGTTGTCACTGTAAGTTGTAAGCTGTCTCTTATCAATTCATGTTTCTTCTTGTAATATGTATAATATGTAGTTGTGTAGTTTACTCTGCTACTTCCATGATTGCTCAGTTTGCATACATATTATTATTTTCCTATTCAAAACTACATTGTTGCATGGATGCTTGATTAGTCTTGAAATAAATGCCTATACGTCTTCTATACCATCTTTATCTAACTTCTCCATATATGTTTATTATATATATAGAGATATGTTTGTTACTTTTTTCTGAAAGAGATATATAGAAATATGTTTTCTCCATATGTATATATATGTTTTTATATGTATCCAGATATGTTACATAGTATATGTTTTTGTTCTTATACTCTATATGTTTATTGCCAGCTTATATTGACGTGACATTTGCCGTATAGAGTTGGTCACTAATGCAGGAAATAAATGAACATGTGTTTTTTAAGGGAATGAGACTTTCATGGGTCAACTAATCTTTATATATTCTTGTTTCTTATTGAGGAAATTTGTGGTTTCAGAGAAGCAAAAAAGAAAAAAATGGCTGGTACTAGAATTCCCATCTTGTTGATGGGGCTGATGCTCCTATGTTGCTTAGCAGAAGCTGAATACAAGTACAAGGACCCGAAACAGCCTTTGAATGTTCGAATCAATGATTTATTGAGCAGGATGACTTTGGAGGAGAAAGTGGGCCAGATGACACAGATTGACCGCTCTGTTGCATCAGCTGATGTGATGAAAAAATATTTCATAGGTAGATATCAAAATCCTCATTTTTGTTTTTCGTTTTTTTGAATGGATTTTAAAGGGATTTAATACTTTGCAGGGAGTGTGTTGAGTGGAGGAGGGAGTGTTCCGGCTGCAAAGGCCTCTCCAGAGACTTGGATTGATATGGTGAATGATTTTCAAAAAGGTTCTTTGTCTACAAGGCTTGGAATTCCAATGATATATGGGATTGATGCTGTTCATGGCCACAACAATGTATACAAGGCCACAATATTTCCTCATAATGTTGGCCTTGGAGCTACAAGGCAAGTAGTTTCGGATTCGGTTATGCGGTAATGTATCCATTTTTGTTTGTTTTATTCATAGTGAGATTTGGTCGTGATGAATCAGGGAGCCTGAACTTGTTAAGAGGATTGGGGCTGCAACTGCTCTGGAAGTTAGAGCAACCGGCATTCCATACGTTTTTGCACCTTGTATTGCGGTAACTTGTTGAATTCAACTGATGATTTGACATCAAAACGTGACATTCTTTTAGAGTTATAGGTGATTTCATATACTTGTTTTTTACAGGTTTGCAGGGATCCTAGATGGGGTCGATGCTACGAAAGCTACAGTGAAGATCACACAGTTGTTCAAGCGATGACTGAACTTGTACCAGGATTACAAGGAGACCTTCCCGCTGGCTCAAAGGGCGTTCCTTTTGTCTCAGGAAAGTAAGCACGTTTTGCTTTTTTTGTTAGAAGTAATGTAGAATGTACTCTTCGTATTTAGTCTTCTCTAAATGATGCCCATGTATAGGTAAGGAAATATGTAGGCATCTTTGAAAGTTCTTATGTAGAATTTTGCAGTCCTACATATCTGCTCGAGAGCTAGAAAGGTCTCATTTTGCTGTCTCTGACTCGAGACAACGTACGGTTCTTGTTTTCATTTTGGTGACGATCGAGTTTTTAATGACAGTTCTGTCTGGAGAGTGACCATGCTAACCACTATCATGACGCTAGGAAAGTGATGCATTGGACTTTTCTTCTTTGGCTGAGAATAGGAGTAATTAATATTGCCAATTGTAATATGAATTGACAAAAAAATAAAAAACAAGATGAAATTGACAACACAACCCAAAAGTAAGGGAGAGAAACCCCTATTTTTGTCTACATTTAAACGTTGTCAGGTATCGTTTAATATATTTCTAGTTGTATCTAACATTTAAAACAAATCAGAACCTAAAATAATATATAAATCTTAAATTCTTTTAAACATATAGATGCGTTTTGAACTCAATATATGAAACTCTAAGTGCAGAATATTAATTTGATGGGCCCAAGTTATGACATTTGGTAGTATGCCCCTAACTAGACGATAATAATGGTGGTAAACTCTGTGCTAGGAGTCAACTATGAAGGGTTTTGGCGAGTGATTGGCGTCGGGAATAGATCTAAGATGTGTCCAATTTCTTTGTGATTATCAAGTAATTGGTGGTCTAAAAATAAATTAACCAGCCAACCCTTGGTTACCGCAAGCAGACAAATTATATTTTTATGCTTTTTCTACGTTATTATTTTTGTCAAGTTTAAAGCCGAGTGTATTGGCCAAATTATTAACAAGCTAGTAGAATTAAAAAAAAAAAAATCGTCAAATGATCGAATTTTTTGCAATGTTAGCATTCACGGTTTTG
Organism: Nephelium lappaceum; assembly: GCA_021234005.1. NCBI lineage: Eukaryota > Viridiplantae > Streptophyta > Magnoliopsida > Sapindales > Sapindaceae > Nephelium > Nephelium lappaceum. Next base: position 7,434,733 of record CM037998.1, read on the forward strand.
TAAACGTATTTTGCTGAGAACCATTTGACAAATGACAAGAAACTGTCGTGATTATAACAGTATTTGAAAAATATGTTGGTACTAATGGCCAATGTTTGATTTTTATTATGGCACAGAACAAAGGTTGCAGCTTGTGCTAAGCATTATGTGGGTGATGGTGGAACAACAGAAGGCATAAATGAGAACAACACTGTGATAAACAGACATGGTTTGCTCGGCATACACATGCCAGGCTACTATAACTCAATTATCAAAGGTGTCTCAACCGTCATGGTCTCCTACTCTAGCTGGAATGGAGTTAAGATGCATGCTAACCGTGAGCTTGTCACTGGATTTCTAAAGAATACTCTTCGTTTCCGGGTAAAGTAACTATTCCTTTACACGTCTAGATGAGTTTTCTCCTCTATTATACATGGAAAAAAAAGGAAGAAGTAACTGAGAGTTGAATTTCAATCGTGTGAATTGGTTCCAGGGCTTTGTTATCTCAGATTGGCAGGGCATAGACAGGATCACTTCTCCACCTCATGCTAATTACACATATTCCATTGAAGCAGGAATCAAGGCTGGCATTGATATGGTCAGTCATTAGTGTCTTGAGTACATGTGCTATATTTATATATATATATATATATTTATAGGATATTTATAATTTGTGACAAATTTAAAGACCTTATTTTTCTTGTGTGTGTACTTAGATCATGGTTCCATATAACTACACGGAATTCATTGATGGTCTAACCTCCCTGGTGAAGAAGAACGTCATTCCCATGAGCAGAATTGATGATGCTGTGAGGAGAATTTTGAGAGTCAAGTTTGTGATGGGCCTATTTGACAATCCACTGGCTGATACCAGCCTGGTGAACCAGCTTGGAAGTAATGTGAGTGATAATTAGATTGATTAATCCTTTTTTTAATTTTATGTTGCTTTGAAAGATTCTTAAATCAACCCTTCTGTCACTTGATCAGGAGCATAGAGAGTTGGCTAGGGAAGCTGCAAGGAAATCTCTTGTGCTATTAAAGAATGGTGAATCAGCTGATAAGCCATTGCTGCCTCTTCCTAAAAAATCATCAAAAATACTAGTAGCTGGCACCCATGCTGACAATTTAGGCTATCAATGTGGTGGGTGGACAATTGAGTGGCAGGGACTTAGTGGCAACAACCTCACAAGTGGTAAATAAAAACAACCCTGAAATGAATGAAATTTTGCATCTTTTTGTCTGTTGAATTATAATGCTTATAAGAACTCTTCTTGCACAAAAACCAACTACATTATAAGACTAGCTAACGTAATTTTTCTCATGAGCAGGTACTACAATCCTCACTGCAATTAAAAATACTGTTGATCCTCAAACGCAAATTGTCTATGAGGAGAATCCGGATTCCAACTATGTTAAGTCAAACAATTTCTCGTATGCCATAGTTGTAGTAGGCGAGCACCCGTATGCAGAGACAAACGGTGACAGCTTGAACTTGACATTGCCTGACCCTGGACCGAGCATCATTGAAAATGTTTGTGGAGGTCTGAAATGTGTTGTGGTTGTGATCTCTGGCCGTCCAGTGGTGATCCAACCATATGTTCCCTTGATGGATGCTTTAGTGGCTGCCTGGCTACCAGGAAGTGAAGGCCAAGGTGTTGCAGATGTTCTGTTTGGTGACTATGGTTTCACAGGCAAGCTTCCTCGGACATGGTTCAAGACTGTTGATCAGCTGCCTATGAATGTTGGAGATCCCCATTATGATCCCCTTTTCCCATTTGGGTTTGGACTCACAACCAAACCTGTACATGGCAACTAGGAAGTCAGTTATTGAGACTTGCTAGTTTGAAGTCGTTCCAATTATTCATCAAGAAACTGTAACTCCTATCAGATTGGAATTTGTTATAAATTGCTATAGCTATAATAACTTGAATGAAAAGCAGATTTTGGCATGAAATCCTTGTAAATTCAAGAGTTTTACATACAAAATCTTTCTTTGCAAGAGTGTTACATACACGAGGCCTTCACTGATCTAAATCCATCCATACACAATCTTTTAGACCATTATTAGTCATAGTGATAGTCAATTAATTACAATAACATACAATAAGTTGAAAAGTACTCTATATATATATAAGTGCGTATGTATAGAAGCTATTGGAATATCAACCTGTTGGCGTGGTTGTTTCTGACCACCTCGCCTAATCCAGTCTTAGGTTTGAACTTGTCCATAGCTGCATTGGAGCAAGAATTTTTTGTTTGTGCTAAACTTTTATAAAAGGAGTTTAAATTTGAATAATATATGATGAGAGAAAAAAATGTAATAATCTTGACCATCCATCTTTTTTATATGTTGATGTCTCACTAGTAAAAAAATGAACGATGATAGAGAATGCTTAGTTGTTGCATTGACATTTAGCTTCAGGATGTTGTTAGTTGGGGTAAAGCTAGAAACATAGCCAGCAAAATGACATAAAAAGTGCATAGTCGTTACAAACCGGGTTCCCTACGAAAGATAAGGTTTCTTCTCCTCCAACAATACTCAGGCAGTGATGCTGCATTGGCATCTGTGTACAGGAAACCAAAGAGTTCAAGGTCCTTGGACAGCTCCACAACATAACGTGGTCCACTGTTGGCAGGCAATTTAAATCACCAATTCGTTTGATTAGAATCAGGAGAAATTGAAGCAGGCAGGTTTGGAATTATTGCCTTTGTGTTGTCTCTTTCATAAACTTATAAACATATTGGTGGTGCTTCACGTGCATGTTCACACTGCCTAGGCTAGAAGGGGCCATGGCCGGCCCTGCAGCTTTTTCCTAAAAAAAAAAATTATATATTTCCTATAAATCTTCATTTAGTTAAAATCACAAAAGGAGTATTAAATTGTTAACGATTTGCAAATGAAATGTTTTGGAAAGAAAGAAATAAAGAATTATAATTTATTTTACATGTATGAAAGTCCTTTTATGCTTTCATCTAGTAATAATATTATAAAAAATATATATGCATGATGCTATACTTCGTATTTCATTTGCTTTTATGGAAGAAAATGTTAATTTTTTTATTGTTTATATCATTATGCATATTCCTGAGAATTTATAGGATATAATTTACTGACCAATCCATACTATTATCAATTTTTTTTATACAAAGCGAAAAGATTACTCATACATATTGATAGGATTTAAACGCTATTGCTATTCGAATTTATCACTCAAATGAAGAGAAGTAAAGACAGGTGGCACCACTCTAGTTGCGGTCATATTATCAATCATTAATGCGTAGTGTATCATTATAGCATTAATTATCATATCATGTAGACTGTACTTGAATACAACCATTTTAATTGTTATTTCATTTGAAATATTTTCACATAATTATAAAGTTAATTGAACATATTGACGGACCTATATTAGGTCGAGGTGGGGCACATATCTCTCTTCAATTTTATGAAAATAATTTTAGCTTTTACATGAATTAGACCATTTCACTTTTTCGTAATTTTCATCTTAGTTTTTACAAATTAATATGATATCAACTTATTTTCTTTTTGTTATCTATATCTATTTTCTTCTTTTACTTTCTCCAACTGTCATAAAAGGTGAAGTTACATTATTGTTTTATTAATTTCAATAAGTACAGTAATCATGTAATAATAATATTTTTAATATATAAGACTTAAAACCTGATTAATGAAAAATTTTAAATCTAAATTTATTACATTAACATTGACATTTGGCAATCTATAATCATGGATCAAATTTTTATGTCCTAATATTTTTATTTTTTTTATTATTTTAATCCATTTGGATATAATAAAGTGATAATTTGATAATTAATATAAAATACAAATAAATATATATATTTATAAACACTTTCCACTAATTAGTAATATTTATCAATTTGTTGCGATTCTTGTATAAAATCCAACGACTATTTTTATTGCATAACTCTGTTTTACTATAAAATTTATTATAAATTTTCTTTTTTATAATATGGAGAGACACCTTCATAAAAAACTACTCTTGATAATTATCATTTTAAAGAGAAATGATAGCAAGTCAAAGAGAAGTTGTGGGAAAATTTAATTTTCCATATCTCAAAAAAAAAAAAAAAAAAAAGCCTTAGAAATAGAGTTTTCATGGTTAATAGCTTAATGCTATCCTGCTTATTCTTTTTTATATTTACATTTTATATATATACAAAAGTTATTCCTAGAGTGCATTGAATTTAATCAATCCAAGTAGATCGATTTTTTTTTTTCATTTTTTCTATTACTGGATCAGTCCAGGATGCTGCTGAGATCAACAGAGATATGACTCTGAAGTGTGGTCTGCAGATCAACTCCTAAAAACGGAAGAGAGCAATTTATATATGAAGAGAAAAAATGCTCACACAAATGAATTTAGTGAGTAGAACTCATGAACTCTGTTAACAACATGGATAGACTGTGGCTTGGCATCGCGCCACAAACGCTCTCAAGGAGACTGGAAATCGATCAGTTATGAAGTTAATTAAAAGTCAACAAACAAAAAAGACAAAACCAACTTTCTATAAATGCCACCTCTATCCTCCATCTCTCATCCAAAATCTAAACTGCTACTATCACATTTTACGGAGACAATCTCTCTCTCTCTCTCTTTTTATCTTGAAAACTACTTAGAAAATATTCTAGTTTCTGGATTGTCACTGTAAGTTGTAAGCTCTCTTATCAGTCCATGTATCTTCTTGTTATTATATGCATTACACATTTGCAATTATGTAGTTCTTTACTCTGCTACTTGCATGGATGCTCTGCTTGTTTTTGGATTTCAGTTTTGTTTTATAGCAGTGCAAATCCACATTGGATGCTTGAATAATCTTGAAACAGATACTTATATTTACTTTATACCGTCTTTTGCGACTTTTTCCATATGTAAGTACACATGGATACATGTTACCTTATATATACAGATATACATGTACATATACATATTATTGCCAGCTTATATTTACATGACATTTAGATACATATATACAGATATACTTGATCTTCCATGACAACAAATAAATGAACAATTTTGTTTTAATTGAAGTAGGATTTTCTTGTTTGGACTAATCTTTATATATCCTTGTTTCTTTTGAGAAGGAAATTTCTGGAAACATGGCTAGTAGAATGGCCATCTTGTTGATGGGGCTGCTGCTCTTATGTTGCTTGGCAGAAGCTGAATACATGAAGTACAAGGACCCGAAACAACTGTTGAATGTTCGAATCAAGGACTTAATGAGGAGGATGACTCTGGAGGAGAAAGTGGGCCAGATGACACAGATTGAACGCTCTGTTTCATCAGCTGAGGTGATGAAGAAATATTACATAGGTAGACATCAATCTCTATTTTTTGTTGTTTGTTTTCAATGGAGTGAGGGGGATTTTGTTAAAGGGATTCAATGCTTTGCAGGGAGTGTGTTGAGTATAGGAGGGAGTAATAGTACTCCAGCTCCAAAGGCCCCTCCAGAGGCTTGGATCGATATGGTGAATGATATTCAAAATGGTTCTTTGTCTACAAGGCTGGAAATTCCAATGATATATGGGATTGATGCTGTTCATGGCCACAACTATGTATACAAGGCCACAATATTTCCTCACAATGTTGGCCTTGGAGCTACAAGGCAAATAGTTTCAGATTCAGTAATATGTTAATGTATCAAGGCCCCTTGTTTGTTTAATGTTCACGGTGAGATTTGGTTGTGATGAATCAGGGGGCCTGAACTTGTTAAGAGGATTCGGGCTGCAACTGCTCTTGAAGTTAGAGCAACCGGCATTTCATATGTTTTTGCACCTTGTGTCGCGGTATAACTTGTCGAATTTCTTCAACTGATAATTGGCATCAAAATATAATATTCTTAAAGAGTAATTGGTGGTTTCATGTGCTTGTTTTTTACAAGGTTTGCAGGGATCCTAGATGGGGTCGATGCTATGAAAGCTATAGTGAAAATCACACAATCGTTCAAGCGATGACTGAGCTTGTACCAGGACTACAAGGAGACCTTCCTTCTGGCTCTCGAAAGGGTGTTCCTTTTGTCTCTAGAAAGTAAGGACATTGTTCCAATAATAAAATAAATGAATAGAAACGTTTGTGGTTAACATGAAGCTGAAAAATGTTGGTACTAAAACCCCATGTTTGATTCTTGTTTTGGCACAGAACAAAGGTTGCAGCTTGTGCTAAGCACTTTGTGGTGATGGTGGAACAACAGAAGGCAGAAATGCAAATAACACTGCAATAGACTGGCATGGTTTGCTTAATATACACATGCCAGGCTACTATAACTCAATCATCAAGGGTGTGTCAACAGTCATGGTCTCCTACTCTAGCCTGAATGGAATTAAGATGCATGCTAACCATGAGCTTGTCACTGGATTTCTAAAGCATACTCTTCGTTTCCGGGTAAATTAATTATTCTTTTCCAGTTTCTCCTCTCTTACACACACAATAAAATGAAAATTAAGCTAACTGAAAGTTGAGTTTGAATCATGTGAATTGGTTCAGGGCTTTGTTATCTCAGATATGATGGGTATAGACTTTATCACATCTTCACCTGATGCTAATTACTCATATTCCATTGAAACAGGAATCAAGGCTGGCATTGACATGGTCAGTATATTGAGTACATGTGCTATTTATATATCAGATGTTTATAATTTGTGACGAGTTTTAAGATATTATGTTTTTTGGTCGTATGTATGTGCCCAGATCATGGTTCCATGGAACTACACAGAATTCATTAATGGTCTAACCCACCTGGTGAAGAATAACATCATTCCCATGAGCAGAATTGATGATGCAGTGAAGAGAATTTTGAGAGTCAAGTTTGTGATGGGCCTATTTGAGAATCCACTGGCTGATACCAGCCTGGTACACGAGCTTGGAAGTAATGTGGGTTATTATTAGATTGATCAATCTTTTGTTCTTTAATGTTGCTTGAAAGGATTATTAAATCGACCACCCTTTGTCACATGAGCAGGAGCATAGAGAATTGGCTAGGGAAGCTGTAAGGAAGTCACTTGTGCTACTAAAGAATGGTGAATCAGCTGATAAGCCATTGCTGCCTCTTCCTAAGAAATCATCAAAAATACTAGTAGCCGGTAGTCATGCAGACAATTTGGGTTATCAATGTGGTGGTTGGACGATTGAGTGGCAGGGACTTAGTGGCAACAACCTCACAAGTGGTAAATAAACAACTCTGAAATGGAAGAGACCTGTTATGTTTTTCCAGGATGAAATATATTGCTTATAAGAACTTTTCATGCACAAAACTAACTGCATTTGATTGTGGATAGGAGTTGCTAACATAACCCTTCTCATGAGCAGGTACTACAATCCTAACTGCAATTAAAAATACTGTTGATCCTCAAGCTCTAGTTGTCTATGAGGAGAATCCGGATTCCAACTATGTGAAGTCAAACAATTTGTCATATGCTATTGTCGTAGTAGGCGAGTACCCGTATGCAGAGACAGCTGGTGACAGCTTGAACTTGACAATCCCTGAACCTGGACCAAACATCATTGAAAATGTTTGTGGAGCTGTGAAATGTGTAGTGATTGTAATCTCTGGCCGTCCAGTGGTGATCCAATCATATGTTCCCTTGATAGATGCTCTAGTGGCTGCTTGGCTACCTGGAAGTGAAGGCCAAGGTGTTGCAGATGTTCTGTTTGGTGACTATGGTTTCACGGGCAAGCTTCCTCAGACATGGTTCAAGACTGTTGATCAGCTACCTATGAATGTTGGAGATCCTCATTATGATCCCCTCTTCCCATTTGGGTATGGCCTCACTACCAAACCTGTAAATGACAACTAGGAAGTCAGTTATTGAGAGTTACTACTTTGAAGCCATTCCAATTATTCATCCTTTTTAGAAACTTACAGAATTAATAACTTGAATAAAAAGCATATGTGGTTTTTTCAAGGACTTCTTTGCATGAGTTTTGCATATGCAAGGCCTTCACCGATCTAAATCATCTAAATAGAACATTTTAGTCAACTTAATATGCAGTTTTTTGGGTGGAAATAAGAGAATGTATGCAGATCAAAACATGGATTCAATTAGAGATTGTGGTGCAATCAAGTATGAGAAAGTAACTTAAGCTTGAAAATAAAGCCAACAATTTAAACAAACTGCCATTAGCACTTGTGTTGACGATTGACTAAACTGTTTACCATGCTCAATAAATTAATTATTGACAAGCTCCATTTAATTTTTTAAAGCAAAACCATGCAGGATTTCAGGATTTTTTGAAATCCTGCAGAATTTTTTGAAGCTCAACATTAATGTAGGCTTTGGTATGGTTGGTAGTAATTCAGTGGGGGTTGGAGCGATTTTACATTATCATTCTCGTCAGGTCCATGCAGCTTTTGCTCTTCCATGCAAAGGTTCTTTTGATTCTGATCTTGGTGAATTATTTGCCATTCAAGAAGCGCTCGTCTAGTTTCAAATTTCAGGTCCATTCCTGTATATCATGGAGACATGGTCTCTGTCAGCTATGCAGCAAATTAAGAGAGCTTCTCCTTTGGCAGTTTAAGGTCCCTTGGTGGATAATATTTGCAAGCATTCTTCTGATATGAGATGTGTCTCCTTTGAGTTTGTGCTAAGGAATGAGAATATGGTTGCTCATTCCTTGGCAAAGTTTGCAGTTTATACATCATGATATTTTCTTGGATTCTAATCATCCTAATTATGTAGCAGCTATGTTTCCATTGATTTCCATCAATGAAGTTTTCAGGGGGTTCGTTGCCCTTCAAAAACAAAACATAGATATCGTCCCAAAGGCCAAGTGACCAAATAGAACAAGACCGTTTTTGCTTTCCACTTATTTACTTGGTCATGAAGAGCAATCTAAAAATAGTAGAAATTTGTGATTGCCTTTAGTTACATCCCGAGGAGAACAAGAGTCTGTGCTATGATATTATTTGTCTGATCTCTCCCATAAATTTACATGTATTCAATGTAGCGTTTCCTCTTCTGCCATTCCTGATCCACACTACAATACATTCAAACCAATTAGGAACATACCTTATTCCTGTTCATACAGATTCTAGTTAGCAAGTTTAATTCCAGCATAGCTGCGCTCTAAGCTTGAAGCATCATCAGAAAACTAAGGAACTTGAGAGCATTTTGAAAACGTTAAGCTTGAAGCATCATCAGAAAACTAAGGAAAGCAAAGAACATTTAGACTACTGAAGTACATAGGGAAAGCAATAGTATAGAAATATAGAAGCATAAACGTTTGCTTTGCTTATTCATGGCCATCAGGTCAATTGGAACTTGAGAGCATTTTGAAATCACCAAGGAACCTGATATATAGAATTCTGAATCACAATCAGGTCAATTTGGAACCTGATACCCTAAAGGAGTGTTCAACCTGATAACCAGAAAAATTGATAATATTAAGATTTTGCTAAAAAATAATAAGGTAGAAAACAGTTAGTCCAATGGGAAGGAAGCCAAGCAGAAAAGTTTATTCATCACAGAAAGTACAGAGATGTTTTATTCATCACAGTATATACATAAAGATGTATGAAAGACATTTTATAGTACAACAAGATACAGGAGCAAAATCTCTACCAAAGTAATAAGCTAATCATCAGCCACAGTCTTAGCCTCACCTGTGTGCTTCTGAGCCTGGACATTATCCTCTTCAGCTTTCTTAATCTGTCTCATAATATCTTCCTTTTCCTCCAGCAGAGTCTCTATTTTGCCATTAATCTTCTCCAACTTCTTCTGTAGCTTGCCAAGGTCCTGGTTCTTATCCTTCCCATCAACTTTCTTTTTCTTCTCACTCTTCTTTACCTCTTTCTTCTTCTTCCCTTTGTTGTCTTCCATTTTGTAATCCTTCTCCTCTTCTTTCGCTTCTGATTCTTCCGCAACTTCAACAATTGTAATCTCCCTGGAGGTTACTTCATCCTTGTCTGTCTTCCTTTCTTTCTCTTTGTCTTTCTTTTTCTCCTTCTTTTTCTTTTCTTCTTTCTCTTCATCTTCATCATCCTTGTCCTTGTCTGCTTCATCCTTGTACTCCTTTTTCTTTTCCTTATCTTTATTTTTCTTCGTCTTCTTCTCTTCTTTCTCGTCATCACCATGTTTTTCCTTCTTCTCTTTTTTCTTTTTCTTCTCTACATTCTCCTCATCCTCATCGTTTTCATCCTTGTGCTTCTTATCTTTCTTCTCATTACCTTTCTTCGTCTTCTCTTCTTTTTTATCCTCATCCTCATCTCTTTCCTTCTTCTCCTTCTTCTTGACTTCTTCCTCTTCTTCACCTGCTTTTTCCTCACCTTTCTCATCCCTGTGCTTCTTCTCTATTTTTTCTTTACCTCTTTTCACCTTCTCTTCTTCTTTCTCCTCATCTTTCTTCTTCTTCTTCTTCTTCTTCTTGTCTTCTCCCTCGTTTTCTCCATTATCTTTTCCCTCATTTTCTTCATCTTTGCTTTTCTTTTCTTTCTCCTTATCTTTCTTCATCTTCTCTTCATCTTTCTCCTTATTATCACCTTTTTCCTTCTCCTTTTTTGTTTTGTTCTTCTTCTTCTTCTCTTCTCCCTCTTCATCTTCTTCTTCCTCTTTGTCACCCTCTTTATCCTTTTTTTTATGCTTTTCCTTCCCTGCTGATTTGGTCTTCAATTCAACTTCCACCTCAGCCTTTGGTTGCTTCTCATCATTTGTATCTAGATCCTTAGTCTTGATTTTAACATGCAATTCTTCCTTTGAGATCTTTGATTCTCCCCCAGCAACGAATCCAGATTTGTCTTCCATCTTTGAAGTGTTGTCAAAACCTGAAAGTTTCAATGCAAACCCTTTATGTTTAAGCTTAGATAATCTGAATTAAAATGATCCAATAACAATAAAACATCATGCAAATGCTTAAAACAAAGGTAAGATAAGAAACGACGGACTTCGAAAAACACATCATAGATTCAAAAACAATCATATTGTTGCGATGGGATAAGTAGTCGGCAGTGCTTATAACTGAAAATGAAACTAAGGTAAACAAATTCAATTCTCCACTAGGATGAGCTCTGGCTATAAATGGCTATAAAGTAGTATCAGATCCCAACAATTTTCACTCACCAACTAGGGAGAAACATGGAGGGAACACTAAAATGACATAAACCTATGTCGAATTCATTTGAAGTAAGAGACAATCTACAATGCAAGCATATAACCTATAGCAGTGTAAAATACAATGCAACTTTTTCAAAGCAATTAACATAAATTTCTTCGAAACTGGTTCACTACCCCTCAGTTTCTTTCCACCATAGACCAACAGAAATAAAACACAATTTTCTTCCATTTCAAAGATCAGACCTAGAACAGAAAAGAAAAAAAGAAGTTTCCTTTCTTTACATAATTTATGACACCAAAAAAAAAAAAAAAATGCAACCAAATGCTAGCATAGATTCCAAGTTCCACTGTTGTACTACTCAACATTCATACACGACAATATTTGTGCAAGATCCTGAGAATATTTTCGTTATATCTACACAACAAACAAAAGCAAAATTGTCCAAAATGAGAACAAAATTCTGTGATAATGCTTTCTGGAAGAAAAAAAAAAACCCATAGATCAGATATATGACATTTTGGGCTGGTATGAAATTATTAGAAAGATCTATGCTACCAAAAAGCACCATCGACTTGATTTAAATTGTTTTTCTTTTTCCATACAAATTGGAACCAGAAATATCATAACACTCTCCTTTTAAACCTATCAATAACCTGTTTTCACGAAATTTCCATCTACAAACCTCATATTGACTTGACTATTCGCTAACCAAAACAAAAGTCAATCAACGCCACAAACTTTCCAAACCAAATAACAAATACAAACCCACATATGTAAGATCATCAAACGTAGTATTATAAGATTATCATATAAAAAAAAAAAAAAAAACCAATGATTTAGATCTGATTCGGTTTTTAATTTCTCCAAAAGAGTACATCATTACATTAAAACCTAAAATCTTCTATTCAACCGACTTTTTCACAAAAATTGTCAATGTAGAGACCTCATAGTGACTTAACTACTCAGTACTCACTAACCAAAAGAAAAGTCAATCAAAAGCCATGAACTACCCAGATCAAATAACAAAGCAAACCCACATATTCAAGATCATCAAACACAGAATCACAGGATTATCATTTAAAAAAAAAAAAAATTAATGACTTGTTTTTGTAAATTTTCCAAAAGTGTACGTACATATCACTCTTGTATGATTGCATTCCATCAAAAACTAAAAACATCTATCCAACCAAAATTTCGAATCTAAAGACACCCCATATAGACTATTCACCATCCTAGAGAAAAGTCAACCAATACCACAAATATCCCAGATCAAACAACAAAACAAGACAGACCCACACGAGCAACAACATCAAACATGGTGTTGCAATATTATAATCCAGAAAAATATTAAAATTTTCGAAGAAAGATCATACCTTGCTAGCTTTGAAGAAGAAGAAGAGCAAGTGAAGCTGTTGACGATGACGTTTGTCGGGAGAGCTCTCTGGATGTTGAAGCGCGTTTTCTTTCATATTTATATATCAACCGCTTCGGGGTGCCTTCGACATTAAATTTGGACGGTTAGAATTTTTGACTTCGTGTTGTCGGTCCATTGGTCAATTACGCTTCCTACGTGCACTACATGTCAGTTTACCAGAATGCTTTGGAAATGAAAATGTAAAACTTAATAATGTAAACAGTAGCTTCATTGCCTTCTTAGTTCTTAAGATTGCCAGTGGGGCCCTGGAAGACTGGCACGTGTCCCGTAGAGGATGATGACATGATATTTTAGAGAGTCTTGATTCTTGAATTACTTAGGAGTTAAGGAATTTTGGAACTTTCTTCGAACACCCAGTGGGCCAATCCGATTAATCAATTGATTTTTACTCCAGGCCTGACAGTCTGCCACGTGTTAGGTGATGACAACTTGATGATTTTTTTTTTAGAGATTTCTAAATAATTAGAAGTTAATGAATTTTGGAATTAGTCTGGATTTTAATGTGTCAAATTGATTAACCAAATAGGTTTTCAATTGAGGCCCGCCTGTAGTTGCGGCAAAAATTCTATACCCGCCCAAAATCAATGGGCTCCAATCTGTTTAAAGCAAGTTTGGAGCATTGAAATGAAGTATCACCGTCGGATTTGGGTAAAAAATTTTGATTCATTTAGGTTTTGGGTTGGGTTTGGATTAAACATTTTTTATTCACTCCGATTTGATTTCTTGTTTATTAATTTTTATTACACATTACATATCACTTTTTAGTAGGAGTGATTGAACATTTCTCTTGATTATAAAATATTAATTTAGTTTTCTCTTAATTAAATTCCTCATCTCCCACAAAAAAAAAAAAAGACATTACACAATTATTATTTTCATGACCATCCTTCATAATACTAAAATTTATAAAGATAAAACTATTAGGCCATTCTATTGAGGTAAAACATAAATTTAGATAACACTACTAAAATTTATAAAGATAATACTATTAGGCCACTCTACCGTCCTAAAACATAAATGTAAATAAAACTATACTAAAACTTATAAAGATAATAAAACTATTAGGCCACTCTATCGAGGTAAACATAAATTTAGATAAGACTATATTAAAACTTATAAAGATAATAAAACTATTAGGCCACTCTACTGAGGTAAAACATAAATTTAGATAAGAGTATTCGATAATGAAATCAAGGTAACAAATCTAGAGAAGATTATTGAGTTACTAAACACATAATAGTAATAAATTTTATTGAGTTGCAAATTTATAAGAGAATAAAGTATAACTAAAACATGTTAAAGAAAAAATGGTATAACTAAAACATTTCAGATCCTAAAACATATCGCCTTTTTTAAAATACTGAAACATTTGAAAAACTAACAATGCAACAAATTATAATTAGGCTATTATCACTAAATTAAGATATATTTATCACTAAATTTAGATATTATTTTTTTAAAGTAAATTTAGATATTATTGTATAATGGTACTTTACAATTTACATCCCCTATGTATTCGGGGCTGATCCCTGCCAAAAAAAAAGCACTAGAAAATGGAGATATCGAGACAATCAAAAGTTTCCAGTCAATACATGAACAAAATAAATTTCAAAAAAAAAAAAAAATGAACAAAATAAATATATACAGCTAATGCAAGAATTATCAATCTCCACATCCTGTAGAAGCTGAGGGTTTTCTTTCCAACTTCTACCACTTCTACATCTATTATCCAATATTTTAAAGATAAATTTGGTTTACTATAATTAACGTACATTATTCGATAACATAAAAAGGCTATCTAATTATATACATATAAAAAAAAAAAAAAAAAAAGGCTATCTAACAAATTGATTGATTTTCCTTTTCTTTTTGATTGACTATTTCTAGGTTTATTCCTTGTTTGTCATAGAAAATTTATGTGTAAGTGTAACCGCAATGAAGGAAGCAGCAACATGCTCCCAACAATTATGTTTGTGGCACTTGAAGGAATTTTAGGTATAGCTTATCAGGAACTCTCCGCAACATGAAAAACATTTCATTGATGTTGATGCATTCGATAGTTACTCGTTTTTTATACATTTTTTTTCCTTATTTTCAAACCACTCTACCTAAAAATACAATGTTCATATACATTTAAGCTTTTCTTTCTATTGGTTTCTTTGCAGTAGAATGATTTTTTATTCAAACATACAGTCTTTTATACAATGCATCATAAAAAATTTGTTGAGCAATAAAAGGAGCTCTTTAGAAACCTAAAATTCATCAAAATAAAAGGGTTTAAGTATCAAGAGCATGAAGTGGAGTTGGTGAAAATTTTCCTAGGACAACACCATTATTGGAACCTTTAGTTCTTATTTTGTGCGTCTGCTCTTTGTGTTGACAAGAACTAAATGCTCCAATAATGGTATTGTCCTAAGAAAAAAATTCATCAATTCTATCTCCTGCTCCTAATACTTAAACCCTGTTATTTTGATGAATTTAAGGCTTCGAAAGGGCTCCTTGTATCGGTCAACAAGTTCTTTATAATGCAATACGTAAAAGATTGTGCATTTGAAAAAGAAACCATTCAACAATGGAATAAGCAACAGATCGGAAAACTTAAATGTATGTGAATATTGTACCTGTAGATATAATGGTTTAAAAATTAAACAAAAAAAAAAAATCTATATAAAATTAAGAAATTAGAACGCATTACATCAGTGAAAAGGTTTTTTAGTGTTGGACAGTTCCTCAAAAAACAAGTTGTATTAATAAGTCTGGCACCTTGCATTATCACCTGCAGTTCCTTCTTGTTCCTTCATTGCGGTCACACATGAATTTTATGTAATAAACAAGGAATAAACCCAGAAATAGGAGAAAAGAAAGACTAATCAAATTTGTTAAATAGTCATTTTATATTTTGAATAATGTATGTTAATTAAAGTAAATCAAAATTATCATTAAAATATCAAACAAAAGTTGTATATATTGCAAACCTCAAAATCAAACAAAAGCTGGAGAATTTTTTTTCCAACTTCTACATCCTTTAGAAGGATGTCTTTTCTAGTCTATATCTATATATGAAGCAAACCAACCGATATGTAGCCCGGTCTTTAAAAAAATAAAAATAAATCAAAAAATAAAAAACTTGCAACAATAATAATTTGTGTTTATTTCATGTAATAACATTTTGTTAGATGAAGTTCTAATATTGGAATTAGCAGGGGTAAAATATCATGATTTTATAAAATCTCTTGTTAAGAGACTACTTATTTTAAAAATATCCATCTAATAGTAAAGAATTCAAATTCTGTATTTTATTAAAATGCGAAAATTTATACCCACCTTTCCGTTGCTTTGCATTATCCCTGCTAAGAATGATTGCCAGAGCTTTTTTCAAGGCTTTTATATGCTCTTTAGGCAGCCATACCATAAAATTATGTCAAATTGTTGGCTTACATTTAATTATGTGGTAATTAACACATAATTAATGGAAAAAATTACATATGCAAATCAACAAAAAAACATTGACAAACACATATAAATGAGTCGAAAAGAATACCATTGATCAACGAAATATGAAATCAATGATTTCAAATGCACCAAAAGCACCAACAATGCCCTTTGTTTTCTCCCATGCCATCCATTAACCATGATATGCACCAATGAGCTTCATTGAATGAATTTAACCTTCAAATTTTAATTGTGACTATCGCACCCTCTAAAATACTTTGAACTCATCATGGGTATTGTGGTTATTGAAAGATGAATAAGATCCAATTTATAGAAAGGCAACCAGATGAAGATACGTAAAAATCTATGGGCTTATCGAACCGAGGCAACACGTAAATATAAAAAAAACAGCTGGTTTATCAGATCGGGGTAATGCGTAGACATGGTAAAAGATATTAGTTTGCCAAACCGCGGCAACACATAGATTTGAAAAATGTTGTTGGTTTAGTAAAAACCATGGACTTACCAAAATGAGGCAATATGTAAATATGAAAAAAGCAGTTGGTTTACCAAACTAAAGTAACACCGTTATATGAAGAAAGCCATTGGTTTAGCAATGCATAGATTTGGAAAAAATTTATGGGTTACCAAACTGAGACAAACGTGTAAATATGAAAAAAGCAATTGGTTTACCAAACCAATGTAACGAGTAAATATGGAAAAAGCAACTGATTTTCTAAACCGAGGTAACGCATAGATATGGAAATAGTCATTGGTTTATCATACCAAGGTTGCATGTACATTTGGAAAAAGCTATTGGTTTACCAAACCAAGGCAATGCGTAAATATGAAAATAAAAATTGGTTTATCAAATGGAGGCAATGTGTAAATATAGAAAAAGACATCGGTTTACCAAACGAGATAACACATAAATATGAAAAAAAAAAAAATTGTTGGTTTATCAAACTGAAATAACACATAAATATTATTATTATTATTATTATAGTTCATTTTTAAGTTTTGTAAATTACTGTTTTGTTCATTTAATTTTATTGTTATAAGTTTGTGTTAGGAAAGGGGGGAAAAAAAGCTATACTTGTATATAATTTTCTTTTGAAGAATCCTTATAGAAATTAAAATGCTCGAATGAAATTTTTGATGATTTTTTTTAATAAATTAGTATTGTAACAAAGCTTGATGAATTTTATGTTATTTAAACTATTTTTGAGTGCATACTTTATATTTAAATTTAATGATTTATTTGTTTTAGATGATGTTCAATTGAATTCAAGTTTATATATAAATTCAAATATATATTAAACTTCAAGCATATATTTGAATTTTTAACATATATTTGAATTTAAGTGTATGTTTAAAATTAAGAATATTATTTAATTTAAATGTATATATTATGTTTAAGTATAGTTCTAAAATATAATTATATATTAAAAATTTGTATTATTGTATATTAAAATTTGTTTTTTTAAATCAAAAAGGTCAAAACAGATCAGATACGGAGCACCACGCCTCAAATAGGTTTGTGTTTAGGCCAAAGTCGAAAACCCATTCGGATTATGGAACGGATACAGGGCACCCCACTCAAAACAAGCTTCGAGTTTAAAGGGAAAAATCTGGCCCTGATCTAATCCATTTCCTTCTCTACTTGACAGCCAGCCACATGACCTTTAGGTGATGACAATTTGGTGATTTTTTTTAGAGATTCTTAAATTAAT
The DNA here is from genome assembly GCA_021234005.1 of Nephelium lappaceum. Lineage (NCBI taxonomy): Eukaryota > Viridiplantae > Streptophyta > Magnoliopsida > Sapindales > Sapindaceae > Nephelium > Nephelium lappaceum. The sequence goes on from CM037998.1 coordinate 7,452,399, forward strand.
TAGAAGTTAAGGAATTTTGGAATTAACATGGATACTCAAAACATTAAACCGACTAATGGATCAAAACCAAAATTGAACTGAAATAACAAAAATAACCTAAAATGATTTAAAACAAATGTAGTGGTAAAATAAGGTTGCCGACTTGAATTTTTCAACAACATATATAACAATAATGATCTAACAACCACCTTCATGATAAATTTTGAATGACAGGTCGTCCCAATCAAGGATGTTAATAACGTGACAAGTTTGATAGTTGCAAGCTCAACTAATAAAACATATTTTTGGATTTTTATTTTATTTAAAGACAAACATTAAATGAATTTAATTTCAATGTTGATATCACCAAATAATTAAAAATATCGATGTGATGTAATTATATATACAAAGAGAAACCTTTGCAGGTGTGAGATCCTATGGATACGTGTTTGATCACTTTACATGTGAAATCATGTTCTTTTACATCAAAAGATTTGATACATTCATCGCCCTCGGTAGGAGTGTAGATTACCTCCCTTCACCCTAAGAGGAAAAGGTTTTAATCTCATTATTATTCTTTTAAAATACAATATGTAGGAAGTAGCTATTGGGACTAGAGTATCAATTATGCATCTCAATAGGTGCTAACAATCTTCTAATCTTCATAGTTCAATTGTTAAAAAATAAATAAATAAGAGTAATCATGCGAACTGCATTATCAATGATCCATCTTAACATATCCCAATAGTTCTTCGATACATAAAATATCAATGTTAAAATAACATTAAAAAATTTGATTTCTACCCATAAGACTATACAAAATTGGACAACTGATAATATGTGTATTTTTTTTTTTTATTCTTTTGGGGGGTGTGGGGAATGGGGGGATGAGGACGATGAGGTCTCCCTATCACCAGACCAAATTTGACAATAATATATGTGTCTAATTAATAGTGGTGAATATAAATAATAATAATAATAATAATGAGGAGAGAAAAGCTACGATGGAGTAAATTCTAAAAAAAAAGAAGTGAAAGAAAGAAAGAAAAGGTAAATTCACCATTTTGACATCTAATATGGTGATACAAATGTTTGGTTTAATTCCCTACGTATTGCTAGATATCAACCAACTTTAAATTTTGATTTTCAAAACAGAACATGTGTTTTTATTTTATTTATTTTTAAATTTAAATCTACAATGACATAACCTTGTCAAATACTAGGTAGGTGTCTTTTTTAAAAAAAAAAATGGGAGAGAAAGAATTAAATTCATAAAAAACTACTCACCTTTTATATATATATATATATATATATATATATTTCAATGGGGGAAAAAATTAAATTTATAAAAAACTACGCACTTTATATTTTAGAATAATGATGAGACTTGAACTCTTGACCTCTTAAGATCAAAAGAAATGTCTAACCACTTCTATTAAAGGGTGATGTGCATATTGAAACTTTCTCGAAAATTAAAGCAAGTATTTATGAAAAATCATTTTATGTCTACTTCACTCACAACACACATAATATGATTGATAACCACATAACCACATACTAAAATATAACACCACATGTCATTGCTGAATGTGATTTTGCGATAAAAGGTACTCATTCAACTTGATAATGTCTCAAATTAGAGTCATTCATATTACAATCAATATCTGAAAAAAAAAAATAAAATAAAAAAGATAACTCGGACACATAATATAAATAATTAATTACATGCTAGAACACCACTATCATGTGATACGATGAAATTAGACCCAAGTATGGATTGATTTGGAACAACCAATGTATTTTAATGTGTCTTAAGCCATAGAGTTTTATAATGTTTTCTCTTATTTATTATTTATTTAGTGTTTCTAATGAAACTTGATTATATTGTTGTTACTATTTTGGTATTTATAACTATGTAGTAATAATATTTTGGATTGTATAATAAAACTTTATCATAAATGTAGTAAGTCTTTTGATATTTGTAATGAAACCTTTGTAATGTAGCATGTAGGATTGGCTATGGGTCAAATCAGGTCTAGGTCAAATCGGGCCTGGGTCAATTCATTCCAAATGCAATCAGAACTTTTTTCAGGAGTGCCCTAAACTTGACCCGTGCCCCAAACGGGTTGTTATATTTCACTCTAATTAGAGAGGGTTCCCTTGAGTTTGGATCGAATCAGTATTTTTGTCATCCATAGTCTTAACTAAATTATGTGATAATTGCCAAGCTGCGCATAGACTCAGAAATTCAGGACATTTCCAGTTGGCTTAGTTGGACGGTGGATTCACGTGAGACTAAGGTCTGAACAAAATAAAGCCTAACAAAATGCTTACTTATCAAAACATTTTGAACTTTCTTTTTCTTAAAAAAAGAACATTTAAATTGCACATCTCCTCTTCTTTCAAAAAAAAAAAAAAAATGCACATCCCCTCAACTTTGGGTGAATCCTCTTCAATGGTAAAGCTTCAAGTATCGGCTTGCCAAATTTACAATTATGTGTAAGTGGTATTAACCACTTATGACCTATCTTTTGTAAGAGACTAAGAGTAATACTCTCATTATTATATTTTTTTAAAAAAAATCTCATTATTAGAATAGATGTTAAAATCGTGCAATTAGCAGTTGATAACGTTAGACATGAACACACTTCCAAATCATTCCGGAGGTATATTTAATATAGAATTCATTAGAATTTAAAATATGTGATTGTATTTAATTCAAATTTAAATAAATTACATAGAAATTTTAGTATATGTAATCTAAATCTGTATAAAATTTATTAAAATAAAAATGTATTTCAATAAAATATGAGTTTATTCAAAAGTAATTGATTTCATAAATTTCGTTTAAGTGCTGAATTTAGATGAATTTAAAAGTGATTTATATGGGAGAAAAAAAAAGTTTTTTAACAAATCTAATTGTACTAAAGATTTAATTAGATTCCTTAAAAAAATATAACAAAACCAATATGAAGTGTAAAGAATCTTTAAATTTCACCAAAATTTATCATTAGAAAAAATTCATCACACTTTAATAAACTATAAATTGAATACACTTTTTTAGTGACAGTTTAAAAAAATAATATTATAAATGATTAAAACATTAGTGTTTTCGTTTTACTCTTTTAAGTTTTGACGATTTATCCAATTTTAACTGTAAATTCACTGTTTAATGTTATAGTTTCATAAGTTTTCAAATTTCATCAATTTAGTTACTTTGAAGAAAGATCTAACGAAAATTTACGAGATTAAATTGATGAGTCAAGAAACAAATTAATGAGTTTTAAATACTACACTTGATGAAAAGAAAAAGTAACTTGACAATAAATAAATAAATAAATAATTACATTATAAAATTATCGATTGTAATTTATTATATCTTATTACGACTAAATATATTTGATTATAATTAAAAAATATGATTTATTTATCGATTATTGTAAATGTGATTTGATTTATTTAGTTATAGTCAGATATAATAAAGATATAATAAATTATAATCAATAAATATGATTTTGTTAGTTAATTATTGTAAATATGATCTAACTATTTAGTTTTAATTAAATATAATAAAAATATAATTAATTATAATTAATAATTTTAGAACTTAATCATTATCTATTTTAATTAAATATATTGGTATTATAAGTATATCCCAGCGGATATTACGTATGCATATCATGGACCCAACTCGGTCATGTTTATTGGGAGTGGAGTGCTGCGGACGATGTTTCAATTTCCACTTAGATTCTAAGTGTCAAACTCCACTCGCTATATCCATAGTGACACAAATACCCTTTTACGCGCTAATTACAAATTCGCAAATTCGCTCTAAACGTACACCTCACCAATCAGTTTTAAAATGCATTTTTAAAATATATTGTTTTTAGGTTAAGGTTTTTCTTCATATTACATCTAATGATTTTATTTTTTTCAATTGTTATCTAATTAATAAGTTGATTTTTTTTTTTAAAATTATTTTATGTCATTTAGATAAAATATAATTATTTCATATGAATACTAAATCAATAAATCATATCCCCTAATAGATCGTGTAAGTATTATTATTAATAAGTTTAAGCATAAAAAATAAGTTTTGGTATAAAATAATTTATTTATAATATTTTTTTATCGTAATTAAAAGGAAGTTAGATCATGATTTTAAAGGTGAAAAACAAATCTCACAGAATCCTAAAATATAAAATGAATTTTTTTTCACCTGACAGCAGCAAATCTCATTAAGTTCATTCGAAACAAAGCAAATAGATCTCATTAAGTTCATTCAAACAAAGCAAGTATTATTAGACATTGATAAATTTTGTTAAAACTAATGTCAGAAGCTCGAATATGATGATTTTTAAATTAAAAAATAAAATAAAATTTTGTAAAGAAAGAATTTTAGCATGAATAAGCTAATAACGAAAAAAGTAAAAGAAATAAAAAAATATAAATGCAACCATTTAAATAGATTAGCTTAAAACTAAAATAGAGTTGTTCGAGAGCATTTGTATCATTTCACTCTTTCGACCCTTTACAAAATTAAGTTTTGTGCTTCTTTATTTCATTTTCCCAAGTCTCACATGAGAAAACATATACTTATTTCAGTTTTAGAAAAAAAAAAACAATTGAAGAGAAATTACCAGATTATTTAATATTTTAAAAACAAACATTTAATTATTAAAACTAATTTTTACTTGTAATGCTAAAATTTTCAAAATTTTTGTCCAAATATAGTAAGTGAGTTGTAAAAATTATATAAATCATGAGATAATATGATAATTAATATAATATTAACAACCCACATGTCATGTTATTTAAACATGAATTCGAATAGAAAATTTGGGAAATCTAAGGTAGTGTTTGGAACTATTTTTTAAAACGGTTTTTCATTTTTAAAAGCGAAAAACGATTGAAAATGTGTTTGACAATTGTTTTCATAAACATATTTTTTAAAAGAAGGAATTGCACAATACTCCCCCGAGGTTTGTCTAAAAACAGATGAAAACATACTTATCATTTTATTACACGAAACCCACATACCGTTAGTTGACTTCCATCAACTTTAACGGTTGATAAGAAATTTTGATTAAAAGTCTAAAATGCCCTCAAATTTACATGTTCATCCCCACGATTGCCTAAAAAACAGACGAACCAGAAAGAAGAAGAAGAAAAGAAGAAAAAGAAGAAGAGCTATTTCGGTCGCCGTCTCCGTCGCCGACCAGCTCATCCAACCGCAACCTCACCAAGATCGAGCTGAAACGAAGACGCCAAGCCATGTAGAAACAAGCGAGAACCAGTCCTCCACGCACGCGAGCTGACGACGACGACGACGGAGCTGTCAACGCTGACCTAGAAGCCATCACGACCAGCCGCAAGCCACCTGAACCCGACCTCAAGTCCAGCTCGTCCAGCCGCACCTCGCACACGTGAAACCGAGCAGAAACAAAGATGAATCAGACGCGATCGAGAAGGAGAGGGTCGTCGCCGCCTTCACGAACGGTATCCAGGTGTGTCGCAGATCGGACTCTGTCCAGGTGTATCCAAGTGTCCAGGTGCGTCTGATCTGTCTCTCTCCTCCTGCTTCTCCTTCTCTCCCCGCTCTCCCCGCCTCTCCAACTTTGTCATGGTTGATCTGATGTGTTCGAAGATGAACTGAGAACATTGATCCGGGTTGTGATGACAATGAAGATGATCTGATAGTGATGATGAAGATGATATGAGTTTATTTTTGAAACTGAGAACATTGATTTGGGTTGTGATGACGATGAAGATGATCTGATGGTGATGATGATGTTTGAAGATGATGATGAAGATGATCTGATGGTGATGATGATGTTTGATGATGTTCGAAAATGATGATGATGATGATCTGATGGTGATGATGATGTTTGATGATGTTCGAAACATATCGAGAAGGAGAGGGTGAGAGGGGTAAGCAGATCGCAGAACTGCAGCATATCCCAGATGAAAAGACGAAAATGCCCTTCACTCAGTTAACGTTGACAAAAGTCAACTGACAGCCTGGGAGTTTCGTGTAATAAAAGAGTAATTATGTTTCCGTCTGTTTTTAGGCAAACCTCATGGAGGTTTTGTGCAATTCTTTTTTTTTTAAAATGAAAAACATGTTTTAAAAAATGATAATGTGAAAATGGAAAACAATTTTTTTCTATTTTCCATTATTTTTAAAAACAATGGATTGTTGAAAAAAAAATGAAAAAAAAAAAAAACACAAAAACACAAAAACCTTCAAATCGAAATTAGAACCACCAAAAAAGACGACAAATAAGACACTCAGAAAAACTAGAACCAGATCGAAACAACCACAAAAACCCGACCCAACTAGAACCGACGGAGAATGATATGGTTCAACCACAAAAATGCAACCAAATCAAAACCTATAAAGAAGACTTCGAAGCAATGAGAGAGCAATAAGATGAGAGAGAGATCAGTGATGGAGGTGAGAGAAAGCAGTAGGGCGTGTGTGAAAATGAGAGAGAGCAATGCAGTGTGTGTAGAGAGAGATTGGTGAGGTGAGAGAAAAAAAAACTTTTATTATATTATTATTATTTTTTGAAATAAAATCTTTAATTATTTTTTGTTTCCAAAATGATATCAAATAATTTTTATCATTTTTCAGTTTTCGAAATGAATTTTTAAAAATACTATCAAACGCATTATCGTTTTTAAAAATATTGTTTTCTAAACATATTTTTTGTTTTTGAAAATACATTTTAAAAACATCCAAACATTACTTTTTTTCTTTTATATTTTTTTTTTTAAAAATTACAAGTTGTAAGGTTAAAAAGGACATTTCCAAGACAATCCCTTCGTCACTCAAACCAAAACCGACCAGAAAAACAACGCGGCATTATTAGGAAACCGAAATCACAATCCGATACATCACACACGCCCACACATCTCATACGACCAAGATCCACACCGTCGAAACAAACCAAGCCACACACATTAACGGTCAAGATCCGATCATGACCCAACCTCTCAAAATCGCATCCTTCACTCACTCTCTCTCCCTTTTCAATGTTTGAAACGCAAAAATCGAAAACAAAATCTCTCATTTTCTCTGAAAAGAAACCCTAAAAGGCCTGGTTTTTTCAGTTAAAGTCAAAAACCAGGTCTTTAATCGATTCAATTCACCGCCAGATATCAAAATTAACAACAACATTGAATTAATTTGGATCACATTATAGTTGACTCTGATTTCTTCAATTTTTTTATTTTTTCGATTTAGTTTCTCTTCTTCAATCTTCTTCTCCGACAATGAACGACCTTTTATCGGTAAAATTTCTGCTCACATTCATTTTGTTTCCTTTAATGAATCGCATTACACGTTGTCTTGTTTTGCCTGTTCGCTAGTGGTTTTGATTTGATCTGGATTGTTTTCATTGGATCGTGTTTGGTGACGATTGAGAATTATTAAATCGAGCTTTGTTTTGTTGTTTTTGTTTGTTTTGTTTGTTGTGTTTGGTGTTGGAGTGCGAATTTTCTGTTTGTTTCCTGAGAAAATATTGTAGGAAAATTAGATAGAATTGAAGTGATTCAAAAGAGGAAGCAATAGTGGAATCGATGACTCGATAGTAGTCGAGTTTCAGGTTTGGTTATAGTGATTGTCTTGCATTGGTCTTGATTTAGTGAAAGATTAGTGTGAGTGATGTGGTGTGAAATGTCGAACTTAGATGATGAATTTGTTGTGGATTTAGTTGTACATATTGAGAAGCTAAGCGACAAATTGTTTGTTTATTGGGTTGTGTTTTTGGATTTTTCGATGGTGTAGATTCACGTTTGATCTGTGTTGATCCTTTGTTTGTTTGGAAGTGGAAGACATTTTTTTGTAGAATTTGCTATATTGGTTCAGGTTAAAATTTATATATTTGGAGCTGGAATTTTTTTTTTTTGGGTTGAGTTGTGAAGATTACGTGTGAGAAAGGTCGAGGAAATATGAATGTCCATTGTTTGGAAGCTGTAAACACTGAGGTTTAGATTATCTCAGGGCGAATTTTTGTTGTAATTAATTAGGTACTTGAAGTTTAGAATGTCGCAGTAATGCAAAAAAATTGGTTTGAGTTTAGGTTTGAACAAGATTTTCTATATCAGGAGAATATAGTAGTTAATCTGAAAAAGGAAAATGAATATTCTACTTAAGACTAGTGGATTTTGGTCAGGCTATGAGCGCTTTATAAATTTTCTATTGCCAACATGTGATAGCAATATTTGGCATTTTGTATAATTACATTGATGATATTGACTGATATCTGTACCTCATGCTGATCTTTAAGTCAAGTTCACGTCGTAGATTTTTGGAAGATTCAACGCTTTTCATTTATACAGATTGTCTGCAGTTTCATCTTGTTCATTAGGGTTTTAATGTACATTTTTTGGAGTGCTTATGAATGTAAATAAACATGTGACAGAAGGTTAACCAACAAATTGGCTGTTTATGAGTCTTTTTCTATAATTTTTTGTTGGCAGCGAATACCATGTTTTTGACTTTAAAATGCCATGCAGTTAGATTAACATTTTAGGTTTAATTGAACGAGTCTTGCTTTTATTGACTTGATGATGGTAGCAGGAATCTTATGAGATCCATCAGCGTCAACATTCTAGAGGGGGAGATGTCGAGTTAGGGGTACAAAATTCCGCAGATCTGGGCTTGGAAAATTTCTTTAAAAAGGTATGTTGCACTCTTCCTATTTTTGTTCTTTTTGTGGAAGACTGAAATAATGTCAATGCCATTACATTCTCTTATATATTTCCGTCCTTTATTGTCATATGTTATATATAAATATTCTGTGTAGGTCCCACATTAAATCTTATAATGTCATACCACATCCTATTTTTGTCAGGTTCAAGAGATTGACAAACAAAATGAGAAGCTGGAGAAACTGCTTAAAAAGCTCCAGGTACAAAAATTTCTCTTCCCATTAAATGTATGGTTGCCAACCTGCATAATTGTCTAGTCGTGCTGTTTTATAGTGGGATAAATGTACAAAATCATTAATTTTGAAGAAGACAATTTAAAAGCTGTGTAGTTTTTTCATTCTTCTTTTGTAAAGATGTTAGTGTGGGGATGCTGGAAGGATTGGGAATTCTTGAGCGAATTGCAAATGTTTAGTTATAAGAGAACAGAAGTATTTGAAAATACATCAGAATAAACTATATTTCAGTTGGGACTGAGTCTCCCGGGAGGGGAAGAATGGAAGTAATCCTTTGTGTTCACTCATAAACAGGGGCTGATCTTCGTGGAGACAAGGAGTAGTGGTTATAAGATTTACTGAAATGATGAAAAGATATGCATTTTATGAAAATGTTTTCACCTACAAAAGGTTTAGGGTTTTAAAATTTGGTCCCTCTTTAACTCTTAATTTCTGGTCCGTGGCCTGAAAAGCCGTCCTCCATTTTTGGTTTTTGGATTTATGGCAATAATAAATTACAAAGTAAGGGAAGGTTATAAAAGGTATATCCAAAAAAAAGTACAAAGTCAAATTTTATCTCTAATGAGTGGTACATATCGAAATCTCTTTCATGAATTTTATTTTTAAGTAATGTCTGCTTATTATTGTCAGAAACTACTAATTAGAATGGCTTTATTAATTGGATCAATGAACAACTCATAAGTCATAAAAATAACTTATGAGGGTGCAAATTTAGTTTTTATCTTAATAATTCTTCTTATTGTCACTTGTGATTTCCAAAACTCCCTCAAGTGTGAATTTGGGTTTGCTTTGGTCACTGCTTTTTGAAGTTACATTTTGGCAAAGTTCTTTTTATTAATTTCTGTAGGCTTACTAGATATAACCCTTTGTATTACCATATGTTAAGATTTAATATTTTGGAATGGATTAATGTTAATTGGATTAACGTAGAATCTATAAAGCTAGCTTATTAGGCAAGTGCTATTTATTAACCATTCTTATTATGTCAACTTTTCAATGCGGGATTTTGTTCTCACATGTAATTTGCAAATATTATCATTTTTCTGCTAATCTTGTATGTAGGATGCACATGAGGAATCGAAGACTGTAACCAAGGCTCCTGCCATGAAAGGTAATTTGTGCAAACACTTGCATTTTTTTAAATATTTCATCAGAGGTGCTTGTTTTCTCCATGGATGTTTAATTTGATTCCTTTTTAATCTTCTGCAACAAGAAGTAAAACATTTATGCATTAGAAGAAAGAGCTCAAAATCAATCTTGGAAAAAACTGTACTGATATTGGAGGTTAGGTTATGCGCTGTAGTACCATACATATTGTTAAATGTTCTTGACAACCTGTGGTTCTAACATGCAATTAAGAGAACTTAGTGAGTTCAAATCAAAATTTAAGTCAATAAAACAGAGCAGCCTAGGCACTCCTGATGATGACTAAATGAAAGTTGTCTGGAAATTGGGTACGAAGTTCTTAGCTTTTTTTTTTTTTAATACAAAGTTCTTAGTTATAGAGTAGATAAAATGCTTATGCTGTTTTATATTGCAAAGACCCCAAGTACATTAAATTATTCATACTACAAGCACGAAGTTACATTCTGGAAGACATTAATAAGATGTCTGCACTTGAGAGATGTATTTCACTAACATTCACCCCAACGTGGGAGTGGGGTAGGGTGGATGAACCCCACAAATTCCAAAGTCCAAATTGTAATAGCCTATGTTTTCCATGCTTTTGTAGCCTTTAATGGCGGGAAGCCATTTCTTATTTTCTTATGTTTGTCAACTTATTAATCCAACACTTGTATGAAATTAATCCTGAGTATATAATGGCTCATGTTTATCATTAGCAATCAAGCAGCGAATGCAGAAAGATGTTGACGAAGTTGGAAAAATTTCTCGTTTTATGAAATCGAAAATTGAAGAACTGGATAGAGAGGTAGGAGCACTTGCTTATTTCATTATAGTGCTTTACTGTTTTGTAGTCCTCAAATTGCTTAGATGTCTCTTGTTTTCATGATCCAGAACTTAACTAATAGGCAGAAGCCTGGTTGCGGGAAGGGAACAGCTGTGGATAGATCAAGGACAGCAACAACTCTGTAAGTTTTAACTCCTACTTTTTCTCTTTTTCTTCTTGGAGCTTCACAAATTATAAGCTTTTATGAGATGCATCCCCAATATTTGCTTTGAATTTTTCTTGAGTTCTTGTAATCAACTGGAAAAAGACCTTGATGATGAATTAGAGCTCTCTTCTTATGATGTAAATGATTAGAGAAATGAATGGAAAGCTAGTATATGAACCGGTTATGGAGTTTAAAATCTATATGCTACTGTTTATGGGCAAGTGACATTGTTGAACTCTTTTTATTCTTGTGTTTAATGGAGTTAGTTTTTGTGGCTACCATTACTGAGTTTTCGAATTTATGTATTTGTTCTGTTGCAGTTCCTTGAAAAAGAAGTTGAAAGACAAATTAGCTGAATTTCAGGTTGTTCAGATATAAATGCTTTTGGATGAGAGTCCTTTATCTGTTGTTAACAGTTCTGGGGATGAACTCTTCTGGTGTCAGATATTTTATCAACTCAACATTTGTTGAACTTCTTGGCAGATTTTAAGGGAAAACATCCATCAAGAGTATCGAGAGGTCGTCGAGAGGCGTGTTTATACAGGTTTGAACCCTTCACTTGCTGCTTAAGATTGTTTATATAAGCTGCATAGGATGCTCTGCACTTGTCATGACATGGACCTAAGTTTTTCTTCTTTTGTTATTTCCTGGTTGCAATGGTTTTAGTAACCGGCACAAGACCTGATGAAGACGTAAGTTCTCATTCTTTTTCTTCTTAAAAAGAAAAAAAAAAAAATCATAGTAAATTTAAGTTCATGGGACATCATAACTCACTGTTTAAAGCTCTACAGACGATTGACACATTGATTGAGACTGGAAACAGCGAGCAAATATTCCAGAAAGCAATCCAGGAACAAGGGCGAGGCCAGGTTTGCTACTTTTTCCTGTTTTGGAACATGCTTTTTGTTGATAGTGTTTTTTTTTAGCTAAATTTGAAAAATAGGATGGTAGTTTAGAACTTCAACATTGAATTTTCTTTTCTGTAAGGAAATATCGTTCATAGCGAACAGTTTAGTTTATGCTTCAACCTGTGCTGCTAGGACATAGCTTGTTGAATCTCTTTGAACATGTTTCTCTTTTTGTTTTGTTTTTTTTGGTTTTGTTTTGTTTTTTATTTTTATTTTTATTATTTTTTAATTTTTAAAGCCTTTCTTTTCCAGTAGCAGAGTAAGCTGTTAATAACCAGATACGAATTAAGAAACTTAATCATGGATCTAATCTTTATACAATTTATTGTTTGGCAGGTAATAGACACCCTGGCTGAAATTCAAGAACGCCATGATGCTGTTAGAGATTTAGAAAAGAAGCTTCTTGATTTACAACAGGTATTTCATTAATTTATTGCATTGATGTGAATTGTTCTATCAAGCTTGCAATATTTTGGGATCATATTGCATATTAAATCATTTGAAGTTAACTCCTGAACATTAACATCTAAATAAAATGAAAATGAAAATGGCCCCTAACAAGCGCGTCATTTTAGTTAAGTTTTGAATATAACTGAAAAGGTCCTTTTTTATTGTTGTTACCCATTCTCTTAGTTTGATTGTGTTTAAATTTTAGAAAGACTAATCTATTCTTTAAAATCGAATGCATTTTTAACATAAATACTAGGTATAAAATTGAAAATATAGAAAAGAACAAAGAGAAAACTCTGATTTCCACCGTGGAGGAGATTGAATATAGCATAAAGATTAATATACCTTTCGACTGTTGGGTCAACCTGTGGAAGTTTGATGTTTTTGGGACTAATGTAGCACATTGGGCCACCCTTAATCCTTAAGGACCTTTCCAATCGTTTTTTTCAAATTTTTTATCTGAAAAAGTGGAATTTTCCGAGAACATAGATGTTTGTTCCTATTCAGTCAAACATGGATGGCTGAGAGGAGTTGGACAGCCTTCAAAGAGGTCTGGCATGCCAAGCAAATGGCTTGAAGATTCAAAGTGTTCCATAACAGCTTTCAGTGGCTGCCAGAGAGCATATTATATATTCTGTCTGTTAATCGCTCGTCTTGTGCAGATCTTTCTGGATATAGCTGTGTTGGTGGACGCACAGGGAGAAATGCTCGACAACATAGAGAGTCAGGTAAATATAACTCAATTTTACATATCCTGATAGAGAGGGAAAGCAGAATAATTCTAGATGCAAAATCTCTGCATTCTTGTGATATTTACAATCGAGTAAACAATGTTAAGTGGTCCATTCATGTTCTTTCAAAGGTTTCAAGCGCTGTAGACCATGTACAATCGGGAAATAATGCCCTCCAAAAGGCTAAGAAGCTGCAGAAAAATTCCAGGAAATGGATGTGTATCGCTATAATCATTCTTCTCATCATCGTTGCAATCATAGTTGTTGGTGTGATCAAGCCATGGCAAACCAAGAATGGAGCTTAGGTTGCTTTCATTTGTTATACATGTATAAATATAATATATATGTATGATATCTTGACTATTTTTTGAACCTTTCCCGGCAATTCCTGTCTATCAGTTGAGGTTCATTGTCCAAACCCAGTTACCCTTTTTTATTATTTGAAAAAAAAAAAAAAAAAAAAAAAAAAGCCCTAATCATACCTGGATTCGTCCTGGTAATTGTAGTATGATATTTGATTTATGTAACACTTTAATTTGAATATATATATTTTAATATTCTTTCATATACTTAAGTAATATATTTTAATATTCATTTGATTGCTTTCTTTTATTATCTTTTCTTTTCATTTTCTTTTTTTTTGAAACACATTTGATTGTTTTCTGTTGGATGTTCATACCAAGTGTTCTTGTTTAAGAAGCAGATTTGCTTATAAATTATGATTATGACGCTCAAATTAAGTTACTTTCATATTCTTGAGTCACATTCTAAGATCAAATTCTAAAATTCTAGTTTAATCTATCATCACATCCAAAAATTGTTCTCTTGGGCTTTTTTGGACTCGGGGAGGATAATTTAAACTATCGAGCAGTTCTTACGGGAACAATTCTCTTGCATCAAATAATATTATAGTTGCACTGACAAAAATAAAAATAGTCATAAAAAATTGTAGTGTGAAACAATAGTGATGGACCCTTGACAGGGTGATTTTCCTGCTCAACAACAGCATAACTAAAGAGATATGGCATTACACAGTTTTAAAATGGTGTCAAAAAGTAGTGCTAAAAAAGAGTTCTCTTTATCATTGACATTTTTCCGAAGCAAAATTTACACTCTTGACAGGAAATGCAGTTCACAAGATACATAAATATTCTCAGTAACTCAACCGAGACAGCATTGAACATTAGATGGAAAGCATGCTTAGTCCAAAATCCTCATACAACTTTCCGCATAATCAAACATGTTCACCTTCCTTGAGAAGATGAGGTGGTGTTCCTCATGGATGCTGCTATGGCCCTGTTATCATCTTGTTTTCACTGCATCAATCTTTTTCCCACAAGTTCGAAAAATTTGATGTATGACGGTATACATATAGTTTTCTGTAATTGGTAGAATTTCTCGAATCTACTCAAAAAGAATAAATCTGAATACCTTAATTATCTCAAGTACTAAACCCGAAGTGTGAATAAAAAATGACCATAGCATGTTTACCTTGTGTCCCAAAAATCCACTCCAGAAAAGATTCCGGAACTGAATGCCGCCATTGATGTTAAAACCATGAAATATTTGCATGTCCAACTTTAGTCATTAGGATCCCATTCATCATCACGATCAAAGGGTAAAGTCGAACTACTTTTGTTACCATCATCATCAGATTCAGGTAGTTCAGTTGTATCACTTTCATATTCAGCTAAATCACTGTCATCATTTTTACCACCTTCTGCTTCCGCAGACCCAGCTTCTTGACTTCGCTTCATCCATTTGGGGCACTCATCTTCACCTCCATACAGAATTCGGCCATCATTACTTTTTAGTTGATCTGGAACCTTGATAGTCGAAGTACTACAAGAGCATTCAGGGAACGGGTGTGATAAGAAGGACACTGGTTTTGAAAACAAGGATTGCCTAATAAGGCCATCTTCACCCAAACTTTTGTTCAGATGCTCCTTCACCGAAAGCGTCCAATTATGCTTGGGATAATACATATTCTCACGAGTAATGTTGAATAATTTGGCAACAGCTTCTCTGTTTGAAGAACAAAAACAAGGTATCAGACAAGTGATATCAAGAGGCATAGATTCAAGTAACAATTCAACCTTTATAGCTTAATACAATGTAGACATATCCAAAAGAAAAATTCGTAAAAACCACATTAAGATGACAGACGATGACTAACTAATGAAATGGTAACTATCCTTGGGTTATGGTCACACATCTAAATTTATCTCAGAAGATAAAATAAACCAGTAAAGCTTTTATGCTGGCGCATCTCATTTCCATACTAATCTAAAAAGCATTATTACTTCTTCAGGAAAGTAGCAATTACTTCTGAACTGAGAGTAGCTGGTAGATCTCACACAGTTATGAACCTTGAAGGAAATGAACATCAAGAAACTACAGATCTAAATGTATTTTGGTTGTATGTGCTTGTGTAAAGCACAAACACTTTAAAATACATGAAATCAATTTAATGCTCAAGCTACCTGTCTGGTCTATATGTTCTAGAAGAAGGGCTCTCATAAAGCCGCTGTCCCATGACCAGGCCTACAAAATCTGGCCATTTACCACCATCATTGTGAAATCCAGGAAAAAATGCATCAGCTTCCACAGAGATGATGTAATCAAGAGCATCCCAGAGCAACCTGTGTGCTTGCATCCTCAGATCCATAGGTGAAGGATTTGGCTCTGTGTCAGTCTCAGTGACCCAACCATACCAACCTTCTTTTTCATGTCGATAAACTGGTCTATCTGGAGGCGGAGGAAGAGGCCGAGGCCGAGGGCCAGCCTTACTCCACTCTTCTTTAAGTTGTTTCTCACTTTTGGAAGGAGGCAGGTGGTAAAGATCTTCAGGAAGAGATGTTTCAGGACCAACCAAGTCAGATAACTCTCTCTTGCTGCACAAGGAAGTGCGATCTACTATGTTGGCAAACATGGCACGCATAGGGATCAAAATACGTTGACCACCAAAGATTTCAGAACCTGCCAGGTATATAATTGTTTTAGGAGGATAGCCCATTGCGCGAAGCAGAAGTCCAACCTGAAGAGGTTTCAATGTCAAAAATCCCATTAATTATGATGTTCTATATGAATACAGATTTCCGAAGGCACTGACAAAAACCGAAAAAACAATCTAAATGTTATCGGCATGATCCAGATAATAAAATACCAGTAAAAAATATAATATAAGTACTACAAGTGTTACATGCACCATTAGAAAGTGGAATTTAAATGCTTGACATACCTCTTCGGGCATCAGGGGACAGGAACCATTTTCTCTAAGCAAATGTGACTCTATGCTAAGTTTTTCCTTAACAATCCCTTGTTTGATCATCTGTGCCCTTCGATATTGTATAGTTCAGTGTGAACATCCTAGAAGTTCCATAAGATGGTCAGAAAAATTACAAAAAACTGAAGGAATAAGTTAATCTATCTTCCTTATTAGCTATTTTAAGGCACAAACCTCAACCGAATACCTAAATAGGTTGAAAGAATATTTTAAATACTAGTTTGCCTTCCATTTTAATGCAACAAAGGAAACTAGCACAAATTGGTAAGACAGAATAACAAATGATAAACAAATAACTTTCATCAATGAAAGTCACAAGAAGAAGAAATGGGGCAATTTAACCTGAAAAAGTTCTGCACAACCATGATATGCCAAGGTTTCTCTTACTAAGCCAGGATGATAAGCTAGGACAGGTTGTCCCCATGCTCTTAATCTGAAAAGGAGATTAGAGAGCTCAGCTACATATGACCAGTCAAGCATTTCAGGCATACTTGAAAGCAAGGACGCATTAAGTTTAAATATTCTATACACAGCTTCATTGACTAGTTCAAGCCCCGAATTTTCACATGCAAAAAAATCAGGTCACTTTTATTTTAAGAACAGCTGCCATCAGATACAATTTAACAGCTAAACAATTATATCCTCAGCCAATAAAGAACAGTAAGATTTATACCTCTCGACCATTCGTCGGCCAAGAATCTGAATTTCAGGACGAAATTGGAGTGCATGGAAGGCAACCCTGCATCTAAGTCTCTGTAGCTCGGACATGCTAGGCGGGAGAATTGACTGAAAAGAAGACATTATTTTTATAGGAGTCTTTGATTTCTTTTTAAAAATTTTAAAAAAAAAAATTGCAAAAAAATTTAGAAAACTAGAAATTAACTGAACCACAACAATGCAACACTAACACAATAGATCACAGTTAATGCATCGACACTCAACTTTCAATGCCCCAAGTTTTAGCCAAACCATTACGTAGTTAAAATAAAACCATTATGCATGTTAATCACACAATCTTGAGAACTATAATAAATGAAACCAGGGAACTAAAATTAACCAGAACACCTAATACTGAATAATTCCCTAGCAAGCCAACAAAAAAGTATAGATTATCTAGTACAAGTAATAATAGATCACAATATCACCCATTAAATTCATTACCTTTGTGCATAAGGCAGTACATTTTTTCATCCTAAAATAAATAATCTATACATGCAAAAGGTTTGAGGTAACATTGCCTCACGTGACTGTGTAAGGTTGACAATATTAGTTCTTAGTTCTTCACTTATTTTTGTAATCCTTTTTTTATAGGAAATAAAGACTTTATTAATAAAATGGAAGAAGTTACAAAAGTGAACCAGAAGTCCACCAACAAAACAACCAAAAACGAAACTACAACAGGATTGGTAAAAAAGATCAACAAACGTCTATTTCGTAATTATTGCGAATATACTACAGATTTATTTCATATAGGAAGCATTGCAGTGTAACTGTGTAAGTACCTCCAGAAGAGAACTCTCAACCAGGGAAACTATAGAGCAAAGTAGACAAACCCACAGAACATTCCTTCAACAACATTTACTTCAAAAAACATAGGAAAATTTTGAAAGAGCACATGACCTAACAACATGAAGAAACCTCCCACAGAAAAGGAATTATGACTCATAGTTGACAAATAGAAATTAAAGACAAAAGATATGAAAAGAATAAAAGACCTGTTGTATGGAAAATATTAGACAATGCTAGTAAAATACTCAACATCAGCTATATGCATAATAGAAAATGCTCCCAGAGTTCAAAGCATTATACACTTTATATATAAATCACAGACAACCTTCTGAAATCTGAACTACTCTACTGCATTAGAAACAAATGCATATCTATTACAGTTGATTCTCACATACAAATCTCAACAAAGAAAAGAACATTATTGATAGGATGTTTCAAGTATTTATGATTTTGTGATATCGCCCTACCTGGAGGCATCCACCATCTGTAAGAAGCAACCCAATAACTTTGGTTTTCTTTAACTTAGGTAAAATTTCTTTTATATAATAATTTGGAGAAGCAGAACTTGTGGGCTTAAAAACAGGGAACTCATTCCTCTTCCTTGCTTCCTTCAAATTTTCAGGGAGGTTCTTCACAATAAGTACATCGCTTGTGAGCGACGCTATGAATTGTTCCTCATCATAGAGATAGGAAAAACTCTTGAACTTATGACTGCATGACAGAAAAAGGGAAAAAAAGAAAAAAGGAAACTATCATGGTTTACTACCATAAGAAACATTCATTTAAACAATGATTAAGAAGACAGCTAGGGTAAGTTACCTGATGCCTTTTGATCGAAGACTTTCTTGAATCTCTGGAATAACAAGAGTAGCATTTAATAGCCTGGATATGGTGACAAGATCACAGATCTAGAAAATTAACAAAAATGTTATGACCTCCTTGTAGAAATAATAATAAATATAACTTTAGGACACCAAAAAATCATACCGATGATCTGATCTTCTCAAACCCTCCAAAAACTTTTGCATAGATGAAACCATTGTTTTTTTCAATTGGAGCTGTAGAAAAAATAAAAGATAAGCTGGAGATGTATAGTTAACAAATGAGAAAACTAAAAGAATGAAGACGCATATTACTCAATCAAAAATTGAATTGGAAGAATTCTTTTGTTTAGGAAGAAAAAAAGAGATAGTCAGACTTTAGTTTTACTTTTTCTTTCATTATTTTGTCTTAACATATCGGACATATCATACAGGATGCAACATCCTAAACATATTTCTTAAAATGCAAAGTGAGTTTTAACCCACAGCAATGTCTTAAGATTAATTGTGATGTACCATTCTTCCCGCAGAACTAAATTAATAAATCAACTGTTACAAGGTCATATTTTCTTAATTGAAGATAACATAACTTGGAGATATTAAAAACACCAGTGAAAATCTCTTCTTTCAACCACATCCAATGTTTTCAAGGCAGGACAACAGCACAAAAAGATAAATCAAGAAAAAAACTTACAAAGTTTAATTCAATCATATATAAGCGTAAACCTAAGTCTAGTAAACAGCATTAACATCTAACTAATAGAATCAACAACCCTTCACATTGGTCAAGAACACATCTATTATAACAATTTAGCTGATATAAACTATACAATAAGTGTCACCTCTCTAGAATAACCAATTATGTCACATAACTATCACCACCCAGAAAAGGCCACATCTACAACATTATTCATACAACACAAACTGTGGCAACATTACAATTCATGGTAATATCATTATGCACATTAACAAAACTAAGAAATGTGAAATTAATCTGTCAACGAAACTAAAATTTACCAGGATGGTTGGTCCTTGGATTAGCATAAGGCTGCAAAGACTCCAAGGACTTCACAACCCCCCATAGCTTCTTGTTTCTAATATACTGTGACACCAAAAACAAAACAACAAAATAACTTACGCATCAGCTATACATACCAAGCAATGCAATCACATACACGACATAAACATAGAACAATTTGAACCAAAGCTCACCTGGGTATCCAACAAAGAAGCAAAATCTTGTCTAAGACCAGCCATTGAACTATATTGCACCAAACCAACCGCAGAAAACTTTGTGATAGAAAGGTGCACCAGCAGAGATGCCATTGACATACCCAGCACAAAAAGGGCTATCAGTTTCATCTTCGATTTGATCATCATTTTGTCTCATCAAGCGACCAAAATAAATGTACACATAAAAATCCAATCTTGGAAAATTCAAGACCAACCCCTGCATCAGAAGTCAAGAAACAAACATAAAGATCAAATCCTGAAACAAAACCCAGAAAGATATTGAATGGTTAGAGAAAATGGAGTCCAAAAGCACCTGAAAGACATGAGCTTTTTTCAAGTTAAAGCGGACACAATTGAAGTGTGAGATTTGTGGGTTCCAGATTTGATTTTGTTTTGGTTTTACGAGGATTTAGTGGGAAACCAAACATGGGTGAGGTGATCGGGAGATAGTGAATCCAAAACGATGAAAAAAAGAGTTGAAGAGAGAGAAAGAGTGATGTTGTGGGTTTGTTTGGGAGAGGAGGAACAAGTTTCTCGAGAAAGTGTTTTCCAGGAAAACGTAATTTAGGAGGGCGGCGAGTTGACCGTAGGAGTTTATTATTAATTAAATATAATTTGTAAATTAAGTGATCACTGAACTCTGAGAGCAGATTTGTACAATGTCAAAATTTCAAAAACAAAAAAAGATTTGTGCAATGTTAAAATTCATGATTTTTTTTAATCTAAATTAAAATTAATTTATTAAAGAATTCACCGGTAATATTAGGATATTATTTTAATTGAATATATATATATATATTTATAAAGAGAGTGAGGACATTTTCAAATTTGGATTAGACTGGGTTATCAGAAATATCTCAATTCAACGTGGGTTGTATTGGATTGAAAATTCAACCCAACTCAACCCAAAAAATTCTTCAACCCAATCTAATAAATAGTCGGGTCAAGTTGAGTTCGATTGATCGGATTGGATTTAACCCACCACAAAGAAAATTAAACATAAAATATTCAATCCACCAAAAATATTGTCATTGATTATCATCCCTAATAGATGTTTTTTTAGAATGGGGAGAAAATTTTGGACTTGGAATTGGAACTAGAGATGGACGTTTATTGGATTTGGTTGGGTTGGATCAAAATTTTTTCAACACAACTCAATCCAACCTATCCTTTTTTTTTCTTTTTTTTTTTAAAGATTTAACCAAACCTAACAAGATAAAAAATGATTGAGTTGGTTTGGGTATATTAGGTTAGGTTGGAGATGCCCACCCCTAAGGAGATTCATGAAAATATATGTGATTATAATTAGTGGTATTGAAAAATTATCCACATTATAGGATAACGGTATGTTAAGAATTGAGTGAAATTAAAAACTATTCACATTATTCAATTCGAAAATCCATTCCCATATCAAGGAATATCTAATTGTTAAAAAACTCCTCATTGGATATCTATTCTCACATCATCACTAGTAGTCGGTTAATTATCGAATGTGAAAAAGGATGCACTAATCACTTGAACTTTATATTTATGTTTAAGAAATAAGTTATAATAGTTTTTCTTTTTTTCTATTATTGAATTGTAGATGTATATATTATAAACGTTTCAAATTATAAAGATAAGAATATTAATTTGTATGGATTATAATTCTATATTCAAATCAATGTATAAAACTCTTGTTTTAGAAATTATGAAATCAAATTATTTAGTTAATATATAAATTATAAAATAATGGAATTCATTAAATGATAATTAAAAAATATATAATTTGTGTGTATTATAGTCTTATATTCAAATCAAGTTATAAAATTCCTCTTTAAAAAGTTATGAAATAAAATTGTTCATGAATATATAAATTATAAAATAATAGAATAAACCATATGATCATTACAAACCACTTATCAATTATTTATGATAAAAATATTGGTACTGTTGTAAACAGTGGTGGATTCCACCATTGTTTAATTTACAAGTTAATTATAGTTGGTTCAAAATGAGGCTATTCTGATTGGTTGAAGTGTTGTCAAGTCATAATGATAACTTTTGACTGTTATGCCCCTATAAATACTTGTACTCTCCATTTTTGAATGAAAACATGTTATATTACTTTGGTTCTTGCCTCTCTCATTCTTTGCACTCCTTTTTCTCCTCTTTAATTTACAATTTATTTCTTAGAGTAAATTACAATTTAACTATCTAATTAAAACTCTAATTTAGACGGAGTAACTGTTTTGATATTATTACAATTTAATCTCCTCTCATTAACATTCTTCTATTAAAATTAACTAAGTGATGAGGGGGTAGAAGGAGGGTAAAATTGTTTATTGACTTTAATTTTATTTTTTTGAAATAAATTTTAAAAATTTTAAAATAAATTAAATAAAAAAAATTTAACCAGATCTCCACCATCTATCTTAAATGGACGGTAGAGATCAATTTTCAAAAAATTAAAAAATTAAATAAATACAAAGTAAAATATTGAATATTAACCAAAAATCCAACTTGAACCCATCATCATCTTCTTCATTCACTGTCAAATGTAACGGAATCTTACTAACGGGAGGAAGGTAAATTGCAATAACATCAAAATAGTTGTTCTATCTGAATTAGAGTTTCAATTATGTAGCTAAATTATAATTTGCTCTATTTCTTATTTCATTCCCACTAGAATAATATAATTGAGGGCCTTATCTTTCTATGTATTTGTACTTTTACTTCCTCTAATTTATAACAGGTAGCTCTAAATTTCAATGAGTTATATTTGGTTCATGTGTTAAAAGTTAAAACAAGCCAAACCATAGAATTCATTTGGTTTGATTTGGGATGGTTGGTTTTACTAATTTGGGTGTAGACCCAAATATAATTTCAATTCAAAGCAAATCATGTCATAAAATATAATTTGAGTTAGTGGCAAGAGGAGTTAGTCGTGCTTTAAAATCCCATCTTAGTCGATCCCAGCGGTGTTTGTCCTAAAACATAATGGTAGTTTTTTCTTAATTTAATTTCCTCTCCTCAGGCCTCGTTTGTTTGCTGGGATTGGATTGGGTTTGGATTGATTTTTATCCAAACCCACGTTTGGTGACTCCAAAGACTCTTCACTAAATTATCCCATCTCATTTTTAACCCATTAGTTTGGGATAAATCAATCCCATTGAAACACATGGGTTAAAATAATCCCACTGCATTCACCTGCGACCGATGACCGGCGAACGGCGAACGGGGAGGAAGACCACGAGCGTCGAACAGCGAATGGCGAGGAAGACCACGAGCGGCGAACTGCGACCGGCGAGGAAAACCCAGCGACGGACGGCAAGGAAAACCCAGTGGTGAATTACGACCGGTGAGGAAGACTGAGCGACGACCGGCAAGAAAACCCAACGACGAACAGCAAGGAAAACCCAGCGATGAACGGGAAAGAAGACTGAGTGACAACCGGGGAGGAAGACGGAGTGAACCTCAGTGGGAAAGAAGAAGGAAAGGAAACGAAAAGGAGAAGAACCGGACCGGCGGTGGGCTAATCGGCGACGCCGGAATGAGAATGGGGGGGCTCGATGCGGAGGACAGAGGAAGGAGAGAGATGGTGGTCGACGGTGCTGCGATTTTGTGGCCCTGAGAAGCGGCCGGAAATGGTAGAAAATGGCTTAAATCAATAAATGTTTTGCAAAATTTCTAAAAAGACCCTGAGAAATTTCTTAAAAATCCAAGTTTATACCCACTATTTTTAATCCTATCCTGTTTTTACCAAACATGAGATAACATCTAATCCAATCCCATTTCATCCTATCCAATCCTATCCTACATAAATTATCCAATCCTATCCCGCGTACCAAACGAGGCCTCACTATAAAAGGAAAAAAAAAAAAAAAGATTACAAAATATAATTTCTGTTAAAAATAAATAATTAAAAAAAGAAGAAAGAAAAGTAAATATTCTGACCTCAACTGTCCTCAAAGCACTTACAAATTCACAAAAGAAGTAACATAATGGATCCAAATACATATAACATAAGATAAAACAATGGACAAACGACAACATTATAAAAAAAATTATGGTTTTGTTTGACTTATCAATTTAAAAATTTTACAAACCAAAACCAAACCGATATTTAATGATTTACACGATGAAAGAAACCAAATCAGACAAAAAAAGACATAATTTTGCAATTGTTTTCATGAAAGCTACCTGCATTAGTTATCTAGATAGTTATTCAGCATGACTACATACAATACAACAATATCCAGATAATATACAGAGAGATTGTTCAAAGTTGACAAACCATTTGAGCCCGACTGAAGTTGTTGAGATGGCTGCTTCTCCTCTGTCAACTTACCAGTTTCAGGTGAGCCAAAAAATTAACTTTTTCGAATCATTTTGGAGCGGAACAGAGATGGTAAGTTGGGTAATAGTTGAAATCGGTAACCTTCCAATCAGAGATTTAGAGTACTATTGTATTTAACTTGACTGATATGGACAAGGTTTTTTTTTAAAGTATTGGTACTAGCACCGGGACCAAACGGGATAAGAGTTTAATGGCACGGTCGGAGAAACAGCTCTCCAGAAACGGAAAAGAGCAACTTATCACTACGTCACTGTCCAAACCACCTATAGGGAAAAGCTTTGAAGTTTCGTCAATATACAATGAAATGACAAAAGAGTTAATAAGAGCTAGAGTTGTAGGTATGAAGAAGAAAGTGCTTCTGGAAGGCTTCTGGTTTGGGAATTTCAAGAGAGAAATGGGAGAATAACCCATTGAGAGAAAAATAGCAGCTCCAATGTGAAAATTGGTAAACCATATTATAAATCATCATATATTTCAGATCAAACTTCAATGGAAACAAAGAGATTGTTACATGCATTAAAAATAGTCAAAAAACAATGTCTAGATCAAGAAAAGACTAATAATCAGATAAAAAACATGTATGATAGGCTGTTTTTGAAAGTCATTTTCAACAATCATGCAATGAAAGGATTTCTCTTTTGTTTTTTTAATGATACGTTGCAATAAAGCTTTCTGTATTTGTCAAAATGGAGAAATCATTAACCACTAATAAAGACCTGTTCAATATGAGCACAAGCTTCTAATTCATTCCCAGCTATCGATCTGAAAGACATCTATTCACCTCTCCGTTTGTACACAGCAGCAACCTACATGGCTCTATTGGGCTAAGTGTCCATTTGTGATTGCGTCAATCTAAATAAATAATTCAGTGTCAAATTATTACTGAGGTTTTAAAGTGTTACTATCAAAGTAAATAATAAGATTTTAAAAAAATTAGGTACATAGTGAACATGTTATTTCATTTTTTAATTTAAAACTAACTGAAACCGGAAAATTAACATTAAAAATATTTAAATTATATACTTATAAGAATTTTATTTCTTTATCTTGTCCTACATCATTGCCTTACACAAATGTGCAGTATCAAGTTGTTGATCTTCGGTCCTTAGTAGAAGCTGCTCAATATGCATCCAAGAAGATTTCTAGGCTACGATCAATGCCTTTCCTGAATATCAAACCCTTACCCGGTGTCATTTTCAAATACCTGAGTATCCTGTACACCCCATTTAAATGTTCTTCAGTTGGATTGTTCGTGAATTGGCTAATCGAACTCACCGCAAAGCTGATATTCAGCCTTGTGTGTGCAAGATAAATCAGCTTTCCAACTAAGCGTTGAAATCTCCCTTTATCTACTGGAGTACTATCCTTTAATGTGCCCAGCTTAGTCGTATAATACATGGGAGTTTCTGCCGGCCGGCATTAAAGCATACCAATTTCTTTTAACATGTCCGGAGTATACTTCCGCTGACTCACTAATATTCCTTGATTTGACCAAGCAATCTCCATGCCAAGGAAGTACTTCAAACTGCCCAAATGCTTGATTTCCAATTCCTTGGCTAGATAGTTCTTCAAGTCGTGAATTTCATTTTCAGAGAATCCATAATAACAATATCATCAACATATACAATAAGTACAGTGATTTTACCATTTGGGGAGTGTTTTACAAGAGCGTGTGGTCTGATTGGCAGTGTGAGTACCCAATTTCTTTTGCTGCCCTTGTGAATCGATCAAACCACTCACTAGGAGACTGTTTCAGCCCTTAGAGTGACTTTCTAAGCCTGCATACTGCATTCTGATCAGCTTTTCTTTCAAAACCTGGAGGAATCTCCATGTATACCTCCTCTAAATCACCATTCAAGAATGCGTTCTTTACATGAAGTTGATGCAAAGACCAGTATAGGTTAGCTGCTAAGGACAACAGAACTCAAATAGAGCTCAACATTGCAAACGGTGCGAATGTTTTCTGATAATCTATGCCATAGGATTATGTATTACCCTTGGCAACTAATTGAGCCTTATAATGGTCAATGCTGCCATCTGCCTTGTGTTTGACCGTAAAGACCCATTTACAACCCACTAAATGCTTCCCCTCAGGCAGTTTGGTAATCTCCCCAGTGCCATTCTTTTTCAAAGCTCTCAATTCTTCATCTATATCAGTCCTCCACTCCTGAATTTCCATTACTTCCTAGACTGTTTTTGGTACCTGTGCCCCTGAGATCTTTGTAGTGAATGTCCTAAAACCAAGTGACAGGTTATCATATGAGATGTAGTTACCTATTAGTTACCTATTGGGTAATGGGGTCTCGTTCTACATTTCCTTGTTCATTTCCTTGGTGCAATAGGTAGATCAATCTCTAAAATGCTGTCCTTACTGCCTTGTTCTGGTTTGGTTCCCTGTGAATTTTCTGGTGGTCTATCTTGGTCAGGTCCTTGGACTGCTGGTGTAGTTTCATGACTGTACTTGATATGTGTTCGA
Organism: Nephelium lappaceum; assembly: GCA_021234005.1. Taxonomy (NCBI): domain Eukaryota; kingdom Viridiplantae; phylum Streptophyta; class Magnoliopsida; order Sapindales; family Sapindaceae; genus Nephelium; species Nephelium lappaceum. Next base: position 7,479,196 of record CM037998.1, read on the forward strand.
TTCTCTATTTCCCTTTGAGCTTTATTTCTCCTGGTATAGACAATCAAGTTAGGCTCGATAGTACTTAAAGGTGTTGTTTGAGGTTCTGACTTCGTTGTTTTTGAGGGATTATTTGACTGGCTTTAATTTGTATTTGTAGGCTGACTCGGTTGCTTTGGAAAGGTAGATTTGATGCATTTTGATCTGCAGACTCCCTTGCCCTACAGTTAGGAATTTCAGACCTACTAGGTGGCTCATTTGACTATGACTCTAGGTTCCCAAAAAATTCACTAGGATGATAGGTATAAGCCTTATTTGATAATAGCTGAGGGTAGTTTTCACCGTACTTAAACTCCTCACACTTACCAGATCCTAGTATTTAGTGTAAAAGGGCCGGTTCTCAATGGAAACCGCATCTATAGTAACAAAGAATCTTCTGTTTAATGGGAAATAACACTTATACTCTTTCTGTGTTGCTGAATAACCTAGAATTGTATACTTTAATTGACTTAAAATTCAGTTTACTCGTAAATTGAAAATGAATACGTACGAAAAAATGAACATGTACAAATGTTGCACAGCCAAAGATTTTGTGAGAATGTGATCAATAACTCGACTAGTAGAATGAAAATTTTGAAAAACTTGGCATGGAGTTCTGAAATTTAGGATTCTAGATGGTAATCTATTGATGACATAGATTATTATGGGAACAGCTTCTTCCTAAAAGTAATTTGTAACATTTGAACCAAACATTAGAGACCCGACTACTTCCAAAATATGCCTATTTTTTCTTTTTGGAACTCCATTTTATTGAGGAATATCCACATAATAACTGTGATGAATAATTCCTTCAATTGATAAATATTCATTCAAGCATGAGCTGCAAAAATTGCTTAGCTTAATCCATTCTCAAAATTTGAACTGTTTCTTGAAATTGAGATTTTATCATACTATTGAAATTTTTGAAAATTCTACCCATTTTACATTTTTCCTTCATAAAAAATATCCATATTAATCTAGTGTGATCTTCAACAACTAAATAAACCATTTTAATCCATTGATGTTGCTGACCCTGGATGGTCGCCATGTGAACTATTGAAAAAATGTTTTGATGGTCTATGGGGTTGAATTAGATATAAATTTATTGAATATTTTAATAATTCACAAATTTCATGCTGAAGTAAATTTAGATTTTTATTGTCAAACAAGGAAGGAAAGAAACAACCTTTTCAAGTACAAAAAATATGGATGGCTAATATATAATGCCATAACATTACAGCATCGCTTTTATTTGTCCTCACATGATTGGTAATATGACTCTCTAATCCGTTGAACAGGACTGTCTTACTGGAAAAATTTCAGAGCACATCTTAGCACTGTCAATCATCTTCCCATTGTCCAAGTCCTGAAATTCACAGTAAGTAAGTGAGAAAAAATTTAGTCACACAATTCAACTCTTTTGAGAGTTTACTGATTGATAACAAGTTACAATCTAAATTTGGAACTAATAAAACCGGATGAAGAGTTATGGTTTCTATAATTTTAACTGAATGTTCCTGCCACCTTAGATAGAGACCCATCCGCAATTTCACATTGTAATTCTCATTGCATGGGTTATATCTATAAAACAGTGATGCATCCCTAGTCATATGATAGGACGCCCCTGATTCCATGATCCATGACCTATTTCTGTGCTTTTCAGCATTCAAAGCATGAGTACATTTACCTTTCTGAGCTACTGACCCAACACTTATCACAGAACCGTTGGCTTGATTCAGTGCGACTAGCTTCTGCAGAAGTTCCATCAGATCTTGGTTTGCTGGACCGGTTTCCGATTCGCCTTGATTTTCCACACTTGAGACCTGATTCCCGTGGCTTTCTTGACTGTTTTGAGGCCTGATTGGTTTCCAATTTGCAGGTTTCCCATGATGCTTCTAGCACTTCTCCTTGTTGTGACCGAGTCTTCTGCAGGGATCACACCAAGTCTGACTCTCCTTGGTCGGGTTGTCACCTGAAGGGACTAGTTTCCACGGACAATTAAAGCCGAAATATCCACGCCACTGTCACTCTTATTCTGAGCTCCCAACATTACTCGCTTCTGGCTTTCCTCTTGTTCTCACCTCCAAAAAGACCCCTCTGATTTTTTGAGAGGTCTAATATTCAAAATCCTACCACGAACCTCATCAAGGTTCTGGTTTAAGCCAAGCAAAAACTTAAAAATCTGTTTCTCCTCAATAATCTCCCTGTGCTTTACACCATCTTCAGCACACTTCCATTCATGCTTTTCGGACATGTCTAGCTGCTACCAATAGCGAGTGAGAGTGTTAAAGTATTGAGTGACAGTTAGATCTCCTTGCCACAGATCATGAATCGTGCTCTCAATGCCAAATATCTCCGATTTGTTATTAGTATTTGAGCAGGTTTCCTTTGCTGCCTCCCATATCTAACTCTGCAGTCTCATGAAGGAGGAAATTCTCTCCTATGTCATTGTTCATTGAATTAATGAGCCATGACATCACCATGTTGTTGTCTGTATTCCACTTCTTGTAAACTGCATGGAGCTGGAGACGCACCGGTGATGAAATCAGCCTTCCCTTTGCCACTAATAAACATTCTCCTGGACTGGGACAACTAGATATAACTGCTCTCACTGAGTTTATGAGTCGTAATGGGTAGATGGGAAAGATTACTTGTTTCAGAAATCTCAGAGGTTGGACTGGGTGAAGCCATGCCGTACTTGGTCATTGGCTATTTTTGCTCTAATACCATATAAACTTTCGAGATAAAATCTCAGTGTTTTATTCCTCTCAACTTTCTACATGAAAAAGTCGTTTTTATTTATACAAGCCTAATCACAAAAATACTAAAGAGATGACTTCTTATTTTCATAAGAAATTATCTATAGAATTTTATCTAAGAAAGCAATTACAATCCTAACTAAAGAGTTTAACTAACACAAAAACTCTTTATTTTCCTAACAACATGATTTTCAACAATAATCAATCCGATACATAAACATTTGAATTTTTTTTTTTTTGGCTTGCCAGCTCCTTCAGATGTAAAAGAATCAATCAAAAGATATACAAATGCCCATCCATGAGTACAAAAAGATCACGTGAGACAATAATATACTGTCATCAACTGGAATCAATGGAAGGACTCAACTGAAGCCTCAAGGTACTTCGTCGGAGCCACAGCTCGTACATAACCATGTAAAAAGCATCATAATCAACAGGGAAAAGATGCCACTGAAAATGTTTGCGCACGTTCAACACATTGTGTTGCAGCAGTAAATATTTGTCAGAGCTTATTTCTTTAAGGATTGTTTTCAGTAATGGAATATCTAAAGTGGCAACAACAACTGAGAAGCTCTTCCAATTTAATATGTCAGCAAATGGAAGATCATAGTGGTTAGCAATGATCACCGGAACACACCCATAATATAGTGAATCTGCTATACGAGCTGTGTTCACTTCAAAGCCTTTGACATGCAGGCAGAACTTGCTCCCAAGTAGTTCATTGGCATATGGTGTTGTGAGCCGGCCAGAGTGAGCATAAATCTCTGAGTCATTCCTCCAAAATTGAAGAAGCCTGTGACGCGCAGGGGAGTTAACTTCTCCAGCAAAAAATGCAAGCTTCTTCCTGTAATTTCATGTTTTGTTATGGCCACCTCTAGCAATATTCAGAAGTTAGATGACAAAACATCAAACAGCATGCCAAGGACAAAGAAGTAAATTAAAGTTCATAAATAATATAACCATGTAGAGATAACAATCAGTTCATGATCTATTGCCCATGAGGACTTTATAACTGTTTTCTGGGGTTATACTTTGGCATTGCTATGTGATCAAATGCTTTATATGAGTATGGCCAGAAGTAGCATCAATTTTACAATCGGATATCATCAAGTTGTACAGGAATCAGTACGTATCAAATCTTGAAGAACCGGCTCCACTGACATGCAACGGTTATGAAAGGTGGAATAGCAAATAATTTTTGCAAAATGATCATGTTCTAATTTTCGAGAGTTTTCCATCACAACAGAGAATTGTTCATATTCATGCATAACAAATCAGACCAAGAAAATACAAAAACAAACAATGCATTCATGAGTGCCTCCATTGCCACCCAAAATAGTCCTCCACACCCATTTTTTAATTAATATTTTGATAAATAAAACATTCAAGTGCTAATCACTTTAATGGACGTAACTTTGCATTTAGAAAATAGGCAATTGGGAATAATGAATTTTCACCTTTTTGATGAAACAAGGTTCGAGGGATCTGTTTCTCTTGGCCAAATTTGTGGTAAAGATGCATCCTTGTGAGCGATGTACCCTGATAGAAAGTAGCTTGATGAGCACACGACTTGAATGGCATTGAGTTTCACATCTACGGCTTTCTCCATGGCAGATCGTCCTATGGAATGACAGGCAATGTAAAAATGATCAGCCCCATCCATCCTATTCCAATAGGGATACTTCCGACTGATATTGACAATGTAATCTCTGATAAAGTCTTGAATACCCTCCAACCCAATTATTCTAGGGTCATGCCGCAACTTTGAAATAGAGAAAGGCAAAAAGAAAAGATCTGCCTTGGTTGGATCCTTCGTGATAAAATGACTCTTCATGAGGCTCTTCTTAAAGTAACCTTCACTAGCATAATTACCACGAGGTTCATAATCCACCGGCAACAGTACATTTGCAAAGGGGTCATTCTGCTCGTGAGGATAAACAAATATCCTAAAGCTCCTATTCATCCATTTATAGTCTTCCAGAAAGATATCTCTATCATGGAACACCTCGTTGTTATTCATATAGTTTCCTGAACCATTAAAAAAAAAAAAACCAGGTTGCTCATTCCAGGGTTAAATAGCATAAGTTTATTAACATTTCCTGAAGTCTCTTCAACCTCTATGCTCAAACCCCGACGCTTAAAGTACTACAGACACAAATGCTGAGAGAACAAATTAAAAAGACATTATATGTTCATGCTGTTTGCATCAACAATTCCAAATATCTTACACACCAAAATCTACACAGTGAAAAATTAAATCTTTGTACTTAATATTATTGAAATTTTCCAAAATTTACTGAAAAATCCCAGACATGGTCAAGGCATAGTTGATATATATATATATATAAGCTCATAAATGATAGCAATCGAAAGAAATTTATATAGTACAAGATACATTCCGTGCCAATACCCAACAAAAACACCAAACAAACAAAAATAGTAGTGTACTTAAGATTAAGCACTACAAAGACTAAAAAGTGAGAGATTATTCGAAGTTGACATACCATTTGAGCCTGACTGAAGTTGTTGAGATGGCTGCTTCTCCTCTGTCAACGTACCAGTTTCTGGTGAGCTGAAGAATAATTTCTTTGAATCATTTTGGAGCGGAACAGAGACGGTAAGTTGGGTAATAGTTGAGATCGGAAAACTTTCAATCAGAGATTTTAGAGTAATATTGTATTCAACTTGACCGATAGGGAAAAGCTTTGAAGTTTCGGAAATATACAATAAAATGACAAAAGAGCTAATAAAAGCTAGAGTTGTAGGTATGAAGAAGAAAGTGCTTCTGGAAGGCTTCCGGTTTGGGAATTTCAAGAGAGAAATGGGAGAATCACCCATTGAGAGAAAAATTGCAGCTCCAATATGAAAATTGGTAAACCATATTATAAATCAACATATACGTACTTCACATCAAACTCCAATGGAAACTAACAGATTGCTACATGCAATAAAAATAGTCGAAAAACAATGTCTAGATCAAGATAAGATTAAGAATCAGGTCAAAAATATGTATGAGAGGCGGTTTTCAAAAGTCATTTTCAACAATCATGCAATGAAAGGATTTTTTTTCTTTTTTTATCATGATCTGTTGCAATAGCTTTCTGTACTTGTCAAGATGGAGAAATCATTAACCGCCAATAAAGACCTGTTCCATATGAGCATAAGTTTCTAATTCATTTCCAAATATTGATCTGAAAGAGATATCTATTCACCTCTCCGTTTGTACATATCAGCAACCTACATGGCACTACTGTGCTAACTGTCCATTTACGATTGAGTCAATCTAAATAAATAATTCAGTATCAAGTTATTACTGAGATTTTGAAGTGTTACCGTCAAAGTAAATAATAAGTTGTTTACATCACATAAAACCAATTTTTAACACAAGAAAATTAAATCTGCAAATAGCAAATGAATAGCAGAAAGAAATCAGTTGCAATAAATTGATGAGGTACAGAAGCCATGATTGTACACAAAATATAAAGAAAAACTAAAATCTCAAGGTTAAGTGGTTCCTCTATAAATAATCAATTCGATACATAAACATTTGAATTATTTGTTTTTTGGTTTGCCAGCTCCTTCAGATGTAAAAGAATCAATCAAAAGAAATACAAATGCCCATCCATGGGCACAAAAGGATCACCTGAGACAATAATATACTGTCATCAACTGGAATCAATGGAAGGACTCAACTGAAGCCTCAAGGTACTTCGTCGGAGCCACAGCTCGTACATAACCATGTAAAAAGCATCATAATCAACAGGGAAAAGATGCCACTGAAAATGTTTGCGCACGTTCAACACATTGTGTTGCAGCAGTAAATATTTGTCAGAGCTTATTTCTTTAAGGATTTTTTTCAGTAATGGAATATCTAAAGTGGCAACAACAACTGAGAAGCTCTTCCAATTTAATATGTCAGCAAATGGAAGATCATAGTGGTTAGCAATGATCACCGGAACACACCCATAATATAGTGAATCTGCTATACGAGCTGTGTTCACTTCAAAGCCTTTGACATGCAGGCAGAACTTGCTCCCAAGTAGTTCATCGGCATATGGTGTTGTGAGCCGGCCAGCGTGAGCATAAATCTCTGAGTCATTCCTCCAAAATTGAAGAAGCTTTTCACGCACAGGGGAGTTAACTGCTCCAGCAAAAAATGCAAGCTTCTTCCTGTAATTTCATGTTTTGTTACGGCCACCTCTAGCAATCTTCAGAAGTTAGATGACAAAACATCAAACAGCATGCCAAGGACGAAGAAGTAAATTAAAGTTCATAAATAATATAACCGTGTAGAGATAACAATCAGTTCATGATCTATTGCCCATGAGGACTTTATAACTGTTTTCTGGGGTTATACTTTGGCATTGCTATGTGATCAAATGCTTTATATGAGTATGGCCAGAAGTAGCATCAATTTTACAATCGGATATCATCAAGTTGTACAGGAATCAGTACGTATCAAATCTTGAAGAACTGGCTCCACCGACATGCAACAGTTATGAAAGGTGGAATAGCAAATAGTTTCTGCAAAAATGATCATGTTCTAATTTTTGAGAGTTTTCCATCACAACAGAGAATTGTTCACATACATGCATACCGAATCAGACCATGAAAACACAAAAACTTTTAATTAATTAGTACCTCCATTCATGAGTGCCTCTATTGCCACCCAAATAGTCCTCCACAGCCACTTTTTAATTGAAATTTTTATAACTAAAACATTCACGTACTAAATCACTTTAATGGACGTAACTTTGCATTTAGAAAATAGATAATTGGGAATAAGGGATTTTCACCTTTTTGATGAAACAAGGTTAGGGGGATCTGTTTCTCTTGGCCAAATTTGTGGTAAAGATGCATCCTTGTGAGCGATGTACCCTGATAGAAAGTAGCTTGATGAGCACACAACTTGAATGGCATTGAGTTTCACTTCTACAGCTTTCTCCATGGCAGATCGTCCTATGGAATGACAGGCAATGTAAAAATGATCAGCCCCATCCGTCCTATTCCAATAGGGATACTTCCGACTGATATTGACAATGTAATCTTTGATAAAGTCTTGAATACCCTGCGACCCAATTCTAGGGTCATGCCGCAACCTTGCAATCGAGAAAGGCAAAAAGAAAAGGTCTGCCTTGGTTGGATCCTTCGTGATAAAATGACTCTTCATGAGGATCTTCTTAAAGTAACTTTCACTAGCATAATTACCACCAGGTTCAAAATCCACAGGCAACAATACATTTGCAAAAGGATCGTTCCGCCTGTGAGGATAAACAAATATCCTAAAGCTCCTATTCATCCATTTATAGTCTTCTAGAAAGATATCTCTGTCATGGAACACCTCGTTGTTATTCGTATAGTTTCCTGAACCATAAAAAAACAAACCAGGTTCCACATTCAAATAACATAAGTTCATCAACATTTTCTGAAGTCTCTTCAACCTCAATGCCCAAACCTTGACGCTTAAAGTAATTCAGACACAAATGCTGAGAGAACAAATGTAAAAGACATTATGTGAACAATTCCAAACATCTTATACACCAATATCTACATAGCGAAAATTAGATCTTTCTTTCTAACAATACATTTTACCACAAACCATCCAAACTCAACTACACACAATTTCAATCAACAAGTCTTAAGCTTTCAATTTGCACAACTATTTGAAATACAATGTATATAAAAACTCTTATTACCACATAGTTTTCCTGGCTACCTTTTAACATGACAATATCAAACATACCCGGAAACCAAACAGCACCCATAAAACAATAACAATAACAAAACCAAGACTGAATGTTTAGACAACCCCAGAAAAACAAATTTGAAAAAGCGATGAAATTACATACCATTTGATCGCAATTCAACACTTGCAGCAGACCGTTGACTCACGCTCCTCTGACCAGCAGCAGTTGTGTTAGACGGATCAACAAAGAGATGGTGGTAGTTGGAGACATTGGGAGGCGGAGAGGGAAAGGAGGGAGACCCCTTGTTGCGGTAAAGGGAGAGAATGTGGCGCGGGTGGTGGTGGTGGAGGAGATGTGAAGAGGAGGAGATGTAGAAGAGAACAAAGAGAGTGGTGATGAGAGCAAGTGTTGTGGGTATGAAGAAGAAGCTCTTGAACGAAAGACGGTGGTGAGAGAAGTAGTGGAGAATCAATGAAGAGTTCGCCATTCAAACTACTAAGAGAGAGACATACACATGACACAACAGAACCCGTCTTGTTCTCCTGGGCTGTGTTTTTTAAGAAACCCAACACAGTCAACGAAGTCTTTGTTTGGTTGCAAGGCGGGGGTGGCTCAGTGGCATAAAGCCACCCCTCACCAAGCCGCATGTCTGTCAGGTGCTTAGTTTCAGCACTCCTCCTGTCCTCCCGTTTGATTCGTGAGTAGTTTTTCCATTTAGATTTGTGAGTAATTTTTCCAAGTCGTCCTTTTTCATTTATGGGGTTTGAGATTGGAACGGTACTTCAAAGTCCTATCTCAATTAATCCCATCAATATTCTAGTTTGATGTCAGTAATAAAAAAAGAAAAAAAGTTTAAATTTGGTTTCAATTTCATCATCTGCTTGCTTAACTCGATTGTTTTGTGTTTTTATGGTGGTCAGTCCGCACCATTTTTTTAAAAGATAATAATAAATAAGATATTAACTCTTACATATCGGAGGAATCAACTCACAAAGAGTTAGAAAAGAAACTCACATATTAATTTCTAAACTCTTGAATCCATGATCGTAAGGCTACATGGATCAGGATGATATTTTACCACTACGTCAATCTCGTTTTACATAAATGAGATGGCTTTATAAGATATTATCTTTTTGTTATTGGATTTTATTTTTATTATATCGGAAGATGTTTTCTTTGTGTCAAATTTTCAAGTTATATTATTGTATTGTATTTCGTAATATTTTTTGCTTGAATATCGAAATGTGAGGTACCACCGTTACATTGTTGGGGTTTATTCATGTGTTGTGCCACGTTATCGTCGCGTTAGACTTTTATTATTAAATTAAAAGATAATTTATTACAGCTCAAATTATAATAGTTATAATTTATTACATCTCACATTATAATAGTTACGGTGTATACATAAATCATGATTGTGCATAACGGATGACAGTCCACAATAAATTATTTTTATTATTACAAATATTAAAAATAAATCAAATCCTATCCAAAAGAAAAAGTAAAAATAAAATAAAATAAAACATAAAAAGAGTACCTTACTATTGTATTGCAAGACACCATCGTTCCATCAAATTTATATCGTTGTAGCATTTGCTATTAACCTTGTATATTATTTTACTAGAAGTGAGTTGCATTTCACTGTATAAATAATTATGTTGTTTATATCAAACCTGGTGTGACCTTCACGTAATCGATAATTTTTACAGCAACAAGTGTTGAGAAACACGAAATATTGAAAAGAAACATGATATAGCCAGGTTAGACTGATTAATACAATGACTAATTAATATATATATATTTATTTTTTTTTGAAATTCCGAAATTTCATTAAAATTTTTCGAAATTTAGGAACAACAAGATTACAATTATTGAGCACCTTGCCAAATTTGGGTGTACAAGATTACAAACTCAAACCAATCCCTCAAGAGAGAATAAAGCACGGATGGTCAGATGAACTGTCATGCGATTCCCTAGTATGGAAATTGTATGACATCTCTGAAATCCAGTTAACCCACAGAACAACTAAACACATTAAAACACAAAACATAGAAACATAAACAATATCAATATCAACACAAAATTAAACTACACATAACAGCCTCCTAACACCAAAACAGCAACTTATTCTTCAACTACATCCTGAATCTTGACGTCGACAAACCGTAAGACAACATTCTCTTAAGCAACTAAAACTCATGCTGATGAAAATAGCTTTTTCATAGGTTTGGGGTTAAACCTCGAAATATCATCCATAAATACCATTGGTTGCTCCACCAAATCCACAATAAAACGATCTAGGACTCACCACTGCATTTTGCCATCAAGGAAGCATGAGTTGAACGCTAATCTTCATATATAAAAAAAAAAAAAAAAAAAAAAAAAAAAACACACAAGTCATCGGCCTCTGATTGTGACAAAATAGACGGTTTTCAAAGGCTAAATCCAGATGTCATCTGAATTCATCCTTTAAAAACTCAAAACTCTTACTAGAAAACAGAGAATGGGAAAAAACAGGGAAAAACCCTAATTGAGACTCTCTGGTAGACCTAAAGACCATCATTTGGGTTTTTAAGGGGTAGATCTAGAAGATCTCTAAATCCAACCCTTAAAAACCCCAGTTGAAAAAAGGCATCGAAATAAGAGAAAATCAGCAAAATTGACTCATAAATCGCTCAGATCTACCCAAAAAGAAGCTATCTAGAGAACTTCTCTCTTCGGAGCAGATTAATTAATATTTAAGGTTTATGAAGTTATTATATTTGTAGTCATGTATTTGAGAATCTTGAACAAATCTTTTAACAATTTGTTTAATCATTAAATATTATATTTATTGAATTCTTTAAAATTTTATTACGCCAAATTAATTTACATATAAAATGAGTAGTTGCGTTTCCATGTAGAGTTCACCACTTATTTTAATGAACTTAAATATTTTTTTCTATATTTATTTAATAATTGGTTATCATAATTAACTGCACCCATCACCAAATCTTGATGGAATAAACATCAACAACTTCGTCCAATATTTAATGTAAAAAATTTAATAAAAAAAATAATAATGTACTTCACGATAATCCAAAAGTTCTAAATTTAATTTGAGATAATGTTTATTTCCCTTCTATAGTTTGATGTGATCTTTAATTACCCTTATGTAATTTTTTAAAATCCTATTTTACGCTCTATCATTACATCTATTATAGAAAAATACATTCTAACATGTACAATGATGAAAAAACCAAATTATCCTTGTTTTATATTATTAAAATATGAAAGAATTAAAAGAATACTTAAAATAAAAAATATTGAAGGGTGGAGAGATGAGATCTCCATCGTCCATCAAGTCAAGATAGATGGTGAAGATTCAATTAAACAAAAAATAAATAAATAAATAAATAAAATTTAAAAAAAGACAAATCAATAAAAAAGAAATAGAGATTAAAAATAAAATGAAATTAAAAATAAAAAAGAAAGAAAAAGAAACCAAATCAAAGATGGACTTGTTGATATGGTTTGTATAAATCGTTTGTTGTTGTTGTTAGTGCTTCACAAAAGACGACCCGAAATTCGACCGAGTACCCATCAACCCCATCCTGGATCTTGAATTTTTTATCCAACTCTTCTTTTTCTTCTTCTTCCTGGAAAAATGCGATGGAACAATAATGATCCCCCCACACGCTCCACCGGACCTCCTCTCCCTCTTCTGTTTCTTTTGTTGACGTCATGGTTTTTATGGAATGGGTTTACTTTTTGGTTTTGATTGTAGTGATTATTATAATAGTTGTTGTTGTTAATAGTTTGGTTGGTGGTGGGGTTGGAAGAAATCAGACTCGTATCTTTTGGTTTCGAGTTCAGATTACAGGTCGGTGTCAAGATGGTAGTTTTGGTTGTTGGGAATTTGGTGTTGTTGTGCTTTTATGTTGAAGAATTCGAAGTCTGAAGGTGATGAAGGGTAGAAATTTTCCCAGTTCCAGATAGAGGAGGCCTATGAGAGAGGTGCTCGATTACGTGGAGTTGGCTTGATACGCTATTAGGAAGTAACTATTCAAGAAATCGTTTTTCGAGGACAAAAACGAGTTTGATTATGACAAAATGTCAGGCAGCTTTGGCAGTGGTTCATTTTTTTTTATTTTTTTCTTTAACACTTGTATATATTTTGTCTTGAAGATCTAAATTGAACCCCGACCTTCGAACTTTGAAAATCTATATTTTATTTTTTCTTTCTAATTTTTGTTTTTGTTTTTATGACCATGTTGATAAGGGGATAATGATTTATTCATCTCCATGTCTCCATCTCCAAAGATGAAGATACAGTTGGTAGTTGGTGAAGATTCAAAATAGATCTCTACTTTTTTATTTTTTTAATCTTTTAAATAATTATATTTATATTGACGTCACATTTGGGCCTTTAATCAAAGCGTTAAGTTTTTAGCCTTACACCTAGGGAATATAGCGAAAGTTGGGTGTTGTCATATCCTCATTGAACCAAAAATGGAATCCATAAGATTTAAACCAATAATCTTATAGGTGCTTTTGGTTGCAAATCTAGTGGTATAAAAGTTTGCAACCAAAACATCTATAAAGTAACTAGTTCAAATCCTAACAACGCCACCTTATGGTTCAAGGAGAACACGACATCATCCAGCCTCCGCCATACTCCCTGGGGTCAAAGTCAAAAACTCGATGCTCTAGCTAAAGTTCTAACTATGGTGTTAACAATTTTCATCTCTACCATTCATCCTTATGATGGACGATAGAGATAACATTACTTTAAAAAAAAAAAATCTGATTTAATTTTTTTCAAAATATATTTTTTAAATATTGAATCGTCCTTTTATTATATGGTAATTTTTTTATATATTTTATCTTGCTTGTACGACTGTACACTTCCAGACTAACGATTAATGTCTCAGTTTTAACGTCAACTTTAACAACAAAGGGTTTTTTTGGGATATTTCCTTAAACTATCAGAGGTATTTTGTTTAATTAATCAAATGATAAAAAAGATCTTAACGATTTCTTATAATATTGGAGGATTTTAGCTATTATATCAAATTACAGAGGGTAAACAAGGATTATCCCATATAATTTTGGATATAATTAAAGTCGGGATGCAATTAGCTTTAGAAATGAAGAATTTTATGTATGTATTTATCATAAGGTATGTATAAACTTCTATAAATTTAATTAATCTTTATTTTAAAAAAAAAAAAAAAAAAAAAAAAAAAAAAAGCGATGGGAAGTCTGTCACTGTGTTACATTTTTTTTTTTTTTATGTTTCCAAAAAATTCTTTAATAATTTAAAATTCATACCAAACAGACGCTAAGGTATAGTAAGAAAAGGACGGTCTACATAATGAAAGTTTTTCCTCAATTTCAGGAATTTTGTTTCCTAGCTATGTATTATATTATATTACTTATTATTTGTTGACATTTTCGAAGCAACAATTTCATTTTTTATTTTTCTTTTTGAAACATGCAACAATTTTATGTTAAAGTTCACATATATATCTTCCATCGTGCAAACTTTATGCAATTAGTTTACAAAGTTAGTATTTAACTACATTCAAACTAATCATCCCAATTATGCTTTTTTTTTTTTGGGAAAATCATTACAATTATGCATCGACAGTTAATTTAATATGTAACTAGTGAATTTATCTATATATTGTTTAATAAATAAAAATTGATCTGGCAATGTAAAAAAATAATAATAATAATCTGGTAAATTTTATGTTTAACTATACAAATTAGACATAAAATTATAAAAGTTAACTTTTAATATGCAACATGTGAAGTCAACTTGCAAAATCCACATATATAATTTTTATGATACATGCATGCATTGTAGTGGACCATTGTATAGAAAGTCTGGCTAGCAGTAACAAAACCAAAATTGAATAAATGATGGTGTTGAGAGCAGTTATGACCAAAATATATACATAGAAGATAGAACTAAGTAGTAGAAGTTGGAAAAAGAAGGGTAGGTCCATCTATATATAATTGCTAGCAACCATGTTTCTGTCTACTAGAGAACAACTAGAACGTTTGGTCACGGAATGGACTCGTGTGACACCAATCTAACTCTCTCACACTCTCACTAGTACTCTTTACAACTATTGCTACCCATCAACAATCCTTCTTCTTCTTCATCTTCTTGACTCCTTCAACCATCACCTTTTTCCATTTCCCAGCTTCCTGTTTCTGCAAATTCAATCATCTGGGTCCTGAACTTTGACCTAGCTTTAATAAACTTGTACTGTCGAGACTTAATTTCTCTCCTCCCACCAACTCGTGATCAGCCTGCTGCTCTACTACACAATATCAAGCATTCCAGGTTAGTCATCGATTGCTTTAATTTCTTGTCCCTGCTTGTTTGTTCATGTATATTGCTATTGCTATATATGATGCCCCATATATGTATATGTATTGTATATATACGTAGGTTGTGCCTTGTCTCCCTTGTTCACTTTCTGATCAGTCACAAAGTACTCACAATAGAAAATTCTGAATTTGGAATGTTAGGAAGCAATGGAATGTTGTTGTCTCTTTCTCTTGCAATTTTTTCTTTATATTTTTCCATGACAATATGTATACATAGTTAGATATATGATGATAATTAATTTGCATTTTACCAATATATAACCGATCAAAGCCATATTTGCAAGTCATAATTATCAAAACCATACAAAACCACGAAAGAAAAGAAGGGATTTACAGTATATGGAGAAATGGCACTCTTTCATGCATGCATCACTCTTTATTGCTATTTTAAATTTGCTTACACACATAAATATAACTGAAAATAGGTAATTTAGTTACTAGTCAATATGGAATTTTGTCTTTTTGATTGGTTTTTTCTTTATATATATATATATATATGTATATGTATGTATATAACACATTCCATTAGCACTACTCTCTTTGGATTGTATCCAATAAGTGAGAGTTGGGTCCACATGAAATTAAACGTAGAACTTTCTCTCTACATAAAAAGGACTGATAAATAACATCTTCAGTAAAAATTACTTTTTACTAAAAAAAAAAAAGGTGTAGAAATTATTTTGTGTAATTAAATGCAACAAGTAAGATTTCTAATGAAATCTCAATAATTTTGAAGATATTCTAGATAAATTTTTTTGTTCACTTGAAATTTATCCACACTGTTGAATCAAACGAAAAGGAAATTTCTTCTTTTCCATATATTATGATCGACCATCAAAATTTTATATAAGATTTAAATGATATACACCGATGAATATCAATTTATACTATAGATTTGTCCTGAAAAGAATTTCAAATTCTACCTATACAATTATTAGCCACAAGGTATTGACTACCAACACGTGTTAATTTTATTAGTGTACGTTCAATAGAGTTTCTCCATTGACCAAAAGAGTTTTTCTAATCTCTTAAGCTTTTTTTTAAAATGTTTTGTATTATTTAATTGCCACTCTAGTAAAGTTTTGAATGATTAAATAAGTCGTATTATAATTATTGGGAGAGTTCAAATTTTAGGCTCTTTCCAATAGATCTTTTTCAATTTTTTTTTAAGCATAAATGTCAAAAGTGTCATCAGTTATAATAATTTTATTAATTACACTATACCCTTTTCAAACTTTAATAAACTTATAAACATGTTTAACCATAATTCCTGTATACCTCATTTTTACAAATTAACTACAAACTCTTTCTAAAGTAAGCAACTAAATAATCAATAATTTTTCTTTAAAATTTTTATTTGTAAAAGCTTTATTTTGAAATGATCCGTACTAAAAGCTCTACTTAGCTAAGTTCTCTCGAAACATACCCTTACTGGGTTGCCCTTTTCATCCCTAGCGTTTTCTTCATGTAGTTTCCAATCCTTTCATTATCTTTGTAATAAATGTTTTTTTAGGTAGAAATACCATTCAGCCTCATCTTTATTTATTTTTTTTGTACAAAAATAAAGATAATATATATTAAACTTCTTGTTCCATCAAAGGTTTTCAATAGAATAAATTTATTTTTCATAAAATACTCCCATAATATTCAAATATTTGAAAGTGTTTTTCTTATAATATATTATTAAAGTAGGTAAGTAACGTGAAACTTGCATGACAATGACCAGACCTAAAAATCAGGAGCTCTACAGAACTGAAGTTGGGGATCTATAAATGACATAAAAGTACACCACTCAGTGGTCAAAATACGTTATCGTGCCACCAACTTACCAACACTTCGTTGCCTCACGTGTTACAGGCATGAATCTTTCTTCGTCATCTGCCATTCTAGCTACTTTTAAGTTTTACCTACACAACTACAAGATGGCCACTTCAAATTATATAAATAACAACAACAACAACAACAATAATAATAATATTAATTTCTATTTTATGTAAGTTTCCAAAAATGATACTGTATATTATGACCGAAAATACTAACTGCAGCTGTGTTTGTCTATTTGATCTTGACAAGTAACTTCGTCACCAAAACTGACCTGCCATTAGAAGTTGAGAGAACTGAATTTTTCTTCTTGATTTGTGATTTGGTAAAGAAAATTTTCATCCATGTTAATGAATTAATGTTCAAGATTTTATTTTCCTTAAACTAATACAAGTTAATTTCTTTAAGATTATACAAGGAAAAACTAGTACGTGAGATATAAAGAATTTTACAAAAACATCCTACTTTATATTTGTTCCTATTTTTGAAGAATTCAAAATAATTAAAACCCATATAGTTTGGTTTAGAGTCACAAACAAAAATAAAAAAATAATATATATATATAGAATTATGTTATCATGTGTCAAGCCATTTATTCAGAAATCTAACACTTAAATCATTTTTATTTTTAAGATTAGAAAAGAAAAACATATATATTAGTGTATAAAAGAGTAAACAATAGAATTATCTTAGTTCTTTTTTGTTTTTACAAAAGTGGATAGAAAAGTTTTTAAACCGCTTACAAGATCATATCAAACCAAACTGCTTGGTTTGATTTAGAATTCTAATTGAGAAAAAAAAACCGTGTGATTTCATTATTATAAAAACGTATAATTTTTTCGTTTTATGGTCCAACTTCATTAAACCCTGAACCGAACTGTAAATTGAATACTTTTTAAGACATATTATATGTTATTACATATCCCACCCAATGTTTTCCTGTAAAGTAGTAAACATGATACTAATTATTTTAGTAATTATTTAATTAAAATGAGCTCAACATTTGATATAAAATTTAAATGGCATAATCATATATTTGTGAAAGTACAAATAAATCACATATTTGTTAGACCAAACTAAATCAAACTAGATCAATATATTTTGGTTTGGTGTAGTCTAGAGAAAAATTAGTCACCAAGATCGAAAATTTTGGTTTGGTTTGGTTTCAATTAAAACCTAACCTAACCAAACTATGTCCAACCTTGTATATGTGCTTTCAAAATATATGTTTACAGAATTCTTTTATCTACAAAATGAGATCGGTCCAATAGTTATCCCTCAATCTCACATTTATATTCAATTAGATTGTGTATTTGAATTTTATCCCATTTTCAAAACTTTCAAATTGCCATACTTTTCCATTAATTTTAAGAAGGGCTATATAGCTATATATGAATCATTAGATCAAAATGTATGTATATATCTGGTTAAAAAAATTGAATATGGAAGACTAATTAGTCAAAAGTATTTTTCATTTTTAGTATATGCATACAAACTAACTTGTATAAAATTAGAACCATTATAGTTGTAAACTTGTAGTAGCCCTTTTTTTCCCGAAGCTTTAACACTCCACGCTATAGTTATGAACAAATATTGGCCCAACTTTGTATATTCATCTTTTTTTACAAAAAGCATTGTTGATACATAATATTCGATAAAAGAAAATAAGAACCTCCATAGGGGCTTTAAAATTCTTCAAAGCCTCAACATATTCAGTAAAACCAATGTCGATAAATAAGACAAAAAAAAAAAAAACTAAATTAAATTCATATGTACATCAGGAAAGGTAATACCTCTACTATCTTGAAATTAATATTTATAATATAAAAGGAAAAACAAAATTTTGAACCGTGTGTTGTATCTGTAGAAACAAGTCTGCATACAAGATTAAGTCAACTGCATGCATCAGGATCCATGCATCAATCGGATGATAAGGAATGATATTTAGAGAAATTTTGTATGCGAGTATATCTATATATATTTGTATAGAAAATAAAGGATCAAAAGCACTCTCATTTCACAAATTTTATCGATTTATGCAGTACTTTGAATATTGTTGACATTTTGCATTCGAGTATACCTTGATAAAGCAAGAGAAAGTGAAAATTTTGAATGTGTATATTGCTTTTGAAAAATGTCATTTAGAAGGCGATAGATAATATAGTCTGTATAATTTGCATGCATGCAAACAACTCACATGTGAGAAAAAGCATAGACAGATATGTACGGGTGGTGATTATATTGTCTCCTCTGGTGTCTGTTTCTCAACTAGTAGAAGTAAATCAAATAAGAAACTTTGCACGTTAAGAACTATAAATGGCTCTAAGTTGATAGAACCAGTTTTGCAGTTAGAAAATTAAAGAAAACAAAGCATTATAAAGGAAATTGAACATTAAAAGAAACACAATTATGAAATTAAAACCGAGTGAAACTTTTTAAGAAAATTTCGTTAGTTAAAAACCTAGCTAGTAAAATGTAGATTGTGTAAAATTGTTATACAAATCGTCAAAATTACTTAACAATAATTCAGTAAAATAAAAATAAAATGTACAAGTTAAAGCTGGCCTACACCTAAAAGTAAAAATATAGAAGAAATTTACCATTTAATACTAGACCATAGAAAAAGAATCTCTAACCACATATGTAAAGTAAGTAGTAAAAACAAAATTGATTTCTATGATACATGAGGACTTATATTGTCACCAATTATCATGAAGCAAGATGTACTATCTAAATTTAAATCACATAATAACAAACATACGCAATGAATATGTCTAATGATCAAATGCGAGGAAATCTAGAAGCAATAAAATCATCATCAACTAGGTTTTCAAACAAAAAAATAATAATAATTGTCAACTAGAAAAAATTAAAAGAAAGAAACAAAGACCAAGTTTGGGGTAACAAAAAAAACAAAGGAAGCACAATTAGGAGAGGCAGTTTTGTGATTAATTAATTCCTAAATTTTTTATTTCTTTTTTCAAGGACAAAATTGGGGAGGAGAAGACAAAAAAAATAAGTAAGACATGATTTAATTAAATATATAGAAATTTCATTGCCAATAATACAACTGTAATTATAAACAACCATGCAACACCGGACCCTCTTACTAGCATAAACTTGCACATCAATAATACATGTATAGGAACAAAAATAAAAAAGAAAACAGAATATGTGAAAATTCAAAAAACAAACAAACAAACAAAGAACATCGCAATTAAACTACATAATCAAACCTATATTGTGTAATCTTGTATTAAAATTCAGCTGCTGCTAGCTAGCTCGAGTGTTATGCATGGTGATGATCCATAGCATTTTGCGCATCACCTAAAGCAGCAGCCATCGTGGAAACCATCTCAGCTTCCCAGATGGCACCGTGACTGAAATTAGCCTGCCCAGATGTGCCAACCATACCACCATATTGCTCCGGAGCCAGCACTGGCGGCAGGGGCTGCGGTTGAAGTTGATGATGGTTGTTATTGACAAACACGTTGTCATTAATAAGAGAGTCCAAAAATGAAGAGAAGGTATCTTCATGAATGCAGTTTCCAATGTAATAATTATTCTCCTCCCGGTTGCTGTGTCCAAGATTACTACTACTGTTATTACTTGCTAATAACCCCATCATAAAACCACCACCACCACCACCATTATCCACAACTTGAACATCATTTTGCAAGCTGTTTGTCAAGGTTCCTGTACTTGTAATGACTTGATAGTAGCTTCCACCAGGCTCTTTTTCTAGCTCTAAAGAAGCATGATCTCGATCAGGATTAGGATTAGGGTTTGGATTTGAATTCGAAACAAGAACTTGTTCATGCTCGTATCCGGTTTCTGATGAAGTCGTAGTAGGAGGTGGTGGTGGGTTCAATGGTTTGTGTGTTCTCGGATCAATTCCTTGACTTATGAGCTTCTTGCTTAGATGTGTATTCCAATAATTCTTGATCTCATTGTCAGTCCTTCCAGGGATTCTTCCAGCTATCAAAGACCATCTGCAAAATTAAATCCAATATAGCTTTACATATCCAAATACAAAGAGATTGAGATTGAAAGAGAAGGTGTGCAAGACACTGAAAAATATTTTTCAATTGAAAGTTGAAAAACAAAATATATCCACTGTAGATTCATGTTCATTTTCGTTGTGTTGATGGACAGAGAAATATGATGGATCTGTCACGCGACCATGAAGGTGATCATCAGCAACAACGAGCTATACATAGCACGAATTGAAGCTGGAAATTCGAGAGACGTACCTGTTACCGAGCAAGCGGTGGAGACGGAGAATGAGATCCTCCTCATCGGGAGCTATGCGGCCGCGTTTGACGGAGGGGCGGAGATAATTCATCCAGCGGAGGCGACAGCTCTTGCCGCAACGGAGCAGCCCCGCCCTCTTGGGTAGCGTCCGCCACCGGCCCTCACCTTCCCGGTTGATGTAGTTGGACAGGAGCTCGTCTTCCTCCGGAGTCCATGGCCCTTTTTTTATCCCCACCTTGCTGCAACACGGCGTCGTTTTGCTCCCGGAAGACGGTGTTGGGTTCCTCATATCTTCTCTCTCGATTCGTCTTCTCCTTTGTTCTTCTTCTGGGTATGAAAATTTGAAGGCTAATTTTCTAGGGTTATTTGTGAGTAGTAGAAGATTAGCTAGGGTTTGAAGAAAAAGAATGCTTGTTTGTTTGTTTTGTTTACATGATGAGAAGAAGTAAAGATGAAGTAAAATTGCATGACGCAGACACACTACTTTATAATCTGTTGAAGATCCTGTCTATATCAAGAAATATTCAATGGTTTTTCTTTTTCTTTTTTGTTTCCTTCAAATAGTACAATTTCATAGATTATCCATATAGTTTAGTCTATAATTTTCTTATAATCCATTTTTATGTCACAAATAAAACATCTTCTGGTTATCCCAGTTGAGCTTTTAAAGACTTTGTGATGTTACAGGGTGAAAAATTGTGTTTAATTAGTTAAAATGGGTTTCTGTTTTTTTTTTTTTTTAATTGTTATTATTATTTATTTGTGAAATGGACAATGATGGTTAAAATTAACTTATCAGGTTGGTTAAAATTAACTTATCAAGTTAAGGATTATTATTTTGATATGTGGAAGTTTTTATCAAAATTTGCATTCTTGTGGTTTGGATGGATTTTGATCTAACTTGAGTAGTTACAAAATTAATTTGTTTAAGTTAGGTGATTAATATATAAGAGTGATGATTTTTGTTTAAATCAAGAGTCAAGACAAAGAAAATAAAAACTGTAAGAATAAATGATGCCTGTAAATAGGATATTAGTAATTTTGTAAAAAAATAAATACAATTAATTAATTATTTTTTATCATAATATCCACATGTCACAAAATCTTATATAATTTATAAGAATCTTTTATAATTTATAAGAATTTACTTGTTCACTTAATTCATATTGTTCGCTTAATCATAGACACCATTTTTTCCATTTCTAATGCTCTTTTCCTCTTGTGGGTAATTATAAATTCTTAACTAAATGTATCCGCCATTTCATGATTAATTCAACTTGATAGTAAAGTAACCAATTTAATATTCAGCAAGCAAGAAGAAAGAATTTAACTACTTTTGAATAACGATAATATGTGAATAAGCTCCAAAGTCCAAACTTATCGAAATGTTTTTTCTTATCTAATTTGAGAATTTAGTAAATTGAAATTTTAGCATATACAATTTCTTTTTTCTTTGGATGTGTGTACGATTTTGTATTTCACTATTAGGCCAACGAATTGTACTATATATTTATTAGTATATTAAATATAAAGGTTTTGTTAATTCTTTTGGAAAATAAACCCTTTTCATTCTCATAAGGGTAAATTGCATGTATCCCTGAGTTTACACTAAAATACAATTGTCGAAACTTTTATATAAAATTGCATTAACCAACCTCACTATTACTTATCGTCGATTATAAGATAATGGTTCAAGGGCAAAAGTTTCGATTTACTTTTAATAACATTAATATTCCTGATATATTAATTAATTAAAATGGATGGAAGATACCTGCATCCAAAGTTTTTTAAATTAAAAATTAAAATATATATAATTAATTAATTAAAAACAAAAAATTGCAAAAGATGAAATGATTTGGAATTCAAATATTCAACTCTTTGACTTCAAATTCAACAACCATTTATTCGATACAACCTCAGTACAAAGATCTTCAACTTTAGACCTAACACCCATAACTTCCAATCTGATTACATCCTTATTACCTAGATTTTCAGCTTCAAACCCAATACCCAGAGCAATCGAATGGTGTAGATTTTTTAATTTTTTTAATGTATATTTACAATTAAAATGAATTTAAAAGAAATGAAATAATGAATTAAGGGCAGTTTCAATATTTCACCCTCAAAAGTTACTCAAGTAGAGGAACTCCAATAAAAAAACTTCACTAGCTTTAATTAGTTCTAAACTCGGACGGATTGTGTAACCTGCGCCTTCTATAACAAAAAATAATAATTTCTCAATACTTTTATTTGAAATACAGAAAAAAAAAAAAAAAAATCCCTCAAATGAATACTCAAACTTTAACATTATGGGATGAAAGGTAAATTTGTAACTTTTATCCAAATCAATGAATAAAAATTGAAATCTTAGGTTAATTTTTTTTATAAAAAACAAATTATGGCCATAAAATTTAGTGTTTATAGTGCTAAATAATATATCAGTCATTTATTTTAACTTGCTTAATATTAAAAATAAAAAATAGAAAAAGTAAACTTAATACAAACCAAATTGTCTTGCTTTAGTCAAAGAAGTAGTTGCCAACGCTTACTACAAAAAAAATAATAAAAAAAAAAATAGTTGCCAACGTTTTATCTTTTGGATAAATTTTATCTTATTTATATATTTAAAATGTTTTTTTTTTTACTAAATATATTTATAATGTATGAACTTGCAAGTTGCCGATGGAAAGAAAATGTTCCCTTGATGTGACATTTCTATATTTAATTTTTCATTGCATGGGGTACTCATGGACGGCGGTTTTTCTTGTCCTGCATTATCTTAATGGCCAATTTCTGTAAAAAACCAAAAAGGTATATAGAAATTCTACTTTTTTGACATATTTGTTTATGGTAAATATATATATTATATTTTATGAAAATATAAATTCTAAAAAATTAGCTTTTAAACAAAAATTCTAAAAAATTATGTTTACACTTATCGAGGGAGTTCCATTTAGGCACCAACGGTGCCCTACCATATATCAAATATACAAAGCATAAAAATTCAATATTTAAATAAAATAGCATTCATAATTTTAAAAGCACTACCAATTTCGGTTCAGATCACGTGGCGCGGTCGGAGTAGGATGCGATAGAATTTATCAAATATTTTTTACACGTAAAACTCGTCTGATTATTGCCAAGTGTGCGGTCAAGATCTGCCGGTGGACAAAGTAGTGGGCCCTGAGAATGCCAGATCAGAACGTGAATTCTCTGGATGTTGTTCGCTTGGCAGCTTGCTTAATCAATAAGTCTACGGTTAATTTTTTGGATAATGTGAAATTTACCTTTATGTGTAAAAGTGGGTCCTATCGCACAAGCCACCTATACTCTTGGTCAAATCACGCTTGTGATGATGGATCATGTGATGTGCTCCACTAAGATTTAGATTAGATTTATTATTCAAGAAATAATGATTTTGATTATTTGTTTATTTCCGCGAAATTTGTAACGCTTTGAAAATTTTGGTTTATAAAGGAACGGGAAATCAAAAATGCATTTTTTTTTTTCATTCTAACATAAATAGGATTAAAAAATAAAAATATTATGAGATCAATCCCATGGACAGAAATATGTGTATATATATAAGCCACTCACATAAATATGAATGTGTTGAAAAAACTTCATAAGAAACATTAAAGTACGGAATATGATTATTCGTCTATAAAATTAAGATGCACAAAAAAAATATAATTAACTCATTCTCTACTTTGTAAAACAATTAAAATTGATATTTATGAAAGAAAATTCTTCTGTAAAGTTGAAACTAACAGCACTCCAAAATTGTTAAGCATAATATAACAATTATTCATTGTTATTGAAGTTTAAATGTACTATGGGAGAATGGCTAAGACTCTAATTATTTGAGATTTTATCCTTTTTGAAAACAATCATTTAATTTTAATTTCACGTAAACACTCTAGTACACATTCATGAGTAGAGACAAAAGTTGAATTTTAAATCATATAGTTGTTTGCATAAGAGGTTTTTCATTTAAATTTAAATTTACATTTTTCATATAGGATTCTCATCTGAATTTACAATTCAAAGATTGATGCTTTCAAAATATCAAAATTCAATGTTGTTTTGGGATTCTTGCAATGTAATGAGATCAATTTGAAACTGTCAGAATCAAAATAATTGTTAAAAGTAAAGGTTAGTTGACTTGTGATTTGAAATATATATATACGGAACAGGATCGGGACACAAGTTTTGACACAAATTTTGACACAATTTTATTGATCATTAGATGAAGAGGATTTTAATGGTTTAGATTTACTCATACTACTACATACAATTCCATTTTACACTCTACATAAATATTTTCTCTCCCCTCTCTCTTCCTTATTACATTAGCTCTTTCATCTCTCATCATTATTACACCATTTCTCTCCTCTCTCTTCGTTATTACACTATCTCTCATCTCTCCCATTAATATTAAAACCCCAATATTCAAATTATTTTTTTCTTACCCAATCCAATTATATTTAAAAACTAATCAAGAAAATTAAAAAAAAAAAAGTAGCAATTGTTTTTTTTTTTTTTTTTGTTAACTTGATAAAATTATTATTTAAATGATGATTTATTTTTAAAAATAGTTTAAACCAAGCAATTTTTAGTAAGAAAATTTTTACTACCACTAAAAAAAAATCTTATTTCAAAAACAATTTCTAACCAAAATAAGTAAAATAGATTTTATTTTTAAAAAACACAAAATATTTAACCAAAAAGTTTTTCTTACCAAAGATTGTTTGCTTTAAACCATTTTAAAAAATAAATTATCATTTAAATAATAAATTTATCAAGTTAAAAAAAAAAACAATTGTAGTTTTTTTTTTAATTTTCTTGATGGGTTTTTAAATATAATTGGATTGGGTGAGAAAAAAATAATTTAAATATTGAGATTTTAATATTAATGGGAGAGAGGAGAGATAGTGTAATAGTGAAGAGAGATATGAGAGAAAACATTTATGTAGAGTGTAAAATGAAGTTGTATGTAATGGTGTGAATAAATCTAAACCATTAAAATCATCCTCATCCAATAGTCAACAAATCGTGTCAAAATTTGTGTCAAAACTTATGTCATCCGATCCTGCCCCTATATATATATATATATATATATATATATGTACACACACACACATCATGGTATAATTCTTGTATAACATCGTAAAAAATATTTGCTTTCAACTTTGATTCGTATAATAACAAATAAGTGATGGAATTCTAATAACGTTTCAATTTATATGAGAGGTCTTTTAATTTTTTTATACAAAATTTTTCTATAACTTTCCTATTTCTTTGTAAATTATTGTCCTCATAAACTAATTTTTTTAGAACTCTTTTTTTTTTTTTTTTATGACTAAGACAAGCTCAAAGATTAATCAAGACACAAATGAGATTTGACTCCGAAGCATGGTCCAAGATACAACTCTCGTACAAGAGGAATCAACCAATACATAGGTGGGAGGAGATCCACGCAAGGTGAAAGGACAACCCATATATTTTTATATGGTGGGGGAAGGTTTAGTTTTGCCATTGGTGCGAGTTGAAACAAGCACCTAAGGTACCAAAATCAATGGCGTTATCACCACATCATTTACTAACTCTCAACTGTTTTATTGAATTATGAACTAATTATTTACTTTTATTTGTGAATTAATTTTTAAAAAAGTTATACATGTTTTGCAATTTGCATCATTATTGTCATGTTCAATGAAAGGTGCTATCAATTCACTTACTTAAAAAAAAAAATCATTTCACTTACTTTGATGCCGAAAAACTCATTTTTATATAAAATACTAGTTACAAAACTCTAGCTAATTCTAATCCTATTAGACACAATTTTGAATTTGAATGTGATTATGACATAATAAAATTTATTTATTTTTTACTATGTATTTGAGACACGACGCAATAACCTTACACTTCGAAGAAACAACTCACCTGTATGGATGATAAAATTTCAAGTCAAAGAAGTATGCATTAAAAATTCACACAAATAAAACTTACTTATTTTAAGTAAAATTTCAAGTCAAAGAAGTATGCATTAAAAATTCACACAAATCAAACTTACTTATTTTAAGTTGGTTTTTTTTGACAATTTTATGTTAGTTGACCACTTAAAAATAATCTAAAACAACTTAACGAGTCAATTTCAAACTCATTAAATGATAGTTAATAAAACAAATTACTTGTAAATCTATTTAATAGGTTTGATAGGCTCCAAGTTTTCAAAATGTGCTTCAAGTACAAATATTTTGAAAAAAAAATTCAATTTTTTTTTAAAGAAAAAATTTTTAAATTTAGGTTCGAAAACAACGTTTTTATATTATAAGACATAAAATTTTGGTCCTAATGGTGACATATAATTTGCCCCTTACATCTACCATTCGAAAATTTGCAACAGCTAGCACTAGCTTATTAAGCCCACGACATTATTACCACACTAGTTGTATTTAGACCCCCTTCTTATGGACACCCTCATTATTCAAAATAATAATAGTATCATCAACCGATGTTACTTAATAATAGAGAATAGTCATTTAATTTGATAATATTTTACATTAGAATTGTTGTACAAGTGATATTTCAAAATAATAATAATAATATGATGTGTATATCAAACCATAGTAATAACGTTATTCTGATTTGTTGAAATCAGTAATATTATTAAAATGAAAATCAATTCATAAAAATCTTAAATTTAGGAACTTAAAAAAATATCTAAATTAAAGAAGATAACCTCGTCTTATAATTACTCATTACCGTTGTTGCTTCTACTCATACCTAATGGGATGTATTCAACCAAATCCTATGTACTTTCATTGGTGTATTTTATTTGGTTATGTAGAAGAAATATTAATTGCAAATGAATGAAAGAGTGATTGAGAATCAGTATTTGGATTTTCTGCTTTTGTCTATTTCATCATGTATGGTCGCAACAATTCTCAAAGTAAGATTCACTAAATCGAGACGGAATTATGCAAGATTGCCTTGTGGTTTTGGATCGATCTTGCAAGCAATGGAGCTTTGCAAGTAATTGTCATCAAGTATTACTTATGATTTTGGGGGTGAGCATGCGGGTGTTTGGTTCGGTTCTCAGTGGAACTGAACCTGAACCAACTAATATTTGATTCTCAATGTGAAGAATCGAACATGAAGAATTTAGGGAGTAGAATCGACTAGAACCGAACACCGTTTGGTTCGGTTCGATTAATGTTGGTTCCCTCAGTTTTGGACCTAAATTTGGGCCTATTGTTGGCCTCCTCAATCGACTCTAAACTCTCACTCTCTTTCAAGTTTAAGCTTTGATCAATCATCAATCTCCTAGACCTCACCTCAGTCGACTCAATCACTCTTAATTTTTAGCTCTCATCAATCATCACCCTCGTTTTTGTACCACACCTAAAACCAACAATCACTTAAACTCCCAACCCATTGGTCACCACTCCACCCGATGCCATTGAAATCGTAAATCAAAAGCAAAATCCCTAATCCAAATCAAATGCCAAAATAAAATCAGACAAAATTTGGCCACCATTCAAACCGTTACCTCTACACCAAAAGCTTACCACCATTCAAACTCCAACCTCTACAACAAAATCAAACCAAACCCATAGGTAATCAAGAGAAGAGAAATGTGGAGAAGAGGATAAGAATGAGAGAGATTGGAGAAGGAAAGAAGGAGAAAAAATTCAAAAAGGGTGAAAAGAGAAAAATCTAAGAAAAGAAAGAAAAACTGAGAGAAGAGAGAGAGAGACTGGAGAAGAGAACGAGATTAAGGAGAGCAAAATGCAAGTTTTAATTCGATGGTGTCAATGGTGAAGAAGAAGAACAAAATACAAGTTTTGCTTTGCAGTTTGGATAGGTAAGTGGTTAGGATTAGGAGATGTATTTTACGTATATGCCTTTCAGACCAATACAAAAATTAGATTTCATGAAGGACATATGCGTAAATGTGTAAGAGAAAAAAAAACAAGGAAATATTTATGTATATATATATATATATAATATTAGGGTCGATTTTTCGATTCAGTTCAAATATGGATTACCCAAAACCGAACTAAACTGAAAAACATTTGATTATGAACTAGTTGACTCGAACGCCCACCCCATATGTCAAAAGACCCAAACCAAACACCTAATTCTAGTTAGGTCAGGTCATTTGATTCGGTTCCTGTTATTTTGTCCACCCCTATGTTTGGCTATAATTTTGTTTTCAATGGTGTTCAAGAAAAATGAAATCACGATGATATTATGTGATAAATATTTCTTTGTTTGGCTTGACAAGATTAAAGAAAACTAAAACCTTGTGAAGTACAATATATTTTTGTTGGACTTGACAAGATTAAAAAAAAACCTAAAACTTCATACTACTCTAAGTGGAAATATAATTGTTACACGAAATTTAACATAGAATGTTGGGGATCTACTATGACCTACTTGTACTCCCATAAGATAAGAAGAAATTTTCCTACATATGTCAAGGACTGCACATGATGAAACTTAAATCTTCTGTCCTCACATGTTGAGCAATATATATGGTGAAACTTAAACTCTCATCATAAAGGTAAAAGGTAAAATGCACAACCATTTAAGCGTGATTGGATGTACAATGAAAGTGAGTTTGGTAGACTATATCGTATACCTATAATTTTTATAAAGTTTCTAAAAGTTTAAATCAAATACATTCAAACTTTTTAAATTTACATAAGTGTTTTAAAGTCTTTTTTTTTTTAATAAAAGGTGTTTTAAAGCCGCAAAACATCTAGATTGAATATACCTTAATTTAAAAAATAATAATAATAAGAGCAATTTTGAAATTGTATAAAAAGTGAGGAGTCATGGTACAATAAGTGGGTGCTAACAACAACGGGCCTAAAAAATTCTTTGAATTTTGGGATAAAATCAAACCTAAGTAAAAAATTTGGCCCAAGCCCTTGGACAGCCGAAGAAAATAAACCTTATTAGGCCCAAAACCGAGACCCAAACCCAAACAAGGGCTGACACATACACTTAGCAACAAAGCAATACCATCCTAAGAACACAAAAAATTAAATTCTACACATCATCTTCTACCATAATTTGTATGCCTAAAATAGCCTAATGAAATAATTAAAAGGGACTAATTAGATATACTTAAATAAGTTTAAGATTTTTTTATACACCCATCAATGCCTAACATGTGCACATCCACTTATAGTTCATATGATTAATGCACTTCTTCTTCACATATGTAATCAAAATTTAAGTTCCATCACATATATTTATCAATATGCGTAGAGGATTTTTTTTCCCCTTATTTCGAGAGTAGATTTCTCTTGATGTTATATAAACAAATTTTGTAGCTTTATGTAGTATTTAGTCTCAATAAATTCGTATAAACCTCTAACCATTAACGTCGTTAAATTTGCAATTACGTTGTAATTATACTACAAACAGAAAAGCTCAAAATCTTTGTGTGTGTGTGTTCTGTTTGTTTTGGCCTTATGGTGGCTAGTGATCAGCTCGTGTACTTGCTAAGTATAGACATTGTTCTACATTAACCAGCTGGCGCTGCAAAGCCTTTGATGCGCACTTGCAATAGGTATAGTCGTAGAGATGGCAGGTTTTGCGCTATCATGACCAATGACTATAATGAAATGAGGTATGGTCTTTACTAATACCTTAAACTTCTAACTTAATGGCAAATGCTTGGTCTAACAATATACATAAATAT
This sequence comes from Nephelium lappaceum, assembly GCA_021234005.1. NCBI lineage: Eukaryota > Viridiplantae > Streptophyta > Magnoliopsida > Sapindales > Sapindaceae > Nephelium > Nephelium lappaceum. The sequence goes on from CM037998.1 coordinate 7,509,840, forward strand.
TTGATCTTATATGTGTAATGAAGTAATGAACACTATGTAGCTATTCTAATAATGTTGTTAAGTGTCAATTTGATATTAAACTTTCAAGTAATCACTTTTAATTGCATTGAATTAAAAATAATAATAATAATTAGTTGTAAATTTAATCAAATTGCAATTAACAAATATTTAGAACTACTGAGAGGTTTAAAAACCATGAAGGTACTAGCGTGTTTGGTGAATTCAATCATAAAATTCTTGTAGTTTGTATAATTTCTAAATAGTAGTATCAAGCAAGTATACTTTTTCAAATTCATAGGGATGATTTCGATATTTTCCTTCTATAAAATTCATTCTAAACTTTTGTTTATTTAACTCATTGCATTTCAAGACAACAAAGATTTACTATAGAGTTGCTTATAATAGAAAGGCTCAAATTTATATATATATATATATGTATATATATAAATTGTATATATAAAGTATAGAAACGAAGGGAAAGATGATTATCTTCTAAATTTCATTTGATTGATATACAAGCTATCTACAACTTAATTTAATAATATCAATTATAATCATTTCTCATGCATATTTTATAAGTATATGTAAGTAATTTTCTCTCGATATTGTGAGAATATATATTTTTTAATATATTTGTTAATTATGTAAATAAATATTCAAACTGTTCATAAAATATTTGTGATTGATAAATCTAAACAAACTTCTAATTTGTTTGATATCAATTTTTTTTTTTAAAAAAAAAAAAAGGAAAAAGCACCCATTTTATGATCAACTATAATCTATATTTAGATGCTTCATCAACTGTTCTTCAACTTGTATTAAAACTTATTATTCATAAAAACAAAGCGTCATTTAGTGGTTTCTAACATCAAAAATTAATTTCTTCCTATAGGAACTTGCATTTTTTGATGTGGAAAAAAATACTAGAAGACAAAAATAACTAATCAAGTCCTATACAAAGGAATATTTATTAGACTAGGGATTAATCCGATAATCAAGCATGTAAATGTATCCTATCAAGAAATCAGTTGGTTGTTAAGACTCAATTACTCAAATGCAGCAATGCATCCACACAGGGAGAAATACACAATAACATATCTCTCTTTACACCTTACAAATCCCTCGTGCAATCCTGCACCAAAGTGGCCTACAGCCGTTCGATTCTAAAGCAATCATGACTATGTCACGGCTCGGGCAGTCCAAAGTCCGAACTGACTCATCTGACCATACCAGAGCATGCATGTAATGTAATATGTCCCAGGTTCCCATCATCATAGGTGGGTCCAGCACAGCACGTCACTGGATTAGAGATTAGAGTAGGTGACTGCCGATGAGACGCTGTAAAGGGTCCCCCCAAAACCTAAAAGCATATTCCTCTGATGTGGGAACTGATATATGCAACTCTTCAAACTTCTGAGTCCGTCCATTAACAAACAAACATCCAAGACCTGTCACCGCAAGTGGCTATGTGCAATGCAATCCATCTAACTGGGTCCGATTAGATATTCATATTATTGTTACGTCGAAGGGTCGCTTTGAGGTTTTCTAGGTTTTGTATTTTTCATTATCTTTTTTTTTTTAATAACTTGCATTTTTCATTTTCATATTCATGTCTTTATATGCAATTTTGATCATTAGATCACTACAATTATGCTGGGCAATAAAATCATGTATTATTCATTCGTCGATAAGGTTTAATGATAAAAGAGTTCTTATTTAATTTGATGATAATTTATATTTAAATACTTACAACGTAAATGGTATTCTATATATACCAAATAGGACATATATATATATTCTATTTGGTATGTCTTTCAAACTCATATATTTGGTCCTAACCATAATTTTGAATTAGTAGTAATTATTTAAAAAAAAAAAACATTTTAGTTTTGGAGTTTTATTCGGGATGATTACACCTTTGCTATGTAAATTGTCTTCTTTTTAATAAAATTCATCTTTTTGTAAAAAAAAAAAAAAAAACATTTCATATAACTGTTTTATTAAAATCAAATTATTCAATAATTTTAGTATAAAAAAGCATTTAGTAAAACTTTCAAAAGTTGATTATTAGTTGATATGAATTGCTTTAGCATCAACTTGAATGAGTGGATGATAATTTTTTTTTTTAAATGATTATAAAATAATCTATTGAGAGATTTAATATATTTTTTTTAAATTACCAAATCATCCCTATTAATTTTTATATAAAAAACATTTATATCTCAATCTTAATTACATGTTAATCTGTTTATATCAGTGACATGTTTACTAATTTAGAATCCTATTAAGGAAGGAATTTTGATTCCTAATTTGTGAATTCGACTTTTTACTAAAATTTTTGGGAATTAAATTTGATGGACTTCACATACAAATTAGGAATAAGTTATTGTAGGAATGGTAACATGATTCTCTTCAATTTCCATTTCCTGATTCAAATAGGGAATTCATGTAATTTTACAAAATTTTTCAATTATTATTGAAAAGTCATGTTAAGTGTATAAAATTGATATGCAGCTGATATACCTAAGTAACCAAATCATATTAGATTAATTTTACATTACTCAAAATTTTACCTAAATTTATTATCAAAATAATGTAGCAAATTTATGTATAACTATCACATCATCGATATATCATTCTATAATTAAGGTGGTTATTACAAATAATTTTGCTATATCATTTAGGTAAAAAAATTGAAATTTTTTTTTGAAAGTATGGCTATATTCATTATATAATTATGTGAAAAATAAAAAATGTAGCCAATAATATGTCAAGTGAATAAAAGTCATATTATTTTGTTTCAAACAAGAAAGTCATATTATTTTATAAAGTAAAAATCATGTCTTTGATAAGAAATTAATATGTTACCGAGTTGTTCACTAACTAAAAATTATGTTATGTGATGATAATTAATATGTAATCCAAGATATAGATACTAAATTGGAATAAAACTATTTTTGTTTCAAACAAATTTGTAGTCAATGATTTGTTTGTAGAACGTATAATAAGTTTGGAAATAAAAAAAAAAAAAAAAAAAACAAAACATACAATAAGTTTGAAAAGTCTCTCACCCTATAATTTTACACTTTAAGATGGAGAACGATCCGGGGTAAAAACTATACATTTGAAATAAATTAATTGTCTTAAACCGCTCCTTTATTCATAAATATTCCATTTTATATTTTTATAAATACGTGTATATTTTCTATTTTTATTATTAGAGCATATATCTCTTAAATATATGAATAATTATTCAAATCTTATAAATAGTGTTTGATTAATTTGGACAGATTATAACACTTCTTTGATGTTAATTTTAAGTAAAAAATTAAAAGGAAAATGAAAAAAGGAAAAAGTATTTTTGTGCAGCCTTGCATGCGTAACACGAGCCACGGCACTGAGTGTAGAATATCAGCAAAGGACACCGGACACCAAGCAAAGTTTGCAGAAGTCTTGAGTTTTTTAACTTTTTTATACTTATGTGGATTTTTTATTTCGAAATAAATTTAAGGGAGGTACACAGATAAAATAATTGATTACGATAATCATTTATTAATTTATCAAAAACAAAAGATAATTATTCATTAATCAATATATTTAATTATTTTATATGCCACGAAGTTACCCAAGTTTCTCTGTAATGATAATTATTTGTTTTTCTTTTTCTGGTAAACTGCAATGGAGTACTGACTTTAGGTATGATTGCAACAGATCAAACTTTAGCTTAAATGACAAATTAATACAATTGATTAAATAGTTAACTGTTAGAGTTAACAGAATCTTTATATTACAAAGATTATGAGATTATTTTATTTTAAAAAATTAAAAGATATAAAAATCTGAAAAGTAAAAAGATAAAATCAAATTTTTTGGAAGAATTAATAATAAGAACAAATTGAAAAGGTATAGAAAACCTTATATTTCTATTAACTTTAATTTTATAATTTCTATAAAGCTATTTGAAGGAGATAATCTAAAGATTTTTATAGATATTTTTGTGGTTTCCAACTCTTGATTAGGAATGACAAAAATACTCAATCCGATTCAAATCAACGAGATATTGATCCATTTGGGATAGGTTTAGAGCAGAAAATAGCGATTTGTTTGAGGCACGTGTTGGGTTTAAGACGCTCTATATTAAATTGGATTGGGTTTTGGGTGAGGAAGGGGGGGAGGGGCAGGATTCGGCTTTGATTTGATCAATTGTCATATAAATGTTTACATTGTTATGTTATAGTTATTATTTTGATGTTTGTGAGTGAATTTTATTATGTAATAGTAATATTTTAGTGTGTGTAATAAAATTTTGTCACGTATATAATAAGTATTTTGATATTTGTAACGAAACTTTTTTACATACTAATTGTTTCAATAGGTGTAACTAAAAAATTTATATTATCTATGAATTTTGTATTCATAATTATTTAGATGTGATGTTATTTTGGAGTTAAAATCGAATTATTATGAGTTTAAATTATTATTATGTATTTATATATTCAATTTTTAATATTGATTATGTGATTTGTTAAAAAAACTAAATTGGATCAAACATGTCGGGTTCGAGACAAGTCACTCGAATGGGGTTCGGGTTTGGTATGAAAAATAGTGATCTATTTCGGGACGCTGATTAGGTTTGGCGATGATCAGAGATTCGATCTGATGCCATCCATACTCTTGATTATGTTCTACATCTCCAATGAAGAAAACGGCTCCAGTAGTCCAACTCTTCAATGTTATATTATTATTAAATTTATTTTTCTAATTTCTTTAAAGATTTTCAGAAGAGATCATCAAATAACTTTGTAATAATTTATTTTCTTAAAATTGTAATTATTTTTAACATGCAATTAACAAATAAAATTCTTATAATATTGATTAAGTGTGATATTTAGGGGTAATTTGGATTTGTGATATTTGACCAATCAACCGTTAACTTTAACTGTGTAATCAAAGTTACTAATCTATCATTTACATAAAAGTGCAGTCTAACTGTAATTACATTTAAAGCCAGGGTTTTTTTTCACAATTTGCATTTTTTAAAACTTATTATAGTCCATACATGAATATTATAGATTCCATCGCCACATGGGCATGTTCGTTATGCAGGACTATGCGGGATTGGACTGTTGGTCACTTTCCAGCACTGGGCACAGCCAGAGGAGCCAATCCTAGGGGCCACACGAAGTGCTTGTTTGGTTGAGCTTTTGCCTAGCTTAAAAGCTCTGCTAACCTCTTTTTGTTTATTTATTTTTTCTTAGAGATGTTTGGTTGAGCCTTTGAGACGGTCGGAGGCTGGTAGAAGTTAAACCTCTACTAGGCAAAAAGCTCATTGGGAGGAGGTTTCAACTTTCAAAGGAGACGTTTTATAAATATACATATATATATATATTTGACCTAAATATTTATAGATTTTATGATTGATGCCCTTTCAAAACAAAATCCTCGAATTAATAATATTTTCTTTTAGGTAATTTAATAGTTTAGCATAACTTTTGACATGATTTAATAAAATAACTATAATTTTTTTTAAAAAAACTTTATTTTATTCATTGAGATTTCAGAAAATATCAAAATTTTAAAACTTTTTTTAAAACAGCTATTTTTATCTTTAATATTTTTAAAACTTTTCAAAAAAGTTCAAGCCGTCCGTCAACTAATGGTCAAATCAAAACAAAAAAATTCAAAAGACCTAATTGCCCTCATCACCTAAAATGACCGTTTTACCCCTAATGAAACCAAAATATTACATATTTATCATCCAATAAAAAATCGACACGTGTATATATGACTATTGCTTTTTTTTAAAAATATATGATTATTTTTTCAATTAAACAATAATTAAAAAAAAAATTCACAAATATAATATTATCTTTTCTTTAATTAGATTATTGCTTCTTTTTTTTAAAAAAAAAAAAAGAAATATAATTATTTTTTAAATTAAACAATAATTTGAAAAAATAATTTGCAGAAAAATAATATCATCTTTTTCAGAAAACTCTTCTCTTATTTTCTCTGAGATTGCAAGAAAAAAAAAATAAACAAAAAAAAATACGAAGTCCATCAAAAATGGAACCTCCTATCACTGATGGAGTGTCCTTCATCATGATAGGGGCAATGAACAGAGGTAATAGCTAAGATGTTTGACAGAGGTGATGGTCGGAACGCTAATAGAGGTAATGGATGGGCGACGAATCGGTGACGACTTAGTTCAGATTATGAATCGTTGAAGCATATCAACGATCTGGTTCGAATCCTGTGCCGCCTGTATCATGTGGATACCCAATTCGCATGTGCATCGGAGATGTGCAAAAGAGAGTTTGAGGGAGCTGGAGGTGTGCATCGACAATTCACAATGGAGATGGGGGTCGAAGACCCCATTGTTGAGAATGGTGTTGAAAAGGAGGGCGCAAGAGAGAAATGGGTTAAAGTTGGTTTCTGATGATTGATTTTGTCGAAGAAAACAAAGCTTTGGTTTCAAGGTATTTCAGATTGGTGGCTATTGTGATGGTGGCAGTTGATGATGTTTAGATTAATTGGCTATTGATGATTTTGTATGAATTGTTGAACAGATGATGGAATGGATTGTTTAACAGGTGATTGAGTGTTGTTGATTTTCAAATTGGGTGTGATCATTGATGATGGTGGTTGTTGCAACAGGTGATTGCAATGTTGGCTGAGGATGTTGAAGATCTGAGAGGTTCATCTAGATTCTAACCCAAAGGTTGAAGATTGAATGATTTAAGTTGTTTTCTTTGGTTTTTTGCTGATGAAGATGAATTTTTGTTTGTGTTGATGATGATGATTCATAACTGGGTTTGTGTTGATGATGAATGGTGATTTTGCTGGTGAATGATGATGAAGAAAATTCATTATTATTGTTTAATTTCTTTTTTTTTTTAAAAATTAGTTATTTACTAAAATATCCTCACTTATCAAATGCTATTTTATTTTATTATTATCATTTTTTTATGGTTCTTAAAGATCTAGTTATATTAGATATACTATAAGTAGACATTTTATGAATAGATATTTTTCAGAAAAGTCTAACCAAATAAGCTCATAGTCCTCCTACTTGATTTTGTTGATTTAATAATAAGGTTGCGTTTATTTCAATTGCAAGAATTAGAATGAGAATCATAATAATTTAGAATCGGAATGACTTAAAATCAGCATAATGTATCGGAATCAAAATAAATTATTTATTTCAATTGTAGGAATCGAAATAGATTAATTATAAGTTAAAAAAATACTTTTCATTAAAATTATGTACACCATGAGCATTTTTTTTTTTTTTTTTTGTAAAAAAAGAAAATCTAACTATTGAGATTTTACAAATTGCAAAAGAAGCTTTATGTATCTTTTTGCAAAATTGTGTTTAAAATATGATGCAATTTTTTGTCATATAACTTATCATAATAGACTAAAAAATAAATTTTCTTAACAATATTATTGTAAGCATATTATGTATCTATATCGTATATCAAATCGTGATTTTTTTTTTTTTCTGATAAAGAATGTTATCTAAATTTGTTTTGCTTTTGTAATGTATTTTTTTTTTTAAGAAGGGCATAAAATAGGTTTTGTTTTAATAAAACATAATAACATAGTTTTTTTAATAAGGGTATAAAAGTCATTTTAGTTAGGAATATGGAATGAGAATAAAATTTCCAAATGGGGTGAGGAGAATGGAATTCTCATTCCATAATCTCAAATCTGTTTAGAACCTACATTTTCATGTTTATTACGGAATGATTTTTAGAGAAGTAAACACCATTAATGATTCACATTTCTCATTCTGGTTCCTTAATCCATGAAGAAAACATACCCAAAGTAGAGTGGTTATTGACTAAGTCAAAGCAAGTGAAAATAAGTAAATTTAACCGTTGATAACTAAGACAAGTGAGTTTATTATATATATGTAATGATCTAATAGTGTGTTTACTTCATGAATTAGAGAATGAGAATGATTGATTATGTTTACTTACTTAAAAATCAATCAATAATGGGAATCAAAATATGTGTTGTGCATAAATTTGAGATTATGGAATGAGAATTCCATATTCCCTATCTCACTTAAGAATCTCATTCCCATTATTTTTTGGAAAAACTTCATTTAGTCCCTGAGATTTTCGAAAATATCAAAATTATAAATATATTTTGGAAACAATTTTTTTATTTTAACTTTTCCAAAACTCTTAAAAAATGTCCAAACCATTAGTCAACTAACGGTCAACGGTGACCAAAAACTTGAATGAGAAGGGTAAGATGATCTTTTCATATGAGAGGTTAAGATCGTGATCCATGAATGACTACGATTTTAAACATTAAAAAAATTTAAAAAAAAATTAATTTAAATAATTTATTATACATTTCAAATTAATTTTATAAAAGAAGTGAAAAAAAAAAATATTGAATCTCCACCGTTCATCCATGATGGATGGATGGTAGAGAACTAATCTGGTGGATTTCCACCATTTTCAGCACATCTTCATCTCCATCATAAAACTAATTCAATTCCAGTTCATCAATCTGGTAGATCTCCGTCATCTTCAATACATCAAGCCAATCAACCCAACCCAGTTCATCAATATCATCTCCCATAACATTCAACATCATCAATAATGTCACAACATCATCAACATCATCTCCCTCAACAACGAAATCATCTGCAACATTAAGAGCAAAATAATAATAATAATAATTAAAAACTATTTCACAAAAAAAAAAAGAAGCAAAACGGGCAGCTACTGGGTTCGACGAACCCAGAACCACAGTGATTCTAGGGTTCTATCGAACTCAAAAACCTGTTTTTGGTTTGATGCGAACCTAAACTAGAGGGTTATCGAACCCATAAACCTATTTGATTATGATGTATCAGTTCCGATTTCAAGCCATTTTGATTTAAATCATTTTGATTTCTATTATGATTATTGCAATTAAAGTAAACGCACCATAAATTTATAATATTTTAAATTAAATAAGCACTCTCAAACTATATTCGATGTTAATAATAATTTATACATAACATGTTTTAAAAATCTTTTGCTTTTAATGAAAATATGTAGTTGGTGTGAAATTATAATCTTCAATGTGACTGGTTTCAATTTTTAATAGACACCTAAGGCGTTAAATATTAATTAATTTTTAAAATTTACAATTACAACTATTGACCCCAAATTAATACATATCTTCATGGTCACCCAAATTAATAGATGCCTTCAGAGGCCGCCAAATTAAATGTGTATTTATTGAAGAAACCATAGTTTAAAAAAAGCTTGTCTTTTCTCATCTTCTATGATTAATTTGTGCATGTGTATTATGAGTAGTACATTAGCTGAATTCTAAAACTCTCATCCCAAATCATTTAACTTAACATAATTGTTAAAATACTAGTAAGAATAAATTATTAATATCTTTTTTGAAAAGAAAAAATAATAATAATGACGATGTTAATAATAATAATAATAATAATAGTTAACATGTTATCCGTGTTGGAGTTTGATACAATATGGTTAGATTTTTAATGTAGGTAGTAGCTTATATAATGTTGGTGTGTCTTTCTTCAATAATTTAATTTTGAGGCCTATAAGTAATTTAACATGGTAATAAGTTAACGATTTCTAGCCTCTCATGTACATATGTGTTTATCAATTTTACTTATATCTGAATTTGTTATCTTTTACATAACAGTAGTTTTTGGGGAAGTTTATACAGTTAGTATTTCATATTATGAAACTAGTTCATGTGATTGATAGTGTCATTAGTGTGGTTAATGTTCCTCATTATGTTTCTCTATATTTATGATCCTCATATTTTTCATTTATTGATTTTTCTTCTTGTATTTTCTTATAATTTATTGTGTACTTTGTACAACATTTTTAATTGACTTTGTTCTGTATGTATACACAAGCAATAGAAATACAGAATGAGACATTCATCCTTTGCTTCAATAAAATTTTTTAATTTCATTTTATGGTATAAGGCTATCCTATTTACGTATAGCCTATAGGTCATGTCTGTTGTTTCATTTATTTCCTTCCGTTTCACTATGATTATTATACTGTGAATTAAAAAACAAACGATAATTTATTTTGCTTTAGTTTTACTATGACTATTCTATTGTGAATTTAAAAATAGATGAGGTTATGGATGCAAATAGTCCATTAATCTGCATCATTTTGACAGCTTATATTCAATCCATTTCACATACATCGTTATCATGATAACCTAGCATCTATGTTTATATCCCAAAGTTTGATTGGTCAAAACTACTCGACTTTTTTTTTTTAAAAAAAACTGAAAACTAAGAAAATACAAAAAAAGAAAAAGAAAAAGAAAACTACTCAAATTGGAGTAGGGTTCGTTATCAGTAATAACCCTTAGATATTCTTCGATAACTAATCCAAATATCGTTATTAATAAATAACTTTATCCAATCAATCGGATAGTTAAATCCTAAAAAAAATTATTTATGTCATTAATAAAAACTTAAAAATGCATAATAGCATTAGAGATGCTCTTAAATCATATTAGATTAACATATATATATACTAATCAATACTAATATTTCAGAAATTTAGATAAAATGAGGTATTAATGATTGGAAAAACAAAATTTTTTCCACAAGTCATGATGATTTAATTCAGTACCCACCTGGGCCACCTATATACGTTATAATCTTATCCAGATTTGGACAAAATAAAGATAAACATACAACTTGAGCCCAAATTTCGAAAAAAAATCGAGCGAGTGATTAAATAATAGCATACACTGTACCAGAATCACGAGTTGGCGACGTGTCAGAATATGATTAGTTAGATTAGAGAACCGTACGATCTCTAATTAGACAGGAAAATGCCCTCCAGCCTCCAATCCACCCTTTTAAAATCCTCCCCTCTCACAAACGCAAAACACTCAAAACTCATCAGTGTAACCACCTCCTCTCACTTCCCTCCATCCCTCTCTCTCTCTCTGTCTCTATTTGCTCTTCAATCAATCAAAAACAGTTAAACCCTAAATCATGGCCACCGATCCGACTCAACAGAGCCAACTCGGCCTCCTCCTCGGACCCGACCCGACTCACTTCGAAACCCTAATATCCAGCCTCATGTCCTCTTCCAACGAGCAGCGCTCCCAGGCCGAGTCTCTCCTCTCTCTCTTCCGGCAATCGCATCCCGACGCCCTCATCCTTGGCCTGGCGCGTGCCCTCACCTCCTCCTCCTCCCCCGAGTCCCGCGCCATGTCGGCTGTCCTCCTCCGTAAGCACCTTACGCGCGCCGACTCCTCTTCCTTCATCTACGTCCGGCTCTCTCCCTCGACGCAGACCAATCTCAAATCTGTCCTCCTCCTCCAGCTTCAAAAGGAAGACAACAGGTCGATTCTTAAGAAACTCTGCGACACCGTTTCGGAGCTAGCCGCTTCCATTTTGCTCGACGGCGCCTGGCCGGAATTGCTACCGTTTGTTTTTCAGTGTTTGGTTTCGTATAATCCGAAACTCCAGGAATCCGCGCTTTTGATATTATCGCGGCTGAGTCAATTTATTGGCGAAGCTTTGGTCTCTCACGCCGATACTTTGCACGCGGTTTTCTCGAGGTTTCTCGGAAACGTTAACGGTGACGGTGATCTTGATTTGAAAATTGCCGCCTTGGAAGCGACTATCAATTTCATAATGAATTGTTTGCCGAATGTTAATGAGATGGAGAAGTTTCAGGATATGTTGCCGTTGATGATTAGGACTCTCACCGAGGCATTGAACAACGGCAACGAGTCGTCGGCGCAGGAGGCCTTGGAGTTTCTGATTGAGTTGGCGGCGACGGAGCCCCGGTTTTTCAGGAAGCAGTTGGTAGATGTGGTGGGGTCCATGTTGCAGATTGCGGAGGCAGAGAGCTTGGAGGAGGGGACTCGCCATTTGGCGGTAGAGTTCGTGGTGACGCTGGCGGAGGCGCGGGAGAGGGCACCGGGTATGATGAGGAAGTTGCCGCAGTTTGTCAGGAGGTTCTTTTTGGTGTTGATGAATTTGTTGGTCGATTTGGAGGATGATCCTGTGTGGCATGGTGCGGAGACTGAGGATGAGGATGCGGGGGAGACCAGTAATTACGGCTTCGGCCAGGAGTGTTTGGACAGGTTGTCCATTTCTTTGGGCGGGAAGACGATTCTGCCTGTTGCTTCGGAGGTTTTTCCGGGGTTTTTGGCTTCCCCTGACTGGCAGAAGCACCATGCAGTTCTTATTGCGCTTGCACAAATTGCAGAGGGTTGCTCCAAGGTAGTAAACACTTTTTTTTTTTTTTTTTGTGTGCAGACTGAGTTTGGGGAGGAATAGTAATGTAACTGTGGTTTTGGGTTTCCTATTTCAACTTATTCTTTTTTGGAGAGAGTTGACAATGACATGGTAAGTGTGAATGGTTAAGCTGAGAATTGGAGCTCTCTGAAGCTGTTTTATAACACTAAAAAAATTAGTGGGCCCCAGTATATACTTCTAGGGCATGTTTACTAATTCGGAATCATTAAGAGGGAAAGAGAACTTAATTCCTGATTTCTGATCCCAAGTGTTTACTCCTGAGAATCAAATATTGTAGACTTTGCACACAAATTAGGAATGAAGTTCTTGTAAAAAGGAATTTAATTCCCTCATCCCATTCAAAGAATTAAGTTTCCTTTCATGACTTGCGTTCACACTTTTCATTTTCATTACCAATTAGTTAACGAGCTAATAGTGAAGGCTAAGAACTTCTTGTAGCTTTTACTTTATTGAGTTTACTTGTTATGTTTGTATGAGCTTTTCTGCTAATTTTTTTCAATCAGATTGCTTTATTCTTTGTTGCAGACTATTTGGTTCTATGTGGTTGATATTGGTTATTCATAAACACCTGTTTCATTTACTTCCAAGCATGCTGTTTTTATATCTTGTTCTTTTTGTTGCAGGTAATGGGAAAGAATCTGGAACAGGTGGTTTCCATGGTTCTAAATTCATTTTCACATCCCCATCCCCGTGTTCGGTGGGCAGCCATTAATGCAATTGGACAGTTATCCACAGACTTGGGTCCAGACTTGCAAACACATTTTCATCATCGAGTGTTACCTGCGTTGGCTGGGGCTATGGATGATTTTCAAAATCCCCGAGTACAGGTATATGCACCTGTTATTCGAAATGTATATGTACCCTTCAACAGTACATTTCTCATGGTGAAATATAGTAATCCTTATCATGAATGAGGAACTTCTATGAGATTGCTATCATACTATTTAGTGAGTATTTTGCTATAAGCATCTATGTTTTCTGTATCTGCAAATTTTGGTTTATGAGAAAGTAAACCAAAATTCTATGTTGAATCCCTTCAGCCACGCTCCCTGAAGCCTCTGGCTTGAAGCTGCACTTCAAAGCAAATTCTATGTTAGAATTATGTATCTAATGGAGTCGTTTGCTCCATGGTTTTCCTTAACATTTCCAGAAGTTATTCTTTCATTTCTTGGTCCGTTGTTGTAAGATAATATATGTAAATGGAAACCTTGTTTGGTTTCGAAAGCAACTTTGGCGAATGGGCCAAGGCTTTTGGAAGAAACAAAAATTAATTTATGCAAAATTTTCCTGTATTGAGATTGGCTGCTGTAATTATCTGCTTGCCTTATTTGCAGTCTTATTTTAAGGTTTTATTTATCTTATTTTATTTTATTTATTTTAATTATATAGTGGACCACCCTTTAAATAAAATTTTCTTCACCAACGTTTTTATCTCTGAGCAGCAGTGGCTTTGCATTTGATGGTCATTTATTTATCTGTTTACTCATTATTCAATAATCATGAATGTTTAGTTTTGTCTTAATGATGCAGGCACATGCTGCATCAGCAGTGCTCAACTTCAGTGAAAATTGCACCCCTGATATATTGACTCCATATTTGGATGGAATTGTGAGCAAACTTCTTGTACTGCTACAGGTATTGTACTTATCAACTATACATCCTGTTCTCTAATTCCTTAAAGAAGATTACAACATCCTTGAGATTTTTCAGGAGATAATTGGAAAGAGCGCTGGAACAGAGAGGAGATTAGGAGGTTTGGTTAGGATTATTGGAGGGGGAATGGGGAGTGTTGTATTTTAGCATTATTTATCAGAGTACAATGGTTACTAGCATAATATTACACACAGGTGGTTCACCTGCTTATAGCCTGTAGATTACGTATTTAGGATGGCAGAAGAATCATGATACTCTTTTTTTGACCACACTTTTATGCTTTTGCAACATCCAAGGAATGATTTTAATCTCTAAACTACTTGTAAATCTGAATGGGAAGGCCTATTCTTTGTAGTGCAATCATCCATTTTCTTTTCCACATGCTTTGCCACTTACAGGATCTTGTTTTGTTTCTCCTCTTGCTGATGTGCTATCGTGATTATTATTATTTTTTAATTAAAATGTATTTTGTTTTATTTTTCTACAACACAGAATGGGAAGCAAATGGTGCAAGAGGGGGCTTTGACAGCATTGGCATCAGTTGCTGATTCTTCTCAGGTACTCTCAAGGCCCATAATCCGATGATAGATCTTGGTTTTATATTGAATGCTTTGATCTGATGTGCTGTGGGTTTTAACAGGAGCAATTCAAAAAGTATTACGAAGCTGTAATGCCATACTTGAAAGCTATTTTGGTGAATGCAAATGATAAGTCTAATCGCATGCTCCGTGCCAAATCTATGGAGTGCATTAGCTTGGTTGGAATGGCTGTTGGGAAGGATAAATTTAGGGATGATGCTAAGCAGGTGATTATAAATAAAAATATCATACTTTCTGGATTATCTTTGTGGTGACTGTATTGGTTTGAGATTACTGTTGTAAAAGTTATGGTAAAGAATTTCTTTCTAATCAAAGGTTTTTTTACATACCTATTTCTGCGTATACGTGCAAAATCACCTTTCACTATTACACATCTCTAAAACTGCTGTGTTGAATATATCTTGTATTTTTTATTAGAGGACTGCCACTTTAATAATTATAAGTTAACCTTCTACATTAAGTCATGTTCATGGCCTATTGATGTTTGTTGGTTTTATCGAAGGTTGGTGACATCCTTTACCTGTCTATGGAATATACACATATCTTCTGTTGATATGTCAGATTGTCATTGCTTCAGCGTTTCTCATTTCTTTTTGAATTATCATCTCACTATATGTTATGATCCATTGCAAGGTTATGGAAGTCTTAATGTCACTACAAGGTTCCCAAATGGAGGCGGATGATCCAACGACAAGTTACATGTTGCAAGTATGATATGAGCTAGACAATTATAATATGCTGTATTTATGTTCCAGCTAATGAATCTGAATGTTGTTGAAAAGTATTGTGGGAAAATATTACTACTTAATTATGTTGCAGGCATGGGCTAGACTCTGCAAGTGCCTTGGACAAGATTTTATCCCATATATGAGTGTTGTCATGCCTCCTTTGCTTCAGTCTGCGCAACTCAAACCTGATGTGACCATTACATCTGCAGATTCGGATGTTGATTTTGATGAAGATGATGAAAGGTTTGCGTGTTGATTTTGATTGTTTTTGTCCTTGCAATATTTGAGTGGTTTTTGGTCTTTCTATATGGCTAGAGGATAGTTTTTGGTCTTTGCTATACCTGATCTTTTGTGGGCCCCTCGTTCACCTTTTTTTATTGATATCCTTTCTTCTTGATATGGTAAATTTCTCTTAGGATTGGTGATTTAGCAAGATAATACTTGTGTAGGGTTGACCAAATATTTTAATGCCACCGGTTTTCATTCTGCAGCATTGAAACAATTACTCTTGGGGATAAAAGAATAGGCATAAAAACTAGTGTCTTGGAGGAAAAAGCTACAGCTTGTAACATGCTATGTTGCTATGCTGATGAGTTGAAGGAAGGGTTCTTCCCATGGATTGATCAGGTTTGTTTGGGTTCACAGGTCATGAGTTTTCCCAGTCTATACTTATGTGTAGTTATTTTAAAGTTGAAAACCAAGCACAATTAATGCAGGTTGCTACTACATTAGTTCCTCTTCTAAAGTTCTACTTCCATGAAGAAGTTAGGAAAGCAGCGGTTTCAGGTATTAGCTTGGCCATTATTTTTCCCTTTCGTCTGTACATGTGTTCTTGAATCTTGATCTACAATCTTGTTTTACATTTCTATGTCCATAGCCATGCCGGAGCTGCTTCGTTCAGCTAAACTAGCTGTAGAGAAGGGGCAATCTCAAGGCCGTAATGAGTCCTACATAAAACAGTTGACTGATTACATAGTACCAGAGTTGGTGGAGGCTTTACATAAGGTTGTGCAGTTTGAATATTTGGTTGATTTAATTTGACATGTGGCATAACCTTTTATTTGATCTTATCCCTTTTTGTCATTAAATAATTTTAGTTTGGTAAACTGTGTTGTGTTTATGTGTTGATTTATTTGCAACTGGCTTTCAGGAGCCTGAGGTAGAAATTTGTGCAAGCATGTTGGATTCATTAAACGAATGCTTACAGGTTTGTAACATTTATTTTTGAATTTTGAGACGTGTGCTTGAACCTGGTGATATGCGGACATAGTGAATATTGTGCTTGCTTTACTTCTTCATCTTACAATATTCTGACATGATTAACATTAACATCTTGGGAGGAATGTTCAACTTATAAGTGATTTGTTTACTTGCTATATTAAGTTATTTTTTGGCTTATTGGGATTTTGACTGGCAGCAATACCTATATGTGAACTATAAGGCCATGGTTGGGGGAGTGTATTTTATTGTTTTTTAGGTATTTAACATGTACTCAAATAATACATTACCAAATTTAGCTTGCATTCGTATTGTATTAGTTTAGTACGAATGGTATTTCCAATACACCATGTATCATATTATATAACACATTCCAAATGGTGAGATTACGTTGTGCTTGCTAAATTTATAATAATAATCTTAAATTGGAAAAAAATCTAAAAATGTGGTGGCCTCGTTCCTCGTTCCGTCAACCATGAGTGGAGGTCTTGGAAGAGGCCGGTGACCTCCTCTTGTTTGCCTGGAGGGGCCCATCAGCCTCTGCCCTTAGAGCTTGGGTGGAAGCCAGCAGTCTCCTCCCATGGATCTTGGGAGAAACCGCCAACTCCTCTCTTAGGAGACTGGTGGCCTCTTCTCAACTAGGAGGGAGGAGGCTGGTGGTCTCCACCCCCATTTTTGTTCTTTTTAATATTGTTATGTTAATATTATTTTAATTAGAGATTGATTATATTTTAATTCGGTGATATTAAACATGATATTCCTATTTTACCCTTTAAATAATGCAACATCAAATATATGATTGTATTAGGATTATTCCAATCCAATGTAATCCAATTCAATGTGCCAAATGAGGCCTAAGTGGATTTCAGTTAGGACTGTGTGTACTTAAGTGACAGTTTATCTTAATGATGTCATTAATAAAGACTGTATTCCAAGTCCATTTTGCTTCTGATGGGAATAGAATAGGTTGTATTGAAGAGCTGCTGCTTTGACAATTTTGCCTGAATGTACTACTGTTGCAGGAGTGGCTTTCCTGTTACTGTTACTGTCTTGACAAAAATAATGATAATTATCACCTTTTTCTGTCAATAATTCTTTGTCAGATAGCTGGACAACTTTTGGATGAAAGACAAGTGAGGTCCATTGTGGATGAGATTAAACAGGTGATGACAGCCAGCTCATCTAGAAAACATGAAAGAGCAGATAGGGCAAAAGCAGAGGACTTTGATGCTGAAGAAGGGGAACTGCTTAAAGAAGAAAATGAGCTAGAAGAAGAAATTTTTGATCAAGTATGTTCTTTTAGCAATAATGAATTTTTTATGTATTACTTTATGAATTATGTTTTGCAATGTATATATTTACAAAGTTGTGGTTCTTATTGGCTTTGTATTTTTTTTTCTGAATCAAGGTTGGTGATTGCTTGGCTACATTGATCAAAACATTTAAGGCCTCTTTCTTGGGTTTCTTTGATGAGCTATCATCTTACTTAACCCCTATGTGGGTAAGTATATTTCCACATTCATTTTATAGTTTATTTGTTTTTTTCATTCCTTGTGTGGGGCATGTGCACATGTTTGGGCCTTTTCTTTTTATCTGTTTATTGTGAACTTGTTCTCTTTAGTGCATGAGTAGTTGTTATATCTCCTATATGTGATGATTTTTTCAGCTTTTTAACCACATCAGTTGCGGGTCTTTCATTTTCGCATTTCTACTTTTTTCTTTTTCGTGAATGGAAACTCAGGGTGGTGGTTAGGTGGTCTTTGGGAAGTTATTCCCTATGTTATATCTTGAAGGTTGTGCTGGTTGTCAATGCTACACAATTTGACTGCAAGTCATTTGGCAGCAACTTGACAGAGAGAGAGTTGGGCTACTATTAAAAAAATATTTAATGTAGACAAAGAACGCATCATTGGATTCAGATTTAGTGGTTCATTGGGTACGCTTTTGTATGACTGAAAGTTAGCTGAATTCTTATAGCTAGCAATATGAGTGACTACATGCCAACTTTGTTTGCTACCATGTATATTGCATCATGTCTACATTTGTTTCTAAAAGGCAGATTTTAGGAGGACAATTATTTCATAGACACAGAAGAAAACTGCATGTAAGGAAAAAAATGACACAAACTAGTGACTGTCAATACAGGTTCTTGGCTCTTGTCATTGCTGACTAACTTCTTGATGATATAGGGCAAGGACAAAACAGCAGAAGAGAGGAGAATTGCCATTTGTATATTTGATGATGTTGTGGAGCACTGCCGTGAAGCAGCACACAAGTAAGTGTTACATTATTTCTTCAATTTTGCTGAGTATGAATGTTGCTTATCTTATATGTAACTAACCTGCATTTTGGTGGAACAGGTACTATGACACTTACCTTCCTTTCCTACTGGAAGCCTGCAATGATGAAAACCCGGATGTTCGTCAGGTATGCACTCTGATTATTACTTTAGTTTCTTGTATTTTTCAAGTTATGGGACATTACCTGAACAATGAATGC
This sequence comes from Nephelium lappaceum, assembly GCA_021234005.1. Taxonomy (NCBI): domain Eukaryota; kingdom Viridiplantae; phylum Streptophyta; class Magnoliopsida; order Sapindales; family Sapindaceae; genus Nephelium; species Nephelium lappaceum. Next base: position 7,528,835 of record CM037998.1, read on the forward strand.
CAAAAACCTTTCAGTCAGCAGTTTATGGGATTGGTGTTTGCGCTGAGTTTGGTGGATCTGTGTTTAAACCCCTTGTTGGAGGTATGTTTAGAAAGTTATATTGTATTTGTGGTCATTTTCTTTGCAATGATCTTATGTAAATAAATTTTTTGTTATATTTTTTTATCTTTCTACAGAGGCCCTTTCCAGGTTAAATGCTGTAATAAGGCACCCTAATGCACTTCATTCAGACAATGTAATGGCGTATGATAATGCTGTTTCAGCTCTTGGAAAAATTTGCCAATTCCATCGGGATAGTATAGATGCAGCTCAGGTACTTATATTTTATCACTCGATATGTTTACTGTTATTTCATAATTGCATTCATTCTGAAGGCTGGGGACTGTCTAAGAGAAGACTAATTTTTATTAACAAAATGATTCTCTTGGCAGGTCGTCCCTGCCTGGTTAAGCTGCTTGCCGATAAAAGGTGACTTGATTGAGGCCAAGGTTGTGCATGACCAGCTTTGTTCAATGGTGGAGAGGTATAGATTGGAAAGTGTTTGAACTTGATATTTCATTCTCCCTTATTTTTCGTTGAACGTTATTCATATTTAATTGACTTCGATACTGAAACAATTGCATTTTGTTTTCAGGTCAGATGGGGAGATTTTAGGGCCTAACCATCAGTATCTTCCCAAAATAGTGACAGTATTTGCTGAGGTACTGTATTTATGAGTTTTGGCTGCACTGCACATTGCCTTTGTCTCAAAGTTTCATGAAATTCCCTCACTCAATTTAATTGTTGGGAATATTGTTGGTGTAGGTTTTATGTGCGGGCAAAGATCTGGCAACAGAACAAACTGCTAGTCGGATGATTAATCTTTTGAGGCAACTTCAACAATCGTTACCACCATCTACTCTAGCATCAACATGGTCATCCTTGCTACCTCAGCAGCAGCTTGCTTTGCAATCAATTCTCTCATCTTAAAATTCTGTTGGCTTTTTGGGGTTTGCTGCTCGGGAAAGCTGCTAAGTTCAGTCATCATGTTGCTTTGCATTGTTGGGTATGTCATATTCCTCTTTGGGCGGCTGTTGCTTCTGGTCAATTCGGTTTTGCATCAGTGGCATGTCTCGTCTTATCAACAAAAAGCTGTTCCATGTGATCATGTGTGTATCATGTGTTGAATCGTCCATTCTTAGATATATATTAGAGTGGGTCGTCACCTAGATGATGGAATTGCTTGATTGGTTGAAGATGAAGGTGAAAATATAGGGAAGTATAGTGTGTATACGAAACAAGTAAATATTTTGGTCTACTCCTTGGTCTGAAAGGGTCATAGTGAGGGGTTATTTTGATTTTGTTAAATTTTAGTTGGTTGTTTTAAGGTTGAGGTGTGAAGCAATTGCGATGGCAGTTTTGCGGCCTTGTATTTCTGAGTTCTGATTGGTATAGATAAAAATAAGGTAATTTCTTTTTGACGGTAATTTTCTGTGTTAATTTTTGCACCAAAACATAAATTAGCGACATAGGTTTTGTTTTTGTTTTTGTTTTTGGGTTTTAGTTTTTTCTTTTAAGGTTTGTACGTTGTCTGGTGATGTGGTTTTCCATTTTGAATCACGTGTTTTTGGCTGCCAATATCTTGTGTCGATGGATGTTCAAGTCCTGGGATGCCGTTTTGAAAGGGTCTAATCTGAAGTGTATTTTGATGAAATCTCAAAAAAAAAAAAAAAAAAGGTTTCTAAAATGTACTTGAAATTGTTCATGAAACATATTCGTGAGGTGCTTCTTGTAGAAAGCATTTCGAAGTGCTTTTTAATTTTTGTTTTTTAATGCATTCTAGAGAAACAGTTCTCAATGGCTTTAATTGTGAGATCGCCAAATTCTTTGTTTCTATTTTTATTATCTATTTTTTTAGGTCAAGTTAAATCCAACTTAAATTTGGGTTTCAATCATGTAACTTTAATTGTCGGGTTCCGAGCGCAGCTTTAAAGGTAAGAGCATTTCCAATGGGGCTGTGGATTGTGAAAAAATTAAAGTCCACATAAGATAGATAGACATTGACTCAAAACATGCTTCTTTAATGCAACTATTGGCATTCAATGTGAATCTGATGTGGCAAAAAAAAGAATCAACACTGTCAACATAACCCTCTATTTTCAGAGGGTTTGATAGATAGCCAACTCAGCAAATAAAATTTCATTATGGTTGTATATTCAAATGAAAAATGAAAATTTGGGCGGCAAAGGAAAAACACAATAGCCTATTTCTGCTACGGTATCCATTGTTTTTTTTTTTGCTTTCTGCTACAGTATCCATTGCTTCCCTATCTGCTACGTCTGTCTTGCTTTCTGCTACAGTATCCATTGCTTCCCTTTCTGCTACAGTCTGTCATTCACTTTCTGCTACAGTCTCATTGTTTTATAACTTACTTGGGTGGATTGTTGTGTACGTACGCATTGCTTCCCTTTCTGCTACAGTCTCTCATTCACTTTCTTGGTAACAAAAAACACAGGAACTTTCACTTCTTGTCTCCATTTTCTACGAATTTATCGGTATGCATTTTTTCTTAAAAATAATTGTATCCTTCCTTTTTCTTTTTTTGGTTTCTAGTTTGAAGAACTGAACATGTTATTTGTATGTTATATTCATCTAATCTGTTAATTTGAGTGATTTTCAATCCAATTATGTTATTGGGTCTGCCTTGTGATTGATGAAATGGCCCAATGAGTTAAAGATTGTATTTTTCTTCATCTTTTGTTTGAGACTGTATTTTAATTTTGCATTTTATTGTCTTTGTTTAAAAGCAACTCTATGTTAATTATATAACAACCACATGATATTATTTTTATGCAGGCATTATTAAATGGATTCACAACACTCTCAACAATTTTCACACTCTCAACAATGCAACTTTGAATACCTGACAACTTTTGTGCTTCCAAACAATGCAACTTTGAACAATAGAGTTTGGCCAGGTCTATTTGCTACAAAAGTTGATCTGCAAAAACGTAATATAATTTCGTCAAACAGGTGGTAGGCAGTTTCATATATATATTAACTGGCATTATATTTATATGATTCATAAAAAAAACTCAATACAACATCAGAGAATTTGATGAAAATATAAGGAAAAAAAATCAATCTAATTAAATATAATGAAATAACAATTTTGGTTTCATTAACACATATTTGAAAAAAAAAACAGAGAACCACCATGCAAATAAGGGTTTAATAATGAAATTAAAATAATGAGACATAACATAAAACTTACCAGATGAGTTTAATTGAATCAAAAGATGGGGATATGAATAGACATCTAGTGAGAGATAGAGCTTTGTATAAAGTGTTGTAGAGAGCTTTGTATAAAGTTTAATTGATTTATGTTTTTCTATTAAGAGCTGCTTGTTTTTTGTTTTTGTTTTTGTTTTTGTTTTTTTTTTAAGTTTTGTAATTAAAAGAAAAAGAAAAAAAATGATACCTCATCAGAATATGAAATTTGAATGGAACCATTGGAGAACATTTTATAATTCCACTGTCTATCAATTGCTATTAATGCCATGTAGGAAACAATTCTTTAAACATTGATGACATAGCAATGGATTGTGAAAAACAATTCATAGCCCCATTGGAGATGCACTAATACTTCAGCGGATGTGCAAGTTGGAAAACAAATCTATTTTTCTCTACTCGCAATTGGGCCATAGTTTATGGAGCTTTTTAGTGTCATTTCCCCTATTCCCGTAAACAAGTAGTAAACTAATTTAAGATCATGTTTGGTTAGCGGTTAAATATAAATTTCTTGTCGGAAGGGAATCCCTCTCTTAGATTCGTTTTCTTAAATCCTTCCATTGAATTGTATTTGGACAAAATTGTTCTTGCACATTTGACATTTATATTTAACAATAAATAATTACAGTAAATTGAATATTTTTATTGAATAAAAAATTAATATATAAAAAGTTTTATTATTTAAATGTTTTAAAGTAAAAGCATGCAATTATTTATATTTTATTTAAAATAATTGCCAATGGATTTATTAAAAATAATGATATATGTTTTTTTTTAAATAATTTAATTTTATTAAGATTATATTTTAATGTTTTTATTTTAGTCAAAACAATTTAATCCAATTTTATTAATTTATTTCTAATCCAATGTTATGGTACGCTAAACACATGATTGTATTTTATTATATTATATTTTATTCCATCCAAATCCAATAAGGTCATTCAAATGAAATGCAAAGGATTGAACTTCCTTTCTAGGCTGTTGCCATTCTCAAGGAATCCAAATTCTTTAACTCAATAGTGGAAACAAATTAGGGAATTACAATACCCTTTACCTTTCCCGCCTCATTGCACAGTTTACACTCAGCAATTTGTTAGGTTAGAATCAGTTTAGTTATGTTACAAGCCCAATGAATACAAAGGGTGCCACTATCTTTCAAATGGAAAAGTGGATTGTATTTAAAAACAAAGAAAAAAGAAAAAAGAAAGTCATTAAAGTTAATAGATTTGTTTCTGATATGACATAAATATTATTTGATAAATAGTCAAACGATTCATAATTCCCAATTGGGTGACTCATGACCCATGATCCCTCCCTTTTGAAGCCACAAGGCTCCCTAGGTTGCCCCGTTTGTGCCGAGCCCACTACCTGGCGTACAAGGTTTGATGTCAAATGCTACAAAATGATTACGCAAAAGTCATCTTCAAAAACCAGCTTCCAATAAGAGGCTGTCAATGGATTATATATCCACGAATAATTCCATACTTAGATGAATGTGAAATCCCAAATAAATAAGTCTACACTTAGTTGATGTGAGGCACAATACATAGAAAGTTAAAGTCCTTGACTTTTAAGATAAATAGGCTTTAAAAGCATTTAACTGATCTTGTAGAATGTAGAGATATACATGGGATCCCATCAAATGCAAGGTTAGCGATTCTGCTTTTTTTTAAAAAAAGAATAAATCTCCACTAACTTGTCAAACACTCCCAAAAGTTGATGAATGATCAAGGGAGGTGTTACTGTCTAAAACCTAACGTATGACCTAAGTATGTAATACAGAAATGGAATAATAAAAATAGATTCTTGTGAAGGGGCAATATGCCTTGGCATGACACATCAAAGACATCCACTTGCACTTTCAATAATGAAAAAATATGTCCCTTAACAGTCAATACTAGGAGTTTTAATAATGGCAGTCCTTTAACTTATTCCATTTGAGGTATCTTTCCAATTCAGACAGCCCTTCATTTTTTTATTTCATCTTCAAAATGAAAAACAGAAGCACTGAAAGTGACATTCATTTCTCCTACTTGTTGACAATTTGTAGGAAATTCATTGAAAACTTAAAATTTAAGCAAAAGCTTTCACCTTGAGATTCTACTGATTTTCTTTGCGTTTGTACATTGCTGCAGAGGATGTCCTAGTCCATCAAATTTCAATACATGGTGCCAATTGCTATCCAACTTCATTGTTTTAAAATATTTAAGTCAGAGTTAAATAAATATACCATACGATACAGTAAGTTTCTCATTTTTCTCCGTTCAATTTATATTCGAAGCACTACATGAGCTGACAAACATTTAATTTGAGCATTAATATTTAACTAATATGAAGGGATGATAAAAGAGCAGATTGGGACTGATACCCCAATTCTCTATACCTATATTGGTTTGAGATATATATCCCCATCTCAATTACTATAGGTGGGACAAATCTGAAAGAAAATTCGAATTGAGATTCTTTCATATTTGTCCCACCTATAGTGAATGAGTATGGGGAATTGAATATCCATTCTCATTTCCAAAACTAAAATGGATAGAAGAATTGTATCCATCCTCTTCCTGGATATGCAGCAGATACTTACAAATATCCATGTATACGGATAATATTGCTATCCCTACTTATCCATCAGGGAACTCGAAATTTATTGTTTTTAGAAAAGATGAGGAGGGTTCACTACAAAAAATAATTCTACAAAATGCATGTAAAGTACATAAACTCAACTACTGTCCTCAGTTGCATTGCATGCTGTAGTCTGTAGATGTCCACATCTACTATTAAACTTCAATTTAAAGATCAACATAACAAACGTTTGGTTAAATCAGCTAACCATTCATTAACAATTAAAATAAAAGAGAGCAAATTATATCCAACAAAGAATCTATTGATAAAATAATGCGCAAAGCAACAACCATTGTCTGGTGATGCAAGTAGAGGTTGGAAACAGACGCAGCTTGCACCATGCTTTATTGCTTTTCTGCGTTGATGGTCGTGGAGTCTCAATCAAGTTTTAATCATTCATGACTCAAGTCTTACGTACCTCGAAAAAAGGCCTAAAGCAGTTGCTATTGTTTGCACCCTAGTCCTTGGGATTTTTTCTAGATGATCATTTCTAGTGCCTCCATGTGGCAGCTCCTGATGTGTTTTGACTGGGTTTAAGTTTCCCACTTTTTGATCTCTTTTTACCCTTCCTTGGATAAGCTGGCTCTTGTGTTGTTTGTGTAATAACTTTCTTGTCCTCAATGCCGCAGAATCTTAATTCCTTCAACCTTATTCTAGCATGTTCCAAACTTTTAGATAGATTTGACAATGGGTTCCATCCGTAACCTTTCACTAATTTGTGAATAGTTGTCACATTCTCTATAGGTAGTCCTCTCCTACTTTTGAGAGTAAAAGTTCAGATTGTACTTCATAGTCTTATTTTAATTAATCTCGATAATATTATAATCTAATGTCAGTAATATATATATATATATATATATAAAAGATAGGTTTGACAACAATATTACATGGTTATCAGTTCATATAATATAAATTGGCCATCTAACTTTATGGGGACTACAAGTTATGAAATATTCCATTATCATTTGATGTCAGTATCGGGCATGAGTTGTAAGGGTATAATAATTTTGGTACCCTCTTAAGTTTCGAAGAAATTTTGCTACAATTATTTGTAGCAATCTTATAAACTTTATTGGAAATTTTTATTTCGTGGTTGGCATGTTACAATAATTTTTCTGTGGCTTTGTCATGGGGTATCAAATTTTCAAACAAGACAAGGATTACAATATTATTGGCAAATAGTAAATTTATTGTATAGTAAAATTCGTGAGTGGTTTTAAACTGTCATCAAATAGAAATCAAATAATAAAATGGGTTATTTGGTTTCTTTTTATGTCACCTATTATTTAATAACCAACATCCCTCTAATTCAACTTATATGGATGGCTTATATGTGAATCCAACTTTTGTTCTGCTAATCCGATGAATCGGTTTTTTGTTATATAAATAATGATTTTTAGCCGCTACTTGATCCAAATCAACCAAAGATAAATTTTGTTAACTATTAAAACTTGGATTCTCCATGATGTAATTAGATTTTATTGTTTAATCATTATCAAATTATTATTTTTTAATATACTACTTGTAGACAATTTAACCTGGAACATTATTAGCTGAATGAATGTTATTTCATTAAACTAACGATAGTAAGCATTGTCTAATTATCACTTTCTATGATCAGAATTTGTATAGTTTTTAAATGTACACAAATCAATCTTGTGTTAAAATGTAAAAGTCATATTGAAAGAGTAGGAGTATTATGAATAAAACAATGAATTTGAAACATGTTCACAACTTTCATATTCTGTAAATTAAAACATAATTAAGGAGTATGAATAATATAGTTGTGTGACTTCATTCAACATCCCTTAAAATGTGTATTTATATTCACTTGCCGAGGGATTTCTGGCCCTTTATAAAGTATATAAACAATAGATTTTTTTCTTTTACTTACTAGGGACGAACGATAATATTTTATTACTACAAATATGAATCAAGGACAAAGAATAAGATATGTATTTGGAAATTTCTTCTCATCTTCACAAAATTTGTATTATTTATTTGACATTAATGAGTAGTTGAAGGGAACTCTCCAAAGAGAAAGTATATCATGGGAGTATATGACTTGAACTATTGATGGGGTATAAAATATCATAAAGGGAAGATGGATAAGCAATTTGATGCAAGTCATATCAAGGGTATAAATGGAAAAGCATAAGTCTTTTGAGGTATAATTTATTTACACCAAAATATAAACAAATCATAATAAAACTAACATAAGAAAACAAATATAAATGTCCCTATAAAACAATCTCATATGCCTCGTAGAAAACTCAAACTCGATATAAATTCACATTGTCCATTGACATGACAACCAAGAAAATGCATACAAACCTTCCACTATCTTCAACACCATAATATTTTCCTCCTCATTTAACAATTGGTCTCCCTTGTTTTTAAATTCAAACTCATCTTGATCACATTTTCTTGTGCATACACACATACTTCTCAATGGAAATCAATTGCCAACAACAAAAACAGCTCCAAAATTCATGCATTCCTGTAAACAAAATGAGCAAATTCAAGGGAAGATCAAGTAAAACCAATAAAAACAACAACAAATTTGTTGGTGTGAGGCAAAGGCCTTCTGGTAGATGGGTAGCTGAGATCAAAGACACAACACAGAAGATAAGGGTGTGGCTTGGAACCTTCGAAACTGCTGAAGAAGCTGCTCGAGCCTACGATGAAGCTGCCTGCCTTCTTCGAGGATCAAACACTCGAACAAACTTCGATACCAATGAAAATTCTGATTCCCCTCTTGCCTCTCGTATTCGAAATCTTGTTAATAACAAAAAAGGAGGGAAAAAACTAACTAGTGAAGCCTCTACCATTAGAACTAGTACTAGTACTAGTTCTAGTAGTAGCTTCTCTAGCAATGGTGGTGGCCAATCTCCTTCGAGTACTATTACAGTTCAAGATACTCAGTCATTTGATGATGATGCTTATAAACCAGACTTGAGTACCTGCAATGAGGATTCGGAACTGGGATCTTCACAGTCTGATCTTACATGGAGTTTTGGAAAAGGGGTGATTGATAGATTTTCATTTACTCAAGAATTGTTGGATTTTCCAAAGAATGGTGCTGGTCAGCCTAGTAGTGACCTGGAGTTCACGGAATTTGAAAGAATGAAAGTTGAAAGGCAGATATCAGCTTCTCTTTATGCAATTAATGGACTACAAGAGTATATGGATACTGTTCATGATCCTATTGATCAAGCTTTCTGGGATCTTCCACCATTGTTCTGTTAAATATGATGATGATCATCATCATGGTTTCAAGTGTCACCATAGAATTTAGTCTTTTAATGTAATCTAGTCTTTGTTTTTTGTTGTTGATTGCAGTACACAAATGAGATGAGAAATGTAATAAGAAATACTTGGTAGTTACAATTGAGAAGTTGTAGCAGTTGTTTTTGGATCAGCTCTCCTCATCCAATCTACAAAGTCTAAGCAAATCCTGTCGAACCAAATTGTTTTAAATTTTGTATAAAAGTAATATAGATGTCATCATCAACATCATTTAGGAATCATCAATAAATGTATAAGTAAATCATATAAACAAATAGATAGATACAAGTTGCATCCTCTTACAGCTCAACTAGGCCCCAGTAGCCAATAACTCCAATTTGATATTATTGGAAAATTATTTTTCTTTCCTTGCAATATTTAAAGGCCAACAACTACAGATGGTTTCTGATGTAGGAATTGGACCCAAACCAGAAATAATTTCAATAATTAAAGAGACACATATGTTGAAGTTTGAAGCTGTTTGGGTTTATTTACATTGAAACTTCGAATTAAAGAGGGGATCATCCATGGTGTTTGCTGTAGTTAGTAGCTTTCTATGAGCAAGGTGACACTATGATATCACCAATCAATCATATCATTTGGTGATGTTTTTGCCTGTTAATCTTGCTTAGTAGTTAGTTAAATAAATTAGTTCCTTTGCATTTTCCCATGTTTGGTTTATGTCAAAAAGAAAAAAAAGAAAAAAGAAAAAATTCATTTAGTCCTTGAGGTTTCAGAAAATATCAAAATTTGAAATATTTTTTAAAAATAACTCTTTTAATCCCTAATTTTTTCAAAACTCTTCAAAAGAGTTCAAACCGTCAGTCAACTGATAGTAAAAAGAGATGGAAAAAGCAAAATAACTCATTTGCCTCTCATTTCATTTTGGATATAATTTATTAAATTACTATTTTACCCCTAATTAAATAAAAACATTACAAATAAATAAATAAATATATAATTAAAATTTTTTACTATCATCTCTATCATCAACAAACCACGAAAACTCTCTCTCTCTCTCTCTCTCTCTCTCTCTCTCTCTCTCTCCTTATCTCTCTTTAGAAACCGTTCTTCTTCTTCTTCGTCTTCGTCTTCGTCTTCATCTTCTCTAATTCCTCATCTCTTCTTCTTCTTCTTTTTCTTTATCCCACTTTTCTCATTTCCAACCTCAAGTTATGGATTTGATAGAACCCAAAATAAGAGACTGGTTCTAGGTTCCATCTAACTTGGAACCATCTGGTTCTGGGTTCGATTGAACCTAGAACCAAAGGTTTCTTGGTGATCGAACCTAGAAAGTTCTAGATTTCAATCACCTAAAATGTAGAATACAACATTAGCAAAAAAAAAAAAAGTTTTTTCTTATTTTCTAGTTCTTCGATTGTGGTTTTGATGTTTGATTTTTGTTTTTTTGATTTGAAAGAGTTGGGTGAATACAGATTAGAGATCCATGTTGGTGGAGGTTCATGTTGTTTTTTGATTTTCCATCTCCCTCACCCTTCTATCAGATTTGTTTGGTTGAACCCAGTTCAAAAGAACATTTTATATTCTAAGTTCAATCGAACCTAGAACATGAACTTCATGTTTTGGGTTCAAACCCAGAACACTTCATGTTTTGGGTTCGACTGAACCCAGAGCACAAAGTTCTGAGTTCGATCAAATCCCAAAAAAAAAAAAAAAAAATGAAGTTCTATTTTTTTTTTTTTTTTTTTTTTGATTTTTTCTAGTTCTTTGGTTGTGGTTTTGATGATTGATTTTTGTTTTTTGGCTTGAAAGAGTGGGATGAATGTAGATTAGACATCCATGTTGATGAAGATTCATGTTGTTTGAAGATCTAGGTCGATGGAGTTCCAATTTGGATCTCCACCTTTTGATATATATTTTTTAATTTCTCTTTAATTTTTTAATTTTCTTATTCAAATTTCGATTTTAAAATTAATTTAAAAAAATGCACCATCTCATGAGATGGATGGTGATGGTAAAAGAATATTTTTTTTTCAAATTTTAAATATAGTTTATAATTTAAATATAGCTATGGAAATTTATAATTGGTGCAAAATTGGTTTTTAAGTTATATATATAATTTTTTTAATTATAAATGATGATGTGGCGATTTATGATTGGTATAAAATTGTTTTTTATTTTTTAATTTTGTAAATATTTCAATTTTTCTTTTTTATTTTATTTTGTTTTAATTACTTTGTTAGCCTCTCATCTAAAAAGATCATTTTACCATTCACACTTAAACTATTTGTCATCGTTGACCAGTTAGTTGATTAACAGTTTGAACTTTTTTGAAGAATTTTGAAAAAAATAGAAATGAAAAGAGTTATTTCCAAAAAAAGTTAAGGAATGAAAAGATGTTTAAAATAAAGTTTTCCCAAAAAAAAAAAAACACAAAACAGAATGCTTCATGCTCTGACTAGAATAGTATGCACAAACTCGAAACTCCTCCATGTTTCATGCAATGAAAATTTAAGACCGAAAAAGGCATGTTTTAACGTGAAGATTCAAACCACGGCTATTCAAGAAATTATAAATCGATGTCCATTAATTTTCTCAAGTAGCTAAATCTCAGATAACAGATTCATAAGTTTAATTTGTCAAACAAAGCTGTGAAGCTCTTATAGAAATGTGAACAGACACTGGCAGCCTCAAACTTGAGCTTGTCACGTTGTCTTTGACAACTGATTATGGTGTCCAGATGGCAGGAGGATTGTTTTCATGATTTCAGTGAATAAGCAATGACAAAATGCATGACAGTTTCAGATTTTCGATTCATTAGCAGATCATGTCTTATATCAAGTGATTAGGAATAAGAATTATATATTCAAGAAAATTGCATATAAAAAGCTTTTCATAAGTTTGAAAGATTCAATTCTGCTAACATGGAAACACACGTTTTTCTAACCAATTTGATGGGGTCAACGCATGAAAAAACACAGATGAAGCAGAAAGAAATCAACCGGATGAAGACCGTAAAAAGAAAAAAACAAACTGAGAAGGACATCTATATCAAGACTCCTAAGAAACACCATCAAATATATAATCGTATATATGACTACCAACCACAGGCTGGTCCCAATCGGTCAACTTATCCTAATAGTTTTGCTTGAAGTTCTTCAAAATGTGACATTTCCGCGACACGGAATGGACGCCAGCAGTGTAAGTTGTTTTGCAAGGTATAATACAAGCAGAGCTTTGAAAATAAGTAAAATTTTGTTCGACAGGGAAATTACATTTCTCAACCTGCTGAACAAACTTTTACTATGTCTTCCTCATCAACTCTTTCCGCTTTGACTTACTTGCAGTCCTTTTGTGAGCAGCAAGATACTCATTGGTTTTAAAAAAGTTGCCTTCCTTGAACGGGCAAACATATATCTAGTAGTATCCTCGATTTTTATTAATGTTAAGTGTTAGTTAACTATCGCATCCCTACTTTATAATTGATCAACATCACATGTAATGTTGTCACAATAATATAATTTATGTGCATAGAAAAGGCAAAAATGCATTGAAAAGACTAGCAAACTCCATTATACTTCATTGGCAGCACAAGAAAGCGAATTTATTAATCATCCAAATGCCTCATTTTAGAGGATGAAAACTATTAAGTGGCACAACCTGTACTTCCAATGACAGTATAGTTACAAAATCAGATAACAACCAAGAGACAATTTGACGCTCAAGAGAACGAAATAGGGAATTACAACAATACACAGCTAGAGAGACATATTGAAAGAGATGATTGAAAGATAGAGAAACAGCTTCTGCTACCTCAAAAGAATCACTTTCAGTAATCTTCCTCTCCTTCATCATCATCAGCACCTTCTGCCCCGACTTCCTCATAGTCTTTCTCAAGAGCAGCAAGATCTTCACGAGCTTCCGAGAATTCACCTTCTTCCATGCCTTCACCTACGTACCAGTGTACAAATGCTCGCTTGGCATACATGAGATCGAATTTGTGGTCAATTCGGGAGAAAACCTCTGCCACAGCTGTGTTGTTGCTGATCATACAAACTGCACGTTGAACTTTAGCTAGATCACCCCCGGGTACTACTGTTGGTGGTTGGTAGTTGATACCACATTTGAAGCCAGTTGGACACCTGAAAAGTGTCACACCTGTAAGATGATGGTCCGCATTGTGCAGGTATGAATTATAGGGGTTCTCTATCATTCTAAACTAGCACAATTACAATGCAATAGTTCAAGTATATGCCAAAAATACAAACGATATAATATATTATTATGGAATCAAGCACTTTAAATTAGTTAGGTGTTTGTAATCACTGCTTCTGGTTAAATACTGAATTATGCTACATCAAAAGGATAAGGATAACAAAAATATAAAGAAATTTTTTGTTTCTGCTGACAATAACCCTCAATTCACTTGATAGGATGGAGAACTTTGTTTCCAGTTCTAACCTGAACACCTAGATGCTGGTCCAAAACCATTTATTGTGATGAAAACTATAAGATATACATGAGTAAGCAAATGACAGAGACCATACCGGTAGAATAGATAAATGAAAAAAAAAAGGAGAAGGGCTTATGCAATACGGTCCCTACTGTCGAGGTGACAACCAAAAAAATCAAATGGTCCCATAAACAATAGCATATGCAACAATAATGAAAGAACATTGAAAACGATGCTTATCTTATCCATCCTGGTGCAAATATTTGTTTAGTTTTATAATTTCATAAAATTAAATTTAGTACATGGAATGTCTACTCACCAATCAACAAACTGGACTGTCCGTTTTGTCTTGATGGTGGCCACAGCAGCATTGACATCCTTAGGTACAACATCTCCACGATACATTAAACAGCACGCCATGTACTTCCCGTGTCTTGGATCACATTTGGCCATCATACTAGAGGGTTCGAAAACCGCACTAGTGATCTCTGGAACTGATATTTGCTCATGGTAGGCCTTCGCAGCTGAGATGACCGGGGCATAAGATGAAAGCATAAAATGAATACGTGGATAAGGCACAAGGTTGGTCTGGAACTCTGTAACATCCACATTGATTGCACCATCAAACCTCAAGGATGTGGTCAATGACGAAATAATTTGGGATATCAAGCGGTTCAAGTTGGTGTAAGTTGGCCTTTCAATGTCTAAAGATCTCCTGCAGATATCGTAGATAGCTTCATTGTCCAAAAGCACAGCCACATCCGTGTGCTCAAGAAGAGAATGTGTGGAGAGCACACTATTGTAAGGTTCAACAACTGCTGTAGATACCTGCAAAATTTTGACATCATATTTGTGAGGGCCTAATACCAATACTTAGAGCTTGGTGGCAAAAACCACCAAGAAAAACAGAAATTCACGCCACAAAGAAATGATAGAAAAACAAATGACCCTCAAATTTAATCAGAAGCCTACAAAAATATTAACATAACAAAATTTGTCAAAATTCCCTCCCATGTGACGCTTGTGCATATTCTCTCCATGAGATTATTGAGAAAATACCTGAGGAGACGGATAGATGGTGAACCCGAGTTTTGACTTCTTTCCATAATCTACTGACAAGCGTTCCAAAAGTAGGGAACCCAAACCAGAACCAGTGCCACCACCAACAGCACTGAAAACTAAAAATCCTTGCAAACCAGTGCAATTGTCAGCTAATTTCCTCACTCGGTCGAGGCAAAGATCAACAATTTCCCTTCCCACTGCAGCACAGAACACCAAAAAGAAAAAAAAAAAAAAATGTTTAGCTAACACATCAAGCATGATCAAAACACGATTCCAACATTGCAACAGAGAATGCATATACCTGTATAGTGTCCTCTAGCGAAGTTATTTGCAGCATCTTCTTTGCCAGAAATAAGTTGCTCAGGGTGAAAGAGTTGTCTGTAAGGCCCGGCTCTAACTTCATCAATGACAGTGGGTTCCAAATCAACAAATACAGCCCTTGGCACATGCTTGCCTGAGCCAGTCTCGCTGAAGAAGGTATTGAAAGCATCATGTGCAACACCTACAGAGGTGTCACTGCAAAAATCAAGAAAAAACATCCTCATAAATTCCTGATAAACAATTTGTTCATTTTATTCCCCAAATTTTGTTCATTTAATTCATATTTGCTACAAAACCAGTGACCACAGAAAGATCAAAGGAGCAGGACATCAATAAAAATAAGAAAAAGAGAACACCCCCCCAATTCTTTCAACATAGAGACTCATTTTGAAAAGATCGTCCAGCACATGAGAATCAAGAACATTCTAAGCTTGTGCAAGTCATCTCTATCAAAACAAATCCACCCAAATTAAGAACACTAAAATCCATTTTAAAGAATTTATAACACATCAATTCATAGTAGGCTATACATGCATATACACATATATAAACAATTCATTTGTAACATAAAGTACAGAAGAAACTCGATCTAGAAAACATTCAACACACACACCAATTCATTCAAAATGATGATCCAACAAGCATACAATTTTGTACAAGGTGCATTTATCTGCAAGAAGTTCTGGATCCATTAAAAGTAAAAAAAATTCACTTACTTTACAAACGAATTGTCCACATATAATATTGTACAACACATGAAAATTTTCACTCACAAAACAAAATGTAACATGCACACAAATACATTAACATTACATATACATACCTAGGCATCATGCCATCAGGTTGAATCTCATGTTCAAGACAATAAAGCTCCCAACATGAATTCCCAACTTGAATCCCTGCCTGCCCTATATGAATGCTAATTATTTCCCTCATATTTCTCTCTGTCTCTCTGTGTTTCTTCAAAAACCAAAATATATACAATTTGTGTATATAGTATATATATATCCACTAGAGATACAAAGGTGTGAAAAGAAGAAGAACACAGAGAGAAAAAAGTATTCCCTTCTTTTTCTTTTCTTTTGGTTTCTTTGGTGGGGATGATTTTGATGATGGGCATGGAGAAAAGTTAGTTAATTTTGATTAAAAAAACAAATGGTTAGTTTGGATTGATCTCAGCCGTCCGATTTCAAATCACAGTTGATGATGGAGGGTGTGTAGGGCCCGCCATGTGGCGCCGACTCCTTGCTTTAGTGGCACAGCATGGCTTTTGTCCGTTCAGCTGACCCACACAGTTGGCTTTTTCTTTTTTCACCATCATTTTTCTATTTTGTATTTTTCAAGCAAATAAATATCTTGATGGTCATGCTCATATCAATATCATACCTTACAATTTTGAAAATGAGAGAAACAAAAACTCTTTTGATAGGATTTAATGATAATTGGATTGTATTTAGGGTCATGTTGGTTCAATGATATCATTTATTAACAATTTTTTTTTTTAAATATATATACTCGAAACCTATATACTTTCATATAATAGTTTTATATAAGATTAAACACCAATTTTACAGTTTAAATATCTATTTTTCCCATTATTATCTCCTCATACATATTAATAAATACACGTGATGAGACTTTAATTCCGATCACAAACACCCCACAATCATGTCTTCAGACGTGTTGGTAAGGATGCACAATTGAATTTAACACTTATTATAAACGTAAAAAGGGATATGCATATCATCCGGAATTTGAGAAGAGGTATATAGTTTTATGATATAATTTTTTAATAAATATCACCTGCTATGGAGCTATTTGAATATCAAATATTATCAAATTGAATGAGTGGCTCTTTACCAGTGAATTATGACAAATGAATGTACAATTTTATATAGCTTTATTTGCCTTTAAAGTTTGCCATATTTTCAACCATACAAATCCAGAGTGGATAGGGTAATGGTCCCCCTAATAAAATTGTAGCAAAACCTTTCTATATATGTTTCATAATTAAAATCATATTAAAGAAATAATAAGTTGAAGTACACTATATATTTTATAAGATAGGATTATATTTTCAATCACGTTTGATATTTTGAAATGATAACCTTTTTAATAATATAAAATCTCTTTCATGTTGTTGAACAATTTTCTTTTATTAATCTTGAATTTTCATAAGTAAAAGAGATGATTTATAATTTTGTATATTTTTAATAACTTGATATTATATAGTCTCTAAATATATAAAAAATAAAAAATAAATCTGAGCCCAATTAGATTGAGACTTGTGACCATTAAGTCAATTTCAATAATTTTTTTTTTTTTCAAGATGTGGGAGTGTTACCACACACCAACTCCGATTATGTATAGCCATTTAGTTGACAGAATCAACTCGTTTAGAGATATCATTAGCCGGCTTGATCTTATTAGATTAGCACCATCTTACAGGTGGCATTAATAGATAAACATGATTGTTATAAAAATAAAATTGTACATATTTTTTGAATTTATAAAAATTATAAAGTTTTATTTAGGGCTTTTGACAAAAGTATCCCCACAAGAAAAAGTAGGGCTCAATAAATTTGCCATCTAATAATCTTCCTGTTTGTACCTTTTTGAACAAGACTGCCCCTAGCACCAGCCTAAAAAAAAAAAATAAAGTATTATTTTTTTATAATATTGAAAGAAAACTGACTCACATCTTATATTTTAAATAAGAATAAAATCTAAAATTTTGATAATTTAGAATCAAAGAGAAATGTTTAATCATTTCTACTAAGATATGATATACAAAAAAAGGAAAACACCAAAAAAACATCTAAATATTACTCATATACCTTCTCTAATCACCTCTTTACCGGATAAAAGGAAAATACTTGTATTATTAATAATGAATTGGATTTGACTATTTTACTGGTTAAGTAAGATTACTCATTAATAATAATATTTGAATTGATTGTAAGAATGATTCTTTAAGAATATCTAAACTTTATCCAACCAATAAGATATCTAAATCCTAACAATAATAATAAAAGATTGGTCTCTTTTAAAAAGTTGAAATTAACTTCAGAATGACTAATAGTAACAAAGTTCGTATTAAATGCTGATGTTACCACCTGAGAACTAAATTTCATTTAAAAAGAAAAGAAAAACTAACTTTGCATTGATTACTTATAACTTAAATTAACAATATGAAGTTTCATATGAGCTGCTTTTGTGAGAGAGCTTCAAGAAAAAGAATGTACAAATTTGATTATGATACAATTGCAAAGTTTTCTTTTAACTTATAATAACGCTTCTTTTTAACTATTTTTTCAATATATTTTTTTTTCTTAAACAGAATATTACTATTTGGGAGTAAGAACTTAATTTTGCTATTAAGAAAAAATACTACCAATTTTTTTTAAGGATATTGTCAAATAATTCTATACAACATAACATAACTTCAAGCACACAACCCAAGTTTCAAACTAAATGTATCTGCAACTTTTATCAAATAAAAAAAGAATCCAGTTTCCACATTTTACTTAAAATATATATATAATTTAGATATAAATTCACAAGAATATAATCTATAATTTTTTCTTGCAATAGTTTTATATATTACAAAATATGAGTTGTTTATATGCAAGCTCTATCAGATTAATTCCAGATATACTCAGAAATGTTGTATTTTCTGACTTGAGAATGCCATAGCTTTATTGGGCTAGCTAGGCTGTCTTGATAGTTGATAAAACACCAACCAAATCTATTCATGTTGGCTAACAGCCTTAAAAATATGACTAGGGACACATTAGAAGAGCTTTATGCTAGAAATGACAAATTGATTACATTCTTCTTCACACAGTAACCACTGCCAGTTTCAATTATGGATTTGGTTTTTTTTTTTTATTAGGTCTTCCATAACAAAATCAGTACAGTTACCTAAGAGTAGGAGATCTCAATGTTCTGCATTCTATTTTGAATCATTTTTGAACTATGTCATTGTAAATAAATGTGTAAAAGTTGGAAATTTCAGTAATTCTGGTTTTTTTTTTTTTTTTGGCGTCAGTGGTAAAAGTTGGGGGCTTTTGAAGAAATAGCCCAAAGAAAAACAAGTGGCGCTCTGGTTTTCTTAGAGATAAGAATACAACCCAGCCTTGTAACCAGACATAAGAAATGGAGAGTGGAAAGAGCACAGTGAAAGCTGTTGCAGTCATCTCCTCTGGAGACAACAACGTTAGAGGCGCTCTTCACTTCCTTCAACACCCCAACGGTCTCACTCTCACTCACTTGTTTATTATTAGTTTATTATAGCCGTTGTTGGTTGATTTTATGAAACATTTATATGTGCAGGAGGGACACATGTGAAAGGGACCATTTCTGGGTTGAAACCAGGTCTTCATGGCTTCCATATTCACGCCCTTGGTGACACCACCAATGGCTGCAACTCTACTGGTACCACACTTTCTGCTTTCAAGTGGGTTTTTTGTTTAGGCTTGAGTTTGATGATTGCTGATGTTAGGACCTCATTTCAATCCACTGAAGAAGGATCATGGGGCTCCCAGCGATACAGAGCGGCATGCTGGCGATTTGGGTAACGTCGTTGCAGGCCCTGATGGTATGTTTGTTGTTGTGGATGTCAATTGGTGATTTTGAGGGGACAAAATGAATTTAGTTTCTCACTGTCATTATTGCAGGAGTTGCTGTGGTTTCAATTTCTGACAGGCAGGTAATTAGATGCATACACGTTGTCTGCGTAATTGTTCTGCAGACAGTTTGGTATTGTTTCAATAAGTATCTTTATCAATGTTTCCATCTTGTAGATTCCTTTGAGTGGGCAACATTCCATATTGGGGAGGGCTGTTGTTGTGCATGCTGATCCTGATGATCTTGGAAAAGGTAACTTCTTGTTGATTACAATCTCTTTACGTTGTTGTTTACTCCATTGTTTCCAGTGCTGTCAGTTTTTGTAGATGATATAACTAGGCAAGTGCAAGTTTATGATGCCATTGTGCTCTCACTCTGAAAAATATTGGGACTCAGTTTGTAAAAATCTTAGGACTTGCAGAGCAAATGATCTTTGCTTTTTTCTGTTGGTTATTTAGACCACAGATGCATACAAACATAAGCGAGTGTACCCAAGGCATGCTACTGTTTGTAAAACTAAGCAGTGAAATCTAAAAATTTATGTCGCACTAATTCAATATGACTATTTGCTAGGCTCGTAGCCTTGTGGTGCCTTTCTTGGTCGAAAGCATCCTTCTACACTAAAACCAAGATTGTGTGCTTCCACACACCGTGGACTCACATCCTCATGTGTCTGTAGATGAATGGTCTCCTGGTGTGTGCAGCACATGTCCTACAGACTGGCTGTCTATCAGCGGTGTGTGCCAATACCATAAGATTTGTTAACTCACAAATAACTTGCCTTCATTTAAGATTCATCCGGGTCCAGCTCACTGAAAGGCTTTGGCTGGTTACATTTGAGTTTATATATAAAGACTTGTGGATAGAGATCTAAAATCAAATAGAAGATCTGGTTGGACATCCTTGTGAGGTTTATGCAAGAATAACAAGGCTAAAGAATATTACATGAATACAATTCATGTTCAAGACAGGTAAATAACCTGTCTTGAGATTTCCATTAAAGAATGGTACATGAATACAATTAAAGTATAGTTTTGACCTTATAGCAGTGAAAAGGACAGGTTTCCACTATGATTTCTTCCTTCAGGTTTTGATTGTCTTGAGGTCACTCTTGGGGTTCAGTTTTTATGGGGTTCGTCTTCTGTGTTCATTGGTAGAAGAAGGTTAGATCTTTAATTGGTGGATCAAGGGCCTTCCAAATCAATCAAATAACATTAGAGGCTAGATATTTGTTGACAAATTTAGAAGTTAGAACTATGTTTTTTACCTGCAACCATGACAAATTTGTAAAATTCTGAATTTTAAGTTTTGGAACTCATATGGAGGCTCAGTAGTTTGGTATATTTTGTATAACGAGAAAGAAGGTTCGAATCAGACATTCTCTAGAGCTTTCTGTAAAATTGTTCCTAGCTTAATAGCAATAAGAAGGTCAAGCTGCACCATGTGCTTTCGTGTAACTTGTCCTTTTACTAAATTTTTTTATGCACTGTTTTACGGTTTAAACTGCAGAACTTGGTTCATTTGATCTGTTCTTTGTTTTGGGATGCATAAATGTGCCCCTCTATGCCTGAATAGCCTTGGGAAGAATCTAGGAATGAGGACTTTGATAATATAATAAGAACTATTTTTAAAAACTTAAGAACTGAGAAGAAAAAAACAAAATGCTAGAATTATGCTAGGGGTAACTTGCTGATCTGCATAAGGTGGCATGCACATTTAATTTGTGCTACATGGTTAACTTTCCTCTTAAATTTACAACGAAGTTTTAGTTTTAGGTTTTTTTCTTTTTTTAATCTGTAAATTGGACCATAGATACATGCAGATGAAGCGCAAATAAAAGGTCTTTTGCAGTCTGAAAGCCCTTACATGCCTCTAAATCTAATCTGTATTCCTCATGCTTTTCACTTGAGTTTCCACTTCCGTGATCTGGTCATAACTTTGCTATTTTTCTATGTGATTCATAGTTTCTTTCCTTGTAATAATTTGTTTAAATTTTCTTAACTATCCCATTTTTTCGCTAACTACAAAGACCAATGCACAGGTGGACATGAACTTAGCAAGACAACTGGGAATGCGGGAGGTAGAATCGGATGTGGTAATAACTTCGAACTTTTAGTATTTCAATTATGCTGGCCATCCATTTATTTAATCAGTGAAGGTACAGAGCTTGGTAAAGGTTGCAATGCATGCAATCAGCATGACCGGTGGCACTTAAAGATAAATGAGTCTTGATATTATTATCTGTATCTGTTTCTGGTCATCAGTTGCGGATATATGCAGATGCCCATCATTTCTTAAATTCTCTGATTGATTGATTTTGGCAGGTATCATTGGGCTTCAGTCCTCTCTATAGAAAAGTGTAGCTTTGCAGATAATAGACAGCACTATCAAAATGCACTGGTATACACTACCAACCTGATGTTAATCTCTTGATAATCTGATTGTTAGAACTTCTTGGTTTGTTGAAAACACTCAGCCTGGAATATATGCGATCATTTGTGAAATGGTTTTCAGTTTCAGCCTGCAGAGCTTTATTTTTGCGCATTTCAGCCTTGTTAGCAGCATTTCTCCATCAAAACTTTTATTTGTATGATAAGCATTTCTAATAATGAACGGTCCAGAATTGTTTCCGTTTTTTGTTCGTGGTTTTGTTAATAATCAATCACCAGTTTCGGATCATGATTTTGATAAAGTTTAGATGAGGTGAAGGTTCGTGTCTATTGCTGTCTTATGTCGTGCAAGTTCTTGAGATTGGCAAGGGCTTGCTGGAATTTCTTAAGAATGTGGATTATGACTACAAACTTCTTAGTGATAATCCTGGTTTCCCCTTGTCGTTTAACATCAATGCTAATTTCTCCCCTTTAGTTTTCCATAAATCTAAAATATCCTCATACCATTACTTTTTAACGTAAAATGTTAGTAGATGGCAAAAAGGCCCATTTACCCTCAAAATTTTTAGTAGAAGACTCATTCACCTTCAATGTATTTAGTATAGTAATATTATAAATTATTAAAATATGATAAAATTAAAAAAAAAAAAATGTTCTTCATCAGTATAGAACATCAAAAACAAAATTAAAAAATATCATCATCACAATCTCCACCTTGTGCATCTTCAAATGTTTAAAACCTTTTTTTTTTATTAAAAGTTTTTTTTTTTTTTGGTGTGTATTTTATCTTGCTTTTATAGTTTTATTAGTCTAGACTAACAGTCAAAGTTTCATTTTTAACGTCAACTTTGATAATGAGGAACTCTTTTGGGCAATTCTTTAAACTACTAGAGGTGTTTTATCTAATTAATCAAAGTTAGGTGGGACAGTAGTGAATTTTCATATCAGTGGGGGATTTTGACTATTATATCAAACAATAGGGTTGAAAATAGGATTATCCAAACTTCTTGTTTGCTGCTCAGAGATGACGGATTGAATCTTTTGTCAGGATTTTCATACTCTGGTGGCACAACACTTGAGGTTCATTATACTTATAAAAAAAAAAAAGAAAAAAACAACAAATATTGAGATATTGAGCTGTCTGTTATAGTTGGTAATTTCATATACAGAGAAATCCAAATGAGTAGATGAGGAACATTATGGCAACTAGATTTTTATAAAACAATCTCAGGATTTGCTAGTACTTGTGGAGCAAGTGGCACAAAAGTATCGATGGTGGTTTCATTTTCAAAAAGGTCATCCTCTGAGTCTGATTCCCCCATACATTCCAGCACAATGTTCGAAGCTTCCAACAATCCAAAATAATGCACCACCCACTCTCATGTCGGCAGCCCAAACCAACAAGCTAAATAAAAAGCCATACTTTCTGCATTTCATATTAGAAAATAGAATATACAAATGACATTTTTAATTATTTTCAGAAAACAAAATGACATATTTAATGTGTGAAAATTTTCTTATTATAATATGAGACCCAACTCAAATAGAATGTCAAGAGAAACTCAACAACATTGGCTGAAACTACTTTTTTTGAAAAAAAAAAAACATTGGCTGAAACTACATGTTTTAACACAAATGTCATAATTCATTATTTCCTGCTTCAAAAATGCCTGTTAAGTACACTGCATATCAATCCTCACAACAACAACAAAAAGGCGCACGGCAGAGCAAGAGCGTTTTAGACTAATTTTAAAGAAAAATTGTTCGATCATACCTGCACTCAATGTTTAAAAAAAAAACAATTAATTTGAAAGTAACTCAAATTCATACCATTATTTTATACCACAATTTAAAGCAAAAATGTTTAATTATGCCTCTGATTTCAAAACCCGATCAAATGTGTGTGGTTATGCACTCTCGTTTATTATGTTATATCCGAATATTGAACTGCTCATAGGATCAAACAAGCATTTTCTCTACAAATAATGCTTGTATACAACCATTAAAATCCCATAATGGTCAGACAGTATTTGATTCATAAAACAAGCATTAACTTCAGTTTTAGACAGTACTGTCCCACAATTCAAATTCAAGATTCCTGCCTTCCGGGGACCAACGGCCTGCATGATTATCAGGTCACGATACAACATTAATGGATTGTGATTGGTAAATCAACTTCATATGAAGTTGAAACTAAAACAGAGAAGTTCCCATATGTTCTTTTCTTTCTTCATTAGTGTCCAAACCTTGTATGTCTCTAGCCTCTCAACCATGTGTTTCTATATGACGAGTTATCACGCAGGGAAGCATCATGGGGCTTGTACTCCATAACATAGCTGTGGGGGAGATTCAAGTGTCGTTTAATTGAATCTCTTAGAGCCATCACAGCCTGGTAAAATTAAGGAAAGAAAAGATGATGTCATGCCTCGGGAGAAAGAGCATGAACAGGTGAGAAAAGAATAGATGACTAGACAAAAACATATCAAACTTCATAAGAGAGAAAGCAGGCGGGGACAAACCTGATGATCAGATGCATTCCGGTTCCAAACACTCAATATATCTTCATTGAAGCGAATGCTTAAGACTGCACCACATATGTTATCACCATAATCTAGTTGGTCACCAACCAAGGCAAGAACCTGAATACATGGGCAAAAATGCAAAAACTAACTTAGCATTATAAGAAAAAGCACCATCCTAGACCAACAATTACAAAACCAGATAAGGAAAACATTAAATAACTTTTAAGCAGTCAAAAGTGCCACAGTTTCAAAAATAAAAATGCTGCCACGTTCTCATTATGGTGGGATAATAAGGAATTGCAATAATGCTACTAAATAAGAAGAAAGAACAAGACCAATATTTTCATGGCTCAAAAAAATTAAGGAGGGAAAATACATTTAACGCAAGGACAGATTTTAACTTCAGTTAAACATGTCGGTATTATGAGTGAGTTATTAAATTATAAATATCAACCTGTTTTTAATCAAAAGAAAGGCATAAAAACATGAGACATTTTTTAATTTCAGCAACTCCTATTTCCCATGATAAATGATAGTTTAATGACTGCTGGTAAGAAACAAATCACAAGCAACACACTCTACCATACCGATTAGCTATCATTACACCTACTATGGCAAAAGCCAAACCATTCTCTTCACACTTCATTAGAACCCTCCACAACTCTGTTAAATTCTCTATAGAAGTAAATCTACATAAAAGCAACTAAGAAATTGAAATTAACAAATCAAAATTCTTCAGAATTTTTGGATAAACCAAGTGTGTAGACAGATGTTTTCAATAGTCTTCCTCACTCCAAGATTACATGATAATCTCGTTTAGGTAAACATTTATAAAGCCTCATGACCATATACGATCCCAATGCTTATTATTTTGTAGCCTAATACCACTAGTGACTCAAAGGAGAAGTCTCACAATATACTTGAGATTTTTGATAAAATTAAGGAAGGAGGTTCACTATCTTCATTACCACAATTAATATAGAATGCTTTATGTGCTCCCTGTCATGCAGATCAAAGTCACATGCCCTGACTAGGAACCCAAGCCAACTATGCTAAAGTTGAAGTGATGGAGTTGTGCACACTTTTTAATTTCAGGAGAAGTTGGACCCCGGTTATAGAAAATCCTATATATTCTGGATATTTCAGTATCTTAGAGAATACTTGTAAGTGAAACAATAACCAAATATTATTAATTCACCAAGGTTCCCACTTCTCCATGAAGCCCTTAAGCAATAATAGCTGCATGATCAACACCATAAGGTCAACTAATCATATGAAAACAGTGGAGCAATTGCAGACTAAGAACAAAGAAATTAATTTTCAACCTTTCTTCTTACCAGATCTTCCCAGAAGCGTCCCGAAACAGCTTTTTTGAACCGTATTATCCACTTACCACCATTGCAGTTAGCAGAGTCCTGAAACAAAAGAGAGTTCAGGAATTTATGTTCTTCAGGTACTACGTTAGAAAATTACATTCAAGATTTTCCAGCAATTTTAAAAAATAACAGATCAAACAGAGTAACAAGTAGTCAAAGAATGACCACTATCCATGACAAGGAATTGAAAAGTCAACTTTGGATGATTACCTCCCATAGAGGGCGGATTCCTTCCTTAAAAAGATGTAAATCTGTAGGGCTCGGCAAAGAAGAAGGGCGGGCCAAGTGGCAATAGCAGACCCAAAAACCTTCAACCTAGATAAACACCATTCTAAAACCAGATCAGCAACTGAACCAAGTAGAATAACATATGTTAAGCTACGGATTCACTGTAAACTCATTTATCCTAGAATCTGATATAAAAGAACTTACCGTACTGAAATCAACAATTTTCTTTATGTTGTCCTCATATGATGTTTGAGTTCGAACACCAGGTGTTCGACGAGTGTACCAAAATACAAACTTGGTCTGTGCATAGGAATATTAAAATTAATTAGGTACTACTGTGTCATAGCAATATTGGAACACTAAAAAAGAACAGCTATGCAATTTAGTAAAAAATAAGACAAAACAAAAGGAATACAGGAAAAAGAAAAAATAGAAAAAATATTGCAACATCACACATGCATATGATCACATTTCATGCCTTTGGATATAAGAGTATTACTACAACATCAAAGTAATCCATCCACCAACACTTAGAATTACAGAGCATCTGTATTAGGGCAGATACAACTAAAATTTCAACCATCAAATGGTTTTCTCAACTCAGCAAAGCCTTAAACAGTACTATGCATGATCACTAAGTCAAAATATTATTCACCAGTCTAATATATACAGATCCCAACACTCCATTAAATAAGCCAAAATGGAATTACATGGAACCCAAAACACCCCACGCCCGCCGTGCGGGCCCCCCCCCCCGGTAGTGTAATCATAAAGCATAAAGCAACACATACAAGTGTGCGTGCAGTCACTTGTAACTATTAACAACCATGACCAAGTACTTTTCTTTTAACATCAATAACTTCTTCCCTGCATGGCCACGTCCATCGACTTAAACTAAATAACAGCAAGGTGAGGACATACAAAGAGCTAAAACAAATTAAACGAATTCAAAATCTTACTCGAAACATCATTCGTTAATGAAAGTTTTAACAACTCCAGAAACTACATGACAAAAACAAGCGACGACACCAATGTAAGTCAGTGGAAATGGAATTGCAACTACTCTGCAACACTTTCAATCAGAATATTCAGAAGCAATTTCAATCAACGTAATTGGACAGCATTTTCTTGTCTAATGAAAAAAATAAATAAATAAACTAAACATATGTATTTTGATTTTCTAGATGGACCTAAGAGCCGAAACCTAGCATCACTTGAAAATCTTTCTAAGCGAATATCGAGAGAGAGAGAGAGAGAGAGAGACCTTGAGAGGATGCAAAGCGGATTTGAGGTGGCGTTCTTCGAGTTCCTTGTTATCGACAGAATCGACGCCTGTTCGCGTGGTGTTGTTGATGTTATCAGATTCTTTTTTCTCTGTAATTTCCATTTATCTGATTCTCTCCTCTTCTCCTCGACTCTCCAAACCCTAACTTTTTCGCTTCTCCTGTTTTTTTACTGTCCGCAGAACAACCAAAACCAAGAGACGTTCTCTACTCGGTGTGTTTGGCCACTCCGATAGGGATATTCCAATTCCACTTATTCTAGATGATGTATTCATTCTTGTAATTTGATTTCGAGAGAATTTAAGTTTCTATGATTTTTATATAGATTTTATTAGATGTTTTTTTTAATTAAAATTATAAGAGATGATAAAATTTGTTACATATATTTTATTAAAAAAATTCATTTTAAACTTCATCAAAATTCATTAAATTCTATCACTCTCAATAAATGCGTAAAGTCAATAATATTTCAAATATAGTTAATTTATATATATTTAGATTTTATAGAAATTGATATAAATCGGAATATATCTCCTAAACAATTCTTCTTTTTTCAGTTATTAAGAAAACAAATTGATGTCATCGTATTAATATTTTAAACCTAAAATTTAAAAACACAAATTTTTAAATCCAAAGTCTTCTTTAATATATATATATATATATATAATTTCAATCTCCGAATCAAATATTTTTTTTCTTTTTTTGACTTACTGTCATCCGATCAGATTACTGTTAGGATTAGTTGAGATGAGACTTTGAGACAAAGCCGGAAACTCTACTCCCAAAGATGGTTTTGACTTACTGTCATCCGATCAGATTACTGTTAGGATTAGTTGAGATGAGACTTTGAGACAAAGCCGGAAACTCTACTCCCAAAGATGGTTACCCACGCAAAAACGAAAAAATTACCTACATATTAATGAAATTTTGATGAGTTAAACCTTCTACATTGAAGATAAATAGAGGATGAACTTGAATTTACTACTAGATCAAGCTGCTTTCCTCGTAACCAGATACTTATTAAAAGATTGAACCAATGTAAATATACATGGAATGTTGGCACCAAGAATGAACTAATATATTAATAATGTATAGTATAAACAATTCGACACTTGGACTCACTTGATAAGAGAAGACATCACCAATTTAAATATCTAAAATATAGATAAAGTTTACTAAATCCTACATTTTTAATTTTTAAAAAATAAAGCCTACATTTGTGAAAGGGAAAATCTGAAAAAGCTCCTAACTTTTGATAAATTATCCATTTTCCATCACATAGTTTCGTTTTTACCCAAAAGAGTTGTTATTATTTGCTTCCTTAATGTTTGAGAAATCATCATTCTCTCCCTTAATGTTCAAACATCAAAATATCATATGCTATTACGTTAATATTAAAAAAAGTAGTGTTCTAACACCATCAGCTCTTTAAAAGACAAATTTAACTTTCACTTAAATTTTAATGTTATTTTAATTAATTTAATATTGATAAAAGTAAATGTTAAATTTATCTTTTAAATAGCTGATAGTGTCGGAACACCACATTTTCAACATCAATATAACAACAAGAGGTATTTTGATGTTTCTTTACATGTCAAGAGAGAAAATAATGATTCCTCCAACGTCAATGAAGAAAATGATAATAACTCTATTTAAAATATCATTTGATTTTAAATTAAATACCAAAATACCTTTTAGAAGCGTATGAAAGGACAATAACGTCTTAACGGTCACAAATTCTGTTAGGTTAAAATCGTTGACCGTTTGACTCCAAAGGTAAAAAAGGAAATGCAATAGGAAAAAAATCCTAAAAAGCCCTCTGACTTTTAACATACTGTTTATTTTTCATAATGTAGTTTTCGTTTTATCCAACATCTCTCAAATTGTCAAATTTTTAACAAAAATGTTAGAAAATGTTAAAATATCGAATTTACTCTTTGTTTAAATAATATTAAAATATGAAAATCAAAAAATTAAAATACATAATATTAAATTGACCTAATTGACAGAATTAAAAAAATAAAAAAACAAAATAAAAAATTTTTATCTAAAAGCAAAACAAAAAAATGAAATTTAAAAGAAAATTTGGAAAAATAAAAAAAGAGAGATCCAATATCTATAAACCAAAAAAAAAAAAAAAAAAAAAGAAAAACAAAACTTTATCAACATCATTAACAACGAGGACATTATCTAGAACATCAATAAATCTAAAACTTCATCTAGAATGACATTCAATCTCAAACATCATCTAAAACATCAACAAATTTGTATCAACATCATCAACAATCAGAACATCATCATCTAATTATCACTTGTCATCAAACCACAAAGATTGAAAAAAAAAAAAAAATCATCAAACCTCTTCAAGCAAATGCTTGAAAATCCAAAGAAACTTGAAAACCAAACATCAAAAATCATCTAACCAAATCATCAATTGTCATCAAACCTTTATTAGGTCTATCTGAGTTCGAACCCAGTTGAATAGATGAAGTTGAATGTTTAGTTGGGTTCAAACCCAGATGAAGTTTCATTTGAGTTCATCGAACTAACTAGGTTGAATGTCATTCTAGATGAATTAATGTTCTAAATGATGTTTAAGATTAAACGTCATTTCAGATGAAGTTTCAGATTTATTGATATTATAGATAATGTTTTGGCTGTTGATAATGTTGATAAAGTTTTATTTTTCAAATATATATATGTATATATATTTTTGGTTCTAGAGATTGGATTATCTTTTTTTTTTTCAATATTTCTTTTAAATTTCATTTTTGTTTTTATTTTGCTTTTAAATAATTTTTTTTTTTACTTTGTTTTTTCATTTTTTTATTTGGTGAATTGAGTCAATTTAATATTATTTATTTTTATTTTTTGATTTTTATATTTTAATATTATTTAAACCAAGAGTAAATTCGATATTTTAACTTTTTCTAACATTTTTGTTAAAAATTTGACAATATGAGATATTTTTGATAATAACAAAACTAAATGATGGAAAATTGACAATATGTCAAAAGTTAGAATTTTTTTAAGGATTTTTTCTATATTTTAATATTATTTAAACTGAGGATAAATTCGATATTTTAATTTATTCTAAAATTTTTGTTAAAAAAATGACTGTATAGAGGATTTTAAATAAAAACAAAATTGTAATATAAAAAATAAATAATATGTCAAAAGCCAGACACTTTTTAGGACTTTCCCTTTGTCATCCCTTCGTACAAGTGTCAAATAGGCAAGGTAATCAATAAGCTATGCTTATATCTAAGCTCAGTGTTTCGGTGAATGGATGTCAAACTTGATTATACTAATTCAGAAATCTAGTGGAGATCAAAATATTAAAAAAAAAAAATCATTATAAATATATTAAAATTTCAAATTTTTATTGAATCATTATAATATAATTACATGCAATTCTGCTTTGAATATATCGTATTAAACCCTCGAAAAGAGTGGAGCCACCAAATGGAGACACATCTAACCTAACCAGACCTGACCTACCCATTTGACATTACAGTTGTAAGGTAAGAAGTTCTCAGTTGCTACCTAAAAGAGATATGTGGTCATCAAATTCCATTCTAACAGTTAAATTAGATTAAAACTTAATCTAATAATAATCAACCCTTCAATTGGGCTCCTCCTAATTGGGCTTTACTTTTAATTCCAACCACAAAAACACTAAATAAAAACAAACCTAACAAATCCAAACGAAAGTGAGTCAACGTGTAATTTTTTCCATTCACGTTAAAATAGCAAATACACCTCCACTACTTGAACGGTAGTGTCTTTTCTTTTACTTTCGTCATAAAAACATGAGCTTTATTATATATATATATATTTAGGTAGTTTTTCATTTTATTATAAAAGTAAATATCTAATATTACATAAAAAAAAAAATATATTCTAATAAGTAATAACATTATGGAAATAGTAATTGTTTAATTTTGATAAGTATCACAAATTTCTGATAATATATCAAATTAGTTACACTTTAATTAATTAAATAACAATTGAAGACCAGAGGGTCCACACACTATCCTGCTCCGTTTTGGAAAACGAAAAGACAGATCAAATTAAAATTTTAAAAGGGAGAATTTCAATGACAAACCTAAGGTTTTCCATTACTGCACCTATGTAAGCAGAATTAATTTTTTAACAGTCATAACCCATAAACGTTAAAAACCCAAATAACAAATAAATGAGGTTACCTCTTATTTAAATTTGTTTTAGACCTGCATTGTTATGAAAGTTCATTTAAACTTAAAAAAGATTAAAATTGATTAAAATTTTGTTTCAACTAAAATTTAATAACTGTTTTAAACTAAAAATGGATTTCTACTTTTGTGTTGGGTTGCTTTTAAATTTATCATGTTATATATTTTACTTTAAAAAAATGATAAAAATTAGAGATGATAACAAGTCGAATTGGATTCACGTCAACCCACCTCAAACCTGATCCAAAATTTTTGAGAGATACTCCAAACTCAACCCGTGGCTTAAACAAGTCAATACTTTCTATCAAAAACTTGAACTGGATTGGATGAATTTGTCTCAAACCCGATCTATTGATCTAATTTAGTTTTTAACTAATAATAAATTAATATTAAAAAAATAAATACAAAAATTAAAAGTATATATATTTAAACTTCTAATAGTTCAATTTAACTACAATATAAGATCATATTTATATAATTATTAATATAAAATTCATAAAATACACAAATTTTTTACAGCAAAAGTCATAGTATTAAAGCTTTTGAAAAAAAAAAAAAAAGCTTAATTCTAACCGAGATATAAAATTGACATTTAACGCTATTACGTTAACATGAAAAAATATATAAAAATGTCTAAGATCAATGAGGTCATCAACAATAAATTATGAAGAACTAAAGTTTCTAGTACTTTAGTTACTTTGATTTCAACTTTCATTGTCAGTGCCTCTTTCTTACAAAGTTAAAGTATTTGTAAGTAATAAATTTAAAATAATTAAGAATTCAAGAGAAAGAGTAAGACTAAGAAATTATATAAGAAGCTACAAAATGATAGACTTCAATCTCCTAGAAGTAGAACCATAAAGAAGAATTCAGCAAAGACAAATGTTTTTCTATATATTAGCTATGATATCTACAATAATTTTAAAAGAGTTTCAAATTCATATAAAATTTTTTACAGTTAACAGTACAAATCTTGGACACTATGTTTAGGTTTTTTTTTTTTTTTTTAAATATTTATATATATACTGAATTATCGGATCAAGTCGGGACAAAAAAGCTTGCTCCAAACCCGACTCGAAATTTTTAAGGGTTGCAATAAACTCAAACCGCTTTTTGCTACTTTTCTCTACAAACTTGTCCTGAATAGATCAGATTTTCTTGGATTTGGATTGGATTGAGTGTTTTTGTCATCCCTAATTAGAATGTCCTTAACAGTCTAGTAATCAATTTTTATTATCAATAGGGGTGTGAACCAATTCTACTAATTTGGGGTGCAATTATATTTATGGAAAACCTGAGGGTGTGATGCAATTTCCCCATTTTGGAAACATCATCATCTTTAAATCTCTGGATATCCACACACATAAAGACACCCAGACACACGGACAGAGAAAGCATATATCTACACATACGATACATCTATATAAATAATTAAAATACAACGTCTCTTTACTTAGAGCTGTAAATGCAAAAGTAGCTTTGCAACTTTTTAGTGTTTCAAAAAAATAAATTAGTTAAAAAAAAAAAAAAAAACAGAGAGAAAAATATAGGTATCTGTCCATCACCGAACATCCCATAGACCGAGAGCGAGAGACAGTAGCATTTTGGCAGCCTGAAATAGAAACAACCCACTTAACAAAAATTAATCGTTTCTTCATCCACGTTTCTGGGTTCTTCTCTTTTTTCTTTTTGAGTCCCATTATGCCCCTCCTTTTTCTTCCAATTCTCCTTTTCTACCCTTCAATGACTTCATCTTCGGATTGTATACGTTTTAATCGTTTCGTTGTTGTGTGTGTGAGTGTTGTTGTTCTCTCAATACGATGCGTTTCAGCGGCGTCTCTCCCTCCTCTGTGTCCAAGTGAATCCGATGTGTTTCTCAATCGTCTCCAATCGCGTTGCCCTCTTGGGATCTCTCCAAATCCTCCAATCCAGGTGCCCTTTCTGTTTTCTTTTATTTTTATTCTTTTTTTTTTTTTTTTACAATTTGAATTTTAAGTATTTGATGTTTTCTTTGATTTGTCGATGTGGCTTTTATTTTTATTTTTTATTTTTTGGTTGATCTGTTTAGTTGATTTTGGTTTCTGGGTATGTGTTATGTTTTCTTTAGGGTTTCTTGTTGAAATTGTTAGGTTTTGATTGTTTTTTTTTGGGGTTGGTGAGGTGGGGAAATCTGGATAATTGGCTTAAAGATTGATTTGTTGACTTTGAGGAGTATTGGCGCGTGTTGGTATTAACAAAATTAAAATTTTCTTTGCAGAAAGTTATAAATTTAAAAGTCAATCTTGGAGATCAATTTGGTACTTAGTTGAATTAGCAGAGCTGTCAATGTTGAGGACTTGAATATGTATGTGATGTTCTAGAGAATTTGAATAATTGAATCAAATATTTCTTATGTAGAAGCGCATGCTTGGTATCGGAAAGTGGTATGCAGGGGAGAGTGTGCTATACTATAAGTTTTCCGTTGACTATCTTGACTAGCTATTCGGAATTATCTGTCGAGAATTGATTTGCTTCCGAAAGTATTTGGATGTGCTTGCATCGTGAACTTGGTGGATTATGCTTTACGTGTTATATAAATTGAGAGAATTTGACACATGAAACTAATGTTCCCAGCCCACGTATTTGTAACTCTTCCACTTTTATTGTTTTGTGATTTATATGGCTGCAGTTGTGACATGCTTTCTGGCTAGCTGACCCTTTTGCCTTTTGTCATTTCCTTTGAATTATGGATGAGTGTAGAGATTTATAATATCTGCGTAACTTCCCCTGGTTTTTATGCATAGCTGTTAAGTAAAAGCTTAAGAGACACCTGCTCATTATATACTTTACCAGAGTGTGTAAGAACTCTCTTAGAAGTGATATTTCTCTGTGATTTGAGGCTGCTTGAAATGAATAGATCTTTAATGAACTTTGCCTGAAGTGGCAGTAGGGTACAATTAAGTCTTTCATTATTGTATAACATGATAATCACAAGGTGCTGTTTGCTGGAAAAATAGCAGGATTTGTTGGATTTAAGTGAGCTTATTGACTTGTGCTATATATAAGATTGTACTAGATTCTTTTTAACAAATTAAATGAGGAGTTGTTGTTTCCTGGTTTTCTTGGAATTTTTTTTGGCATTTTTCCTTCCTCTATGTAAAAGGCTTAATTTGGCTACAATATGATATTATTAAAATAGATATTCTTGAGTTCGTTCTTCTTATTTCTAACATTGAATTATAAATTTCAGTTAATTGTGTCAACAAATGGATAGGGCTTGAATTTATATTTCAAGCATGATATGGTTTTACTCAAAATTCCTATGATTCATAACTCATCATTGCAAGTAATCTCAGGACCAACATTATGAATGGTGCAATGATTCATATTTAAGTATTTGTCAAAAGCATAAGAAATTAATATGTGAATCTGCTATATTAGGGTGTTTGGAGCTAGGCCTTTGTACCCTGCCTCTCAACATTTTTTGTATGTTAAGTATTTGCTTCTTTAATATTTGGCAATGTGAAGCATGATCTTGTATGTGCATGCCTAAAATTAACATTTATTGGTCTACTTGTGTCATAGTTCTGAAAGGCGTAAGGCGTACTGAGGCGCAAAGAGCCTGGAGCCTGAGGCATCAGGCCCAACTGTATAATAAAAAAAGAAAAGAAAAGGAAAGCTTAAAATATTATAAAATCATAAATTTTGGTTATATATATATATATAATCATAGGGATTTTTCATTTATTTTTCAAATTTGAAGGTCTGATTGGGTAATTTATCAAAAGTTAGGAGGTTATTTATAATTTTTCACATATATATACATACACACACACACACACACACAGAGCCGTGTA
Organism: Nephelium lappaceum; assembly: GCA_021234005.1. Lineage (NCBI taxonomy): Eukaryota > Viridiplantae > Streptophyta > Magnoliopsida > Sapindales > Sapindaceae > Nephelium > Nephelium lappaceum. The sequence goes on from CM037998.1 coordinate 7,564,293, forward strand.
AGTAAATTCTAATCTACACAGCCGCTATCCCATTCCTCTTTGCAACCTTAATTCCACAATAGCCAAGCAGTCACCCGTCAGAACACTTGTTTTGGCAACTGGAACGCTAGTGTGAGGAGAGGAGAAGAGAGGAGAGTGGAACAGCGGTTGGTTGGTTGGTTTCGGCGTTGGAAGCCCGTTAACAAGTAAGGTTGTGAGAGGCATGCCTTCAGCTTCATCGCCTCCTTCAGTGAGGCGCATGCCTCATCGAAGTCGCCTCGCCTCACTGAAGTCGCCTTTGGGGAGGCGTAGATCTGGCGCCTTGCAGCACCTCATGCCTAGGCGTGCTTTTCAAAACTATGACTTGTGTCACCAGCTCACAAAATTAAAATAGAGTATGCATTGGAATCTTTTTTGCTATGTTGCTACCAATTAACATAATGATGATAAATGACACAGTCTGCATGATGATATTGGTTGTAGATTGATTTTCTGTGCTTGGTGTATGTATGTGACTCATATCTATGGTCTTCTCTTGAAGAAGTCTGTATATGCCTTTTCAGTAATTATTGCAATTTGCACCTAACTTACTGTTTAAGTCATTATGCACCATAAGTATAGGCCATCTTATTTTTTAGTTGTTTACCAATTCATTTATCAGTGTCTCCCTTTTTTCAATTCTAATTCTTTTTTCGATATGTTCATTTTGTCATTTAATTATAAAATATCAATTTGGAGGGTGTATATAATTTAAGTCCTAATTTTACATGACTTATTTGGTATTAACTGAAATTGCTGTGACATTAACGTATATGTATCTGTTGTTTGTAGGTAGATGGAAACTCCCTGGATAGAGCTTTGACTTCCAAGCAGAGAAATGGTTATACTGCTGTACTCTTTTATGCTTCCTTGTGCCCATTTTCTCGCCGTGTACTTCCTACCTTTGAAGTCCTAAGTTCAATGTTCCCACAAATGGACCATTTTGCAATTGAGCAATCTGCAGCCTTACCAAGGTGCTTTTTTGGTGCACAGCCTCTGTTAATCTATTATTTTTGTACTATTTCCTTAACAAGGATATGTTCTAGGGTAAACATTAGTCTGGTAAAAGGAATTATTTCTGATTGGACTTGCTCAACATATTTTGTTTGCCTTAACATGTGGGAGGGGTTGCTGATTATTTTGATGATATCAATAAATGTAGAACAATGTTCGCCCCCAGTGATCTCCTGTCAAAATGTAGTAGGAAGCATCCTTAAAAAATACTTTTCTAATGCCCACTCATTTGTTTGTTTTTCCTATCTATTTATTAATGTAGGGTTAAAAAGAAAAAGACAGCTTCGTTTAAATGAAAACATATGTTCCAAATTTTTCTGTTCGATGCAATCCTGTAAATCTTATGATTTCCACCACTTCTTGACTCTTCTGAAGCTTGTACTATCATTGCCAGTGTTAAAACATTTTCACACTATCGCCCTTGGTTTACACAAAATTTTCTCATGTGTTGAAAACTATATGAACTTTTATGAGCTTTATTTTCAATATAGTCTCAAAAACACTAATCATACAGTTAGCACTATCCCCAAATTCAAAATCTTGGGATTGATAATGCCCAACAGCTTGTGTCGCATCATAACACCCAAGTACATGTTCGCAAATCAATGGAAGAAGATGTGAATTTGAAATTATATCTTTCTTTTTTCTTCTTATGGTCAGTTTTAGCTTATGCCAGGAAGGAGGTCCTGCCTTTATCAGAATTCCGTTAACAACCATGTTACACTGTTGGTTGATAATTATTGTGACTGAAAAATGATGTAAAATCCAACAATTAAATATGAATATTTGTGTGGAATTTACAGCAAGGTACTAATATTCTTTGTCACGCCTGCTCATCTCTATGTTGCTGGTTCCGTTGCAGTATATTTTCTAGATATGGAGTCCATAGCTTGCCCTCAATTTTGTTGGTGAACCAAACATCAAGATTGCGATATCATGGTTCAAAAGATCTCTGCTCTCTTGTACGATTTTATGAGGAAACTACAGGTAATTTTTTGTCTCTTGTTTGGAAGAAATGTGTTTATTTCTGGTCAATCACCTGAGTACTGAACCTCCTTGCCAATCAATTTCATTGGGTTGACCCATTTGTAATGAAATGTAACTGCAAGTCATTGATCAATGAAACAGCCCTTGTGAAACCTATAATATTTTTAATATTTTTGTTATTGGTGTCCTCTTGTGAGGTGTATTAATTAGTAAGCCCCTTTTTGTTAAAAATTGTTCGAGGATAAGATGTTAAGCTCTTCAAGCTTCAGCTCTCGGTTTGAAAGACACCATTATAATGTCAATTTCTCGATCTTGCTATCTATGTTTTCAGGACATCGACCGGTGGAATATTTTGCTAAAGATGAATCAATTGTTCTGGTGGACATTGACAAAAGGAATACACAAATGTCAATTAGTTCCTACTCACTGAGGGAGATGATCCAAATGGAACCCTACTTGGTATTCGCAGTATTGTTTCTCTGTTTGAGGATGCTCATACTTATATTCCCAGGAGTCTTATCTCGTCTCAAAGCTTTCTGGGTATCATATGTTCCTCACTTAAACCTGGAAATATTTGGCGAGACAAGTCAATTGTTTGGGCATGCCCTTGATATGATTGATGTGAGGAGGGTTTGGACCAAACTGAGGCTTTGCAAGACCAGGAACTTCCATCAAGGTGCAAAAAATGCCAGGGTTTGGGCCTCTTCCCTGGCTTCTGTCTCCTTGGGTGAATCTTCATCGTCTAGGTCATCATCCTAAGTCGGAAGTTGCTGTTAAACACAAACCAAATCGAAGGTAGAAAGAGCTTATCGATCGGATAGCGCATAATTACAGACTGATGGAATTGCTCTTGGGACAGGTCATCTCTATCTCTCTTTCTCTCTCATGTCTAATGTTTGTCAAAGTTTTTATGATAGTTGATGATAGCTGAAGCTGTTGTCCTTGTTTGAAATGGGCCTTTTTTGGGGGGAAACAAACAAGCATGTAAATTTGAGAACAGCTTTCTTTTTTGTGTATATTATTTTGTCATCTGGAGAGGAAACTACAGTACACATCAGCTTAATAATGTACTCTTATTTAACTGCTTAACTCTCCCTCTCTCTCTCTCGCATCACCCTTGTGTGTACATCATTCCAGAAATTGATCGATCTAGTGTTTGGCACTGGTATAACTTGTTTTTTAATGGCTAGCATTTGACAATGTTGTACGCCCCTCTTATCATTTTTTAAAAATAATCAATCTGACTCTCATGGTTAGAGCTCAGGGATCTTTTAGAATCTATCAAGATCCGAAGATCAAATTTGTATAACAAGGGAAGAAAACTTTTCTCAAAGTGGCAAATATACATGACGGGAATCAAACTTTTATAATGGATGGGGAGGGATGTGCAAGTACCTCAGCTATGAGTTGTTATGTGTAAATAATTATGGGCACCTCATCTTGGCAGTTTGTTTGCAAATGAATATTTTTACATGTGACCAATTTTAGTATATCTTTATTTTGGGAAATCGGGTTTTAACACTTTTTCCCTTCCTAATTTGAAAAATTATTGGTAGATAAAACACTTGAGGTTGTTCAAATTCTAATGTATCATTTAATTCAAATCATTCTTTTTTGTTACTGGGATTAGTCCAAAGCACAATCGGAATAGGACACTGATGATGCAGTCTGAGGAGTAGTTTTCATACGGGAGAAAGTAATTCACACATAGGTGAAAAACAATCTATATATAAGATGAGAGGAAGTCTACAATTTTTTGTGGAGAGCGGGTGTAGAATAGGTCACCTTGTGAAGGTCATGGGTGGCATCACCTTTTGCTAGAACACGTCACTTTGTGAAGGTAACGGGTGGCATTACCTTTTGCTACTAAGGCACTGCCCTAGCTACTTTAATTCAAAGCAATTTGATTGATGCTGATGTCTTGGATTTTAAAAGGATTTGTTTGTATGTGAATCTCCGTATCATACACGCATTCTGTTGTAAAAAATATGAGTAGGATTTGGAGTTCTAACAATTAGTCGGTGTGAGTTGTAAGTTGTAAATCATCATTTTAAAATAATTAAAAGTTAAAAGTTATTAACAGGTAAATGTATCTGATAGCATGATCTTTCAATAATTGAAAAGTTTTGCATTTGGATTAAACATTCATGTTGAATGGCATTTTATTTGGATGCAATTAAGGGAATGATATATAAGAAATCTTTTATAGTATTGTAATTAATTAATTTTTATTTTGTGATGCTTGTTAGTTCTTGCAACATTCAAATATTGTCAAATAACTAAAAATAATTCTTCTCAATTTTGTGACGTTTGGTAAAATTTTAAAGAAAAAAGAAAATGGATTGTATTGTTACAATTAAAGAAATACTTAAATATAAGTATGTTGAATGTTTATAGCAATGGTGGTTTCTTTTTTTTTTTTTTTTTTTATGTTAGAATATGCAAAAGATATTTATTATAATAAAAATAATTGATGGGACATAAGGAGCCTTCCCCTTGACGAAAGTCCAAGACATCAAATTGAAAAATAATTATGCATGAATACAACACTAGATATAGAAGGAGTTCAAAAAAAAAAAAAAATACTAGATATAGAAGAAATACATATTATTTATATTGTAATGGTTGACTGGTTGTTCGAAATAAAATATAAGATAGTGAGAAGCAAAATATCAAACACCACTAATACATTATTGAAAATATCACAAAACAGTTAAACACATTCTTAGAATTCCTTTCCAGTGAATGCTTGTCATGTGTTATTTCAAGAGCCCCAAATATTTTCATAAAAAGAGAATATATATATATATATATACACATAAACCCTAACATTACATTATATTATTTCCTGAGAAATGAGAATATTGCATTTGAAGAAAGAAAAAGTTGATAAATCTGCTGGTACATCTATCCATCTCCATCAACAATCCAATCGACATAATTTAATGGGCCAGGCCCAGGCTCACTAAGGCCCACATATTCCAGTCTATTTACTATTTACAGGAAGTCACGAACCATTTAAGGAGCACTGGTTTCTCTCTATGCAACGTGTCGCTAGGGTTTGACAGGTGTGAGAAAATGACATACAAAAACACCCTTTTTTAATTTATTTTATTTTTTTTCTGGTCTGTAGCTTTTTGAAGAAAAGAGAAGTCTCTTCTTGTTTGCGACGTGCAAGCCAAGCATACAACCCAATTAAAAACTGACAGACAGTGGAAGCAATTCTTAGCTGCGCAAAGAAGCCATGCATGCATGTTGTTGCTGTGTACAGTAGACAACACTAATTAAGTAATCTGAAGTGTCAGTAAATATCATTGTTGTTTGTGAAATGAGACCATGACCTTTTTTTCTTTTCTTTTGTTTTTTTTTCCTTCTATTATGCACGCAACATTCTCGTGATTGTAACGTTGTCAAAATTAAAATGTGTAAAGTGAAACGTTAATTAAAAATATAACACTAAAGGAAAAGTTATTCGAATACATTCTAACGTAAGTTTTATGTGTGTAAAATCATATACTAAAATATGAAGTTTGTATAGTTGTGTATTGTAAATTATAAACGCAGTAATGTTAAAAAAAAAAAAAATTGTATAGTAAAATTATTTTTGTTAGTATAATTTTTAGCTGCTTTTGTTAGTCCAAAGGAGGTAGATTTTACCTTCTTTACCTTTACCTCCTTTCAATAAGTCTTAAAGGAAACAATTAATTATGTCTCTTAATAAAGTTTTGACGAAAGCAAGAGGCTTATATGGTTCTCTTTTCTATGCCTTCTGTTTTTTCGGATTTTTTTGTTTTTCTTTGGATTTAATTTTTTCTTATTTATTCTTATTGTTTGTTGCTTTTAATTCAAATAATTCTACAAATCTAAGCCCAAAATCAATAAAAATATATATAATTTTAAGAAACAATTATGGATTCAAACAACAAACTAAATCATATTTTCACTATAAATAACAAATCAAATTACAGTTGTGAACATAAAATATTTTTTTTTAATAAAATATGATATTATAGAGAGAAAATCTGAGAATCAATGAAAGAGAGAAAAAAATGAAAGAAAGATGAAAAAAAAGGTCAGTTTTATTTAATTAAGGGTATTTATCAATGTACATACTTTGACATTCATGAATTTCAAAATATTAAGTATTATATCACAAGAACAAATCAAATGATAATATCTCCTACCATTTTTACATTCCATAGACTATGACCATATTACACATCTTGTATTGTAGCAAAAAATCCCTTTTTTATTAGAATTATTCTTACCTTACAATTGGATTATTATGAAGAGATGGTATATGAAGATTAGCTTTGAACCCTTATTATGAAATAGATTTATCTAATTTCAAATCCATAAAAAGCAAAAGTAGTCAAAAGTGCAACGGCTCAGTGGTTGAGCCTTTAAGCTACAAACCCACCTCTTTCTTAAGAGGTGGGTCGACACTCCATAACATCAATTTCTTTCTCTTATTGTTTTCTTTTTTCTATACGAGGGTTATCCCTCTATCGATGTGTGAGTTATTTTTTTTCGTATGGAAACCGTTTTTCAAACCATACCATCAATATTCGAATTCCGTTTAGTTTCGGTTATTCTTTGTATCAATCTTAGTTATGTAATGTAGTATAAAAAAATAAAAAAATAAAGGAAAAAGTACAAAATTAAGAAATGCTAGTAAACATGCACTCACGTAGAAGTGAAGAAGGTTGACAACTAAAAGTCAATATTGGAGGTGCATGAGGAGGGCGAGAGAGAGAGAGAGAGAGAAGATGTACAAGAAATGAACTAACAATAAACTAATCTAAAATTGAGAAGAGAACAACAAGAAAAATACCACGCAATGGACAGTTGGATTGTATGGGGCTTTCACTTTCAATTTATAAAATTTTCTTTTTCCTCATATAAAACCAACCGCCCATCATTTTCATTCCTTGCCGACTCCCACAAGCAACCGCTTATAGATCCATTTTTCACTCTCTCCATCACACAATGACACAATGCTCCCTCATTGATCGTACAATCTCATCTCGTCTCTTCTGGTACAAACTTCTCTCTCTACTAAAATTTTATTTCCGATGAGTTTAACAGTTTTAATTTAATCCAAATTTCTAAAAAGGGGAAAGTCCACTCTTATCTCCTTTTCTTGATTTAACAATAGGCATCTTTCTTATAAGAGTGTCATACAAGTTTAGTTTAGATAGATTTTAGGGAGAAATCAAGTATACCCAATATCAAATTAACCCAAATCGATTTAGATTGAAATCTAGTTTCAATCCAGTTAAATTTCATTTTCATTCAAAACCAATGAGGATCATTCTAAAATATTCAGAAAGTGAAGTACTTGAATTGAATTGACTTCTATATTCACAACGTAACAGGCCATATAATATAAGTGAAGTTGCACTCCCATTTTTTTTTTTAGGGCCGGTAGCTTATCTAGAATGCTAGTAGGATCAACTACGATATGACTCTAAATGATGGTTCAAGGATATGTTCTTATAAGGTGGGAGGGAACAACTCATATTAAATAGAAGAAAATTATCTATTACTGTCGAAACCAGTTAAATATAACTCTAAGACACGATTCGAGGATTTGCTCTCATAAGATGAGAGAGAACAACTCACATTAAATCTGAGAAAATTGTCCAATACCACTAGGACGAGTTATGATATAACTTTGAAATACGATATGAGAATCTGTTCTTATAAGACAAAAGAGAACAATTCATATTAAATGATGAAAAAAAAAACTCATAAAATGAGACTTAAATGAGATCGAACTGAAAACCCTTAAATCATGGCTGGGAGTAGGCCATGTTGCTTTCATAATACCATGCCACATTTACTCCTATTATAACTCCAAAAGAGGAATCTTGATGACCCACTCCTGGTTCAAATTTATCCAGAGTGATAATAAAGTAATCAGAGTTGGGATTAAATAATTAAGTTAAAAAAAAAAAAAGAAATATCTTGGGAAGGCAAGGTGGGTCCCAAGCCAAGTGAGCTGGGACCACCCTCTGTTGTCAGGTTTAGCAAGGATAAGCTCTCAACTCTGAAACCATCATCCTCATATTTGTGCTTTTTCCCTGTTTAATGGGGGCTTCTACCTGCAATCTTTCACTCTAAAACCAAAAGGACACCATGGTTTTGGTGCCCTTTCGACCTCTCTTCAAAATTCCACACATATCTCCATAAATATCAGACCTTTTTTATCCACATAATTCAAAGCACTCCATAGAAACCAAGCCCTTTATTTTTTTTTTTTCAACCAAAAAGAAAACAAAAATGGAAAAAACCAACTTGGAAATGGATCTTGATGAGTGGGAATTCCTGCCTGATCATGGTTTTTTGGACTTGAACAATGAAGATTCTGATGACAAGAAGATTTTCTCAGGGGGAAAACGTGGCTCTACCAATTCTTCAAGTTACTGTTTTTAACATGAACTACTTCATGTGCCCGTCAGCAACTTGTGAGAGAATTGTTGAAGCATCAACAGCATGCAGGAGAGAAAGAGAGGTTTTCAAGGAGAGTCGGAGGGTATCAGCAGGTTGTTCCAGTTGCTATTCAGCTTGAGCCAAGGTTTGTCAAGAACAAGCCAGATGATGATGATGATGAAGTGACTAAAAACATCATCTTGATGGCTGAGAAGAAGAAGATGATGATGGTCAATAAAGATCCTGACTTTGGATCCATTGAATCCAACCAGGATGCTGTTTCCCAAGTTTTCTTCAAGAAAATGACGGAAAATGAATTTGTCGACATGAAAATGGACTCACCAAGGTCCCCTACTTCCAGGAACATCGCGCCTCCTCAGCTTGATGCTGCTGCTTTCAACTTTGATGACAATCCTACTACTGAGGCCATGGAGAGCATCAATTCTTGCTCTCCAAGGAAGAAAATCATGGATTCTGATACAAATAAAAAAGAGGAGACTGTTGATTGGGAAGACAACAATAATGGTGGTGGTTTTGATCTCTGGAAGTGGAGCTTGACTGGAATTGGAGCTATTTGCTCTTTTGGGGTTGCTGCTGCCACCATTTGTATTATCATTTTCGGTAGCCAACACAAACAACAACAACAACAACAACACGACCAGAAGCTTCGTTTCCAGATTTATGCAGAGGACAAGGTTTGGATTTTTTTTGTCATAAGATAATTCTTCAGGAATTTTACATACCCTTTTGTAGAATTTTGCTTCTCCTTATAATGACATGTAATCAGTGGTTGCATATTAATAACAAATTGGGGTATAAACTTTTGTTTAGATCACTTTTTTAGTTCCAAATTGAAAGGAAAATTCATAATTTGAGGTGAACTATTGTTATCGTTGCAGAGGATTAAACAAGTGGTTGTGCAGCAAGCAGCAAAAATGAATGAGGCAATTTCAGCTGTAAGAGGGGTTCCTATTACCAGAGCTCACATAACCTATGGTGGTTACTATGATTCTCTTTAGATCACATCCGGGAACATGAATCCAGGCGCCTTGATTGGCATCAAAATCTACGATGGATTAGCTGCGGTAGCTACCTCTACAATATTTGTGTAGAAACTCTCAATATCTGTAAATAATAATGATACATGTTATTAGGATATTATATATGTAGGATGGATCATGAATCAGTAGATTCATAATATGTTTGTACTCGGGAATTTAATATGATGTTGTAATGTTGCATACATTAAGCTATGCTTATTATATAAGTTTGGGTTTATAGTCTAATGTGTTTTGTGTTTAAAAACTTAGTGATTTATAAAATAATCGATAGTAATTAATTATTTGAAATCTGTTGTTAATTGATGTGCACTGCCTGAGTTTTGGAGACCCTATTTATGAAATGTATCTGTGTTATGATAGTCGTTTTTGCGGCTCCGATAAACTTTTTAGAGTGTCGAGTGCTGGCCTTAAAATAAAAGAAGTCGGTCACAGCGTCTTATGAGAAATTTTCTTCGTAACAGAATGATAAGATTATGACAAGTGTTATCAACAAAAATGATGAGCTGGAAAAAGGACATGTAAATCCACAATACTAACTGACAGATTAGATTTGTTAATTCAAAGTAGATGATTTTGAAATTAAATAAGATGTGTTATTCAAGTTATTATTGGCTTCTAGATGATTTGTAGCTTATCTTAAACAATATCAATTAATTAATTATAGGTGCTAGGTGGACCGGTACAAACACATTATAATATTTATATATGTTGATGACTGCAGATCGTAAAATATTTAATAAATAAAATAAAATAATGATTGTTAGATAATTCATCCTATAACGAAATCAAAATTGATCGTATTATCTGTGTATGCATTCCAAGTAACCAAAACTTCGGTCATTCAAAGTGTTTTGGTGGTAATTGAATCGTGTGTTAAAGAAACAACTAGGAACGATATGTAATATTTAAGAATCAATATAATATAATTTCAGAGACTTCCAATTTTTCTTTTTCTTGAAGCCAGAGGCTTCCAAATTTTAGAAACAAACATTTGATCTTTTAATTAATATTTTATTGTTAGAAGTTCTATTAACGTATCTTATCGTAAGTACCAAATTTCTCTAGTATAATAATTACTGATGGCGGTTTAAATAATGATGCAAACTAATCGGTAATTATCAAATGATTATGACAACATCTATTTGGTTACTCAAAGGAAAGAAAAGAAAAAGAGGGGCAATATTTGCACCCCATTAAAACCGTATGTACACCCCTAATTTTTTATATTTTCAAAATTCTAATATTACCCTTAAAGCAGACTATTAATGTTTTTTCAAAATATATTATCATTTTTAACAATTTATTTTTTAAAAGTTTTATAAATAAATTGTTAAAAAATATTAACAACTTGAGTGCGGCTGGTACCTGTGCTTTTCTCAAAAAAATCCACCCTGACTGGAGTTCATCGGCTATCAAATCTGCAATCATGACCACAACATCAAGAAAAGATGGGATATATGCACCCAATCCTAGATCAAGCGATAAACTTGGAGGCAACATCCCTCCACATATGGTTCAGGACAAGTGAGACCAGACCTTGCAAAAGATGATGCTAGTCCTGTATATGACTTAAGAGTCGATGATTACTTGAACTTTTTATGTGTTCATGGCTAGGACGAAAAAACCATCTCAGCATTCTACCCGGAACAGCTTTTCTGCCATCCAAAGTCATTCAATATGGCAGACTTCGACTACCTCTCAATCGTGGTTCCAAATCTAATCGATTTCGTTAATATTATCGAAAACTTAAAGAATGTTGTCCCACCAAAAACCTAGTCTTCCACATGAAACAAAGGTGAGTGCCGTTTTACGGTAGCCTACATTAAATATTCAGGGTGAAGGCTGCTGCAGTTTTCATTTTCTCTTTGTTTTTATGTTTCAATTTAATTATTTATAATTTATTTATTTATGATGTTATATTGAAATTGAAAGAAAGGGTATATTTGAATAGGATGGTTTTACAAGGTATTCTGTACTAAAATATTTTAAGAGGTTTATGTACCATTTTTAAGAGGTGTAAACATCGACACCCAAAAACGAAAGATAGATATTCGCAATTAAGCCTATCAAATTGGACTTTTATTTAGCAAATTTATAGAAGATAATTTTTTTTTTTTTAATGGATCTTGAAAGAAAAGAAAATGACATCAAACCCATCCATACAAATGAGAGTTATTGAATCATGGCCCACCTCAGAAAGCGTGGCTTCCTCTGTTGATTTCTTTGACAAATAAAAAAATGAGCATAAAATTCATACCGTTTAATTGTCAAATTATGATGTGAAATTTGTGTTGGAATTTTGGGTTGGGTGCTATGTACAAGTGCTGGCTTTACAATAATTCAAAGCTTGTGAGGTCCCATGACGTGAACCAACAATAAGATTCTGAATATTGAATAATATTGCTGGTGACTGGAATCTTGGGAATGCTAGTTGCCCATGTGACTTGGTTTCTTTTTGTTTTGGGTTTTGGGAGTCAGAGAGTTTGAGTAACTTAGAATTCATCATAAATCGGTTGTTTTTTGTTTGTTTTTCTTTTTTAAGTTAAAAAATATTAAAAAATTCTTTAAAGTTTTGTTAATAACTTCATTAGTTTTGTTTTATGATCTAAATGCACTCCATGTTCTTTTTTTTTTTCTTAATTGGGATAAAAAGTTCAAAAAATGTTATATGCTTGTTTAATAGAATTGTAGAAGAGGATGTTGATTGCAGAACTATACCGTAATAATATTAAATAGTATATTGGTTTTTTTGAAACTAATTAAACTAATAAATCGTCTTTTAATTCAAGTGGTAAGAACTGTTTTCCTTTACGATTATGTTCTACAATACGCATTATACAAACATGAGTATCGAGTTTTCTTTGTGATGTTAGAGGATTAAATATCTTCTAATTATGGAATTTACTTAGGCCACACATCTATAGAAACTTTGTCTTTGGGGTAGCCATTTAATTGTATTTATAGTATTTAATTATAGCTTGGCTTTCCTAATACAACAAAAAGCAATCACTTATGTATAAGCCTAATCCTTTATATATATATATATATATATATCAAAGTAATAAAAAAATATATTATACCAATAGATAGATCTATCGAGATTTGTTGAGAATTAAACTCATATATATAGTCTAGAACTCTATTTCCATGACATCAAAAACTATTTACTTTCATAATAGGAGAAAATTTTCCACACTTGCTACTAAATATAGATCTACCAAGATTTATGTATATATATTCAGTCTGAAAATCTCTTCATATACCATCAAGAGGTTTGCTCTCATGATGAAAGGAACCTTCTCACACATGCTTATAAATACATATAGAGAGACTCAAATGCTAAAGTCCCTATCATGAAGGTAAAAGAAATGTGTATTAACCAATGAAGTTAACTAGATGAGCTAATTAGTTGAATTAGTCAGTACCTAAAAAGAAAATCTTGGTTATCTAGTTCTAAAGTCAAGATATAGTTGAGGAATAAATGGCATGTCTTTGATACGATTCTTTGTAACGGATTAAGGAGATTCAAGGCAAGGAATGATGAGGCACCCATTTTGCTTCTTAGCACGATATAAGTTATTGAAAGATCAATGAGTTGGCTAATTTTGGAATCTAGGATACGCTCTTTCAATCATACATGAGGACTCTACTTCTGTTTTGGTTGTTACCAAAACCTATAAATTAATTAATTAATTAATTATGTATCCATGTTATTTATGTTTTCATCTTATATCCCAAATTATACTTTAAAAAACAGAAAAATAACTATATTATTAATAATGACCATTCATATCATTAATATTGACCTCATACTATAAGTTTTTATTTGTAAAAAACGAAAAATCTTTGTAAATTTACCAAAATGAAAAACTAACCTTATGAATTTGGAATTGGATGGTCTCACCAAGTCAATAGTGAGACTATGCCACGTAAGTTTTATCATCTTTATAAGAGAATTTTAGCTAATATTATGGAGGGTTTTATCCAAACTATAGAAGTACTACTTTTGTGTTATTAAATCTGAGAAAGTTTATTGAAATTGTCTCGAAAATAAAATAAAATTAAACTAAAGTTAGATACATATAAAAAAATAAAAAAATAAAAAGACGAAGAGTTAGATACATACCTTTTACAACTTAAGCCATTAGTCATCTATGTTTCTAAGCCAATCATATGTATATGGTAAAATTATTTGAATAACAGTAATTACTTCACAAAAAAGTTTTATCATTCTTAATAGACCTTTTATTTAATTCAACCAAATATTATTAAAATAAATAAATAAATAAGAAGAACTTTTCTTAGTTTTAATGTTTGAAATTTGACATTAGTCAGATAAGAAGTTTTTTAAAATCTATGAACAATGTTCAAATATTAACTTCTATAATAGGAAGATATATCAAGAGAGAGATGTCTTGGGAATTGTCCACTAAAATTTAATTAAACCTCATATATCTTACTCTCGTAACTGTCACAATACTAAAGGGAAATCTACGGTAAAATTCCACATATGAAACATAAAATTGAAATGAATTTTATATTGAAAACATAAAAACTAATAGAAGAGTAAATATATCAATGGATGCCATAAACCAAATTACATGCACCGCTCTTCAAAAATAATATAAAAAGTAACAATTATGAAAGAGCCATTGACAAAGGTCATAATGGGTCTAAGTCGAGCTTTGTCATAAAAAAAACAACTGAAAAAATTTTGAAAAAGTGGATGGAAAAATTTAAAGTCGATCCGAGCTCATATATAAAGAGATATGTTAAAAAGTTCCACATGTGAAGTAAGAATATAAAATAAATTTCGCGTTAAAAATATATAACTAAGAGAGAGAGAGATATATATATATATATATATTAATGGATGCTACAACCCAAAAGATTAATTTTTCAGATTGTAAAACTATTTATCTCTATATATATATATAAAGAAAATTATGAACGTTTGACATTGATAATACCCAAACTTTCTTTCCAACGTTGGAGAAGGAGAAAACACCATTCAAGTAGTAGTAGACTAGTAGTTGCATTCTTATATATTATTTAAAAATAGTTTTTTCATAAACAATTATCATTTTCCTAAAACACCCACACTCTTAAACATTACAGAGATAAAAATAAAAAATTAGAAAATGGAGAAACATCATGGTCTCATGGCTAGCATGAGTGAAGAACTTAGTATTGTTTAAGAAACAAATCTTCAACTTAAAGCAAGGAACAAGAATAAAGTGAGACAAGGATGAGATGAGATCAAAAGTAGTTGCTACGTCTCTTCTCACTTTTATTGTTTGGAGAACTCGAACACCAAATTTCAATTTTCAATATTGTTGTCTTGGGCCTGCTTTTCCCCACATTCATGTATGTTCATTATATATATATATATATATATTATACCTACACATTATAGGTACATATAATATTGCTGAAAATTTTGAATCAACTATGGGGAAACAGGCCAAAACTAGAGCTCTTAAAAACATGAGTAAGACTCCCAAAAAATGGAGGAAACACTCCTACAAAAAGGGAGAAAACTGTCATAGTCTTGTGACCCTATTAAGTCGAACTCTGACCTTGACAAGCAAAGACAAGAGGTGGCAACATGCCAGACTCTCATATATATTTATTACTCTTTTAATTGGATTATCGTATCAAGGTTAGCCATAAGGGCACACCTATTAATACAAAATAACATTTTAAAGATTTTCAGATTTTATAAAAGGATATCATTTTCATTTTTTTAGTTAATATGTAACGGTATGGATTTAGTAACAATTATAACATACACTAATTTTTTTTCTCATATCATCTATTTTCATAATTTTGAATTTGGGGCCTAACCATTAACTAGAATATCTAAATATTCAAGCTCAACCCACCTAACTACAAATTAGTCAAGCTATATGATTAGGTTGGGTTTAAAGTTGCCATACTTTTTAAATCAGTCATGAATTTAAGATGTTAAAGGATTGGTTTGTGATGACACTAAAGTCTCTCTCATCATCATTAATCGAATTTGTAGGTTCCGATTATTTTCAATCTACATTTTAACATAAAAAACAAGGAAAAACTACTCATTTAATTAAGAATTTTCTCACCACCCACTCATAAGAAGAAAAAAGGTCCAAAAAAACAAAAAAGTATATATCATGATGAGTAAGAAACAAATTGAGAAAACTTTTTCTAACCTTCAAAGCATTCGAGAATTACTCTTATTTTCAGCCTCAGTTTGAACTAAATGGTTGCACTAAATTTATCATAAGCCATCCATTCCTGATTACTTGAAGGCTAACATCAAGACCGTTTCTTTGTTTTTTCAAATACCGTTTGCTGGGTGACATTCAGGTTGAAAGAGCATGCATGTTGGGAAGTCTCCTTCCGAATCTCTCAAATAGTAAATGAATGGGTGTCCACATGAAAGAAATTTTGATTATGTTGAAAATTTTATGATTTAAGTCCTCTCAAAAGACCCAAATATCACTTACAAAACTCAAATAAGTTTCCATTCATGGGCTGGCTGGCTTATACGATAGGCCCAAACCCAACGTTCTAGCTTTGTGTTTTCTTTTCTTTCTTTTGTTACATGTAAAATTAGTCCCCGCTTATGTCAAAAAAACCAAAAAGAAAACAAAAAATAGTCTCACTTTTACATGTTACCAAGTAGATAAAAGAGATGAATATATTCAAAAACAACACCATTAAGATTTCGTTAGATTGATTTTAATTCAATCTTCTATCTGTTATGCCCTTGTTTAAAAAAATAAATTGAAAAACAATATACTAATAAATGTTTGTAAAAAAAGAGTTTTTTTTTTTTTTAATACTTTATTTTTAAAAAGCAACTAGTAAATCATAAATCAAATGTTTTAGGTTTCAGTTAGGGAATGTTCGATAGCCCTAATTTCATTCATAACACATTATTTTGAATTTGATATGTGTGATTGTGTCAATTTAGGCTAAAGTTTGAAATATTTGATTCGTGGAGAGTTTGTTTGTCTTTGAATGTAGAAAGATAAGTATACTAAATTGTTTTCAAAATTGGAATCACAATATTATGTACATTTTTAAATTGTATTTAGATGATTATTATGATATGAAATAAGCGATGAATGTTAAATTGAAAACACCCTTAACTTGGTGGTAACGGAACAAAAATAATTACCGAAACCAGTAATACGTGCAACACAAGGAAAATAAAATGTGGACCCTCGCCTCTTTTGCATTGTTCTCTTTTGAGGTTCGTCGATGACATGGAGTTACCAAGATTGTATTTTCTTTATTTGTGGTTAATATATTATATTTCAAAAAAAAAAAAAAAAAGTGGAAGGAGGCTAAAACACTCTCGTTTTGAGCCCTAATCGGAACCAAACGAAACCTTAATATGATGTCGGTCTTGGTAGGGCTACCTCAATCACTGCCTCATGGGAAAGAAAAACAATTTTACTAAAAAAATTTAAATATACATTTTAGACTACGTAATTAATTAATCCACCATCTAAATGCTAATAAATTATTAAAAATTACTATCACTAAAACTTTTAAAACACATTGATTATTATTATTATTATTATTTTAATTCTTCTTATTAAAAATGATTTAGATTCAATATTTAGCATATTTTAAAGACTTCTTTTTTGAAATATATTTTGAAGAATTTAAACTTGCAAAACAAAACGAAATATGTAACTAAAATAAAAAATTTCACAAATATAAATAAATCGTCAAAACATGGGACTAAAATAAAAATTTTCCAAAAAAAGAAGAGAATGTCATCCGAAGCTATGGTTCGGGAAGGCGACAAACGACGCCGTCCCTGAGGAAAAGTTGCTGCGGAAGTGCATGTTAGTATGAGCCTCTGTCTGAACCAAACGGCGTCGTGGACAGTCGAACCTTCTGGTTATTCGAGAGGCGATGAAAGTTGAAATCAAAAATCGAAGAGGAAGAAGAGCTTGATGTACAACAAGGCTGCTTGGGAGACAAATTTTGATTTTATTTATACATAAATAAAAAATAATAAGTAAAAGAATCCCCTCAAAAAGCCTAGTAGATTGATTTCTGCCTCCTAACTAAACCATCTATGAAATTGAATGTGGATTCATTCATATGGCTACTCAGAGAGGCAATTTTGATCAAAACAATAATTAAAAAAAATATACAGAAACTGGAAGACACAGCCTGATTGATGTAAAGATGTTAGAGGAGACACTGGTTTGGGGTTTGTCCCTCTCTTTTATATTAACGTGGTCATCACAAATTTACTTTATTGCCCTCGCGTTAGGGTTTTCCTGAAGTTCTGTGATAGTATAGTATGCCTATTTGATTTAATAAAATGTTACATTGACAGACAGTGTCAAGACAAGTCAGGATGGCCGAGTGGTCTAAGGCGCCAGACTCAAGTTCTGGTCCTCTAACGAGGGCGTGGGTTCAAATCCCACTTCTGACATTTTCTTTTATATTGTTTTCAGTCAAATGTTCCAACTTTTTTCAAAGTAGTATCCAATTTCCTACTCCTATCATCTCATTCACTATTTTTAAGATTTGATGAATAGAAAGGCCTATATCCACATAAACACAATTTAAATAAAAAAAAAAGAATTAATCCATGGTTCTTTTGCTTCAATTTACAACAGATTTAATCAACTTTCTTGTATTTTAAATTGATGAGTTCGGGATATTTTAGCAATTATTGTCAATAAGCTGAAATCAACATGTCTATTTAATTTATCAATTATCATCTTGACATATTAAAAATGAAAAATCAGTCTGAGAAAGTGATTGCAAGTTGCAAAATGTGGTTGCAAATATGTGAGCTATAGCTTGCAAGATGAGATCGTTGCTTGTAGATTGCAGATTATAAAATGAGTCTGCAGCTTATAGGTCTAAAAGGGTTGAATCAAGTTAATAAATTAACATTTTCAAAATAAAAAGTTAATAAAATAAGAACTAGAAGGTTGAGTTGAGAAGTTGAGTTTCACATATAACTCATTCACAACAAGAAATGGAGGTTGATTTTTACATATAACATATCCATTACGGCATTACCACGAGGAACCTTATGCAAATATGTTATAATGCTAGGATGTGAGGTATGTCATTTATTTATTTTTGATTTTCTAACATTGGGTTGGACAACTATCGGAATTTAACTGATATAAGCCTCTTAGCGTGCAGTTCGAAATACTGCTCCCAAAAGCAAACAAGGTTGACCTAGATTAGTGATAAAATTGCATACAATTTGAGGCCGTTAGAGTTCGAACCTTATCTCACGCTTACAAAAAGTGGAACATGTGGTTCGAAATGCTGCTCCCAAGACCAAACGAGGTCGGCCCAGATTAGTAAAATAATTGCACACAATTTGAGGTTGTCAGAGTTCGAACTTTATCTCATGCTTACAAGAAGCGAAATGTGCAATTCGAAATGTTACTCCTAATATCAAACAAGGTTGACCGAAATTAGTGAAAAAATTGTATACAATTTGAGGCTATCAGAGTTCGAACCTTACCTCTCGTTACAAGAAGCGAGCAAAAAGAATTGTACCACTGTACCAACCTATTTAACTTTTATTATCTATTTTTTTTAATTAGTTGACTATAACATATTTTTTCTACACAAGTTGGTAATTTAATTTGAGTGTAGGAGAGGTCTCGTCAAACACTATCAACTCCTTTTCCAAAGCAAGAAGTCCTCGATTCCCCTATGCCATTCGGAACCCATTTTCAAATTCAGGCATCAAAAAGTTCGATTTAGCCTTTACTTAGTGACAAAAAAATATATTTCTTTCTTTAAAATGGCAATTGGCAAAGTTATAATATATAGTTTTTAAATGTTCATGATTGGAATAGGCATATATAATGATTGAGGTAAAAATAATGAGTGGAGACAATATGTATTAAATTAAAAATATTTTATCTTGAATGTTTAATTGTGTATGTTTATGCTTGCTTTGAAAAGCTAGCTTATACTTAAAAAATTATTGAACTATATCAATTAGAAGTCACAGTTGACATGTGAAGTGTTAATACTTAATTTCAATGCAAAAGGCAATTTAACACAAATTATGTGAAAATGGATGGAAATATTCTTACTAGAAATAAAATCACAAAAATTTGACTTTATGCCTTGCAAATTCGTGAATAGAGAACATTCTCTTAACCGAAACACATAATATCCCTCCAATTTCAGTAAAAGTATTTAAAAATCCTCCTAAAATTGTTTCTTATTTATAGATTAATCATATAAACATTAACCCAAATTTCATATGATAACAATTAAACTTGGAATTAAACTAAAAATGATTGTTGTTTCTTTCAATTTCTTGATCATAATCAATGTCAATAACATATCAAATTAAGCATTTCCTTTTAATTTAAGAATATAAATTAAATTAAAATTGGATCATGCTATCATCCATGCTAAAAGGCTTCAAGAAATTTAAAAAAAGAAAAAAATCAACAAAAAACGAAAAAAAGCAAATTAAAGGATTTTCAAGTTACATTATGAACCTAAAACAGAATGTAGAATGAAGTAAGTAAGCCAATATTAAGAGCTGATTAACTGAAATAATCAATAGCCAAAGCATATATATATCAATCAGTCACAATCAAATAAATCACATCAATCATACAAGAAATGCCATTGATACAAACAACAACAATAATGAATCTACTTAACTGAAAAAATAAATAAAATAAAATCATGCCTCAATCCCTTTTCTTCCTCAAAGAAGAAAATACCCAGATGAGGCAAAAGAAAGTACTCTACACATAATAATAATAATAATAATCACATTAAAACCAATTAATTACAAAATTTAGAAAATGAGCCCAACAGCAAGAGCAGCAAGAGAAGCAAAAAAGGCTGGCAGAAAAGCACTAGTAGTAGTAGCATCAGAGGTGGGACTTGGAGCAGGAGCATCAGCAGCTAACACATTTTGAACCCCAGAAAGCGCCATCACCACCACCATCATAGCAAAAAACAGTCTCATCTTTATCACAGCCTCCATTTTGGAAGAAAAAGAAAGAGTTTTTTATTCTGGGAAAGCTTTAAATTTTTTAATTTGCTGAGAAAATATGTCACCACACAAGAAGTTCGGCTTCGCAACAAGAAAAGAGCGGGTTATATATAAGGACGGGGTGCCCCCCAACTGCCGGTTGCTTACGAGCCACAAGCCTCACTTCACATGGTTCGCTTTTTTGGGCATGAAAAAGCAGCTTTAATTTCAATATATATATTTTTTATTTTTGTTTTTTTGGGACAGTGACTGCCCGAATTGCCCGTTCGTTGGGACAGGGTGTCCTAAATTCACAGGTGCCATACAGCTGTTTCCAATGGCTTTTTCCTTGTGAGTTGTGACTTGTTTACGTTGGGAGTGGGGTGGGGACCCTAAAACTTTTGCTTTCTATATTTAGGCCGAATCCCAAAAACTCCCCTTGCTTTTGACATTATTGTAGATATTATCTTTTAAGTTTAGAATGAGAAGAAGGACCTCATATTAACTATTATGTAAATATTTACTTTTTTAATTATTATAAATTTAGAGTCTAAGGATACAAACAGTTAAATTTGAGTCAACTTTAATTTTATCAAAATCATAAAATTAATATAATGATAAATGATATATACTCACACTAATAAGATTATGAATTTATGTTCTTTATCTTTTTTTTTTAACCCTAAATTATTATAACTAAAAAAGTTGTTAACAAATCTTCCAGTGGTGTAGTAAAAACGGTTGGGACTTAGGAGTTGTTGTCCAAATATGAAATTGTAGGTTTGTTTTTGAAAATAAAATAAACCTCCGGTATGCTTTTGTAACTCTACTTTTATTAATTGCCACACCTTGTTGGTGTGTAAAGACGGTTCTGCCCCCAGAATATACCATGTTCCGGGTTGTGATTGGAGTGAGCAAAGGTGTTCTGGGGATTATAAGAAATGTGTGTTGAAGAATATTCCTTGGGCCTCTCTTTGTTGAGGGGGGCCATGCAGTGAGATATTTTAATGGGAATGTGGTGGGTGGGTGAGCTGTATTTTTGGGGTTTACCTTGATTGCCTCTCATTTTGCCTAGCTGTGTCGTGATTCATAATTCTATTTTGTTTTTACCCATATCAATTTCAATTGAAGTGTCATATATGGGAATAAGTGATCACGGAATGCTTTACATTTGACAGAATATATATATATATATATTTATTTATTATATATACTATTATGTAAATAGATATATAATCAAACACTCAAAATAAATTCATTGAAGCACGACTTGAAAAGAAGACTCTATATAATTAAAAAATGGATCTAAAGGAAGAGAAGAGAATTCCACTGTGTCGAGAAGAATATAAGAATGACCGTGATGAGTCAACTTTGGTACATTATCACATTAAAGTGGTCGCATTTCCAATAAGGCATTGAGACTTTGCTCGAATCAACAAAAATATTATATATAGGTTTTCAAGTATGAGATGAGCCTTAGCAACCCTATTCGCACTACTATGGAATTTCATAATCTTAATAAATCTCTCTTCTTTTTTTTTTTTGGTTTTTCATGAATGACAACAAATCTCATCAAAATTTAATAAATTTCTTTCATAAGGGTATACCATATTATAAGCGTTCGGACTAGAAAATTACGTACAAACATCATTGGTACAAGATTTTACTTTTACAACAAATTCTACCTATAATAGTTCAAAACAAAATTAATGAACAATTCTTGTGTATGAACGATTAACTCTTTTTTTTTTATAGGAAGATCTTTAACGTAAATTAAGGTGGTTCAATAGTAAGTGTCTTGCTCACACTCACATATTGACGTATTAAAATATATTTTATTTAAAATTTTTTAATGTAATTTGTTTAAAAGCTCTTTATAATAGTCCAAAAAAGTGTAGACCTCCTCTTTGATGTTTTTTCTTTAAAAGCTTATACCAAATCGATCAAAATTATACTAAAGCGGTTTAAAAAGATTAATAACTATTTATGCAGTCCCATAACTACCGATATAATCTAGAGAAAATTACTTCAAAAATAAAGGAAAAAAAATATCCAAATAAAATTTGTAAAATGTGTTTAGTAAACTCGAAACCCCATAATTAATATAAACGAGAAGATGCATAATTACTTGTGCTAAAACGTAATTTGCTCTTCCTTCATGTTTGTGGCTAGTGATTCAAATTTCACTAGTCATTGATATATGTGGAAATACTTTTTATCGACATTATGAAAGTATATATTTTAAATTTAAAAATATATATATTTTAGAAGAACAAATGCCTTTTTTTTTTTTAAATAGCATAACACTTCATTAGCACTCAACAAAAGTTGAGAAAAAAAAAGATACATGTACAGAAAGGCAGAACACCAAACCAAATTTGGGAAAGCATAGATTAAATCCAAATAAGCCTATTGAAATCCTCAAGAACAGGAGAAGATAGGATTGGCCAGATGGTATGCTAAACGAAACCCTTATCTATGAATGATTTGACAACTCTGAATCTAACTAACCCACATAAAACACAAATAACATCCAATGACTACACGCATCAAAACAAAATATCAGAGTTCAACCTTCCTATAAAGAAAACAATATCAACATCTAATACTACAACCAAGATTTGGGAATACAAACAAGAGACAAGCCTTCCAAAAGATTCACCCCAATTTCCCGCTATATTAATAATAAGCTTCAACGAACCTAGGACTAGAGGATGACAAGGACTTATTACTTGCATGGTTGAGGAGGAAAATTCACTAAAAAGGCTAAAACAATGACATATATTACTCAAGATGAAATCTCAGCGATAAGATCCTACCAAAAAATACAGTACGAACTGGTTTCTGTATCCATCACTTAAAACCTCAAGTCAAGAGGAAAAGGAGGAAGAGAGGAAAAAGAGGATGAATAGAAGAGAGAAATCGAGATCTTACCCCAAGAAACCCCGACTTCTACCGTGTTTTTTCTCTAGAGAGTTCTTTAAATGGAAAGCACGAGAAAACTAAAATAAACATATGTTAGAACAAATACTTAAATCTTCTGATAATGTTAAAAAAAAAAAGAAAAAAAGAAAAAAGAAAAAAAAAAGGTATTTTAAAATACCTCACTTGTTGTGTAACTATAAGCCATTTCCATGTTACATATTTATTTACTACCAAGCTTCCTCGAACCTTGGTGGCATGAGAACGGTAAGTCATCATAACCACGGAGTCCGCATGGAAGAATGGTAAGCAGGCCGTTAATACATTTTCATATGAATGTCACTTATTTTAATTGGATTACTTAGTGTTTTCTGATAACATTAAAAATTGGATTTCAACCACAAATATTCTCTACGTGTGACAAGTAACTTTCTTTCTTTCTTTTTTTTTTTTTGAAGAGAGAAATTAAAAATAAGAATTTTCATTTATGCAATCACTTGTGACAAATATTTTTTACTTGAAGACAGTTTGGTTCACGAGCTTGGGTTTAGAAACCAAAAACAACAATAAAATCAATTTCATTTTAATCAATGCCACTCGATTGGTGTTGTTTGATTCAATTTGTTTTGTATTGCAATGCACTCTCCCCATTGGTTGAGTTCCAAAAAAAGAAAAAGGTTAATTCTATAAATCAATTTTGTTATTTTTTTAAGTATCAATTTTATTATTTCATTTATTATTATTTAGGATAAAAAGCAACCCAAAAGATAAGTGAATTGGGTTTCGAAATAGATTAAAAATCACTTTACTAACCACAAAATGGAATTATCGTATGTTGCGCAGAATAAAACGTAGAGTTAGAATAATATAGTGATTTGTAATTAAGTTAAAAGTAAATAATTCAAAATTTTTTAGTCATTTTTAGGTAGTTTTAAGTGAATTTAATCACTTAAAAAAATAAAAAACAAAAAACAAAAATAACTTAACATATACAATTCAGCACCATTAAATTATAAGTGAAAAAAAAAAAAACAATCTCTTGATATTTGGATTTGAGATTGACAAAGCCGGTGATATAGGAATGACATATAAGTGTTTTTAAGTTGTTTTTGAACAGTTTTAGTTTGACCACTTAAAAAATAAACAAAAACAATTTAATGAATACAATTCAGTACCATTAAATTATAAATAAAAAAAAACAAACAAACAAACAAACGCTCTCTAATAGTTAGATTTAAGGTTGACAAAGCAGATGATATAGAAATAACATATCAGTTATCTGAAAAGTTGGATAAGAGTGTCAGATGTCTACAATTATCCAAAAATATATTAATTTTATTACAACAAATGTAAACTAAATTGTTTCTTAAAAAAATAATAAGTAAATAAATTGATCTCTTTCATGGTGTAAGTGAAATTTAAAATATATACATGTGTATACATATATAATTAAAATCTTTTTCACCATAATACTCGAAGGAAAAAAGGTATTTTAGAATACCTCATTAATTTGATAGCTAGCATGGCTGCGTTTGTTTGTTTGTTGATTACCAAGCTACACTTGAACCCAGGTGGTAGAGACAAAACACATGCACGCATGTGCTCTACCACCATGTCCAACTGCAAGCAAGGTAGAGGTGGCTCCATACTTTTTTATTTAATTTTGTATGCAACTCATTGTTGTTATTATTGTTGTTGTTGTTTTTCTTTTTTTTTTTTTTCGACAATTCATTCTGATCTTAAAGATTCACACAGGGAAAATAAAATGTTTGTCAAGACCAAATGAGATAGGAAAAACAATTTGTATAGTCTCATTAGCTACATCCACACTTAAGAAATACCTATTTCTATAATAAATGAAGAAAACTTTATACATATGTTTAAATCTTTATTACTAAAATATATGAAAAGAGTCGGTATACAGTCACATTAATAAGGAGGGAACGTATAAGACCTTCCCTTCCTATTCACTCAATCTTCAAAATACTTTTATTTTGTAATCGCAAAACAACAAGGGTGACGACAAGAAAAACAAATCCAAGTTGTAATATAAAAATTTCCATTTGACCCATCTAATTTCCATCTTAATTAATTAATTTATTTTTTTAAAAAGATCCATCTTAATTTATGCCTTATGAATGATTTATCTTCCCATCATAGGTACCAGCTAAAGTGCGACTTTGTCAAAAGTTATGTCTACTATAAAAACGTGATGCTCAACTAATTAAAAGTTTTATTTTATAAACTTATAATATATCAATGTTGAGTGCCCAATTATAATTAGTAGATAAATAAACAATTTCTTTTCCTTTTTGAAAAATTTGTTTAGTTCCACGATATCAACTCTCCATTTCTGTTTATTACCAAAGTTATTACGACATAAGCCCTACACTGTATTTTTTCTTTTTTTTTTTTTTTTATAATTAATATAATTTTGGAATTCTAAAAGAAAAATATAATTTGGACTCATTTGTTCATCTTCATTTATATAGATGCGGAAAATGAGAAGTGTACTACTATATTAATCACACCACATTTATCGGCTAGCTAATTTAACTTTTGCTTTTAGAACAACCGTATTTTCTAAATTAATAGTTTTGAATCCGATAGCTATTGATTCGTTTTCATAGGCTTGGATGGATTTGTATAGTAACTTGACAATATAAAAGTTTTCATTACATTAAAAATAATTAATATTTAGAAAATAATCATCATTGCAATGAGGAATATTTGAATGGAATGTATATATTTATATCATTCTAATTCTCATTCTAATAATATTCTATCATATAAATATTAAATTTAAATTTATTATTATATCTATAATTGTTAATGATTATAATTACAAAAGATATATACATTATAAAATGGTATTATACGTGCATATTTTCATGATATCATACGTGCGTATTAATAACGTAGTAGTGGTATCTAATGGCTGCTTCGAAGCATTTTCTCCATGGGAATACGACAGTCGTTGGGCAATTTGAATGGCCTCTACTGTAAAGTGTAAGCTTGAACTTTCTATGCGGTTCTTTTTGAATGATCAATAATTGATGCCGTGACCCATGAAGTCAACAATGATGGCATCAACGGTCAAAAATTAATCACACCTGTCCATAAACCATAATCAAAGATGTGGGCCCAACCACCATGGGCAATTGATTTATTTATTTGGTTTAGCTTAATATTATTAAAAGTCTAAACTTTAATGGTTCTACTGAACAACTACCGTAGGGACCATCTTCTAAAGAACGTGGGGCTTGTTTTGTCTTAAATGATTGTAGAAAACTGAAATATTATTTATTTAATTATTTAATTATATTTTCTGTCACTTATTTAATTATATTTTCTATCACTATATCAAATATATATCAAAATTTACTGGTAGAGTTAACTTATTGAGCGGCTCGAAAATCTATTTATAAAATTGGGAGAAAACTATTCATATATAATAAAAAAATTGTTACATATTATAACCAATGAAGGTCAAACCAACTATTAAAAAACAGGTGGGATGTACCTATATCCACTACGCCACTCACTGACCTCATTATTTTGGGTTTAATGTTTGAAATTTTGTAAGAAGTGAGTTTGGTATAGTATTTCACAGCAAAATTATACAACTAATTTTATGCCAAAAATTTGACGGTATTTTTGTTTTGGAAAATAAGATTTGAAAAAACTGCATAATTTTTTTTTCTTTTCTCTCTCTATCTCGTTATTAATTAAGTACTAAATAATTTGTTAGTGCTTAATTTTATTTTTGAAAGTATTTAATAATAACATTTGGAGATTCTTAGTATTTGTCGGTCTTACTACCTGAAAATTGTTAGTTTAATGCTTGATTTTGATAATAATAAACAATTGATGAAGATTTAACAAGATAAGATTTGATTTGATCATGATATAATAAAGTTTCAAGTATTTTTGAAAAGTGAGTAAAGACACCATGCAAGCGTTTAAACCTTTAAAGACATCATTGGAAAAAAGATATTTTTGAAGATTGAAGCAAACATGAGCGGTTACTATTTTAATTTATTATAAACTAATCTATATTTGCCTGTGATTTAAATGGTATAAAAGAAGCTTAAATTGGAACTCAGGATCCTTCAATCATGATTATCCTTATAATTATAACAAGTGTTATTGAGTCTCATCTAGATTGGCTAGGATTAATGTTTGTCATAGGGAATTGAAAATCCAACAAAAAACTTTATCAGTCACAACAAGACCAAAATTGTTTTCTAAAGACATTGGGTCTTGAGGACCATAATTAGTGGAGAAGCCTAAGCTCGAAGCTTGGAAGAGTGAATGTAATTAGTAACAGTTGGTTGAACCATTATTAATTTGGTGTTTGATTTCTCCAATCCTTAAACTCCTTAATATATATAATTTACGTATATTGTTTATATCATATTTGCACAAGCCTTTTAGAGTTAGATTTTTGTGGTTACGAATCTTCTTGAAAAGTACTTTGATTTTTTGTTTTTGAAATCTATTTCACCCCACTTTTATATATATTACATGTAATTGAATATTTATATTATATTATCATGATATTATTGAATTAGGTATACAATCCAATATATTCAACTAGAGCCACCCAAAAAGGTTCTGTCCACACATAATTAGTCCTTACTCACTTCATAAATTTATAAATTAATCATTTACTCCTCATAAAATACCAAAACCTACCATAAGTATTTTTATCATTTTAATTTGGAAACAATATCAAATCTTGTTAGATGTAATTTGTTGTTTCCTTATATGACAAATAATCAAGCAAAAAACTAATTGGAAATTATTTAATGGTTCAATAATGATTTTTAATGATTAAATATAAGTTTGAGTTATGAAAAATTATTTGAATATAATTTCATTAAAACAATTATTTGCATATTTTAATAAGATTTTTTATATGCATTATAAGAAACTTAAATAATATATTTGTTAAAACATTAAAAATTTTTCGGATTCTTGAACTATTTTTCCAATATTTTCTACTGTTTTTCATTTAATTTCAGTAAAAATAAAAAATATCATCAAAATTATTCAAATAATTTTTTAAGAAAATTATATTCAATAATTTTCCATAGTCAAAATTCTATTTTAGTCATTAAAAATTAGTATTGAGCCATTAATTAATTTTTAATATTTTTTCTTTATTATTTGTTGTATAACGAAACTAAGAATTGCATTTAACAAGATTTGCTCTTGTTCCTGTATTAAAGTGATTAGTAATTTTTATGACAAGTTCTGTTATTTTATAAAGAGTAAATGATTAATTCGTAAATGTGCAAAGTGGGTGTAAAGAGTAATTGGGTGTGAAAAGAACTTTTTCGGGTGATATTAGAGCCATTTTTCAAATATACTTTTAAAAAATATGACTAAGGGCCTCTTAATTTTTAAAAATACTGGATTGGGACTATATAATATTGTTATCAGTTGGTGTCTATGGTGGAGGTTATTGAGAGCACAACAAAGCACCTTCACAATTTCATTCAACATAATTTTTGCCATAAATTTATTATTATTATTATTTTGAAACAGATTGAATATATTTTTATAAATTGATAATGTTGGAATTATATAAAGTCTATTAATTAATCGATAAATTAAATTTTATTAATTTATAAAGATAATGAATCTGTAGTATTTTCTTTAGGTACAAGTATACATTTACTATTTAATGGATTGCAATTCAAATATTCATATCAAGTTTGGAGCTTGTTACACCCAAAGATACGCTCATGACATCTATCCTGTTAATCAATTTATAATTGTAATATGAGAATTCAACCAAGAACTTTTAAGTGCATTACGGAAAATTAAAAATGAGATCCAATCGAGACTCGAATTTTATAGAGATAAAGACAAGCAACAATAGCTTTATGACTTTAACAATATGTATAGGCAAAATTTCAAAATTAGCAATTTAATTATAATATTTTTTAAATTTGTACAAACTCAATAATGTTATGCTTTTTTTGTTGAACTTTGGCTGTTGATGGACATATACTCTTGTATATACATTTTTTAAAATTAAAATCTAATACATTATCTTACTTGGATTTGGATAGAAAATGGGATAAAATATAAAGTGCGGGTTATTAAATATGAAAATAAATAATCAAGTCATGTATTAATTCAATATCAATCATGATCCATAACCTAGCATGATTCTTTCTTACAATGTTCACATATGAATGACATGTGATGTTCACATGATATTCCTATATGATAGATATGTAAAGTTCATTTATACATGGCATGTAATGTTCACATATAATTCCTAATAGGATAGAATGTAAAGTTCACTTATATATAGTATGTAACCTTCGCATATACTTGACATGTAAAGTTCACATATACTTGGCATGCAACGTTTATATATACATGATATGTAATGTTTAAGTATGAATGTCATGTAAGTTACAAGAACATATAAAGGTATTATTAAAACCACTTTGAGTTCATATATGATTGGCATGTAAAGCTCACATATACTTGGCATGCAATGCTTATATATACATGATATGTAATGTTTAAGTATGAATGTCATGTAAGTTACAAGAACATATAAAGGTATTATTAAAACCATTTTGAGTTCCTTTTTTACAAACACGACTTTTGATATTCCGGTTGTAACTAAATGTAAACATGTAAAATTACGAAACATAATGCAAATTATAAATTATAATGCAAGTCAACAAATAAAACATACATATAAAATTACAAAATTTATCGATACAGTATTTAACTCAATTCCAACATAAATTAGTATATAATAAATCAGACAAAACTAAGTTGTAACCTATGGATCACTTAGAGATAGATCTTTTACACCCTATGCAAATCATCAATCCTTTGGGCAGTGGAACATGTTGAATATTGTGGCCTTCTTTTTCACACGACCAACAGTTTATCTTGTGTCATCATGTTGGGACAGGTACAGGGCTGGGTGGACTTCTTTGTTAAATATGATACGTAAAGGAGAGTGGCAAATGAGCATATACAGAGAGAAGAGACAAACAAATTTGTGCAAATGAGCATATACAGAGAGAAGAGACAAACAAATTTGTTATAAAGAAAATAGGGAGAAGTCACAGTGAACACAATATGGAGCCTGTACCTAAGCATGCATCAACATGGAGCACTTATAATCATATAACAAGGAATTGAAGAAAGTATAGCACATGTGCATAATTTGCATTCATACCATAAACGACTATGGTGAGTTCGTTCATATCATACAATTTGCACTCACATCATAGCCTAATAAGATTTTGTTATGTAATGCATGTTATTATCAATTAATTTAAAAACTGAAACACACCATTTTTTAGTATAGTTGATTGTATACTTTCTCGTCTTTTAAAATGTTAGTGAGTTCGATTTTTACTAAATGCATATTACAACTTATGTAAATAGTTTCTTTGAAATATTCATTTCTCACTAAACGTATATTATAACTTATGTAAATGGTTTTTTTTTTTCCTTATTGTAAGGATAATTTTCTTCTGCTCATGG
The DNA here is from genome assembly GCA_021234005.1 of Nephelium lappaceum. Classification (NCBI taxonomy): domain Eukaryota; kingdom Viridiplantae; phylum Streptophyta; class Magnoliopsida; order Sapindales; family Sapindaceae; genus Nephelium; species Nephelium lappaceum. The sequence goes on from CM037998.1 coordinate 7,595,259, forward strand.
AAGTACAAAGTAGTGTGTAAGTTTTGACCAGTTCAATATTAACCTCCAGAAACTTGAAAAAATAAAATAAAAATTCAATAAAACCAATATCGGTGAGTCCTTCCAAAAATTCTAATCATTTGATGTCAGCTTTCAAAAAGAAAAAAGTTGATTTAAAACTCAATAAACCTCTACATATTGCTATTAAATTAAATAATACATTTTTTTTAAAAAAAAAAAATTGAAACTAAATAAGATTCATAATATAAAGAAGATTTAGAGGGGAAACAGTGTTTGTGTCAATCACTTAGGTAAGTAATTGTTGCACTTTTATTGTTTATTGTTTATTTTTCATTTTTGTTGATGCGTGTACCTTTTTATGATATTATTGCATTAAAGCGATAAATTGTTGAATTACAATAGCATAATTATAGTTTAAAACATTTCTGCATATAAAATTTCTATAAGCACACTGTAGTTGTCTACTTATTTTAATAATGATTATAACTAACTATCTTTTTTTAAGGCTTGTATTTGATGTCGTGGCTCGAATTTAAAATATTATCAAACTAAATATACATTATTCATCACTAAATCACTTTAAACAATGTTGCTAAAATTTCATTTTTAAGCAAAAGCAATATCAAAAAAACTTTGAAAGTTGTAATTGGGAAAATATTATGTCCCATTGAAAAGTTAATAATATTAGAATTGTCTATTGAAAATGTTAAAGTAGATGAAACTGTACAATGGAGAGTTGTAACATGAATCAAAAGTTGCATGAGTCATTAAAAGTATAATTGCAAGTCTTTCTAATGACAGGTTTTTCCCGTCAATCATATTTGGCTTGGATCATTTGGGAATGCGAGTAAAATTTTCAACAATTTTGTTTTTCATGAAAAAGGGGTATTCATGTTATTTCAACCTTTTAAAAAAAAAAAAAAATTATTGATTGTTGAATCACATGCTAAAATCGTATTAAAATGATAACACCACAGTAAATATTCATCATGTTTTTTTTGTGCAGCCTAATTTTTTCACGACACTTGATAGAAATCTAGATGACATGGATTATAAGGGATCTAGAAACTAAATTTTGAAGAATAATACTATACTTCACAACTAATGTTTGAAAAATAAACTACTACTTCCCAAAGTACCCAAAGAAAAATTTGCCTAAAAATTTGAGTTGACCAATTGCTAAGTCTAATTATATTGCAAATAAATCCCAAAAATAATAAATTAAGTTTAGAATTAAAACAAATTACGCCTTTTTAAAATTGAAGAAAAAAGCCACGACAACATAAGATTGAGTTATACTTATGACATCTTCATAAATTTTGAATTAGTCATGATAGTTAATAAATTATTTGATTCCTATGTAACTCTAAACCAAAACGAAAACTGAATTTAATCCAATTAACATTGCATAAGAGATTTTTCAATCCTATTTTATTGTACTTTAAAGTGGGATTAGTCTAGTAATAACGGTTTAAAGTCTTAATCTCTAATTAATTGAAATCCGCTCAATCCATTTAAAACATGTATGAAATAACTATGACTGATGATAGTTATAACAACAATAATTTATTTTCTTCAAAAGAATTAATTTATTAATGTCATATTATTTTTTTAATTGTGTCATGTTAATTACATTAGTTTTAAATGTTTTAACAAACAAAAGAAAAAAAAATGAATTTAACCCAAACACAATGTGATTTAATGTTAAAAAAAAATGTTCATTTACTTTGATTATATTCAGATTCAAATCACTATAGTATATTAGGATTAAGTTATAATCAATATATTTCTGACAATATTACAAGAGCTTTCATCGTAGATCTGCCACATATTTGTAAAAAATTACAATTAGAATCAGATGGTCTCAAATTTCCTTAAAAACTTACTGCTCAATTGTCAAATTTTGCTAAAAGAACTCTCTTGACCCTTTTAAACTATGTCCACTAGAAATCATTGACTTATAACCTTATGTAGACCTTCGAAACAAGTGGGTGATTAGCAATACATCCAAAGTTGAAAATAAAAAGAAAACAAAACAAAACGAGTTTCATATGTTCCCATGTGGGATTAACTTGTAAGTGATGGGGGCACAAGTAGTGAAGCTTCTGTGAAGTCCCTTTTCTTGTCTTCTTACAACATATATACAGGAATGGATGGCTAAAGAAAAATCATGAACGGGTCTGGACCAGGTATCTATCTAGATCAAGAACAAACCTTCGAATTCGGTCTCACATGTTTATGAGTAGTTAACCTAAATCAACTTAAAAATTTTGACTTCATAATACATCTCCATGCATAACACAATACGGTCCCACACATATTTATAAATATATATAGTGAGATTCGAAACAATCTCATAAATTTTTCGAGAATCTCCCTCCATGAACCCTAAATTTTAGAAACCCTAAACTTCATTTTCTAATTTCTTTAATTAAATGCAACTAACTTTCTTAATACAATAATATTGGGTATCTCAAACCTCTTTTTTTTTTTTTTTTTCAATTGTTACAATATCGCTCTCTCCCAACCTTACCATGAGTAAATTCCCAATTGATATGTAATAAATTAAGATAATAATTAAGTATATAAAGTTAAGATGACTAGTATTATCATAGCATAATTTTGAAGTCGAAAAATTTTGAAAAGTTGTATCACATCCATAAACACAATAAAAGCCCTAAAAGTAAAATAAGCCCAAGCCTAAGTTCAAGCCTAGGCCCAAGTTGAGGCCCAATAAGAAGGCAGAGATGGTTAAGCCACCTAACCCACCCAATGACCCTAAAGTTTTGTGGTTGTAGCCTTGTAGGCTCATTCTCTCTCTCACAGGTTTTACAACACTGGAGTGAAGCTCCATCACAGCCGTCCATTCCCAATCCAACGGTTGTGATGAGCTTCAGTTATTTTTATCACATTTTGCTCGCCAACTCCAAGATATATAGGGGAAGAGAGGGGTACAGAGGATGGACGAAGAAGAAAGAAAAAACAGAAGAAAAATTTCTGAACCAGGCGTGAAGAACACAGCAAACACAGCGAGAGAAGCACAAAGACAGGCAATTAGAGATACAGAAAGAAGTTTCTACAGAACCAGAGGATTTTGGATATCTGGGTTTCTGTTGCTTTTCTTCTTCATGCAAAGCCTTTCATGATTTCTTCTATGACATGTATGTTGTTTTTGTTTTTTGGGTTGGTTTTGTTTTGGCTTCTGCAACTCTCTGTCTCTCTGTCTCTCTTTCACATACACACATACAGCTTTTCTGTGGGGGCACTCAATTCAATTCATTGAATTTGTAGTGCCTTTTTTGTGTTGAGAGTTTTAGATCTTGTTGTTGGATTCAACCGTCTCTGGTTTTCGAAGTTTTTCTTCAATTTTTTCTTTTTTGTAATATTTCTTTGGCGAATCCCACCAACCCAGATGATTATCTCAACTTTCATTTCTGTTTGTCTTTGAAAAATCTCAACTTTTTGAGTTTTCTAAATTGATGAAGAGAAAACTTAAATGGGTTCTCAAAATGAATAAAATCCATCTAATTTTGAAGCTTTTCTTCAAAATCCTCTGTTTTTATTCCACTTCTGGGTTCTTTTATATTTCGAGTCAAATCTTCAAAAGCTTAGATTTTTAGATTTTTCACTTCTGGGTGTGTCTAAAATCTGTTGGACGAGCAAACAAAGCTAAGATACTTGTGGGTTTGTGGTTGCAGATATGGAGAAAGAAGAGAGGAGCCAGAGAGGTTGTAAATCGTCATCAATGGAGCCAGAGTTTCTGTTACAGTGGGGAAACAAGAAGAGACTGAGATGTGTGAGAGTCAAGGACCCACAAAAATTCTCAGACAAAACCAACGGTGTGATTCGCCGCAGAATCACTTCTCGAATCGATCGATGTCTAGTCACTGCCTCTGACAAAGAACCCTCCAATCGTTTCACCAGGTAAGAAGACGAGTCTCACACACACACAATTCTACAGATTTGTGAAAATTTGCTTCTTTTTGTTATTTTTGTGTGTGTGTGTGTGTATGTGTGTGTTTTTCTTTTTTTTTTTTCTTTTGCGTGTGTGTGTGTGTGTGTTTTGGTTTCTAGGTATTTGATTGAAGATGGGATATTTTAGATTTTCATTATTTTGTTTTTGTGAAATTTGAAGTTTACAAAAGAAAGTAGAACAAATAAAAGAGAAAAAAAGTTGTTGGTTTTTAATTTTATTTTTATTTTTGGTTTTATGAGAATTGGAGGATTAGTGATCACCAGGATAATTCAGCCAAAATTTGGATGGTGGAGGCTGTGTTGAGTGGATGGTTTTGTTTTCTTCTTCTTGGCCTTCTTTTTGTTTTTGGTTTTTTCTTCAACAGCAAACAAAGACTGAATTGGGAATTACCTAGAAAGAGAAAAAAAAAATGAGGTTGGGGATTTTCCTGTAATCTTCTTTTTGGTTGATGAGAAAAATAAGGGGAAAAAGAAGGAAAAAAAAAAAAAGCGGAAGAAATTATGAATTTGTACTATTTTGTGTTGTGGACTTCTTGTGGGCGTGGGGTTGAGTTGTAAAAAAAATGCTTTGTTGGGTGGATCATGGGTGTTTGTATACTTAACTTTTTAAAGTGGTTTTATTAAATGTTGTTTAACCGTTTATGTTAAACGGTGATTTGATTGTCGTTTTGTTTTGGTTACAGGAATTCGGATGGCACGATACTCCGGCCTGGATTGAACGAGAATCGGAAATCATCTTCACCAGAGAAGGAGGACAGATACTATACGACAAGAGGGTCAGTGGGTGGTGCTGTTGTGGATGAGAACGGCAAGGTTTCACTTGATGGAAACAATGGAGAGGACAACGATAAATTGCTTGTTTGGCCTAAGTTGTATATCACTTTGTCAAACAAGGAGAAGGAAGAGGACTTTTTGGCCATGAAAGGTTGCAAGCCTCCTCAAAGGCCTAAAAAGAGAGCCAAGCTCATTCAAAGAAGCTTACTTGTAAGTTTTTTTTTTTTTTTTTTTTTTTGTGATTAACATTAATTGGACTTGTTAATTTGTTTATTTTACTTTTCTGATATAATATTTAAGTGGTTTTGTTTGTGATATTTGGTGGGGTTTTGCAGTTGGTGAGTCCTGGGGCGTGGTTGACTGATATGTGCCAAGAGAGGTATGAAGTTAGGGAGAAGAAGAGCTCTAAAAAGGTACATGATCTTGTTTTGGTTTGACATGAATATACATAATCTTGGTTGAATCTCTTTATCGGTGTTTGATTCGCGATCCGAAAACAATCTCACAAAAGAAAGTAGACAACATATATCATTGGAAATTAGTTTTCGCCAAGGATCTGTGGATCCCCATTTGTATGCGAGAACGGGTAATTGTCTTTGGATCACGAATCAAACATACTATTGGTTTTCTTGTTTTGGACAAAGAAAGTTGATAGATCATATGTAAGTTGTGTTGATTGTTGGGTATGTGATAATGCAGAGACCAAGAGGATTGAAGGCAATGGGAAGCATGGAAAGTGATTCAGAATAAGAGGAGAATAAATTGAATACATTATCACAGCATTCAGCAGCAGCAGAGTCACTTTCTTTTGATATATATATTTTTTGGTTTATATTTTTGGGAAATTTGTTGAAATTGAGTGGGTTTAGAGTTTTTTTTTTTTTGATAATAGCGTGGGTTTAGAGTTTTTGATAGGTTTGGAGGAATGAAAGGAAGGAGCAGAAAAATCAGCTGCAGCCTCTGTTGGGTTTGTTGTATAGGTGTAATATTTCATTTTAATCAATGAAAATGTTTTTTACTCACATTTGCATCACAAGTCATTACCTAAATGGATAATTCCAAAAAAACTACCGTAGTTTATAAAAATATTCGTTTTATAACATTTAATTAAAAGATAATTTTAATTATGAGATTTTTATTTAATAAATAAAATAATTATAAGAGATTTTAAAAAATTTATTGTAGTCTGTGAAAATATTCACTTCTACCACACTAATTTTATTTGTTTAAAATTCATTTTGACGTTAATAAATTAATAGAAAAATTATATAAATGGTAAAAAAATAATTTCAACCCTTAATTTTATTTAATTAATAAAATGATTATAAAATAATTAAAAATGAAATTCTGGCCAGAAGTTAGGAAACCCAATTTTTTTGAAACCCTAATAATAACAAAAAAAAAAAAAAAAATCATCAACATACCTAAAAAAAAATCATTAACAATCACCTTAGAGGTATTTTGAGTGTTTTTATTATCATCAAGAGATGTTTTGAATAAAAATGAAATTATAAATGATAAAATAGACATATTTACAAACTAAAATGAGTTTTTTTGAGATTATTCCTTTAATTAATATCATTTTAATTAAGGAATAATTCCAAAAAACCTATTGTAGTTTGTAAAAATATCAATTTTATCACTATAGTTTTATATTTATTTAAAATCTCCCCTGAAGTTAAAAATTTAGCAGAAATTATTATTTTACTCTTTATAACTTTATCATCAATTGTGACCATCGGTGATATTATCATCATTTCACACATCTCTAAAGGATATTTTGAGTATTTTTATTAATGTCATATGATATTTTGGATAAAAATGAAACTATAGATGGTAAAATTGATATTTTTATAAACTACAATAGTTCTTTTGAAATTATCCCTTTAATTAATTTTTTATTGTATTTTTTATTTTGTCCTTAGAGTTAAATGATCAACAAAGTCAATTTAAGGGGATATTTGACCGTCAGAGATATTATCGTTTTTTCACACCCATTCAGAAGATATTTTGAGTGTTTACATCAATGTCAGAAGATTTTGAACAAAAATAAAATTATAGATAATAAAATGAACATTCTACAAATTATAATAATTTTTTGGAATTATTCATTCTCTAAAATATAATTATATTTTGTCATTTCTTTTGCGCGCATATATATATATATATATATAAATAATCAATAGTTTAAATACAATGTGCTAGTATAATTATTTTCAATGTTGTCATTTCAGCGTGCAGAAAATTATTCTCTGTTGATATAATCTCTCCTTTCTATTTGTTTTCTTTCATGTCATCTTACTCGTATTTTTCTCTAGCTTGGTCCAACCTAAACACATAGATAAAAACCAAATGCCCTGTACAGTGGACTCTTTTTCTTATTTTTATTTATTATGACGATTTTATTTTTTTATATGGGTAAAATTTAAGAATTGATTTAACTTGTACATTAACCTATATAATATCTTGAAATTAGAGTATCTAATGGTATTTAATGTTTTATTTTTTATTTTTTATTTAATTTTTATGATACTTAATATAATACATGATATAATATAACTTTAGCGATTAAACGTATATTATATGTATTTATCATATATATATTTTGAAGATATATTATGTTAAATCTTGGTACGTACATCATTTTGAAATTTGAATTAAGAGACAAATCGAGGTTGCCTTGTACTTAGGCTATACAAGAAAGTCAAAAGGTTTAAGTGATTTTCATTATTGAAATATTTTGACTTTTATGAGTTATGGTCAAATTTAATACTACATATGTATCCATCCAAGAAACTTAATCAAAATGCTAAATAGATACAAGCAATCATTTCTTTTAATGTAACACAATTTCTTGCATTATTAACTATCGCAAAGGGTGTCTGAGAAAAAAAAAAAAAAAAAACCATGGTAAATGGATAATATACCTGCTTTCTCTTTTCTCATTTTCATTTTCAACTCTCACTCTCTTTTTATAATATTTTTATTACATTACTATCATTATTATTATTATTTTATTTATTTTTTTATGTATTAATAATTGCATTAAGTTTTCATCTTTCACGGTTAGTTTTTTTTTTTTTTCTTTGGTTATAATATTATTTTTAGTATAATGATTCTTTTTAAAATATTATCAAACTGAATTTTACAAACCATATTTTAATCGATTTAGTTTTGCACCTCTTCCTTTGTTTTGGTTAAGTGTTTGGATTCTACTTGGGGACAATTGTGAAAATTTTCCTTCTTTCTAATAAAAGTACTTATTTATGTTACGCTCATAGTGTACTGTATCCCCTCTGTAAATCTCAACAAAATCTCTCTTTAAAAAGAATTCCTGACCCCTTCAGTGACAAATATAAATGCAACTTTAACTTGCAACTTTTTTTAGAATGGCGACATAAGTGCTAATATATTCCATAACACATAATTCTAAATATCTTATCCTGTTAGTTAATCATAAATGTCAAGGACAATCTTACTATGTAAACAATTTTAAGTAGTAAAAAATACGTTCTTATTTATCTTATAATATACAATTGAAAGGATAAACTTTTGTTAATATAGAAATATTTTAAGTGTCCGAAAATCACTGCTAATAGCTTTTGTAGGAAGCTTGAAAATTAAACTTCTTTTCCTAATATGAGAATGTAAAAATCAAATGTCCCAAAGCCATTGCTGAGGCTCTAAGTGCTTTTACATAAGTCTTTGCCATTGGAAACACATATAAATATACCATATATGTATGACATTTTGCACAACATTTCATTTGTCACTGGGGATGGATTCTTGGGGAAATAAATAAGCCAGAATGGAATGCAAATTTAATCAACATGTTTGTGCTTTTTCTTTCTTTTTAACTTCTTATTTCATTTTTAAATAGTCATAGGAGTTTTCTCATCAAACTTATTCTAGTACAATAATCTACTCAAGAAGGAAACTAAAGAAATGAAATTGTACATTGCCAAATCATACAGTTCTTTTCATCTATGATGGCTTGTTTTCATTTTTGTCTATTTAACCACAACTTTACACGTAAGTATGAGTTTAACTACATGTATGAGAACAACCTTTCTTAAGAAGTTTTATCTTTATTTCAGGTCTTTCATCAATTCAATCTGTCCATATCCACTAGAAAGTGACTGTGATGTGAGGCAGGAACCTGTACAACCGAAAACAATGACAACACTTTCAGAAGGTCACCATGAATGGAAACTATAGCGTATGATAATTTATGCATATGAATTCTACAAAACAAACAATTGACGGGTTGGAGTTACGTAGCAACAAAGATACATTTACAAATAGGACGAACAAGTATATGCTGTCACACGGTTTTAAAATCAATGATAAGAATAAAAGTTGAGAAAGCATTTGGAAATGATTTCACAAAAAGAAAACATCATACTGAATCAGAGTGGAAAATCAGCACATACTTACTATTAATCGTCAATCTAGAATAGTGGAAAATGATTTGTAAGCTATCATCATGATACATGTAATATGTAATTTTACATGATTAATCGCATTCCCCTAGTGAAAATTCTGATGAACTAGAAACAAAACTAGAATATATACGTTCAATATCTTCACATCATCATATTGAGATTTGTGAGTCCCCAAGTGAGTACAAGATTTGTTCTGAGTGTGTTTTAACGCAATTACAAGTCATGGTCTTGCCAAAACAAACTTACTGTGCTTCTATGCTAAAGAGGAAAATCAAATCCTTGAAAGGCTCAAAAGCAATAAATTTGACAAAAGAAAATATTATGAAAATAATTCAGTCAAGCACACCTCTTTTCTTTTCCACCAAAGGATCAGTTGCCTTGAGACTTGGCAACTTGAAGCATCTCCACTATGAGGGTCTTCACATCCCTAAGATATACAATTTAACTGTCAGTAGAAAAATTGCAGCATACCTTTGTTCAATCTTCAGATATTATCTTTAGGTAAAACATTAAAGGATCAGTTGTTTGGCACTAAAAGATCAGCAGAATAAATAAATTTCAAATCACATTTTTGGACTAATGGTTTAAAAAGGATTCTATGGTCAAATCTAACCAATAAGCCTGTGGAAGGCCTCCGATTTACTCATTCGTTTGCAGCAACATTACATTGGGAGGTAAGTTGGTGTGCCAAGCCATTCCCTTGTCTGGGAATAGCTTGGCACTTGACGATCCCAACTACCTTACATAAAGCTACAATATCGTCAAAGACAAACCCAGCATCACCAAGCAAGGGCTTAGGGGCATTGACTTTACTAGCAACCAAATGAACTTTGTTAATCATATTATTTGCATCTCATTTCTAACTTTTCACTTTCCTGCTGTCATATGGAAGTTTGTTCTCCATTGAATATAATGAACATAAATTTATATAACCAAAGCTAACAAAAACAGCAACTAAACATGAAGAATCAAAGGCAGTTCATTTTGATCTGTCAAGAAGAGTATATGTTTTGTACAAGATCGGATTTCCTCTGAAATAAGATGTCTCACTTTCTATCTTCTGCGCGTCTGGGGAAAGGAATGCGGAGCTTGAAAGTATTTCCTTGATAGGCAGCCTAAAAGAAGAATTAAAGGTCAAAACAATTGTGCACACGGAAGAAGGGGAACAGTTTGATTTTAAAAGAATGGCACACATAATTTAAGCAGTGAAGAAAAATTATTGCCATAAATAGGTGACTCAACAATAATGCAAAAACTGAACTCCATTCTACAGTGACAGAATCAAGAAAGACAGAATACTTAAGTAAAAGTGCTATGCCACTACCATTTAGCTGAAATAAAGAAACTTCATAGAAAACATGAGCAATACCTTAACATTGAATCCAAGACTGTCCAAATCCAGCATGTAAGCAGAGTCTACCTGAAGAAAGAAACTTGGTCAGCTTCCACCGAGCTTAAAAATTCCTCCCTCCCTCTATCCACCAGTCTAATAAAGAACCAATCTAACAAAAGCATTCAAAAACAAGGCCACCAAAATTTCATACCCAGTATGACCTAAAAATTTAGGATAGATCTGAAATTTCGTATTTGAAATGGAATAAAGTGCTAAATAGTGTTATAGATTACCGGAATCGACGTCGAGTGTTGCACAATGACTCTAGTATCTTCAGCATGATCTTTGTTCATATGGGACTGGCAAGGAAAAGGATTTTAATCAGGAAAGACAAACTGCTTATGATACAATAAAAAGAGAATAATGCAACAAACAAATGGCAATACCGAGACAGGTTTTGAAAACTGAGATATTGGATCAACTTTTGCAGCTTGATACTCCTCTTTGTTGAAATCTAGAAGTCATAGCACAAATAACATAATTAAGATAAAATAGAAAAGGTAAATGGTGGTTAAAAGACAGTAACAGCACAATAAGAAAATTTCATCAAAGGTGCCGAGGTGAATAAATATCACTCCACAAAAAATCAAGTGTGCTTCATCACAAGTTACAGATAAAATATCAAACTCTCCTTAACTGAATATTGAAGGACTTAAGTTCTCGGATTCACATTTAATTTAAACGGCAAAGGTTTAATAAAAGACAAACCTCCAGATCCTAGTAAAGCTGTTGCAACCCCTGACACATAACGGACAACCTTTGGAACGATACGCATAAATTGGAAGTCACCAAAGTCAACCTTCACATTGAAATAGCAGTTCAGGGAGTCCACAAAATAATTAGGCACATTGTATTGTCCAAACTAACAAAGTGTTCCAGAGAATAGAGAGCACAAATTACCCAGAATGCATTGGGGTGCTTAGATAAATAGGCAGTTCTAATGGCTGCTTTATCATTTTCAGGAACCTGAGTAATTAATCAAATTTAAATATGTCAAAAAAAAAATGTCAATTGCTTATGATTTAAACAACTAAGCCACAAGTTCAGAAGTGGAATTATTTACAGCACCATGCAATGTTTGGAAGAAGTATTTAACTTACAGAAATAGCATCCCCATGAAGGGTAATCACTAAATCTGTTCTATCTTCTGGATCTCTTGCAACAACCAATGAACACTTGGGATTAGCTAACAAGTCCTGTGCAAAGCAGCAAGTTTTCAAATTATTAACAATAAAGATTTGATTAAAAAAATCATTAAACAAATAAAAGTCAAGGCCAAACATAACTGTAGTGACAAACTTCAATTACAATTTCTAGGAAGGATCAATGCTAAAGGACAAAATAGGCAGGAAAATCACGCTTTATACCTAGATATAGTAAGTTTGAAACATATATTCGGTGCACAAGCAGTGGGCTGGATTTAAAGTTATATTCAAACCAAAAATTGTGGAATTAATGCATCCTAATGACAAGAGCACAAGCAAACTTTTCGCAGGGACAGAAAATAAAGGTTATTGCTATCAAACCTACAAAGGATATGACTCATGTAACAGAGACTTCTTATTTATTTGTAAGGATAATTTCTGATTGTCTGTATCTATGTTGATTTTGTTTGCTACTAATGATAATTTTCAGAGTTAAGAAATGTCAAAAGGTGACAGCGCAAACCTTTGTATGAACAGCCAGGCTGCTGACTGCTAATATTGGAGATCCACCAGCATCACAAGCAAAGTCAACCATTGAACCTGATGGATAACCCTCATACTTCTGCACAGGAAAAAAAAGTTAAAATCAGTCATTTCAACTGTGAGGCAAGTTGTTAATCACATACCAAATAGTGTTGGAATGCAAGGAAAACCCAAACAATAAAAGACATTAGTCATATTATAGAAGCCGTACGTGATACTCAAAAACTTATGGATGTCATTTTCTCAGACACATACACACAACAATTTATGGATTTCATTCTACAAGAAGGATTCCAAACTCAATAGCAAAGGAAGCTTGACTTCATTACAAATATAATGTTGTCCAGGTGTTCGATCTCAACAAGGCTGTGTTGCATAACCATTAAAAAAAATTACACAAAGGACTGAATAATCTAGCTCTGTAACTTGGCTTCATAGTTCATATATGGTCTAAGACACGTTAAATGTGACAAATATGGGATAAAGGAAGTGGAACAAGTTCTAAGAATTGTTTTATCAAATTACTAATAAGCACTTAGATATCTCAAGTTCAATTGTCTTTCTACAATTCTCTTCTGGTTGAATATTATCCCAATCTTCAAAGTATTCTTTGCAACATTTTCTTCAGTTATAGGTGAATTAACAAAGGAATGAGATATATTAGATTAGAGCATTTTCTAATTAGCTCTCAGCAAAGAACATATCACACACTATCCAAAAGGAATTGGTCCATCTCTAAATTCCAGATTCTCACCTTCTCATACAAATGAGAAAAGCCATATAGAAATTCATATTATCTTTGATAATAATGATTTAATAAACAACGATTCTCACACTGTCAGCCTTTCAACACAGCTAAGGGTTACTCCACAACATAGTTTGCACTTAGAATTGAACCGCTGACTAATTTGCTTAACCAGCTTTACAAAAGAAAGCAACAAACCAACTAATTACTCCTAGTGGCTATTGTTCTCACTTCAAGAAACAGTAGCCAAAGTTAAAACAATCAATAAGAATTGCAACAGAGACCTGAGAAAATGTTGAAAGCATCCCGCGCACATTGCGATCAAGTACAGTCCGAATTTCCTCAACTGGAGCAAGCCGTGCTGCTTTTTCCTGAAATGACATACCCAAAATTACTCAAATGACCCTACCCTTTTCAAAAAACAATTAAAGGACGAAATGTCAAGTGTAATGCCAGTACCAAATACCAATGGTTCGAAGACCACCCGAACAAATTCATAGAGAGTATATGATCAACTAATGTCCCCTATTCGAAGAACACAGATGGTAAAGGGCTTCCTAAAATTATACGATCTTTATTCTTATAACATACAAGTCCACCACTAATACTAAGTGTGTTAACATTTAAACATGTTAAGTTGTACAACTAATGATGATCATACTTGTACAAGCAAACACACAAAGAAATATATTATATATATATATATATAAGAGTAAAAGTACACAACACATAATACTTTACCTGGTGAGTTTGAATCAACTGGAAGACATTGTCATCACTGTTAACATCCCCAGTTGGCACAGCCTGATCAAAACAACCCACCAACCAATCAAACAATCAATAAAACATTAATCAGAAAGATTCGATTTTTAAAGACAATTCACTTTCAAGCTTGAACCTTTATGATAAAATCTCAAACACATGAACAAAACAAGAAAACCCGGATAAACAAATGCAGAAACAAATCGATTCCGCAAAAGGGTATAGTTTGGGAGGAACCTGGGACGAGGACCGAGTAGCAGAGGCCATGAAAAGCGGACGAGGAAGCGTCAACGAGAGAGAAGAGAAGGAGGAGCGTGTGGAGGGGCAGAATCGTAAAATGGAAGAAGAATGAGGGGTATAAGTAACACTCTGTAGGGTGAAATTAAGGAGCAAGTCCATGGAGTTTCCATAGTCTTCATGTTTACGCTGCTGTAGTCTCTCCGCACGCAACCAACACCACTTCTCTATCCCTCAAGTTATCCAACTGCTTTTGATTTTGAATTTTTTTTTTCTTTTTTTTTTAAATTTTAAAATATTTATAGGTGATGAAGATGACCAACCAGTGAAGTGGGTCCGAATTATTTTGGATGTTTAAGAGAAATTTGGTTTGAGATACGTATTGAATGGTATCAATGATCGTGAAAATTTGAAAAAAAAAAAAGACAAAAGGTAAATTTTGTCAATAGAACATATGAATATTAAAAAAAATTTTGTTTTTAAGACAATAATTGCATCAAATTATCAGCTAGCATCATGTTACTATACAAATTATATTATGATTTATTAACCCAAACAAAAGGATACCTTATTGATAGTTCTATAACAAGATTTTCATAATAATTATGTAAAAAAAAAATCATAATAATGTCCATATTTATATCAATTGGTAAAAAAAAAAAAAAAAATCAGTAGCATAAAATTTAAGTTTAGGGCTCAATGTAATTTTATATCGAAACTGATAAAAATACTAGTAGTCAGCACAATAAAGTAAATTAATTATATAAAAACTAATCTTTCACACAATTAGTATTTGGGTTAAGCTTATGTTAAATTAGAAGAAGCTAACCAATAGCGATGGTGTGAGAGAGCAATGGATTGTTATAATGGGATTTTTGAATAATTTAGGGTATTTTTGTTTGTTTGTTTTTTTTTTTTTTTACATTGTACGAATCTCTACTTCTAAATAGGCGAAAAAAGATATCCACACAAAGTGAGATTATTGCCCATCAATTAGTGAGATTTTTGTGAGTTGAACTCACAACCTTCTTAAAGAAATTGATGAGTGAACTTGATCTTATCATTAAGTCAAACTGTTTTTTAATTAAAAGTATGATTTTAGAATATATATATATATATACACACACTTGCACCTAGTTATTGACATGTTGAATCAAAACTTAAATCATTTATAGATAATATAAGCGTTTTCTACCATCAAAACACGTTGGTTGATGATTAAATTATATATTTTAATCATCCAATTGTGAACAATACTGGACATTCACCAATTTATATAAAGCACACTTTGCATAGGCTTCATTATTATACGTGTGAATATTTGATACATGTATATTTTTAATTACTTTGTACTTACATACATAAAAATAAAATAATAAAATAATAATAATGTAAAGTGTGAATTGTATGGGATTAGCTTATTGGTCAAGCCCAGTTCAATTAGATATTTCTTGGTTAAGGTCGTATCTATGAAAAATTTACTTGTAGCAAAGTGTTAAAAACAAAAACCAGAACTTGTAGAAAGGTGAATAAATGCGGTAATGACAATGGCTCTCATTAATCACAAAAATTGAAATAAAAACAGAATTGTACAACAACACACGCATAAGAACAAAACAAAAACACAGAAACAAGACAAACCCAGATATCAATTCATTTACCACTACTACAACAAATTAAATCAATCAGAGTGGCCGTCGTCGTCGTCCGTGTAGCGGTGGTGGTGTTGGGAGAGATAGGTCCACAGAGAGAGAGCGAGGCGGCGGAATTGGTGGAGAGGGAGGCAGCAGAGGAGGTTGAGGACCTGATCGGTCGGCAATCTCTCCGGATTGCAGGCGATGTATTGGCAGACGTTGGCCGACACATTGGCCGCCGACAGCACCACCGAGCTGTTCAACACCATCTCCAATTTTGCGATTTTGTCTTGTCTCGTGTTGTTGGTTTTTGTTTCAATTTTTGGAATTTCAAAACGTTTTCATTGGTTTTTTGCCGGAGGCCTGCGTGGAGCGATGGGATTGGTTTTGGATGACTGAGTTGAAAACGAATGGAATCAGGGGTAAATTACAACAAACTCCCTCTTACCTTTCAGATTTGTGGACAACTTTAGTCTTATTCACAATCTTCACTTTGGACCTAAGCATCTGTGTTACTAAACAGAATAAGAGCATCTTAGTCTTTAATTAATTAAAACTGAAAATTTAAATTTAAATAATAACGTTTAAATAATAAAAATAAAGGAGATCTCTACAAGCTAACAATAAGAAAGATATGTTACATTTTATTTTGAAGTTTGTTATAATTAAGTTATTTAAAAGCATTAAACTATGGTTGATTTAAATTTTGTATTAAATTAATTTGATTACATTATAATAACGAAAGTATGATTTTTCGTTTGTTTATAAAATGTAACCATGGGTAATAAGTGGAGGTGGTGTTGGCAAGCATGAAGCAAGCTCTCCTAAGTTTTATGGATGGCTATTTTCCTCGAGTATAAAGAGATCTACCAATTATTGTGGAGAGATCAAAAGAAATCGATGGCTATGATTGGTCTTCTATAATCTAAATCAATGGAGAACAATTGATCTCTAAAGTTGGTCGATAGAGAACTCGAAGAAGACCTAACTATATATATCTTTCTTTTTTTTGTCTATTTTTTGAGGTTGTTGTATATATTTTTTTATCCTACTGATTATTTTTTTTTAATCAATTTTACAATTCTAATTTAATTTTTAAAGTGTAATTGCGGTAGTAAACAGAAAGCTGATTTTGAAAGAGTCTAAAGATGGAATGGGCAATTTGTGCAATGAAGCTAGAGGATGAGCTTCCAAACATTTTATTAGTCAAATGTAATCAAACTTAAGAGACATACAACATCCATCATATTGTATGGGACGTTTGTGAATAAAATCAAACTTTTCCATCCATCCAACAATATTTAAAAGATAAACATAGACTTTTTACATTTTATCCTAAAATAATTAAAGAAAGAGGGAAAAAAATTTGTATTTGATTAAATAATCCTGTATTATCATGATTTTAAGATCTTAAAATGCACTTGTGACAGATATTTGATCAACATTTTTTCATTGAAAGCGAGTTTAACTTTTATTTGGATTATCAAGATAAAACTTATATATTTTTTAGAATAATTCTTATTTTAATCAATATTAGAACTCAATTAACGGGTTACACTTAAATATAAGTACTGTTGTTTTTGTTACTTGAACCCTTGATCGTGTAACTTGAACCTTTGACCTTTTAAGATTAAAATAGGTGTTCAATTACTGCTCTAAGGGGTTATGTACTTATCATTTCTTATTAGATGATAATTTTTATTTCTTATTTTATTTTTGATAGGAAACGTATTAGATGATAATAAAACTAGTATGCAATTTTTATCAATTATAATTACAAGCTTAACTACTAAACAACATTTCTATTTGAAAACACTTTTAGTGATACCAAGAGGCGATTCATTTTGATCATCCTGGTCTGTTCAAAATCCAACAATATGCACTCCAACTCCATCATCGCGTAACTAATGCCAAAATGTTCACACCAGAAGCATTCCATGGTACATCAGAACTTTCAGTCAATGACAATGCGGTAAGTTTAGTCATTAGCCATCGAAAGCAACATATTAACAAAGATAGATTGCAACGCGATTGTAGAAACTTGGAATGTTTGTGCAAACTGATTATAGTCATTTCCGAGGAACATCGAAATGCAACAAAGCATTCAATTGTCATATCACAAAGTTACAACGATAATGCTACTCCAATGGAAGTATAAAATGAACTGGTATTTTATATGAGGTGGAAACATTTCCAAGATACAACTTAGTACATTTCTTAATGATCAGTGATTAAACATAAGAAATTATAGAGAAACATCTGTAGATGATGAGCCAAGACAAAACGGTGTCAGTGGTCTAGCAACATGTATCCACTGAACATTAAACCTTGTTGATCTGAAAATCCAAAATTATTGCAGATAACATCTAATACCCTATTTTAAACTATCCGCTTGACACACTAACCTTCTATAGGGAGGCGGATAGTACTGTAAAGATGTTTTGTATTGTAATTCAAAGAGATTTTACTGTTGACTTGAGCTGAGAATTATATGAACAAACAAAATTGAACAGAGACATTTACTAATCTTGCAGATATCCTTTATCCTCCAAGTAATTCACCACTTCTCCAGCCATGGCACCTGGAGTGGGGCAAACTCCATCTTTCTGTACTATTTCTATCTGGACAGAGGGGAAGAAATCATCATCCAGTTCAAAATGTAGATAGAGCATCAAACACAACATAATATAAAATGGGGGAGTAATGCTTTTTGATCAAATGAATAATCACCAATGCAACAAATCATGTGCACATGACCATACTTAGTTGGAATGGTTAACTCAAAGCATACCTCACAATTCAGAGGCGGTTCATAAGGATCATCTATCCCAGTAAATCCTGCAATGCAATATTATTATTTCAAAGGAAACAGATGGCTATGAAAAGAAAATTTGGTTTTGGCATCCTAGTGAGTTTATATAATAACTTATATACCAATAAACTAATTTGGAATTGAAATAAGCTGTTCTATAGAATCGTAGTTATATATTTGTTAATTTCTACCAATAAAATTTCTTATTCTTTAGCGAAAAATAGGTATTGATATTTCTAATCTTCTGGAGACTTTTTCTATATTTGAAATATACTCAAACTTCTTACTTGGAAAGAAACCTAATCTTGTAGACACTTCCTAAGATTGAAGCCAACAAGATTAGCTAAGGAATCCAAGTTCCAAACAATGGGATAAGTCAACAATGAGAGAGATCTGAAACAAACTCCCATAGTAAGGAAAAAAAATTTTAAGACTTTGGAACAATGGATTAAAAAACCTGATCAGACACCAAACATTTAACAGGGAGTACTCAAACTACCAAAAAAGGGAAAAAATGAAAAAAGAAAGAAAAAAATCAAATGTAAGAAACAAACAGAAAAATTAAAGGTACATGAACCCTGAAACGTCTGTGCTCAACCTCTACTGCACGGCATGATATGACACCCAAGACACAGTAATAACATGAATGGCACTATTGACAATCCTTGTTAAGCTTCCTAGAATATCCCTTCAGCTGAAACACAAATTCCTTGGAACTTGTATGGCAGAGGAAAGAAGCTTAAAAAGGAGAGTAAACTGTGCCACTAAAAATAATTTGCGAACAGTTTTAAAATATGTTAATGAGATATTCCTTATTTTGTAAAGCAGAAGAATATATATTTTGACAGCAAACCTTTGATCTTTCCGGCACGTGCTAGTTTGTAAAGGCCTTTCGCATCTCTTGATTCGCACAATTCTAAGGGCATGTTCATAAAAACCTGTATATGTACTCATAAGATGACATTCCCTTCTCAGAAAAATTCAAGTACATAACAACCATTCACAAGAACCTTGCCTCAATAAAGTTTGAATCTGGCAACATAGCACGGCAAGCATCCCGGTCTTTTCTATAAGGAGATATCAGACTGGCAATGCAGATTAAACCAGCATCAGCAAAGAGCTTTGCTACTTCCCCTGTAACAGAAACATAAATGACTTAGAAATAAATACACTGCACAGAAGCTCTTAACATCCATACCCAGTGCTTTAATGAAGCCCAAACAGACAATGTCTCCTACCTAGGACAAAGATTAGTATATCACTGTTATTGTGATTGTTGAACAACGTTCAACAGCATTAAGTTTGTAATTTATTGACATTTTTATTTTAGGGTAGAAATGTTGTTGTATCCTTAATCTTCTCATGACAACTAACGAGTCTAAACATACTGAAATTCAATAATTCATTTACAAAAGCAAACTTTTAGCAGTGCTTTACTAGAACAAGTTCTAAATTTGCTAAAGATGCCAGTTTCAGTTATACTAAGAGAATTCACTGTGTTCAAAATCTCAGCTTCCTACTTCCTGTAATAGGAAACCTTTAACGGTAAGGGGTAAGTTTGGCCACTATTAATCTAATCATAGAGAAACAGATGTGGAAAAGAGCCAAATTGGGATTGCCACATCAGGTTTTCATTTGCAAAATTTACCTCCAGATTGAATAATAGAAAAGCATGTGTACTGAACATGTAGCATTGCAGGCATCTACAATTGAAATTGCAGGAAAAGAGAGAGAACAAAAGAGAGAGAGAGAGAAAGGGAGAGAGTCAGATATAGTTGTGAACAAATTAATAACAAAGAGACTTTTCCAAATCTGTATAAATGACTTAAATAAAATCATTTGAAACACTAAACCACAAATTCAATTTCAACACATAAGTTTAAGAGTCAAAAATAGCTTGATCCAACTATGGTTGGTTTAAATCAACCATAATAGTTTGCTTCCATATGAACAAATACACATAAACACAAATCATTTTAAATAAGGGTGAAATCTGATTTACACCTCCTTGGAGATGAGTAATCTGTGTATGCAACTAAACTGTTACTCTCACCTCTCACAAAGTCCAATCAGCATTTAGTTTCTCTATCAAAACTTACCAACTCTACGTATATTCTCGGTCCGATCTTCTGCTTTGAAGCCAAGATCTTTGTTTAATCCATGTCGAAGGTTGTCTCCATCTAGTATGTAAGAGAGCTTTCCCCTAGAATATAGATTCTCTATTAACTGAGCATGCCAATGTGCTTTTCCCTGGATAATTCACAAATATTTAAATGATTCATTGGCCTTCAGAACAATAACAAGAACACAATAAGGAATTTTGAACCTTTTAGCAGTACACAAGTCTAATTGGTATGTATCATAACCATTAATCCAAACTTAAAAAAAGAAAATGCAATAGATCGCACTGATCAGGCTATTCAGAATACACATGTTCTCCAATGATTTAGGGGACTCCCAAGATTGTCAACCGTTCCAGTTCAGTATAATATTTTAGAAAAACATATATTAAACATAATATAAGAGGAAAGGATGCAGTAAAAATACTAGTATTGCCAGTTTCGTCAAATAGTAAATTGCATAATAGTCAGGTGACGGCTTGCAATCAGAATATTGTGTCCTTCGTGCAATCGGAAAACATATAGGTTGCAGGACATGATATCATTTTAACTGAAATAAATGTGCTTTAGTGTGTTAATGGTATCTTATTGTAAACTTATTTTTCTCATTTTTCTTAGTTATTTGTTCCTTGCTCACCCTGTTTACTTTTTAAAAGGGGGTTTCCATTACATATTGAATTTCTTTACATGTGAAGCTAACCCATAAAACAAAAATGCAACTATGAAAGATTAAGACACAATCAGTAAAATATCGCACAAAACACTGACATAAATTTTCAAGTAGATCATACACAACCACATACTAGTTCAAATTTAGAGTCCATTCCATACTCTTGTGACACAATTTTGCAGAATAAAGAGTCACCTTACATCCAAAGCAAAATGGTTGCTTCAACCGAGTTACGTCATTCAATTCCACATATATAAACTGTGGTTCCACAACCTATCATAAACTTAAAAATTGACATAAAATTTACAAAATCGGTTTTTCAACCGGTGTCTTTAGTTGATGGGACAGCCAATGAAGGATTCAGAATTCCACAAACACATGCATGTGGCCATTTCAGCAAACAAAGCCTCTATATACCCAAAAGTTGGAATTAAAAGTCAAGACAGATAAACAGGAAACAATATGCAAAACTATTTCATAAAGTGTGGAAAAAAAAACAAAAAAAAAAAAAACAATACTTGAAAGAAGCTTTACCAAAAATGTACACGAAAAAAAAAAAGAATCAATCTTGAAAACAAACCTGATCCACTAAGACCAGTAATCCATACAACACATCCCTTTTGATGAAGTAGCTTCTGCCTTTCAAGCTTCCCAACTGGACATTCTTGCCAAAATATATTGGTTGAATTTCCCACAGTAGACATCACAAAGATTTATCTTTACTTCCCTTCTACAAGCAAACAAATAACCAATTCAATCCAATCATACAACCCATTTGCATTATATTAATAATAAGCAGAAAATAAATGAACACAAATGGAAAAAAATAAAATAAAATCTTTCAAAACAACCCCACATAGTAATTGACCAAGAAAATCAATCTAGAAGATATTGTCACATACAATGCAGTTTTTTTTCCCATTTGTATAATTAATATGACTATGATTCAAATAAAGATTTCTTGGGAGCCAAAAACAATGCATCAACAAAAAGATATCATGATCTAAAGGTGTAAACTATGCAAAAAACTTGCAAATGACAAACACAAAGAGCACATTACAACTTGTGAAACCACAAACTAATACCATATTCAGAAGCACCCATCATGTAAAAAAACCAACCAAATGTTCTGACAAAACACAAACGTGCAGCAGAGGAAAGAAAACCAACCACAGAGAGAGAACAGAGGAAAAAAGACAGAGAGAGAGATGTCAAATACCAGAGAGCCCACAAGTTTATAAGCGAGAAAGAGGGAGAAAGGTGAGTTATTTAAAGGAATGGAACCCAAAGCAGACAGATTTATGGGCGTGGTGTCGTGGTGAGAGTGAAAGCTACGAATTTGCTTCTGTTTTTGAAAAATATTTCTTTTTTAAAAAAAAAAAATTGTGTGTAATAACCCATTTCATATAATTATAGAAAAACATTATATATTTAATATTTTTAAATATATTTTTAAAAAATTTATTTTAACTTTTAACTTATAGTTCTGATACCGTAAAGAAATGAATGTTAAAAATCAAACAATGATTTTATGAAAAGTTATTATAATCATTTGTCGAACTTGTATATAAAAATTGATTTCTACATGAAAAGTTATTATAATTATTTGTCGAACTTGTATATAAAAATTGATTTCTACGTTTTAACGATGTCAAAGATGTAAAAGTTTAGAACCGAATATTTGCCCCTACTTTGAACATTGAAAATTAAGACAGAGAAAGCCAAAGAAATATACATGTTGTAGATACCTTGAAGAATGGAAGTTTGAATTTCTGAAGTGGGGGGATAATGAATCTAGACATGTTTTGCTTCCATATTGTGAGAAGAAAAGAAAAGCATTTGTTCCTAGTAATTAACATTGTTGGGATAAGAGTTTCCATAGTTGTGTGCCCATGTCATGTGTGACCATTGGTCAATGTCAATGGAGTGAGGTGGGGCTAAATTAAAATTGACATAAAAAGGACTTGCAATTGGGTATAAAAGTAAACAAGTGGATTTCGGTTGATTTTATTCCTCACTTGGGCTGGTCATAATCACTTGTTTGAATATCAATATTTTTTGCCCACTTTGGAATCAGGTGATTTCTTTGCAGCGTGGAAGAGAGTCAATCCGTGCCATCTGCACTCCAAAAGCTGTTTTCTTTTATTAGAATCGCGACATGCTTTGGATGAAAGAAAAAAATTGTGACACGTAGTCAAAAAGTTTTAAAATCGGTGAAAAAAAAAATGATACTCATTTATTTATTTTTGAAAGGCACTGAAAATTAACTATCAATGGTGTATTGAAATGGCAATCCTAGTCTTTCAAAAAGAAAAATTGAAATCGCAATCATAGAATGTTGATTTTTTTACTGAAAATAATGAAAAAAGGTTGATTCATTATTTAGGTTTTTTCACATGTATTTTAAGGTTGTGTTTGGTGTATAAGATTGGAATTAATTAAGTTTATGAGATTGAATTTGATAAAAATAAATTAATTTTATGATATGGTATGAGATTTGACTAAAATGGTGTTCTCGTACATTTGACATAGCTTTTGAATTTAATTAGATGTGATAGATTTAAATGAATTTTTACATAAAATAAAATTATTTTATAACAAAAAAATAAATTGCAGTAAACATAAAAAAATATTAATAGTTTAAATATTTATTAAAATAAATATAATTAAATTATTTTGAAATAAATTAGTATATTTATCTAATATATTTCATATTTTTTGTAAATAAATATAAATTCTATTTATTAATAAAATGTTAGATTAAAAAAATAAATAAACTATTAAAAGTCAAAATGAAAAATGTTGAACCAATAGATTGAATTGGATTGGACTTGAAAAAAAATGTTCCATTTTACTCTATGTTGCACAACAAACATGGCTTAAAAATAAACATAAAGAGGGAGAAGGTTTCAGTATTTACTAGGAATTTTTTTTTTCAATAAATATAAAAATTAGCAATCATTAAGTGAGAATAAAAGGATATATTCAATTTAAGATTTCGTTGAAATTTAAAAAATGTGTATTGAATTAAGATTTCTAAAAAGTTCATCAAAATTAAGGTGTATTCAATATAGATTTACAATAAATTTATTGAAATTTATATAAATCTAGATATATTCAATTTAAATATGTTCAAATTCTCTTAAAATATATGAATAAAAAAGTCGATCACAAATCTTATCCTATTACAGAAGATTTCATTTGATTTCATAGGATTTCATAAAAAATTCTAATAAAATTTATATGAAATCTATAGAGTGCATGAATTCAACCAAAATCTATACAAATCTAGATGTATTCAAATTTATATAAATCTATGAAATCCATATAAATCTAAATGTATTTCAATTAAGATTTGTTTTAATTTTCTTAAAATCTATGAATGAAAAGTCTATTATAAATCTTATCCTATTTCCAAAACTTTCATTTGATCTCATAGGATTTCAGTAAAAAAATTTAATAAAATTTATATGACATCTACACAGTACATGAATTCTATCAAAATTTACCATTTTAAAAAATTCATTAAACTTCATTAAATTCTAGACTAAATACACCTAAATAATGGATTACTGACAAAAAAAAAAAGTCAAAATTTTAAATTGACAAAACCTTTCATTTAAATATGATATAAAAAACTTAAATAATTTAACAAATCTTAAATCATTTTTATATAAATATATGTAAAATTTTATTTGTAATTAAAATATAATAGAAAAAGTGAAGGAAGAAATAGTTTTGTGTAAATGCAAAATGCACTTTCAACAATCGTATCAAAATGTTAATAATTAAGTCCAAGTTTCAAATTATTTTCTACACAAGAAAAGGCCTTTTATTTTTTTTAAGTATTAACTTACAATAAAAAAATTAATACAAAATAATATCAGGTTAAATTTGACAATATATTATTTTCATAGATTTATAAAAAATATATATATTTTAAGTGTAATCTAATAATTTGAAATCAAATACAAAGTCATGGTTTCTAGTCTCGCTCGCAATGTCCATGGATGATTGAATTCCCTTATGAGCAGGGTTGTTATCTGAGCCATACTTGAACTTGTGCACGTTAATCTTGACAAGGTCTCTTGAACATTGACATTCGGCTCCTGTGATGGATTTTACATGTTCCAGCCCAGCCCCGGTCCAGCCCAGTCCAGTTGCAGCCCGATACAGGCCCAAATCGGTAACAGTTAGAACTCGAAACACGCGATCGCAGCAATAAACGGAAGTGAGAGAATGTGTGGAATCTGGGATCGAACGCATGAACCATAATGCAGTCTCAGCTACTGGTGGGACCCATTTCTCCCACCACCATCAACGCCACCCCGTCCGCCTTCTTTAAAGCCACTTCCCTCTTTTCAACGACGACCACCACCGCCGCTCCTCAAACGAACAGAAGTAACCTCCACCACCGCCGCCGCCACCCGCTGGTGGTCGCCTCAGCCGCCGCCATCCACGGTGACCAAGACCTCTACGCGGTTCTCGGAATCACCAGCGCTGCCACGTCAGCAGATATCAAAAAGGCTTATCGCCTTCTCGCTCGTAAGGTATGATAGAAGCTGATAATTTTTATAACGGAACTTAATTTAGCACGTGCTTTAATTATATTAGATTAGATGTGAAGTTAATATTTTGATTGCATTGTTGTTGTGGAGTTAATTACATGATCAGTGGATAAAGTTTGAGTTTTTATGATTTAGAGTAGTAACTAAAAAGCACAAGTAGAATACTACAAGTTTATTTCATTTCTCATGTTATGATTTTGAACAATCAAGTGACAAAGCACTTATAGCACTTTGACAGTGTTTTTTAATGAACTTACTGGAGGTGTGAATTTATGCGGGGGGGTGTGGCTACCTTACTGATTGGGTAAGGTTACCCATCAACAACCCTTGGATTGATTGTAAGGGAAGTTATTGAAGAATATCCGAGGGTTGTTATTGATAGGTAACCTTATCCAATTAGTAAGGTAGCCAAACCCATATATGCGCTTGTTATTTATGTATTTGTGAGTTGTAGTATTACACTAGGCAGCGGCCATGATTTGTGAAAAGTGATATAAATGTAGAGGTAAGGGATTATTAAATTTAGGGAAGTAGGTATGGTTTTGGATATGGGAGGATGTATATCATGTATTTGTGGAGCAAGGGTAGATGTGCTTTAGAAGTGAAAGTGAGTTTTAGTTTGTAAGCGGCAGAGATTTTAGGACATAAACTGCTTTAGAGCTTTCAATTTGGAAGTTTTTGTAAGATTGTTGTTGAATCAGGCTTAGTAATCAGCTTTTAGTCTCTACCCTGTTGAATTGATAATAGCCTCCTCAGGTTGTTGCCCGTTTTTGTTTCTTTCTTTTGTTTATGTGTGTAGAGATAGTTTCCCCAACTAAGGTTAAATTGTTATGTTATGTATTGCATAAGAATATATTGCTTTTGATTCATGCGAGTTCAATGGAGGTAGCTGAATGTTTGCATGGTAAAGTGGGATTCAGAGGCCTGTGTAATGATACATGGTTTTGTTAAGATATGAATTCAATCTCTTGAGCCTTGATCGAGTATATTACAATAAGATTTAATTTTTGTGCAACTTAAACATGTGTATTCAGTCATCACAGCATGGAAACTGAATTAAGTGCATAATCAGTAATAACTCTGCAAGATGTTATGATTTTTTTATCAAATTAAGTTACTTAGAGTAAGAATCATAAGGCAAAGCCCTAAATATGGATACCTTTTTTCCCCAACACCCTAAGCTTAGTGATATTGGCAGAGTGCTCTAATGGTTATATACTCATATATCAGTTTTTTATCAGAAAAAAATTACCCAATCTCTTCATTCCCCTAGATCTTTAGTTCTTTTTTATTTTTTTTTTATCTTTTGCTTTCTTCAGTGTGTCAATATTATCAGCACCCAACTGGATCTAAATTTGGAAAGTTTTTGTCAAACTTTTTGGATTTAAATTGAAAGAGCATTGAGGTTGCTGTAAGTTATGTTGAAGGACAAGCATAATCTCTTTCCTTCAACAAGCATTCTCTTCACTTGAAGTTACTCTGATATGCTTAACTGGTTTGCACTTATACAGTGCATGGTAAAAGGAAATATCATGGATCGTCTACTTTGGCAAAGACACCTTTATCAATAATCAAATATGAATGTTTTGTGTTTGGGCCCAGTCTTCTGTGCTTAGCAACTCATGTTAATTTTCCATATTCTGGACCCCATACGAGCATCTACCTTAGGTGCAACCTATTATTCCTGTTTTATATTTTGGACCCTCATATAAGCTTTGGTAGATTTTATTCATACAAATAAGTTTTCGAGTTGAGAAGTTTCACCAGAGTTGACGATATGACTTGTTTGCATACTCTTCGTGATAGTTAGCTAATTTGTTGGTCCATGAAACTGTGTTCTTGTTGCAATTACAGTATCATCCTGATGTTAGCAAGGATTCGCAGAGCGCCAGAGGTCTTCAAGTCTATCCGTCATGCATATGAAGTGAGACTATCTTACAACCTTAATGATCTGTAGTTTTGTTAATATCTCATTCTAATTTGTTTTGGCGAAGACCTCTAACTGGGATATAAGCTGCTTTAATTTTCTGTGGCATCATGATTAAAATAGTTTGTAGTGAAGAAGGGACAGAGAAATATGACCGAGTTCAAGGGTTATTTACTTATTTTAAACCCTATTATTTGAATACGTTCCTTCTCTATTTGACACTTAGGGCTGGCAATTTTTGACAAGACCTAACAACCCTGACACAAATACACATGGATAACAGGATAAGTGAAGTGAAATCTTGAGGAAGTGGAAATCTAATGATTTGACCTTTGATCTAAACTAAGAGTTTTTAATACTGAGATCAAGAAACAATGACTTCCAAAGAAATTAAAAGTATCATGGCAGGTTTAAGATTTGTGAACCACACGCTCTGATTGAACTTTGACCTGAATGCGTATCATCCAGAGACTTCATAACCTTATCCAGTGTCTGATTTTCTCTCTTATTCTCGGTGTAAATATTAATTGTGAAGGTACTGTCTTATCCCCTATTTTTAACAGGTATTATCTAATGAAGTAACAAGGACTGAGTATGATCAGGCACTCAAGTTCCAAAAAGGTGCTGGCAGGTCAGACAGAGGAAATTGGAACTACAGAACTGAATTTGAGGACAGGGAAAGGATCTATAGGTGGGCTGAGGTGAGACGGAAAATGCAATATGAGCGATACTGGAAATATTATAATTTGAAATGCAGAGAATTTTACGTCTGGTGAAACGACAGATGAAGAAGTTAAGGAAGAAAATCTACATCAAGAGAGAGGCCCCTTCAGTGAAGTGCTAAGATCAGCCTTTATTTCACTGTCCTTACTGCAGATATTCGGAGCCCGTATATCCCTCACATTTAGTAGCCTGGTAGCTTTGTTTGATAAAAAGTTGGATGCTGGATACAAAATTGGCTACTTAATTGCATGGATTTTGGGTGGGAGAGGGGGCATATTGCTGACCTTGTGCCTTTCATTTGCAAGTTGGGTCTGCGGAAAAACTAGCAGTAGCCTAGTTGTTCTTGTAGTGGTAGCCATGTGGGTTGGCTCCAGTCTTGCAAGATATGCTCCAATTCCACAAGGTGCCCTTCTAACGCTACTGTACATGTCAATTAAGCTACAAAATGATTCAAGCTAGAGTTGCAATGGTTGTGCCTGCAAATCTTGCTGCATTTTATCTTCTTCTGTAATCTTCTCATTATTTCCCACTTCTTTCATTTTTATGAATGAGGTTGTACATATTTTTGTTCCATCGAATGTAGAACACATCTAAATTTGTTGCAAAATAAAATTGTTATAAATGTAGAAGAAATCTTCAACATCCTTTTTGATCTACTGCATCGAATTTGTCAACTTTCTTGTTCATTTCGATTTCTTTTTGTCATTACTAGCAAGACAAGATTCTTAGAGTCTAGAGACAAGATTCTCAATTGAATAATTTTTTTTTTTTTTTTTCCCGTTTTACATTTAGAGAATGGTAGGAGAGATCTACCCTCAAAAGAACTTAAAAAGTTCTGTTCTCTTACTGAAAACTGGACATGTTCAAATGATCAAAAAGCAAACAACTGTCTCTCCTCTCTTAGTCTTTCTTCATTTCCCTCAGATTTCTCCACAGGTACTGTCCACTGGCCATGTCTACAAATACCCAGAACCCATTTTGAACCACCTGAAAGTTCAAGAACAAGAAACTTAGACACCAATAAAGAAACCACAAACAAAAACCAGAAAACCGAAAGAACATAAAAAAATAATAATAATAAAAAAAAATTTAAAAAAAGTAAGGAAGAAGAGGAAGAAGAAGAAAAGTCAATCATACCCTTTTCAAGCTGAATTCTTGTTTATCTTTCAACAACGTTGAATCCTCTGAAACCTCTGATACAATCTTCTCCACCTCCGGCGAAGACTGCACCGTCCTCCAGGCAATATACCCTGCCAGAACCGCTGAAAAGAACACCAATATGAACCTCAAAGGACACATATTTCTACCACCCCCATCCTTGGTTTTGTGCAAGAAAAAACAATAAGAAAAAAGAGAGATTGAATCAAGAAGCCTCTTACAAGAATGTGTTTGACAGAATGAATTCTGAGATTGAAAGAAAGAGAATAAGCGTGTTTGCTTTTTTAAGCTTCTTGTTAGTTTTTCGTATATAAATGTATGTTGAGGTAAGAATAGAGAAAACGCGTTGCTGGTAATAGAAGTTTCTGTCTTGTGTATTGTTGCATGCTTTCTCGGACTTGGTATATGTTTGTTTTGATGTACATATATGTTTCTGATTATAAGAGTTTTACAAAGTCAGAAGGTGGTTCCACCTACCTACATGCAATGATGCAAAATGTAGAGTACAAGAGTCGGCTTTTTCATTTTATTCGTCTCCATTAGGAGAAAAATTCCAAGATGGTGGCTGGTTACTTGTATTTGAAAAAGAAGAAGCAGCCCAGTTGGTGATATGTTAAATCTCAACCCTCCACGTTATTGGGATATAAAGATCAGGACCGTTGGATTCGTGCTTGGACTTTTGTTATAATGTCAGAGTTCTAGAAATTTATCATGTATTCTCAATACAGTACCATTCTGACTTTAGTAAGAAGTTGAATCATCTTGATCCCAATAATTTAGAAATCTTAATCAAGCTATTATAATTTTAAATGTCCTGATGACTTTTAGAACCTATTAAGATTGTGAGACGTTTGATAAGATGGGATGGTCCAACAATACGTCATTTACATCAATAACATTAAAATTATGAATTTACGTTGTTTTTCACTCTTTCAAGCTCCTAATTAATTATAAAAAAATGATAGAAATATATATATATATATTAACAAATAAATTTCATCTATCACATATAACACAATGTTCTTATTTTTGATAAAGGAGCCTAATGTTTCCTTTATCTTTTTGATCTACATGTAGGATGGTGGATGGATATAGCAGCAGCTGCTTTCACTTTTTTAACTCTGGATGTTTTAAAATATATTTATTTTATATAATTTTCTTAATTTAATTCTTTTAGTAAAAATTTGAGAAAAGTAAATAATTAAAAATTTAAAGATAATATTTAAATTTAAAAAGATATAAATTAGGGTGTACATGCAGTTTTATAAGAGTGCAAATTTGGCTTAGTCTAATAAAAAATAAAAAAGCCCACAACTCGATATATGAAAAGACTAAAGGGAGCGGGGCTGCTCCTAGTGGAATAAGCCTCCCTCACCTATGCACGAAGTCATGGGTTCAATCTGCATTTCTTCATTAATTATGGTTAGTTTTCCATTCTATGTGGGTAGCCCTCTTCAACTTTTGGGAGTAAGCTTCTGGATTGTGTTTCATAGTCTCATTCAGCTAATCCCGATAGTATTACGATCTTGTGTCAGTACTTCAAAAAAAAAAAAAAAAAAAAAAAAGCTAAAGGGTAAAGGAAGGTTGAGCCACTCAAGCTCCCTAGACAGGGCACATGGGCAAGAAAGGACCTACAAATACATTAAAGGCCCGGCCAATACTTGGTCCTCAAGGGAGTTTAGACCTAAAAATTATGGTTTGGCCCATTTCAATTAAAACATTCGGGCTGTTGTGATAGCTATTCATGTAGCAAGCCTCCATTGATAGCTATTCATACACTGCATTTATTTTTTAATCTTATGCTAATTCTGTATATATACACCACATATATAGGCAATATGTGTATATATATTGCAATTTTATTTCTTGAGGATAATTAAACCAAAAGTGAGTAATAAAATCTTTATTACAATTACGATTGATTAATTTTTTATGGTTGGGGTTAAAGCAATTACACTCTTAGAACGAATATACTACCTCTCTCTCTCATATCCTTTTTGGTAAATCGATAATCTAAAAGTATTTTAAAAATAATTTAACCAAACAGTTTATTATTTAAAGGATCTTTTTTAATTGACAATCAAACAATTAATAATTTTTTTCTAAAATATCTACTTCCAAAATATCTATTTAAATAAGTTGTATCAAACGAAACCTAATACCGATCTTCAATGAAGTTTATGGGAGGTCGCACCACTCTGGTGCAATCTCCCATATATATCTTTCCTTTTTAAAAAAGAAAAAATTGTGATTATCATTTATTTATTTTATGATTTTAAATTTAAATAATAATTTATTAATTATTTAAATTATATTAAAATTTAGGAGTAGTCTGAACCGAACCAAAACCAAGGCCCATTACATTTAATTAAATCTAAGGTTGGGCTTAGGTTCAACAATTTATGCAACTACATATTATTGTCTAAGTGCTATTAAAGTGAGGTGCTTCTACATTAACATTTTTACAATAATTTGTAAATGAGGGTACATGTAAATCACACAAATTTATGCTCCCTTTTTGGCTAAATTTCTTCCATCCATCTTAATTATCAAACTAACAGTGAAGCTTGGAAGTGTTTTTATAGAAAACATTTTAAGGTTTTTTTAAGGGTATTTTTACTAATCTAGAATGATAATGAAATGGAATCAAATTCTATTTAGGAAATGAAATTTAGGGGTTGTTTGTTTTTTCCACTTAAGACTTAATGGTGCTGAATTACATTTATTAAGTTGTTTTCGTTTGTTTTTTTAAATGGTCAAATCACTTAGAATTAGCTAAAAACAATTGAAAAAATTAAATAAGAATTTTTAGATTTTCACTTAATTACAAATCACTTAATGATATTTAAAAGTTTTTATCCCAAATTTATCCTCCCAAAATAACATAATGTCAAATTTATCCTAATTTTATATTACTCAAATTTTCTTTTCACTTTTTTTTTGATACTTACAAAAAATATATATTTGAAAAGAAAAGTCTAAATATATCTCATCTCCAATTATCTTGGAATTAAACTAATATATTTTAATTATAATTTAAACATTGATTTTCTAGTTATTTTATTAAATATATTAATATATTTAAATATATGAATATGGATAATACTACTATATTTTTTAATTATATTTTAATTATGAATGAAATATTATTAATATGTACATAAAAAATGTTTTAGAATTTATTAAATTATTTATTTTCAAATGTTTGTATTGAATTAATTAAAATTACATAACAACAAAAACTTAAAAGGGTATAAACGTCAA
Organism: Nephelium lappaceum; assembly: GCA_021234005.1. NCBI lineage: Eukaryota > Viridiplantae > Streptophyta > Magnoliopsida > Sapindales > Sapindaceae > Nephelium > Nephelium lappaceum. The sequence continues at coordinate 7,628,154 of CM037998.1, forward strand.
ATTACTAGTTTTCAGATAATTTTAACTTTAAAAAATAAACAAGTTTACAATATATTCAGAGGTGAGAAAAAAACAAACAAATATGTTATTCAGATTTCAGGTTTCAGTCACTATTCAATCTTCGGTTTTCAGTAATACTATTCAGTCTTTAGACAAAAAAATAAACAACCCCTTAAGTTTCGTTTCGTGTTATTTTTGAAAAGTTGAAATATGATTTTTTTTTTTTTAATAATTTTGGTATAAAAAAATATTTGGTAAAACTTTTTAAAAATGATTATTTAATCATCTTATTTGATATAGTAGTTTTAAGAAGCGAGTGATGAATTGTTTTTGTAACGTGATTATAAAATAATCTGTTATAAGATTTAATAAAACTTTTAAGTGGCCAAATCGTTTTGTTTCAACATAAAATCTGAACCTCAATTATATAAAAGTATATTTATACCAAATACAAATAATATATATATATATAATTTTTTTATTCCTATTTTAGACATTTTATAAATTCACAACATTAATATAACATACATATACTACTATTGAGGTTTATATATGTTTTAACAACAAAATTAACTAAATAGTAGCCCAATTAATTTTACAGCAAATGATTTCTTCAACACAGCTAATAGTCATGATTATTTATAATGTTACAATAACACCAAGCTGGCCCTTAATTCGTTGGGTAAGAAGGGAAAATTAAGTTTCCTTTCCAATAATAAAGTCTTTTAGTGCATCAGGTGTATTACCATGTGATCCACTCGGTCATTGAAAATGTGACATATGAATAAATTGCATATGTGGCACTTTGAAATTGTCAGATGTCGCTTCTTCACTGGTTGGGTGAACCACATTGTAAAGACATTGTAGTGCACCCAATGCACTAGAAATTTCATTTGTTTCAACGGAAACTTAATTCATAATTTAGATGTATGATTCACATAATTTGATTAGCAATAACTTTTTACACAATATAATCATAAATTAGGAATTAAGCTCCTTTCTCCTCCTAAAAAGTTTTGATCGGTAAGTATGTCATCAGCATTTTTCATAGATAAGCTAACTTCAAGAGTACTAAATTCAATCAAAGAACATGAATTAAAATATATAAAAAGATGTTTTCAGTTATTTAAGATCCCTTCAAACAATATATAAGACTCTCATGTTGGGATTTTTATAATTTCTTAATATGAATTTACATATTAAATGATAATTATATTATAAACTATCAATTTTAATAGGATCATATAAATGATTTATTAATTGGGTTTTAGAGATATCTATTGGATATAAACTTTAATGTGTATAAACCCAATACTAATTAAATTAGAGTTGATGATATTTTAATTTAAATTAGTATATAAAGAGACATTATAAAGGTTATGATCCCCAAGTCAAATTAGAATACGTAAAAATTTGGTCGTCTTCTCCTTCTCCATTCAAAAGGAAAAAACCATAGAGTATCTTAAGGAAATTTGTCTGTGAAAAACTTCATCATTCTCTAGTTTGTCAACCTGGATTAAATATGTCTTTTTTATAATAATTCTTGATGATTTAATCTGAGATTCTAGATTTAGATGATGGGTTTTATCTATTAAAGTTTTCTCCGACATCTCAAAGCATGGCCATAGCTTCCAAAATTAGAGAATTGTACTAATTATATGATAAATTTTGCAAGCAAAGCTAGCTTATTTTATTAGTTATTACCCAAAAAGCAAGAAAATTCTTGTCCTTATGCTTATAGTTCACTGAACACATTTAAATGTATATATATATATATATATATAATTGCAAGCACTTGGTCAACAACGAAGCTTAATTTGCTTTAATCGCTGGTGGTTCTTTACAGAAAATATGAACGGAATCAAAATGTGTCTCCAATGTACGAAGGAATCTAGCTAGCTATCTCAATGGAGTTGGTGGAATAATTTTGTAGATTCTGAGATGGCCTTCCATCAAATTCAAAGATTCTTCAATTCATCTCTAGTGGCCATTTCTAGTGATTGTTTCTCTTATTACATCTTGGTTAAAAAGCTTATCATCACTTTCTAATGTGGTTTTCAAAGTGTCCCATTAAATTTTAATTTCCTTTTTGTGGGATTTTAGTTTAAATCGAATTGTATTAGAAAAGAAGAAGAGAAAAAGGAAAAAGGAAAAAGATACCATCTTTTTGTTTTTTTGTATCTTTTTGTTTTTTGGGTTACTTATTCAACTCCTATAATCAACTTGCTTGAGTAGGTCTAGACTTTGTGGTAATTGGAATTGGAATATATCTGCATGTATATTGCTGACCCAAATTGATTGGAACTATATAACATCCAATCAATCAATTATTATTTTTTTCTAGCAATATAATGCTACTGTTTAACTGTTTTTGTACTTATATCTAAGAATTCTATTCCCTAAAAAAAATGGAATAAAATTTAAAGGGAATTATAATTTGCTTTAGATTGATAGTATTAATGTGTTCTACAACAAAAGAGTTTCTAAGTTTCAAAACGATTTCTCCTACTTTTTAAAAGTATTTGATAAGTACTTTTCTAAATAATACAACTATTATTTTCACAAATACTATAGTATAAATTAAATCTAGAGTTCTCTTGAAATAGTTATTTACATTAAAAATTTGATCAAAAATAAAATTTTTACAATCTTCTATGCCTTCAAAGATGATAGAAATTTTTTTTTTCATTGAATTATTCTTGAGTTATATTTTTAATTTAAAAATTATTTACAATATAATTCCAAACATCATATTGAAATAACCTTAAGTTAATATGCTTTCTTAGACAAAGTACATTTAAAGCACTCTAAGGTGACATTAATGTTTCAATATTGTGTTCTATGATGGACAATGAATCTAACAATATTCGCATAATACATAGAAATGTAGAGTTTTAAAGGTCATATCATTGCAACTTTAAGATTGATGACGAAGTTAAGACTATACATGAGCTATAAGGCACATTATTGCATGTAAAGAAGAGTTTTAAGAAAAGTGCTTCTCCATATTACAACCCACTATAAGGTCCAGCCCCCTTATCCACTGAGGGCTGGACCTTATAGTGGGTTGTAATATGGAGAAGCACTTTTCTTATCCTTTGCTTAAAGCTCGTTACATAAAACCACTTTCAAGAGCAACAATGCCTAAATGGATTGGTTTATTGGAATCCTTTCTTTTCCACCGTCAATAACTTTATTGGCTTCACTTCATTCACTCTATAATTCAACAACAAAAAGCACTTTTCATAGTACTTTTAAGGCCAATTTTTTATTCCAAGAATTATTTTAACATTCATTTCACAACTATAATTATTCTGTGTGTGAGAGGGACAGATAATAAGGTAATTGTTTGTGTGATTGGAATGAATATTTACAGAATATTATTGAATATATTATCATGATTAGTGAAATTTTTGGAAGGAAATAACCCACATACGTAGAAAAAATTGTTCACATTAAGTGAAACTTGTGGAGTGAAACCACACAACCTATTATAAGATAAGTGAGTGGGCTTTTGGTTTTACAACTACACCAAAGCCATTTTTTTCATGATTTATGAACCAAAACTATATTATAAAGTAAAAATAATAAATTGTATTTTATATTTCCAAGATTTAACAGTGGATCTGCTTAATAGTTTGATTTTACCGAATTCAATACAAAACATTTTGTCAAGTAATTATCAAATTAAAAACTCGTAAGAGTTACTAGTTGCCAAAATAAAATTGGATTATCTTAGCCAGCTAGTGGTGCTGTAATAGACTTCTTGTTTGTAATAATATATAGTGTATTAACAATAGAAAGACAAACATTGTAAAAGGTTTATTATTATTATTACTATTATTATTACTATTACTATTATTACTAGTACTTAACTCAGTAGGTAGTTGGGATCAGTAGAGATATAACTTTGATGTGTAGCCCAAAGATCCACTCTTAAAACAAGAGGGAGCAATCCACTTCACATGGGGGGCAACCAACAGTGCGTGAGGGAGAGAAACTTACATATTAATGGGGGACACGTGTTTGAACTCACTATCTTGGTGCAAACGCATAAGTGGGTGTGGCATTTTTACCATTACACCGACCTTTTTTGTGCAACATTGTAAAAGGTTCTAATAACACATCTTGCAAGTTAGAGTGGTTAAATTTCTTATACTGCATCTATAAAAGAAGTTTCTAAGTTTAAAAAAAGAGAAATTCTTCTCTTGTTTTAATTAACATTGGTTTGAAAAAGTTATGTATGAAAGTTTCAAAATCTACATTATGGAAAAAGCAAAAGGTACTAAAATTTATTTGATATACATTTTGTTAAATTTATAAGATGCTGCAAAATGTTTAACAACAAAATAGTGATTGGAACCTTAATTTTTGTAATTTTTTAGAATCATTTGTGGAGGTGAGAACCCATTAGTTCGTATTGACATTATATAATTTAGTGCGAGTGGAGTTGGAATTGGAACTTCGTGAATATCCTCTGTTAATGTACCTAGATAAATTGGAATTATGGACATCAAAGACTTCTAATTATCTTTTTCATATTTTATGGGGTGACCTATAACTTAGGTCATTATTTATGGTTCAAACGAGATAGTACTGAAAATGATACAAAGTATGGTACATGTCAGCCAACTCTTATGTTATTGTGATCAAATCTTTTTAGCAAAAAAGTATGTGAATTGTCTAAATTGTTCTTCATTAATAAGAAAAAAAATATTACTCTATTTCAGAAAAAAAAAAAAAATACTTCTTCTTCTTTTCTCTCATCATTTCTTCACACCATGTTCTCACACTTTGTCTATAAATCCATTTTTCTTATAATTTTTTTTTTTCAATTTGTTAGTTGTGATGAAAATGTGATTTGGTTTGTTTTCATAATTTATGAATATTATTTAAAGTTGTATTCTGATTAAAGGTGGTTCTATTGCCACCTAAAAAAGTCCTCTTTAAACCCATATACTCTTCCCACCCGAATCAAATATTTGAAAATTAAGGTTATACTTTCTACACTCTTTAGAATGTCAAAACTAACCTTAAATATTTCAATAATTTTAATAAAATTATTTCTTTGTAAACCCATTTTATTAATTTTAACCCTAATTAAATTCTAAAATGTATTAAACAAACACAACTCTTTATTGTTTGAAAACCCAAAAATTGATTAAGAACTAGAAGGTGGATTAGGAGTGAAAGAGATGGAACTTGTTGAAAACAAATAAGAACATATCATATAAAATCATTTTGATTAAATTTCCAAGTACCAAGTGGGGAAAAAATAAAAAGCTTTAGAATTGCAAGCCCCATCGATACACTTGTGCCTGCATGAGTTCAACACTGATGGAAAGAGGAATGCAAGAGCTATAGCGAAAGAAGAATGGTTCAACACTCATGGAAAGAGAAATAGCAAGAGCTATTTTGCAAAATTAGGTGTTTCTTAGAGTTTTAATCCACATGTATCTCACAATTTGTAACGATAAATTTGATTTTGATTTGAAATTAGAATATTAGGATTTATGATAAAGTGTAGTTTTTGGATGTAAAGAATAGTTTTATTGTTTTTTTTTTTAATCTTTAATTAGATAATCATGTCCTTTGAATAATTCAATATGTGAATATTTTGATAAAAATATTTTTATTAAAAGATGAGTGTGGAGAGAATTTTTTGAGTGGCGATAGAGCCACCGTTCAATAAATAGCTTTGAATTTTTAAGATTATTTAAATTTAGAGTGCAGAAAATACCATCTAAAATAGTTGTTTGTACGCCCAGATTTATTTAAAATTTTATATTACAAATGTATCCCTGCAGGATATTACCATTTTGATCCAATCTTGCTTTTTTATACATAATTACTAATTCTTTAGGCAATGAATTGTTTTTAGGTTTACTTTTAAGAAAATACTGATAAGGATATTTTTTGCATTTGTTTGGGTGCTTAAAATAATAAAGTCATTTTCAATTAACAAATTACATTACTAATTTAATTTAGTTCAAATCAATCCTTTAAAAATAATCAAATCTGATTCCGTGACCAAACGAAGCCTTAGAATATATGTTTGTTTTATTAGAAAGTACTTGTACTAAATTAACCTTGCTCTACCTTTTAGCATAAAGACATTTGAACTCAAAATTTTTATTTAATAACAATAAATAAATTTACTTAAAAAAACAATAAATAAATTATGCTAATTATATTAGTTAATATCAACAACCTAATTTCTAGAAATGTGCGACCACTCACAAATCTCAAAAATTGATTAAATTTAAATGCATTTAAAATATGATTCTAGAGAAAAATAAATCACATATAACTTTATAAATCATCTTACATCGTGCTCTTTAAAATTTAGAAATTATCTTGTTAAATATTTAACAAATATCAAGCATATCATTAATGTTACAAATAATCAAGCAGAAAACTACGCCATAAGAGGAAGCTCAATTATTATTTATAATTAATACTATCCCATGTAAGAAAAATAAATAAATATGGTCCTACGCATAATCAGTTGGTAATCACACTTTATCATAAAGTATATGTTTCAAATTTAGATTCTTTCTCCTCAAACACAATAAGAAGAAAGAAAGGAATAAAGAAAGAAAGGCAAAGGTATGGTTTGAGTAACCACCCACTGTCACACTTAATGCGTGGAAACAAGATGAGCAGTTCAATCTCATTCTTCTTTCCATATAAAATTAAAGTATCTTTGAACATCCATCAACTTGGCCCACGTCCAGTGTCATGATCATCATCATCAACAACAACAAAATCTCCTCTCCCTCATCATTCCTTTGCAATCTTTCACGTTCTATCAAGAGTACCTATGATGTGAAATGGTCCAACAAGCAGATGCACAACTCATGAGAAAGACCAAATAATGAGAACACAACTCCACTATTTGTAGCGGCTATTCTCACCTATCTCATCACTTAAGTAACAAGTTCAATTTATATTTTTCACTATTTATATGGAAAGCGCTATTCCAATTTCTGAAAGTAGAATTCTAAATTATGTTTTAAAATCCTATGTCAACTAATCTATCCAGTGTCAGATGATATTAACAAAAATCTCCGTGAACCGGAACAGTATGGTCCACAACAAGTCCAAGAAAAGCTTGTTTTAACCATTAGTTTGTCGTGATCCAGAAAAACCATGGTCTGATCACGAAAAAAGACAAACATCATAATTTATTGGAATCCTTTCTTTTCCACCGCCAATAACTTTATTGGCTTCACTTCATTCACTCCATAATTCAACAACAAAAAGCACTTTTCATAGTACTTTTAAGGCCAATTTTTTATTCCAAGAATTATTTTAACATTCATTTCACAAATATAATTATTCTGTGTGTAAGAGGGACAGATAATAAGGTAATTGTTTGTGTGATTGGAATGAATATTTACAGAATATTATTGAATATATTATCATGATTAGTGAAATTTTTGGAAGGAAATAACCTATATGCGTAGAAAAAATTGCTCACATTAAGTGAAACTTGTGAATTGAAACCACACAACCTATTATAAGATAAGTGAGTGGGTTTTTGGTTTTACAACTACACCAAAGCCATTTTTTTCATGATTTATGAACCAAAACTATATTATAAAGTAAAAATAATAAATTGTATTTTATATTTCCAAGATTTAACAGTGGATCTGCTTAATAGTTTGATTTTACCGAATTCAATACAAAACATTTTGTCAAGTAATTATTAAATTAAAAACTCGTAAGGGTTACTAGTTGCCAAAATAAAATTGGATTATCTTAGCCAGCTAGTGGTGCTGTAATAGACTTCTTGTTTGTAATAATATATAGTGTATTAACAATAGAAAGACAAACATTGTAAAAGGTTTATTATTATTATTACTATTACTATTATTACTGGTACTTAACTCAGTAGGTAGTTGGGATCAGTAGATATATAACTTTGATGTGTAGCCCAAAGATACACTCTTAAAACAAGAGGGAGCAATCCACTTCACGTGGGGGGCAACCAACAGTGCGTGAGGGAGAGAAACTTACATATTAATGGGGGACGCGTGTTTGAACTCACTATCTTGGTGCAAACGCATAAGTGGGTGCGGCATTTTTACCATTACACCGACCTTTTTTGTGCAACATTGTAAAAGGTTCTAATAACACATCTTGCAAGTTAGAGAGGTTAAATTTCTTATACTGCATCTATAAAAGAAGTTTCGAAGTTTAAAAAAAGAGAAATTCTTCTCTTGTTTTAATTAACATTGGTTTGAAAAAGTTATGTATGAAAGTTTCAAAATCTATATTATGGAAAAAGCAAAAGGTACTAAAATTTATTTGATATACATTTTGTTAAATTTATAAGATGCTGCAAAATGTTTAACAACAAAATAGTGAAAAACCATGCCAGTGATGTCTGATCACGAAAAAGGACAAACATCATAATTTTTATAGGAACCCTAAGGTGAAAAAAAAAAAAAAAAAGAGCCGCCACTATAAATACCTGAACAAACCGTGAGAAAAATGAGTTCCAAGTTGTTGTATTTAGAGAAACAATTGTTGTTATTGTAAATGGTTTTCGTGTAGGATTCACTATCCTGTACACCAATTTGTTTTTCTAACATATTTTGCGTCCCACGTCTGATTATGCTCTAAAGTGTGTGCACACACACACAGAGGAAAACACTCTCTCTATATGCTGTCTGGTAGGGAAAGCATATTTGTTGCCTATTCATTGGTTACTTCCAAGTTCATTTTAGCTCACTGTACACTCCTGGTGCTTGTAGCTGGTGTCATCAGGTTTCACGGCTGGTTTTGGATTTAAAGTTTGCGCTTCGATATCAGGTAACTTGTTTTGGATTCTGCTTCTTTTTTTTTTTTTTTCTTTTTTTGGGGGGTAAATATTTCTGGGTTTGTTTTGGTTTCTGTTATCTGATATATGTCTCAAAGAATTTTCAACTTCTCTTGTGGAGTGTTCCGCTTCAATAGAGATAAGAGACTTGTTTTGTTTCGTTTCATTACTTCACCTTAGAGTCTAGATTAATTACATGCCTTTTTCTTTGTCACTTCCCACTCACACTGTTGCATTCATTAATTTTAGAGATTAATAATTCTCTCAACAGGACTAATCCGGAAATTTTATTTATGACTCTGTTTTTCAATGTTGAAAAATCTGTATGGTTATAAATCGTCTAGTCCCAAAAATATCTTTTAAGACTGGTCCCGAGTAAAAAGCACCCGTTTAGAGATAAACTCCTTCTATTTTATCTAAAATCCTAACATATTTATAAGACTGAAAGAATGAGGTTGGCTAGATTCTCTAGTAGGCAACTAAAATGACCCACATTCTCTTAATTTTTCAGCATTATATTATAAGCAAGCTTTTTCAGTGTTGTTATATGTTCTGCTTTTTCACTTATTGGGCTCAGCCGAGCATGTTGGGTTTATAGGTCTACATAGTTTAGATTTGGCCCAATTAGATGGTACAGTCAGTTAGGCCTAAAAGTTTTAGATTGGATTAAATATATACACTAATTTTATATTAGAGTGTCGATATTTATACCCTCTAAAATGATATGTACATTCTTGTTTAGTACATCCTATTAAATATTTTTACAAAAGTCCTTATTTACATAAAAAAAAAAAATAGTTTTGATGACGTTTACTTATAAATAAATAATTCAATACAGTTAAAAATATAAAATTTTTTACATCAAGTGAATCTAATTATAAATTACAATTTTAAAACAATCTCCATTGGGTTGCATTTATAAAAATAGTGTACAATACATACAGTTGTAGTTTATCTGTATATAATTATTTTATTATATTATCATTTTATCCTCAAATTTTAACACTGGTTGGATTTTTTTAAACTATAAGAATGGTTTACCTAATAAAATAAATTATAGATTAATCACGATTAATTTATTTTTTAAGGTTTTTTTATTACTATCCCTTTTAATTAATCCCTTTTCAAGTTGACTGAACTATTCAAACATTTTCGATTTCCCACACTCAATGACTTTACAAGCACCCAGCAATTATCCCAGAATTTCCTTACATGCACACTTTTCTATTGTCCCAACCTCAACAACCCAAAAACACGTTCGTTCAACCGTCGAAGTAAATCAGCATGTTCGATACTCGTCTTGCGTTTCATTCTCAATTCACGTCTCTTTCAAGCTGACCTTATAACCACTATATATACCACAAAAAACCATTCAGTTCTTTGCAGTACTAGCTTACCAACTTAAGGTACGTGAACAATTATCAATACCGTACTCTGATATATCGGATATTTTGTTTTTGGAAAAACAGACTTTGAGCGATCGGAGTGGTTTTTGAAATTATTGAGTAGTGGATCAATATCTATGGAGTGCAACACAGAGGAGGCGATGAGAGCGAAGGATAATGCAGAAAAGAGGATGGAAGCTGGGGATTTTTCAGGGGCACAAGAGATGGTTACCAAAGAGCAACCAGTCTTCCCTGCTCCTGATGATGTTACCAAAATGTTGAAAGTATGTGAGGTTCATTGCTCAGCCCAGAATAAGATTCCGGGGACAGAAGAACCTGATTGGCACAAAATTCTTCAGATTGGACGGACGGCTGATGAGAATGCTATCAAGAAGCAGTACAAAAATCTGGCACTGATGGTTCATCCTGATAAGAATAAATTTCCTGGTGCTGAGGCTGCTTTCAAGTTGATTGTGCAAGCACGTGACGTGCTTTTAAACAAGGCAAAAGGTTCTATGTGTGACTCGAAGTATAGAACAGTAAATAATGATGCACCCAAGTCTCAGGCTCAGCCGTCACAGAGGAAGACTAATGTAGATGTTAGCACGAATGTGAAGGAGGGTGTAAGAATGCACAAACCTAATGTAGCAAAAGGGTACGAAGGTGTTGGAACTTCAAAAACTTCAGAAAAGAAGAGAAACAGGAAGCCAGAGAGTGAATCTACTGCAAAAAAAGGAAGGTGGTGAGTGAGAGGAAGAGGAAGCGCTCGTTGAATTCTAAACTGTGGTTCTTGTTTTATAGTTAAATGAGAGTGAGAGGAAGAGTTCGTATCTGTTCTTGTCGAATTGTAAACTATGGTTCTTGCTCTATTTTATATGTGAAATAGCTTAGGTGTTGAATTGTGGCCTGAGCAGTTCAATCTTATTCTTCTTTCCATATAAAAGTATCTTTGAACATCCATCAACTTGGCCCACGTCCAGCGTCATGATCATCATCATCATCATCATCAACAACAACAAAATCTCCTCTCCCTCATCATTCCTTTGCAACCTTTCACGTTCTATCAAGAGTACCTATGATGTGAAATGGTCCAACAAGGAGATGCACAACTCATGAGAAAGACCAAATAATGAGAACACAACTCCATGATCAGTCATGGTTTGCCGTATTGCTTTCTCAACCCTTCTTTGCCTCCCGAAATGAACACGGTGAATTCATCGTAAAGATTGAGTCTGTGTTATACAATCCTGATCACGCCCATGCAAAATTGATTTGAAGGTTCACACACATGCATATATACATACATATATATATATATATGTGTGTGTGTGTGTGTGTGTGTCCGTCCTTTTTGAACAGAAGATGTAAAATTCGATGCTTCATTTTATCTCGTTCACTTTGTTTTATTATAATTACTTTTAAAAAAAGAAAAAAACTTGAGAAAATATTTTAAGAGATAATGAATTTAGATTAGACATGTCTAATTAATTATTTTATGTCTAAACAATTTGATCATATGTACGAAGTATGATTGCATTATTACATTGCTACCCTTGGATTATAGGGAATCTATATGTTATATCCAGTATCCTAAATTGTATTATGTCGCTACTCATCATTAAAGCACCTTCGTCCTAGTATGATTCATTTTCTATTATTTGAAAATGATTTGTTCATGGCTTTGAGTCGATGGTGACTTCACAAAAAATTACGTCTAGAAAAAGAAAGAATCACTAGAAGTTTCAATTTATGTCTTAAAAATAGACTGAGGTTCCAGGACCCTTTAGGATAAGGAAACATTAATTGTAAAGAGTCCATGAATTTTAGTTGTAATCCCAGTTCGTCAATAAAGCAACAAAGTAAAATAAAGTAAAAGCGGCAGATTTTTAAACTATATGTAATCAACCGCGAATAAAATCTTCTCGGTTAATAGTTTATCGTACCAGTAAAAACAGATAAAATTCTTCTCATAGAAATATTTAGATATAATATATTAAAAAATAATAAAGTTAGAAAATAAAATTATTTCACACCAAAAAGTATGATATATAATAGCTGTAGATATAAAATGTTACAATCATGTTTTTAGCGATATTAAGTGTTACAATTTCCTTTTTTATTAAAGTTTTTAAATCTTTTTTAGATAACACTTACAATGAGCACGAGTCAAATTTATAACATTGTAAGGTTGAATAAAGTTCTACTTGCCATGAAGCTAAATTGGGGATGATATTTTAGTTTTAGTTTTTAATTTGAAACGGATCATCTTATATTAAAAAAAAAAAAAATAGTTTGTACATATTTCTTATTTTATAATTATCATATTAGTTGTTAGTTTTTTTTTTTTTTTTTTTGAAATGATATTAGTTGTTAGTTGTTATTTATTTTTGTATAAACAAGAACTTGCTATCATTAATAAAACAACTTAGTTAATTCTTGAAAAATGTGTTAATTTTTTATAACATTTGGGAGTTTCTGATTTCTCTCAAAGTAAACCATACTACATTTTTAGTTTCATCAAAACATGCATGTAACATAATAAAGGTAAATATTAGACACTTATAATTGATTAAATTGCTATATTTTGTGGCATATAAAGTTTGATCAAAAGCTTTTGTTAGTCAATTATCAGCATATTCATTGGATATTCTTTTCAATCACACACATTTATTCTTATAACTATATATATATATATATATTTAATTTGAGAGACACACATCAATAGAATTTAAAGATGAAATTGAGAAATCAATTATTCATTAACTACGGTTTTAAAAGATTTTTATTTTTTAGTACCAGTATATTGTCCAGGGTTCTGCCAGGAATAGTTATGATATAACTTTGAAGCGTAACCCGAGGATCTGCTTCCAGAAGCGGGAAAGAGTAGCTCACATCAAATGGGAGAGTAACCTATAACGAGTGGGAAAAAAAACGCCCACAAAGTAGGGTAAGTAAAAGTAGAACTCACGACCTTGAGACAAGGAAGTGAATGGGTCATAGTTTATCACCCAAATAGACCATCTTTCTCATGATTTTAAAGATTTTGAAATTCATTGAAAATCTTCAACTATCTTAAATGGATGTTTGAGCATTTTTGGGAAAACCTCTTTATAAGGACCTTAGCATTTTAAGAAATCTTCCTGGTGACTATCCTTCTATTAACAATCTTTTATGTATACATATATATATATATATATATATACACATAACTTTTATAATCAGTGCCTCATACTTTAAATTGTTAGAACCACCCAATCAAATTAATCCATTGTATTTTTTCCCCGAAATTTTTTTTTCCCTCCTATTCAATTTAAATACAATAAATAAATTTGATTGGGTGGTTCTAATAATTTAAAGTTAGAAGACATTGACCATAGAAGTCTTTTATATATATATATATATATATATTAGTTATTCATTGGATTCTCTTTCCTAAAAATATTTTTCTTTCATATTTAATTCAAATATAATAAATGATTGAAATTAGTGGTCCTAACAATTTAAAAGTTAAGACTCATTGACTATACATATATATACATACATATATTAGTCATCATTGTATTTTTTTTCCTATAAATATTTTTCTTTCCTATTTAATTCAAATACAATAAATGATTGAAATTAATGATCCTATCCATTTAAAAGTTAGGATCTATTGGCTATACATATATGTATATAATTATATATAAATGTATGTATAATGACTACTGCTTTATAATCAGGAAAAATCAATCAAATTCATCAATTCCATTTGAATTAAATAAGAGAGAGATTTTATTTTAGGAGAGATAATGTAATGGATAAATTTGATTAATTCGTCCTAACCTTTTAAAGTTGGGACGTTCTGATTATAAATATACTAATATAATGACAGTTGCAGGTCCAAGACATTAGAAGATGGAAGGGCAGGTTTGATTTTTTAGATATGTTTAACAAGCTTGATGTATACGTTTTTACCATTTAAAATCATGACAAATAGAGACATAAATTATTAATTATGTGAGAGATTCAAATAATTATATAAGATATTTATGTCAAATAATTATGTTAAATGATGCAAACCTATACACGTGCATTGAAGTGTTTCTATGGCTTTTCCTTTTTCACATTTGAGACCAGCAGTAGCAGTTAGAAACGTACATTATCAATCTGGTCTAATTATTGAGAGACCACCAAACTTATATATTAATTTGTGATATGTGAAGCTATGACTAAGTATTACGGGAGGTTAATTTAGTACCTAACACAAAAGATGAGTTTTGGACAGCGTTTCATAATTAACAGATTTTGTATGAAATCATACAGATTTCGCATTGAACTTGACAGTTTGATGAGTAAACCTAATAATTAATGTTCAACCAAACAAAAATCGTTGTAAGTATTACAAATTAACGGCTTATTATCTCAAAATTCATGTTCACATTGAAATAATCCAAACAAAAAAAATCCCAAAAAAAAAAAAATCGAGAGAATAGAGTGATCTGGTGGTAAAGCCACTCCCACTTATCTCATCACTCAAGTAACAGGTTCAATTTATATTTTTCATTATTTATGTGAGCAATGCTATCCCAATTTATGAGAGTAGAATTCGGAATGGTATTTTAAAATCTTATTTCAACTAATCTATCCAGTCTCAGATAATAAAAATAAAAATCTCCGTGAACCGGAACAGTAATGGTCCACAACAAGTCCAAGTAAAGGTTGTTTTGATCATTAGTTTGTCGTGATCCAGAAAAACCATGCCAGTGATGTCTGATCACGAAAAAAGACAAATATCATAATTTTTTTAGGAACCCTAAGGTGAAAAAAAAAAAAAAAAGCACTACTATAAATACCTGAACAAACCGTGAGAAAAATGAGTTCCAAGTTGTTGTATTTAGAGAAATAATTGTTGTTATTGTAAATGGTTTTCGTGTAGGATTCACTATTCTGTACACCAATTTGTTTTTCTAACATATTTTGCGTCCGACGTCTGATTATGCTCTAAAGTGTGTGCACACACACACAGAGGAAAAGACTCTCTCTATATGCTGTCTGGTAGGGAAAGCATATATTCTTAATCTGATGTTGATATATGCCTCTGTTTCTACATATGAAGAGATTTTCAGAATTTAGTAGCAGACACATTTGACGGGGTGTGTTTTTTTTTTTTTTTTCATTTGGGTGGTAGGGGTGGTGGTGGTGGTGGATTCTGAGGGAATTGGATTCTGAGTTTTTGTTGTGTATTTATTGGTTACTTCCAAGTTCAGTTTTAGCTCACTTTACACTCCCGGTGCTTGTAGCTGGTGTCATCAGGTTTCACTGCTGGTTTTGGATTTAAAGTTTGCGCTTCGATAGCAGGTAACTTGTTTTGGATTCTGCTTCTTTTTTTTCTTTTCTTTTTGTTGGGGTAGATATTTCTGGGTTTGTTTTGGTTGCTGTTATCTGATATATGTCTCAAAGAATTTTCAACTTCTCTTGTAGTGTGTTCCACTTCAATAGAGATAAGAGACTTGTTTTGTTTTGTTTCATCACTTCACCTTAGAGCCTTGATTGATTACATGCCTTTTTCTTTGTCACTTCCCACTACAAACAGTGCCTCCCACTCACACTGTTGCATTCATTAATTTTAGAGATTAATAACTCTTTCAACAGGACTAATCCCGAAATTTTATTTATGACTCTATTTTTTAATCTTGAAAAATCTGTGTGGTTATAAATCGTCCAGTCCCAAAAAAATCTTTTAGGACGGGTCCCGAGTAAAAAGCACCCATTTAGACATAAACTCCTTCTATTTATAAGACTGAAAGAATGAGGTAGGCTAGATTCTAGTAGGCAATTAAAATGATCAACATTCTCTTAATTTTTCAGCATTATATTATAAACAAGCTTTTTCAGTGTTGTCATACTCATATGTTCTCCTTTTTCACTTATTTGGCTCAGCCGAGCATGTTGGGTTTATGGGTCTACATAGTTTAGATTTGGCCCAACTTGATGGTACAGTCAGTTAGACCTAAAAGTTTTAGATTGGATTAAATATATACACCAATTTTATATGAGAGTGTCGATATTAATACCCTCTAAAATGATATGTACATCCTTGTTTAGTACATCCTATTAAATATTTTTACAAAAAGTCCTAATTTACATTAAAAAAAAATAGTTTTGATGACGTTTACTTATAAATAAATAATACAATAAAGTTAAAATATAAAATTTTTTATATCAAGTGAGTCTTAATTATAAATTACAATTTTGAAACAATCTCCATTGGGTTACATTTATAAAAATAGTGTACAATACATACAGTTTCAGTTTATCTGTAAATTTCAGGCACAGCATGGCCTTTTTTAACAGTATTGGGCCTATATAAAATGAGTTTGCCGAAAACTATAAGGCCCATTTAATGAGCCCAGCATTTGAGATGTCTCCAAAGGAACAAGATGCTTCCCTTTGGTTTGGTTCCCTTCTGCACATGATGTGGTTGCCTACCTACTTCATTTATTTTACAAAGACTTAAGTTGGTCAAGCTGCCAGAAGGACCCTATTGTGATCGCTTATGTTGTTGATCTTATCCTCCAGCCACTTCTTATGTGGATTTAGCTTTTATCATGTGATGATGGTTTATAATGTTGAGGCCTCCTAAAATATATTATTAAACATATGGTCAATGATCTCTATTTTGATCGCATTTGAGGTATGCCATTATTTCTTATTATAAACTTCTTGCCAACCATGCAATTGATTTGGTTCATTTGAATAAATGGTAAAAGAATATTTTTCTCTGACATTCTCTTTGATATGGGCTAAATACTAAAAAAACTTGTGTTTTTCGTAAATAATGTTTTCGTGACTTTCATTATCTGTGTAGAATTTTGACAAATTCGGAGAGTACAATGTTGTTTGTTATAATTTTAAACATTTGTGTGACGGATTTTGAAACTAGATATGTACATCCACCTATATTAAACCATCCTATTATTACTTCTTAGAAACACATGATACCTTGCATGAAACAAGTTTTTTTAGAGTGACTTCTATACTTGGATTTAGAAGAGCTAGGTTGGTAAAGGCCTGGTAAAATTAGTCTAAGTTTGAGAAGATTTGAAAGGTTGGTTTCAAATTTTGCCTTTGTTTTTCAACTAAAGAGATAATCACTTTTTTGATATATTTGGTATAAAAGCTAAACAACTTTCAAAGATGCCAACTTGTTAATAATATATATGAAGAATACAATTCTAAAGAGTAATGCTGAGCAAGTAGTGGTGGGGGCAGATTTTGTTAATTAAGTAATATATTTTCCAAAATACGTTACTCATGACTAGTAAATTTAACTGTAGAATCTGAAGAGGTTGATACAAATTGATTATCCAAACCTTGCTGAATATCTAAGGTCAATTATGTGGAGATTAGAAGCAGAGAGGACAGCTCAGCCTGAATATCGTGAATCATTCATGATACATTGTGACATGAGTATGACACACAAGTGCTCATAAAAGTATGTCAACTTTCTTCTGGCCTTGGAATTAATATTATTGATAAATTAGTTCTTCTTATGAGACATGAGTTTGAAGATAAACTTGTATAATCAATGCTGACATGATTCCCGATCTGGTGATAAAGAAAGATTTGATTTGTTTCGTATCAGGTTCAATTTCTGCAAGGTTTCGGATAAATTTGGAAAGCATATTCTGAGTAGATTATGTGTGATCTTCAAGTTGTGTTTATACAAATATATTTATCACATGTGATAGTGTTACATTTCAACATTATAACAACACTACCACATGTTTTATAAAATTTTCATTTTGATGTTGACTTGATTAAGTTGACTTAGGAGAAATGCTATAAATTGAATCATCTTCATCATCTTGGATCCATCAGGTAGAATTCTTATATTTGGTGTTTACATCTTCAGGAAGTGCTAAAAACAGCAATGAATGCATTAGTAGCAACCAACAGAAACTTTAAGCTGGCAGCAAGGCTGCTGAAATTGGACTCTAAGCTTGAGAAAAGTTTACTCATTCCATTCAGAGAGATCAAGGTGATTCAAGCTTGAGAAAAGTTTTTGCTCTCTTCTATGTAGTAAGAATTCTTTAGTAAATGTTTATGGAAATCTTCGCAGGTTATAATTTTTAGACTTGTATGCCCCTTTCCATTTATTTATTTATTTTGCTTTATCGGATGGCAAGATACAAAGACATTGCTCAAAAAATGTGAAATCAAGAGTAATATAGATTGCTGTCAGAAATTCTTGTTTAGTTATTTTCTTTACATGCATAGATCTTTGGCAATGCATTTGCACTTGCATTCTGGGAGCTCATGGCATTGATAGTTTGTCTTGTTATAGTCATAGCTAATTTAGCGCAGCTGAAAAGAAGTGGTATTGTGGCAGGTTGAATGTACCATACCAAGAGATGATGGTTCGCTGGCCTCTTTTGTTGGATTCAGGGTTCAGCATGACAATGCTAGAGGACCTATGAAGGGAGGAATCAGATATCATCCAGAGGTTGTTTACATTCTTGTGTTTAAAATCTGTTGTTCGTGTCACATTCAATTCTAAAGAAAATGCTACATTTTCAAAATGTTAATAGTATCAATGCATGCATTGGCCTATTTCAAGTTTCAGTTCCGATGATTTTGTGGATATTGTAGGTTGATCCAGATGAAGTGAATGCTTTAGCACAACTTATGACATGGACGACAGCAGTGGCAAACATCCGATATGGTGGTGCTAAAGGTGGGATAGGATGTAATCCAGGGGATTTAAGCTTGCCTGAGCTAGAACGACTCACCAGAGTTTTCACACAAAAGATACATGATCTGATAGGAATTCACACAGATGTTCCTGCTCCTGATATGGGGACAGGTCCTCAGGTATGAAAGATTTTCCCCAGAGTAGAAATGCATAACTATTGGTTTTATTCTTTCATGAACATTAGGAAGGAATAAATGGTTAATACTAAATATTTCAGGTTAAATCTACTTTGAGTTCCTGATCTTGACACTTTAAATTGCTTGTTTTGTGGGTGAACAGACTATGGCATGGATATTGGATGAGTACTCCAAATTTCATGGCTACTCACCTGCAGTGGTTACTGGCAAACCTACTGCAAGTACCATGTATATTGACGATTCTGGGTTACTTGAACCAGTAATATCATAAGTTTCTCCTAATTGGCTGGGTGGTTTTCTAATTATTCTATCTAAAACCAGCAACACTTGTTGCCTATTACTTGCTAATTTTTATGAACGCACACATTGAACATCAGAACATTGTTTTTGTATCACAGTTGTTGATTCTCAGTTGTTGCACATCAAAATGGAATGACAAGCATTACTGCTTACTATTTCTTTGATAAGTTTCACCTCTTGCATTCTAATAGGCCAAAGGTCATCTTGTAAATCACCATGATGTAAGCTGTTTTCATACAATTTACCATCTCTAATTTGAACATGGCAATGTTTCCTAACAGGATCTTGGTGGATCTCTAGGAAGAGATGCAGCTACAGGTAGAAGAGTGCTCCTTGCCACAGAGGCCCTGCTAAACGAGTATGGGAAGACCATTGCTGGACAGCGATTTGTTATACAGGTCCAACATTTATGCTTTGTTAGTCTACTTGAATTTTCTGCTCTAGAATGATGCGAACTTATGAGACAACTGAACGGTTTACATATAATTGCATTCATCTTGAAAGTCTATTCATTTGTAGATATACTGTTCTGTCCCAGGGTTTTGGAAATGTAGGTTCGTGGGCCGCTCAGCTAATCCATGAAAAAGGTGGGAAGATTGTTGCTGTTAGTGACATCACAGGAGCCATCACGAACAGCAAAGGTATTGACATTCCAAGCCTACTCAAACATGCCAAAGAACATCGCGGTGTCAAAGGATTCCATGGTGGAGATCCTATAGATCCTAACTCAATATTGGTTGAGGATTGTGACATTCTCTTCCCAGCAGCCCTTGGTGGTGTCATTAACAGGTTCATTTTGTACAACAAAATTTTTTGTTACATTGATCCTATAATTATTAGTTTACTATCTACTGAGGTTGCCTTCAAAGATGATATCTTATTTGTTTCTCTTTAGTAGCTTCAGTTAGCTGAAATTTTATATTATAACTAACTGTTCTTTTTGGGTCTCATTGAAGGGAAAATGCAAATCATATTAAAGCCAAATTCATTATAGAAGCTGCAAACCATCCAACCGACCCAGAGGCTGATGAGGTTAGTGCTTGCTTGAAGTTCAAGTTAAAACGGGTGAGAACTAGACTAGCACCATAATCATCCTGCTTTTTGTTAGGAAATTGGCAAGAATAAAAGTTGAGTCAATCCCACATCGAAAACAAAGGCAAAAATAAAAGTGGAGTGAATCCCACATCTGAAACAAAACAAGGGAGAATGGGTTCTGAAGACTATAAAAGGAGCTCAATGTTTTGGTTTCAAATCGCTCCAGTCAGAGACACTTTAAGCATTGTTTTTTACTCTTCTTAAATTCCTTTTCTTGTTCTTATTATTTTAGAGTGTAGGAAGGTGTGAGTTGATGTATGCTTTGGAGAGTGTGGGTGTATTGGGGTCGTGGGATGTGAGAGAATAGTCTATGTGATTGTAACAATTTTTCACATGGTGAATTTCTTTCTGAGGGTCGTGGTTTTTCTCCTGGTTGGGAGTTTTCCACGTAAATTCTTGTGTTGTGGTGATTGTTATTATTTTCTATTTTATTTCTCTATTATTTCTGATATTCTTACAGGAGGCAGGTTTTTTTGAAGAAGAGGTTTTGGGAGGTGAAGTTTTCCCAACAAGTGGTATCAGAGCCTGATTGCTGGTTGCTTGGTTGGTAAGGTATCAGATGTTTTAGAAAATTCTTAGTATGCTCTGTGGTTGCAGCATTGTCTGATCTTCCACATCAGAAAAGAATTGTTCTTGGTTGCTGGAATAAGTGTGGTGGTGTGAAAGTGCATGTCTAGGGAAGGTTCTGGCTAGGAAAGACTTGGTATTTAACTGTGTCCATTGTGACCGACCTCTCTTTCTTGGGAACTTACCTGGTGTATTGTTCACTGACTACAAGTGCACTATTCCAGTATACAGTTATGTCCAAGTTTTCAAGCCCTATGAGGTTTGATGTGGAGAAATTTGATGGAAAGATCAATTTCGGCTTGTGGCAAATGCAAGTCAAAGATGTGTTGATACAATTCGGGTTACACAAGGCATTAGAGAAGAAACCAAGCCCTGTACTCAACGAAGATTCCAGCGAAGACAAAGATTTTGTGAAGCCTAGTATGAGCAATGAAGATTGGGAAGATCTAGATTTGAAAGCTGCAAGTGCAATTCGCCTGTGTTTGGCCAAGAATGTCCTTGCAAACGTGTATGGAATATCAACAGTCAAGAAACTCTGGGAGAAGCTTGAAGAGTTGTATCAGGCAAAGGGCATCTCAAATCGGTTATACCTAAAGGAACAGTTTCATACTCTGCATATGGATGAAGGTATGAAAATCTCAGATCACCTGAGTATTCTCAATGGTATTGTTTCTGAATTGGAGGCTATTGGAGTTACAATTGAAGATGAGGATAAAACATTAAGGCTCATATTGTCTCTTCCACCTTCCTATGAGCACATGAAACCTATTTTGATGTATGGGAAGGAGACTCTGAAATTTATAGAAGTTACCAGTAAACTCATTTCTGAGGAGAGAAGGCTGAAAAGTGGAGATCGCACTTCATCAGTAGAATCAATGTTGGTAACTAGAAATGAGAGCAAACAGAAGAAGAAGAACTCCGAAAAGAATCTAATTTGCTGGGGGTGTGGACAATCTGGGCACGTCAAGAAAAATTGTCAAGGTGGAGTGGGTTCGGTAAAAAGCTCCGAGACAGAAGCTAATAGTATCTCCCTCATGGGAGAAGGAGATTTCCTTTGAGAAATGAGAAGTACATCCTCATGGTATGTCCGCGTTACCATGGAAGAGGATGTGTTGTTAGCGGATCCACAATTGCACACGGGCATAGGTTTGGCATTAATACAAGGTGTGTGGTGGAATGTATGTCGATGGCTGATGAACTTCCGGTAAAGCCAAACGTGGAAGTTGTACCATAAAATTTCAGCAAGTTTTTCGACATGTGCCGAGTGAAATTCTTGGAATGTGGTAATTCTAAGTGAATATACTCTTTTATGGTGGAGTATGATAGTTCTTTGGGTTGAGAATTATGATTGTCGGTATAGACAATGATTGCATCATAACTGCAACGGATGTTTATTTTTATTTTGCCAAGGTGGAGTTTGTTCGGAAATTGGCAAGAATAAAAGTTGAGTCAATCCCACATCGAAAACAAAAACAAAAATAAAAGTGGAGTGAATCCCACATCTGAAACAAAACAAGGGAGAATGGGTTCTGAAGACTATAAAAGGAGCTCAATGTTTTGGTTTCAAATCGCCCCAGTCAGAGACACTTTAAGCATTGTTTTTGACTCTTCTTAAATTCTTTTTCTTGTTCTTATTATTTTAGAGTGTAGGAAGGTGTGAGTTGATGTATGCTTTGGAGAGTGTGGGTGTATTGGGGTCGTGGGATGTGAGAGAATAGTCTATGTGATTGTAACAATTTTTCACATGGTGAATTTCTTTCTAAGGGCCGTAGTTTTTCTCCTGGTTGAGAGTTTTCCACGTAAATTCTTGTGTTGTGGTGATTGTTATTATTTTCTATTTTATTTCTCTATTATTTCTGATATTCTTACAGGAGGCAGGTTTTTTTTGAAGAAGAGGTTTTGGGAGGTGAAGTTTTCCCAACACTTTTTTCGCAGATCTTGTCAAAGAAAGGCGTGTTCATACTTCCAGACATATATGCAAACTCAGGAGGAGTTCAGTTAGTTGCTTTGAGTGGGTGCAGGTATCACCTTTTTAATTCTTCTGCTGGATTTCTACAATCTTTGCTGTCTGTAAAATATGCGTAGCCTCTATTCGTTTTCATCAAACATTCCTTATGTGGAGGCGTTCAACTATAAGATAAACAAATCTGTCTTGCCTCCAGTACCATTGACATGTATATAGTAGCATCTTTGTCCACAAAATTGTCTGCCTGTGTCTACCAGTCATGGTTAAAGGTGTATGCCAAGTTGGTTGAGAGAGGATTGATATATGTATGTGGTTTTGTGCATTGCAGAATATTCAGGGCTTCATGTGGGGTGAGGAGAAAGTGAACAATGAGCTAAGACATTACATGGCGAAAGGATTCAAAGACGTGAAGGAGATGTGCAAGACTCGCAGTTCAAGAACAAGAAACTTAGACACCAATAACGAAACCGCGAACAAAAACCAGAAAACCGAAAGAACATAAAAAATAATAATAATAATAATAAAATTTAAAAAAAAAGGAAGGAAGGAAGAAGAAGAAGAAGAAAAATCAATCATACCCTTTTCAAGCTGAATTCTTGTTTATCTTTCAACAACGTTGAATCCTCTGAAACCTCTGATACAATCTTCTCCACCTCCGGCGAAGACTGCACCGTCCTCCAGGCAATATACCCTGCCAGAACCGCTGAAAAGAACACCAATATGAACCTCAAAGGACACATATTTCTACCACCCCCACCTTGGTTTTTTGCAAGAAAAAACAATAAGAAAAAAGAGAGATTGAATCAAGAAGCCTCTTACAAGAATGTGTTTGTTTGACAGAATGAATTCTGAGATTGAAAGCAAGAGAATAAGCGTGTTTGCTTTTTTAAGCTTCTTGTTAGTTTTTCGTATATAAATGTATGTTGAGGTAAGAATAGAGAAAACGCGTTGCTGGCAATAGAAGTTTCTGTCTTGTGTATTGTTGCATGCTTTCTCGGACTTGGTAAATGTTTGTTTTGATGTATGTATATGTTTCTGATTATAAGAGTTTTACAAAGTCAGAAGGTGGTTCTGATGGAGTGAAAAAACAAAAATCAACAATTTGTTTTTCATAAAATTAAGGATTTTGCGAAACATTGAGTTTCAAAAACGTTTTTAGAAAACTCAAGAATCCAAGATCTATAAAACAATGAAATAAAAATAATATAAAGAAATAAAAATCATATTTTTACCTTCTGTATTGATCTCTGCGGATTGCTCACCACCTTGCCTTCCTTGATATATCTCGAAACCAAGAAACAAGTGAGTGGGCACAATTATATAGAATTGTGCTCACTTACTTTTTGATTTCTTTCTAAAAAAAATCAAATTAAATCAATGATTATAAGAGGTGAGTGTTTGATTTTGGTTATACAAAGAACAAAGACACAAATTCTTGTTCTTTGTATTTGTTGAAAAAAAAATTTTTTCTTTTCTCTTGTTTTTTTCTCAAAAACATAAACAACAACCAAAAACCTAGATGTAGAAAAGAAACTTTTTCTTTTTATAGGCAAACAATTAGGGTTTTAATTAATCAATATTAATATTGACCCTAATCTTATTATAATTAAACTTTTGCCCCATATAATATAATTAATTCAAAATTAATTTATATTATATTTTGAAATAGAACTTGTAACTTTTAATAAATTAATTCATAATTAATTTATATCAAAGTCACTAAGAATTGGATTCAAGACCTCTTATAAAATTAATTAAATAATTATTAATTCATAATTAATAATTAAATAATTTGAATAATCAATATTATTCAAATGCTAAGTGAACACAAATTTTTTGTTACTTATGTAACCTGTAATTGGACGGTCCAATTACAATATTCTATATACACGTTTCTTATAGTAAAATGAGCTATCAAGGGGACCCGATGGACCTACAGTTTTGAGCTCCAATAATATTGGAATTATTAATTAAACTCTTTAATTAAATAATTCACTATTATTAATCTTAAAGTTATTCCACTAAAAACTTAAGATTGCACTCTCAAAATTGTAGATGTTTTTTATACAATCTGAAATTTTTCAGTGTCCATTGATTTAATCACTACATATGATTTGACCCTCCACAAATAGTTCATAATTAGAGCAATGTCAAATGTCCGTTTTACCTCTCTAATTATTTCTTGATCCTTAAGTACCATTGATTCTCTAATGAACAATATATTCATAACAACTTATGAATTTATCTTTCTGTTTACATATAAACAGAAAGTTGAGCGCTCTTATTGTTCAAGACCTGAATCAACCCTTAAGGGAACTACTTTTCTACTTCTCGCAAGAAGGAGTGGATTTCATTATTGTATAGAATGTTCCCAGCTACTTATTAAATCATATCCCCAAAGTACGAAGTTATTGATCGGGTATCTACACCGATCTCACCCATGTAAATCAAAGGAAATAACTTAACAAGCAGGAGTTCATAATACACTCAGAATTAAGATCAATTCATATATGATCATCTGGTTGATAAATATAAATCTCTAAGGTTAACGGATATTATTTAGAGACTTATATTTATCGTGGTCCAGTCCTATATAATCTTTATTATATAAGGTGCCTCCATTTCCATGTCACCACATGAATAGTCTTGGATAAGACTATCGTATCAAATACGAAAGGGACCGCAGCTGTAGACTTACCACAAATGAAGTACCCAACTTCGTTTGTTTTCTACGGACTCTTTAAATTACTTATCTCAAACTAAATCCACCTGTATATAACACTTATATACTTAGTTTGAAATTACATCAGTAATCAAGGATGTTTCTCATGATATATACGATTTTTGCAAAATATATAAATTGAATGAAATGAATATTTTATTAAAATTTATAAAACCGTTTACAATATTACAAGCTCTTAGGGCAGAAACCCCAACAGGTTCCACCTACTACATGCAAGGATGCAAAATGTAGAGTACAAGAGTCGGCTTTTTCATTTTATTCGTTTCCATTAGGAGAAAAATTCCAAGATGGTGGCTGGTTACTTGTATTTGAAAAAGAAGAAGCAGCCCGGTTGGTGATATGTTAAATCTCAACCCTCCACGTTATTGGGATATAAAGATCAGGACCGTTGGATTCGTGATTGGACTTTTGTTAAATGTCAGAGTTCTAGAAATTTATCATGTATTCTCAATACAGTACCATTCTGACTTTAGTAAGAAGTTGAATCATCTTGATCCCAATAATTTAGAAATCTTAATCAGGCTACTATAATTTTAAATGTTCTGATGACTTTTAGAACCTATTAAGATTGCGAGACGTTTGATAAGATGGGATGGTCCAACAGTACGTCATTTACACCAATAACATTAAAATTATGAATTTGTGCTGTCTTTCACTCTTTCAAACTCCTAATTAATTATAGAAAAATGATAGAACAAATATATATATATATATATATATATATTAACAGATAAATTTTATCTATCACATATGACACAATGTTCTTATTTTGATAAACGAGCCTAATGTTTCCTTTATCTTTTTGATCTACATGTAGGATGGATATAGCAGCAGTTGCTTTCACTTTTTAACTCTGGATGTTTTAAAATATATTTATTTTATATAATTTTCTTAATTTAATTCTTTTAGTAAAAATTTGAAAAAAGTAAATAATTAAAAATTTAAAGATAATATTTAAATTTTAAAAAGATATAAATTAGGGTGTACATGCAGTTTTATAAGAGTGCAAATTTGGCTTGTCTAATAAAAAACAAAAAAAGCCCACAACTTGATATATGAAAAGACTAAAGGGAGCAGGGCTGCTCCAGTGGAATAAGTCTCCCCCACCTATGCACGAAGTCATGGGTTCAATCTGTATTTTCTCATTAATTATGGTTAGTTTTTCCATTCTATGTGGGTAGCCCTCTTCAACTTTTGGGAGTAAGCTTCTGGATTGTGTTTCATAGTCTCATTTCAGTTAATCCCGACAGTATTACGATCTTGTGTCAGTACTTCAAAAAAAAAAAAAGGTAAAGGAAGGTTGAGCCACTCAAGCTCCCTAGACAGGGCACATGGGCAAGAAAGGACCTAACAAATACATTAAAGGCCCGGCCAATACTTGGTCCTCAAGGGAGTTTAGACCTAAAAATTATGGTTTGGCCCATTTCAATTAAAACATTCGGGCTGTTGTGATAGCTATTCATTTACCAAGCCTCCATTGATAGCTATTCATACACTGCATTTATTTTTTAATCTTATGCTAATTCTGTATATATACACCACATATATAGACAATATGTGTATATATATATTGCAATTTTATTTCTTGAGGATAATTAAACCAAAAGTGAGTAATAAAATCTTTATTACAATTACGATTGATTAATTTTTTATGGTTGGGGTTAAAGCAATTACACTCTTAGAACGAATATGCTACCCCTCTCTCTCATATCCTTTTTGGTAAATCGATAATCTAAAAGTATTTTAAAAATAATTTAACCAAACAGTTTATTATTTAAAGGATCTTTTTTAATTGATAATCAAACAATTAATAACTTTCTTCTAAAATATCTACTTCCAAAATATCTATTTAAATAAGCTGTATCAAACGAAACCTAATACCGATCCTCAATGAAGTTTATGGGAGGTCGCACCACTCTGGTGCAATCTCCCATATATATCTTTCCTTTTTAAAAAAGAAAAAATTGTGATTATCATTTATTTATTTTATGATTTTAAATTTAAATAATAATTTATTAATTATTTAAATTATATTAAAATTTAGGAGTAGTCTGAATCGAACCAAATCCAAGGCCCATTACATTTAATTAAATCTAAGGTTGGGCTTAGGTTCAACAATTTATGCAACTACATATTATTGTCTAAGTGCTATTAAAGTGAGGTGCTTCTACATTAACATTTTTACAATAATTTGTAAATGAGGGTACATGTAAATCACACAAATTTATGCTCCCTTTTTGGCTAAATTTCTTCCATCCATCTTAATTATCAAACTAACAGTGAAGCTTGGAAGTGTTTTTATAGAAAACATTTTAAGGTTTTTTAAGGGTATTTTTACTAATCTAGAATGATAATGAAATGGAATCAAATTCTATTTAGGAAATGAAATTTAGGGGTTGTTTGTTTTTTCCACTTAAGACTTAATGGTGCTGAATTACATTTATTAAGTTGTTTTCGTTTGTTTTTTTAAATGGTCAAATCACTTAGAATTAGCTAAAAACAATTGAAAAAATTAAATAAGAATTTTTAGATTTTCACTTAATTACAAATCACTTAATGATATTTAAAAGTTTTTATCCCAAATTTATCCTCCCAAAATAACATAATGTCAAATTTATCCTAATTTTATATTACTCAAATTTTCTTTTCACTTTTTTTTTGATACTTACAAAAAATATATATTTGAAAAGAAAAGTCTAAATATATCTCATCTCCAATTATCTTGGAATTAAACTAATATATTTTAATTATAATTTAAACATTGATTTTCTAGTTATTTTATTAAATATATTAATATATTTAAATATATGAATATGGATAATACTACTATATTTTTTAATTATATTTTAATTATGAATGAAATATTATTAATATGTACATAAAAAATGTTTTAGAATTTATTAAATTATTTATTTTCAAATGTTTGTATTGAATTAATTAAAATTACATAACAACAAAAACTTAAAAGGGTATAAACGTCAAATTACTAGTTTTCAGATAATTTTAACTTTAAAAAATAAACAAGTTTACAATATATTCAGAGGTGAGAAAAAAACAAACAAATATGTTATTCAGATTTTAGGTTTCAGTCACTATTCAATCTTCGGTTTTCAGTAATACTATTCAGTCTTTAGACAAAAAAATAAACAACCCCTTAAGTTTCGTTTCGTGTTATTTTTGAAAAGTTGAAATATGATTTTTTTTTTTTAATAATTTTGGTATAAAAAATATTTGGTAAAACTTTTTAAAAATGATTATTTAATCATCTTATTTGATATAGTAGTTTTAAGAAGCGAGTGATGAATTGTTTTTGTAACGTGATTATAAAATAATCTGTTATAAGATTTAATAAAACTTTTAAGTGGCCAAATCGTTTTGTTTCAACATAAAATCTGAACCTCAATTATATAAAAGTATATTTATACCAAATACAAATAATATATAT
This sequence comes from Nephelium lappaceum, assembly GCA_021234005.1. NCBI lineage: Eukaryota > Viridiplantae > Streptophyta > Magnoliopsida > Sapindales > Sapindaceae > Nephelium > Nephelium lappaceum. Next base: position 7,657,356 of record CM037998.1, read on the forward strand.
ATATATAATTTTTTTATTCCTATTTTAGACATTTTATAAATTCACAACATTAATATAACATACATATACTACTATTGAGGTTTATATATGTTTTAACAACAAAATTAACTAAATAGTAGCCCAATTAATTTTACAGCAAATGATTTCTTCAACACAGCTAATAGTCATGATTATTTATAATGTTACAATAACACCAAGCTGGCCCTTAATTCGTTGGGTAAGAAGGGAAAATTAAGTTTCCTTTCCAATAATAAAGTCTTTAGTGCATCAGGTGTATTACCATGTGATCCACTCGGTCATTGAAAATGTGACATATGAATAAATTGCATATGTGGCACTTTGAAATTGTCAGATGTCGCTTCTTCACTGGTTGGGTGAACCACATTGTAAAGACATTGTAGTGCACCCAATGCACTAGAAATTTCATTTGTTTCAACGGAAACTTAATTCATAATTTAGATGTATGATTCACATAATTTGATTAGCAATAACTTTTTACACAATATAATCATAAATTAGGAATTAAGCTCCTTTCTCCTCCTAAAAAGTTTTGATCGGTAAGTATGTCATCAGCATTTTTCATAGATAAGCTAACTTCAAGAGTACTAAATTCAATCAAAGAACATGAATTAAAATATATAAAAAGATGTTTTCAGTTATTTAAGATCCCTTCAAACAATATATAAGACTCTCATGTTGGGATTTTTATAATTTCTTAATATGAATTTACATATTAAATGATAATTATATTATAAACTATCAATTTTAATAGGATCATATAAATGATTTATTAATTGGGTTTTAGAGATATCTATTGGATATAAACTTTAATGTGTATAAACCCAATACTAATTAAATTAGAGTTGATGATATTTTAATTTAAATTAGTATATAAAGAGACATTATAAAGGTTATGATCCCCAAGTCAAATTAGAATACGTAAAAATTTGGTCGTCTTCTCCTTCTCCATTCAAAAGGAAAAAACCATAGAGTATCTTAAGGAAATTTGTCTGTGAAAAACTTCATCAGTCTCTAGTTTGTCAACCTGGATTAAATATGTCTTTTTTATAATAATTCTTGATGATTTAATCTGAGATTCTAGATTTAGATGATGGGTTTTATCTATTAAAGTTTTCTCCGACATCTCAAAGCATGGCCATAGCTTCCAAAATTAGAGAATTGTACTAATTATATGATAAATTTTGCAAGCAAAGCTAGCTTATTTTATTAGTTATTACCCAAAAAGCAAGAAAATTCTTGTCCTTATGCTTATAGTTCACTGAACACATTTAAATGTATATATATATATATATATATATATAATTGCAAGCACTTGGTCAACAACGAAGCTTAATTTGCTTTAATCGCTGGTGGTTCTTTACAGAAAATATGAACGGAATCAAAATGTGTCTCCAATGTACGAAGGAATCTAGCTAGCTATCTCAATGGAGTTGGTGGAATAATTTTGTAGATTCTGAGATGGCCTTCCATCAAATTCAAAGATTCTTCAATTCATCTCTAGTGGCCATTTCTAGTGATTGTTTCTCTTATTACATCTTGGTTAAAAAGCTTATCATCACTTTCTAATGTGGTTTTCAAAGTGTCCCATTAAATTTTAATTTCCTTTTTGTGGGATTTTAGTTTAAATCGAATTGTATTAGAAAAGAAGAAGAGAAAAAGGAAAAAGGAAAAAGATACCATCTTTTTGTTTTTTGTATCTTTTTGTTTTTTGGGTTACTTATTCAACTCCTATAATCAACTTGCTTGAGTAGGTCTAGACTTTGTGGTAATTGGAATTGGAATATATCTGCATGTATATTGCTGACCCAAATTGATTGGAACTATATAACATCCAATCAATCAATTATTATTTTTTTCTAGCAATATAATGCTACTGTTTAACTGTTTTTGTACTTATATCTAAGAATTCTATTCCCTAAAAAAAATGGAATAAAATTTAAAGGGAATTATAATTTGCTTTAGATTGATAGTATTAATGTGTTCTACAACAAAAGAGTTTCTAAGTTTCAAAACGATTTCTCTTACTTTTTAAAAGTATTTGATAAGTACTTTTCTAAATAATACAACTATTATTTTCACAAATACTATAGTATAAATTAAATCTAGAGTTCTCTTGAAATAGTTATTTACATTAAAAATTTGATCAAAAATAAAATTTTTTCAATCTTCTATGCCTTAAAAGATGATAGAAAATTTTTTTTTTCATTGAATTATTCTTGAGTTATATTTTTAATTTAAAAATTATTTACAATATAATTCCAAACATCATATTGAAATAACCTTAAGTTAATATGCTTTCTTAGACAAAGCACATTTAAAGCACTCTAAGGTGACATTAATGTTTCAATATTTTGTTCTATGATAGACAATGAATCCAACAATATTCGCATAATACAGAGAAATGTAGAGTTTTAAAGGTCATATCATTGCAACTTTAAGATTGATGACGAAGTTAAGACTATAGATGAGCTATAAGGCACATTATTGCACGTAAAGAAGAAAATTTCAGTGGATAAGGGAGCTGGACCTTATAGTGGGTTGTAATATGGAGAAGCACTTTTCTTATCTTCTGCTTAAAGCTCTTTACATAAAACCACTTTCAAGAGCAACAATGCCTAAATGGATTGGTTTATTGGAATCCTTTCTTTTCGACCGTCAATTACTTTATTGGCGTCACTTCATTCACTCTATAATTCAACAACAAAAGGCACTTTTCATAGTACTTTTAAGGCCAATTTCTTATTCCAAGAATTATTTTAACATTCATTTCACAACTATAATTATTCTGTGTGTGAGAGGGACAGATAATAAGGTAATTGTTTGTGTGATTGAATGAATATTTATGGAATATTATTGAATATATTATCATGGTTAGAGAAGTTTTTGGAAGGAAATAACCCACGTACGTAGAAAAAATTGCTCACATTGAGTAAAACTTGTGGATTGCAACCACACAACTATACCAAAGCCATTTTTTTCATGATTTATGAACCAAAACTATATTATAAAGTAAAAATAAAAAATTGTATTTTATATTTCCAAGATTTAACAGTGGATCTGCTTAATAGTTTGATTTTACCGAATTCAATACAAAACATTGTGTCAAGTAATTATTCAATTAAAAACTCGCAAGAGTTACTAGTTGCCAAAATAAAATTGGATTATCTTAGCCAGCTGGTGGTGCTGTAATAGACTTCTTGTTTGTAATAATATATAGTGTATTAACAATAGAAAGACAAACATTGTAAAAGGTTTATTATTATTATTATTATTACTACTACTAATGCTTAACTCAATAGGTAGTCAAAATCAGTAGAGATAAGATTTTGATGTGTAGCCCAGAAATCAACTCTTAAGACAAAAGGAAGCAACCCACTTCATGTGGGGAGCAACCTACAGTGCGTGAGAGAGAAAAACTTATATATTAATGGCGGACGCGCGTTTAAACTCACTATCTTAGCGTCAATGCATAAGTGGGTGTGGCATTTTTACCGTTGCACAAACCTTTTTTGTGCAACATTGTAAAAGGTTCTAACAACACATATTGCATGTTGGAGAGGTTAAATTTCTTATACTGCATATATAAAAGAAGTTTCTAAGTTTAAAAAAAGAGAAATTCTTTTCTTGTTTTAATTAACATTGGTTTGAAATAGTTATGTATGAAAGTTTCAAAATCTATATTATCGAAAAAGCAAAAGGTACTAAAATTTATTTGATATATATTTTGTTAAATTTATAAGATGCTGCAAAATTGTTTAACAACAAAATAGTGAATGGAACCTTAATTTTTGTAATTTTTTAGAATCATTTGTGGAGGTGAGAACCCATTAGTTCGTGTTGACATTATATAATTTAGTGCGAGCGGAGTTGGAATTGGAACTTCATGAATATCCACTGTTAATGTACCTAGATAAATTGGAATTATGAACATCAAAGATTTCTAATTATCTTTTTTATATTTTATGGGGTGACCTACAACTTAGGTCATTATTTATGGTTCAAACTAGATAGTACTGAAAATGATACAAAGTATGGTACATGTCAGCCAACTCTTATGTTCTTGTGATCAAGTCTTTTTAGCAAAAAAGTATGTGAATTGTCTAAATTGTTCTTCATTAATAAGAAAAAAAATATTACTCTATTTCAGAAAAAAAAAAAAAAAAAAAACTTCTTCTTCTTTTCTCTCATCATTTCTTCACACCATGTTCTCACACTCTGTCTATAAATCCATTTTTCTTATAATTTTTTTTTTTTCAATTTGTTAGTTGTGATGAAAATGTGATTTGGTTTGTTTTCATAATTTATGAATATTATTTAAAGTTGTATTCTGATTAAAGGTGGTTCTATTGCCACCCGAAAAAGTCCTCTTTAAACCCATATACTCTTTCCACCCGAATCAAATATTTGAAAATTAATGTTATACTTTCTACACTCTTTAGAATGTCAAAACTAATCTTAAATATTACAATAATTTTAATAAAATTATTTCTTTGTAAACCCATTTTATTAATTTTAACCCTAATTAAATTCTAAAATGTATTAAACAAACACAACTCTTTATTGTTTGAAAAACCCAAAAATTTATTAAGAACTAGAAGGTGGATTAGGAGTGAAAGAGATGGAACTTGTTGAAAACAAATAAGAACGTATCATATAAAATCATTTTGATTAAATTTCCAAGTACCAAGTGGGGAAAAAATAAAAAGCTTTAGAATTGCAAGCCCCATCGATACACTTGTGCCTGCATGAGTTCAACACTGATGGAAAGAGAAACGCAAGAGCTATAGTGAAAGAAGAATGGTTCAACACTCATGGAAAGAGAAATAGCAAGAGCTATTTTGCAAAATTATGTGTTTCTTAGAGTTTTAATCCACATGTATCTCACAATTTGCAACAATAAATTTGATTTTGATTTGAAATTAGAATATTAGGATTTATGATAAAGTGGAGTTTTTGGATGTAAAGAATAGTTTTATTGTTTTTTTTTTTTAATCTTTAATTAGATAATCATGTCCTTTGAATAATTCAATATGTGAATATTTTGATAAAAATATTTTTATTAAAAGATGAGTGTGGAGAGAATTTTTTGAGTGGCGATAGAGCCACCGTTCAATAAATAGCTTTGAATTTTTAAGATTATTTAAATTTAGAGTGCAGAAAATACCATCTAAAATAGCTGTTTGCACGCCCAGATTTATTTAAAAATTTATATTACAATTGTATCCCTGCAGGATATTACCATTTTGATCCAATCTTGCTTTTTTATACATAATTACTAATTCTTTAGGCAATAAATTGTTTTTAGGTTTGCTTTTAAGAAAATACTGATAAGGATATTTTTTGCATTTGTTTGGGTGCTTAAAATAATGAAGTCATTTTCAATTAACAAATCACATCACTAATTTAATTTAGTTCAAATCAATCCTTTAAAAATAATCAAATCTGATTCCATGACCAAACGAAGCCTAAATATATGTTTGTTTTATTAGAAAGTACTTGTACTAGATTAACCTTGCTCTGCCTTTTAGCATAAAGACATTTGAACTCAAAATTTTTTATTTAATAACAATAAATAAATTTACTTAAAAAAACAATAAATAAATTATGCTAATTATATTAGTTAATATCGACAACCTAATTTCTAGAAATGTGCGACCACTCACAAATCTCAAAAATTGATTAAATTTAAATACATTTAAAATATGATTCTAGAGAAAAATAAATCGCATAAAACTTTATAAATCATCTTACATCGTGCTCTTTAAAGTTTAGAAATGATCTTGTTAAATATTTAACAAATATCAAGCACATCATTAATGTTACAAATAATCAAGCAAAAAAACTACGCCATAAAAGGAAGCTCAATTATTATTTATAATTAATACTATGCCATGTAAGAAAATAAATAAATATGGTCCTAGGCATAATCAGTTGGTAATCACACTTTATCATAAAGTATAAGTTTCAAATTTAAATTCTTTCTCCTCAAATACAATAAGAAGAAAGAAAGGCAAAGGTATGGTTTGAGTAACCACCCACTGTCACACTTAATGCGTGGAAACAAGATGAGCAGTTCAATCTCATTCTTCTTTCCATATAAAATTAAAGTATCTTTGAACATCCATCAACTTGGCCCACGTCCAGTGTCATGATCATCATCATCAACAACAACAAAATCTCCTCTCCCTCATCATTCCTTTGCAATCTTTCACGTTCTATCAGGTGAACCTATGATGTGAAATTAATGGTCCAACAAGGAGATGCACAACTCATGAGAAAGACCAAATAATGAGAACACAACTCCACTATTTGTAGCGGCTATTCTCACCTACCTCATCACTTAAGTAGCATGTTCAATTTATATTTTTCACTATTTGTATGGGCAGCGCCATTCCAACTTCTGAGAGTAGAATTCCGAATTATGTTTTAAAATCCCATCTCAACTTGTTATCCAGTGTCAGATAACATAAACAAAAATCTCCGTGAACCGGAACAGTAATGGTCCACAACAAGTCCAAGAAAAGCTTGTTTTGACCATTAGTTTGTCGTGATCCAGAAAAGCCATGCCAGTGATGAGTGATGTCTGATCACGAAAAAAGACAAACATCATAATTTTTATAGGAACCCTAAGGTGAAAAAAAAAAAAAAAAGCCGCCACTATAAATACCTGAACAAACCGTGACAAAAATGAGTTCCAAGTTGTTGTATTTAGAGAAACAATTGTTGTTATTGTAAATGGTTTTCGTGTAGGATTCACTATCCTGTACACCAATTTGTTTTTCTAACATATTTTGCGTCCCACGTCTGATTATGCTCTAAAGCGTGTTCACACACACACAGAGGAAAAGACTCTCTCTATATGCTGTCTGGTAGGGAAAGCATATATTCTTAATCTGATGTTGATATATGCCTCTGTTTCTACATATGAAGAGATTTTCAGAATTTAGTAGTAGACACATTTAACGGGGTGTGTTTTTTTTTTTTTTTTTTTTGTTTGGGTGGTAGGGGTGGTGGTGGTGGATACTGAGGGAATTGGATTCTGATTCTGAGTTTTTGTTGCCTATTTATTGGTTACTTCCAAGTTCAGTTTTAGCTCACTTTACACTCCTGGTGCTTGTAGCTGGTGTCATCAGGTTTCACTGCTGGTTTTGGATTTAAAGTTTGCGCTTCGATATCAGGTAACTTGTTTTGGATTCTGCTTCTTTCTTTTTTTTTTTTCCCTTTTTCTGGGGATAGATATTTCTGGGTTTGTTTTGGTTTCTGTTGTTTGATAAATGTCTCAAAGAATTTTCGACATCTCTTGTAGTGTGTTCCAGCTCAGTAGAGATAAGAGACTTGTTTTGTTTTGTTTCATTACTCCACCTTAGAGTCTAGATTGATTACATGCCTTTTTCTTTGTCCCTTCCCACTACAAACAGTGCCTCCCACTCACACTGTTGCATTCAGTCATTTTAGAGATTAATAATTCTTTCAACAGGACTAATCCCGAAATTTTATTTATGACTAATCTTGAAAAATCTGTATGGTTATAAATCGTCTAGTCCCAAAAAAATCTTTTAAGACCGGTCCCGATAAAAAAGCACCCACTTAGGCCATGTTTGTTACCTGGGATAGGACTAGGATTGGATAATTTTTTTGTCCAATCTCATGTTTGGTCAAACCAAATATCATTCATTAAATTATCCTAACTTTTCCCAACAGTGTTTTTATCTCACTCCAGTGGGTTAAATCAAACCCACGCAAATAGGTGGGTTAATTTTATTCCACCGTCGTCTGCTTTCTCTCCTCCAGCGTCCCCGTCGTCATCGCTACCGCTTGTTTTTATCGGTCGTTCTCTTTCTTCTCCGATCAAATCGCCGTTCTTCTCCGGTCATCACTTTCTTCTTCGATCGTCTTTTTCTTCTCTGTTCTTCTCTTTTTTTTCCCTCTCTTCCGCCGCAGACGAGATCGAGATCCGATTGATTACCAGCTGAGTTTTGCGTCTTTTTCGTCACCGTTCCAAGGCATCGATGCCTCCGTCATCTGCATCGTTCGTCACGTCACTCAGCTGAGTTTTGCGTCTTTTTCGTCGTTGTTCCAGGGCATCGACGCCTTCGTCGTCTGCTCCGGTCGTCGCGTCGCTCAGCTGAGCTTTTCGTCTTTTTCATCGTCGTTCCAGAGCATTGACGCTTCCACCGTCTGCATCATTCGTTCCGTCGCTGGAAGCGGCGTGGGTTTTGGATGGGTTTAGTGTGGGAGGGGTGATAAGAGAGAGGAACGTGGTGGTGTGTGGCTAAGACGGCGGAGGAAATAAAAATATATTGGCAAATATCTGAAAATTTTCATTTAAGTCCTTTGCAAATTTCATTTAAATCCTATCCTATTCTAGTGTCACCAAACATGAGATAACAATTAAATTAATCCAATCTCATTCTATCCAATCCAATTCAATCCTATCTCATATAAATAATTCAATCCTATCCCACGTAACAAACGGGGCCTTAGAGATAAACTCCTTCTATTTTATCTAAAATCCTAACATATTTATAAGACTGAAACAATGGGGTGGGCTAGATTCTAGTAGGCAACTAAAATGATCAACATTCTCTTAAGTTTTCAGCATTATATTATAAACAAGTTTTTTCAGTGTTGTTATATGTGCTCCTTTTTCACTTATTGGGCTCAGCCGAGCATGCTGGGTTTATAGGTCTACATAGTTTAGATTTGGCCCAATTTGATGGTACAGTCAGTTAGACCTAAAAGTTTTAGATTGGATTAAATATATACACTAAGTTTATATTAGAGTGTCGATATTTATACCCTCTAAATATGTGCATCCTTGTTTAGTACATCCTATTAAATATTTTTACAAAAAGTCCTAATTTACATAAAAAAAAAAAGTTTTGATGACGTTTATTTATAAATATATAATACAATAAAGTTAAAAATATAAAATTTTTTACATCAAGTGAGTCGTAATTATAAATTACAATTTTAAAACAATCTCCATTGGGTTGCATTTATAAAAATAGTGTACAATACATAAGTTTCAGTTTATATCTGTAAATTTCAGGCACAGCATGGCCTTTTTAACAGTATTGGGCCTATGTAAAATGAGTTGTGCTGAAAACTATAAGGCCCATTTAATGAGCCCAGGATTGAGATGTCTCCAAAGGAGCAAGATGCTTCCCTTTGGTTTGGTTCCCTTCTGCACATGATGTGGTTGCCTACCTACTTCATTTATTTTACAAAGACTTAAGTTGGTCAAGCTGCCAGAAGGACCCTATTGTGATCGCTTATGTTGTTGACCTTATCCTCCAGCCACTTCTTATGTGGATTTAGCTTTTACCATGTGATGATGGTTTATAATGTTGAGGCCTCCTAAAATATATTATTAAACATATGGTCAATGATCTCTAATTTGATCACATTTGAGGTATGCCATTATTTCTTATTATAAACTTCTTGCCAACCATGCAATTGATTTTATTCATTTGAATAAATGGTAAAAGAATATTTTTCTCTAACGTTCTCTGTGATATGGGCTAAATACTAGAAAACTTGTGTTTTTCGTAAACAATGTTTTCATGACTTTCATTATCTGTGTAGAATTCTGACAAATTCGGAGAGTAGAGTGTTGTTTGTTATGATTTTAAACATTTGTGTGACGGATTTTGAAACTATATATGTACATCCACCTGTATTAAACCATACTATTATTACTTCTTAGAAACAGATGATACCTTGCATGAAATAAGTTTTTTTCGAGTGACTTGTATACTTGGATTTAGAAGAGCTAGGTTGGTAAAGGCCTGGTAAAATTAGTCTAAGTTTGAGAAGATGTAAAAGGTTGGTTTCAAGTTTTGCCTTTGTTTTTCAACTAAGAGATAATCACTTTTTTGATATATTTGGTATAAAAGCTAAACAACTTTCAAAGATGCCAACTTGTTAATAATATATATGAAGAATACAATTCTAAAGAGTAATGCTGAGCAAGTAGTGGTGGTGGCAGATTTTGTTAATTAAGTAATATATTTTCCAAAATATGTTACTCATGACTAGTAAATTTAACTGTAGAATCTGAAGAGGTTGATACAAATTGATTATCCAAACCTTGCTGAATATCTAAGGTCAATTATGTGGAGATTAGAAGCAGAGAGGACAGCTCAGCCTGAATATCGTGAATCATTCATAATACATTGTGACATGAGTATGACACACAAGTGCTCATAAAAAAAATGTCAACTTTCTTCTGGCCTTGGAATTAATATTATTGATAAATTAGTTCTTCTTATGAGACACGAGTTTGAAGATAAACTTGTATAATCAATGCTGACATGATTCCCGATCTGGTGATAAAGAAAGATTTGATTTGTTTCGTATCAAGTTCAATTTCTGCAAGCTTTCGGATAAATTTGGAAAGCATATTCTGAGTAGATTATGTGTGATCTTCAAGTTGTGTTTATATAAATATATTTATCACATGTGATAGTGTTACATTTCAACATTATAACAACACTACCACATGTTTTATAAAATTTTCATTTTGATGTTGACTTGACTAAGTTGACTTAGGAGAAATGCTATAAATTGAATCATCTTCATCATCTTGGATCCATCAGGTAGAATTCTTATATTTGGTGTTTACATCCTCAGGAAGTGCTAAAAACAGCAATGAATGCATTAGTAGCAACCAACAGAAACTTTAAGCTGGCAGCAAGGCTGCTGAAATTGGACTCTAAGCTTGAGAAAAGTCTACTCATTCCATTCAGAGAGATCAAGGTGATTCAAGCTTGAGAAAAGTTTTTGCTCTCTTCTATGTAGTAAGAATTGTTTAGTAAATGTTTATGGAAATCTTCGCAGGTTATAATTTTTAGACTTGTATGCCCCTTTCCATTTATTTATTTATTTTGCTTTATTGGATGGCAAGATACAAAGACATTGCTCAAAAAATGTGAAATCAAGAGTAATGTAGATCGCTGTCAGAAATTCTTGTTCCGTAATTTTCATTACATGCATAGATCTTTGGCAATGCATTTGCACTTGCATTCTAGGAGCTCATGGCATTGATAGTTTGTCTTGTTATAGTTATAGCTAATTTAGCGCAGCTGAAAAGAAGTGGTAGTGATTGCAGGTTGAATGTACCATACCAAGAGATGATGGTTCGCTGGCCTCTTTTGTTGGATTCAGGGTTCAGCATGACAATGCTAGAGGACCTATGAAGGGAGGAATCAGATATCATCCAGAGGTTGTTTACATTCTTGTGTTTAAAATCTGTTGTTCGTGTCACATCCAATTCTGAAGAAAATGCTACATTTTCAAAATGTTAATAGTATCAATGCATGCATTGGCCTATTTCAAGTTTCAGTTCCGATGATTTTGTGGATATTGTAGGTTGATCCAGATGAAGTGAATGCTTTAGCACAACTTATGACATGGAAGACAGCAGTGGCAAACATCCCATATGGTGGTGCTAAAGGTGGGATAGGATGTAATCCAGGGGATTTGAGCTTGCCTGAGTTAGAACGACTCACCAGAGTTTTCACACAAAAGATACATGATCTGATAGGAATTCACACAGATGTTCCTGCTCCTGATATGGGGACAGGTCCTCAGGTATGAAAGATTTTCCACAGAGTAGAAATGCATAACTATTGGTTTTATTCTTTCATTAACATTAGGAAGGAATAAATGGTTAAATACTAAATATTTCAGGTTAAATCTACTTTGAGTTCCTGATCTTGACACTTTAAATTGCTTGTTTTGTGGGTGAACAGACTATGGCATGGATACTGGATGAGTACTCCAAATTTCATGGCTACTCACCTGCAGTGGTTACTGGCAAACCTACTGTAAGTACCATGTATATCGACGATTCTGGGTTACTTGAACCAGTAATATCATAAGTTTCTCCTAATTGGCTGGGTGGCTTTCTAATTATTCTATCTAAAACCAACAACACTTGTTGCCTATTACTTGCTAATTTTCATGAACACACACATTGAATATCAGAACATTGTTTTTGTATCACAGTTGTTGATTCTCAGTTGTTGCACATCAAAATGGAATGACAAGCATTACTGCTAACTAATTCTTTGATAAGTTTCACCTCTTTCATTCTAATAGGCCAAAGGTCATCTTGTAAATCACCATGATGTAAGCTGTTTTCATACAATTTACCATCTCTAATTTGAACATTGCAATGTTTCCTAACAGGATCTTGGTGGATCTCTAGGAAGAGATGCAGCTACAGGTAGAGGAGTGCTCTTTGCCACAGAGGCCCTGCTGAACGAGTATGGGAAGACCATTGCTGGACAGCGATTTGTTATACAGGTCCAACATTTATGCTTTGTTAGTCTACTTGAATTTTCTGCTCTAGAATGATGCAAACTTATGAGACAACTGAACGGCTTACATATAATTGCATTCATCTTGAAAGTCTATTCATTTGTAGATATACTGTTCTGTCCCAGGGTTTTGGAAATGTAGGTTCGTGGGCCGCTCAGCTAATCCATGAAAAGGGTGGGAAGATTGTTGCTGTTAGTGACATCACAGGAGCCATCACGAACAGCAAAGGTATTGACATTCCAAGCCTACTCAAACATGCCAAAGAACATCGCGGTGTCAAAGGATTCCATGGTGGAGATCCTATAGATCCTAACTCAATATTGGTTGAGGATTGTGACATTCTCATCCCAGCAGCCCTTGGTGGTGTCATTAACAGGTTCATTTTGTACAACAAAAATTTTTTGTTACATTGATCCTATAATTATTAGTTTACTATCTACTGAGGTTGCCTTCAAAGATGATATCTTATTTTTTTCTCTTTAGTAGCTTCAATTAGCTGAAATTTTATATTATAACTAACTGTTCTTTTTGGGTCTCATTGAAGGGAAAATGCAAATCATATTAAAGCCAAATTCATTATAGAAGCTGCAAACCATCCAACCGACCCAGAGGCTGATGAGGTTAGTGCTTGCTTGAAGTTCAAGTTAAAACGGGTGAGAACTAGACTAGCACCATAATCATCCTGCTTTTTTTGCAGATCTTGTCAAAGAAAGGCGTGGTCATACTTCCAGACATATATGCAAACTCAGGAGGAGTTACAGTTAGTTACTTTGAGTGGGTGCAGGTATCACCTTTTTAATTCTTCTGCTGGATTTCTACAATCTTTGCTGTCTGTAAAATATGCATAGCTTCTATTCGTTTTCATCGAACATTCCTTCTGTGGAGGCGTTCAACTATAAGATAAACAAATCTGTCTTGCCTCCAGTACCATTGACATGTATATAGAAGCATCTTTGTCCACAAAATTGTCTGCCTGTGTCTACCAGTCATGGTTAAAGGTGTATGCCAAGTTGGTTGAGAGAGGATTGATATATGTATGTGGTTTTGTGCATTGCAGAATATTCAGGGCTTCATGTGGGATGAGGAGAAAGTGAACAATGAGCTAAGAAATTACATGATGAAAGGATTCAAAGACGTGAAGGAGATGTGCAAGACTCACAGTTGTGATCTTCGCATGGGAGCCTTCACCCTTGGAGTTAATCGCGTAGCACGGGCGACCATTCTAAGGGGTTGGGAAGCTTGAGAAGGTGGACCATTATTCCTGAATAAAGGTGGAAGCTTTCATTAAGTCCCTAATTATTGGTACTCCTGCGGAGAACCTTATACCCAAGTTTTTGCTATTATCTGTCTGTTACCTTTGCTTCAAATTGTTTGAGTTTTGCTGGTTCGGTGTACTTTGAATTCTAGTTAAAACTGAGGGAGGATATTATCCAATCTAATGAATTAACAAAAATGAATTGAAGTTGTTTGTTCTTGTTATGCACATTAATATTCTCTTAACACTCCATTTCCGCAACACACAATCCAAAGACATTAAAGCTTAAATGAAGAACTTGTCAATATCACTCTCTTTTCATCAAGTCTGTCATGAAATTAGCACAAGTACTTGTTGATGAACCAGTACTTGTGTTATTAGGCATGATAACCAAACTCAACTTCATGGATATTTTTCATGCCATCAATCATTCATAAGAAGTTATTAAAGCTATGAGTTTTCAGAGAGAATTGTAAACCGATTTCAGACTGTTGTCTGATCACTTTTACTACCGTCAACAACACTCTAAACAATTATATAGGTATTTGAACCACAAAAACTGTAACTCCTTGTCATTGAATGAATTGGTTTAAATGCAATCAAGCACAACAAATGCACTGGCCCTGAATAGTTGAACGTTCAAAGACAATAAAGTATATTGTTCAAATCAGCAACTCCTATAAGAGAGTAATGCAGCTACCTTCACAACAAAATCAGTGCAACGGTAAGACGGTCAAAACTGGTGCATTGCCAAATCCCTACCTACCAGCATTACAATAGGAAAAATGGACTACTTCTTGATTTATAGGTCAACCCTAGACTAGTTAACCATGTATGATCATCAATTTCTAAGGATGCTAACTGAAAACTAGTAACTAACTTGATTGTCATTCCATTCTTGGACAGATGATAAGAAAATAAACCTGAAATAAGAATTTTAGTACATTGACAATCACATTTGATATTCAAATCATACTTCAAAATTCCATTGTTGTAAGCCCATAGCATCATCAGATGAAGATACAGAAGGAAAAATTCATTAGCAGCGCTACACAATGTTTTTTTAAAACCTTCCTCTTGCCCTAAAGCCGCCACCACGACCACCACCTCTAGAAAATCCACCTCTGCTGCCTCTTGGAGCACCTCTTCCACGGACGCCACCTCGGCCACCACCACGGCCACCGCCTCTACCACCACCACGACCACCTCTTCCAGCAGCCTGTGGCATTCCCCTGCAATTATAATGTAAATCATCATTAGTTCTTTGAACACACACTTTTGGGATTCCACACTAAATGAGATTCCACGTCTACCCTATAATATTACAGGGGAAACACTTCTACTAAGCTGTAAAACAATGCATGAAAAATAACTGAGCAACTGTGTAGGCATTGCCTCACCAACTGCCATTGGCATATGCCAACAGTCAAACCAAAACAAGCTACTCAGTCTCAGGTAACCATTGTTGACTAATAGTCAATGCTATCATTGTTCATGCGCGCAATTAGTAAGACATCAACTTCAAAGTTCCACAACCTACCCCTTCCAGAATTCTCTCTCCTTTACCATTCTAAAGACAAAGTAGATGGCATATTGGTATGTCAAGCAAAGACAATCAATTATCCAACTCCTATATATGTACAAATGACACTTGGAGCGATGAAGAAAACACGTACTGAAAAGCAATCCAAGACTTAATTCACATCGTTGTAACAGGTTTAAGTTTCAGGTGAAACAAGAATCTTAAGTAAACATTATCCTCCATTAAAAACCAACTAATTACTTACAATCATCCAGCAAAGATCAAAACCAAAAGGACTCATTCATATAATGTCCCACATGATTTCTCGTAGAATTACTTCACAAATCATCCAGTGCATTCATGACACTCCATTACCAACAAGAAAATCATAGTAATTTTCATAATTCATCAAAATCAAACGGAGCCTTCATCTCAAAGAAAAAAAAGGACAGATGACATACTTTGGTTGTGGAAGAAATCTTGAAAGAGGCAAAAGCTTGCTTGGGTCAATATAGAACTTATCACCCGCATTATATGAAGTTGCCACAATACCTTCCATCATTTTAATCGAAAAATACTGCATAAATTAAAAACCCCTTATCAAATCTTCAAAACCTAACAAAAACAACTACAACATCATATCAACACAAAAACAAAGTAAGAGCACTCACAGATTCATTGATGGGGCCAAAGATCTCATCAACTTTTCCTATCTGAGTTTTGTTCTGCAGATAAATTGGAGCATTAAAGTAGGGTATTTTCTCATTCGTAAGCTTTGTCACAGCGTCGCCTTCACACGCGTGGAGGAAAGTAGACACCTCTACATACACCAAAAGGCCATATTATAACACCATAACAATCCTCCACGAACATGCACAAGTCACTGCCAGCTAAACAAAATTAATAATAGCAGGGATTCCGTCGGAGCATTGTTAATGCGATCTCACTGCTTTCGAAAGCATAAAGTCATCATTCTTCAGCTATTTTCACAAATAAAACAACTACTTCCAAGCTACCAACCAAACAACACATATATTCTCCACCAATTCAAGCCATCGAAAACATATACCAATTCTAGTCAAATAGGACCTACATTTGATCTTTGTTTCACTGACATAACCAAATAAAAATCTGAACTTTATTATTTCTACTTCATACATGTTTCTCAAGCAAACAAGAAAAGAGTTAAAAGGAAGAATGGACACTGACCCACAACTTCTGCTGGAGGTCCTTCGTCACGGAAGCCGCCGCCACCACCACCGCGACCGCCTCCTCTGCCCCCGCCGCCGCCGCCAAAACGGCCTCCTCTCCCGCGGCCTCCATCTCTGCCGCCTCTAAAGCCACCGCCGCCTCTGGGGGGTCTCATGGTTTAGTTGGTTTTATTTGATTTTGAGAGAGGACGTGGATGGCGAGCTTATGGAGGCTTGTCAGTGAATGTATATGCGCGCGTGTTAAAAAGACCATTTTTAGGGTTTAGGGTTTTGTTGTGGGTTCAGTAGTCTAAATTACCATTGTCTCCCTGTTATTTTACTATATTACTTTTTTATTTTACTTGAAGTTTTCAACTATGTTTCATGTTCCATTCTATTTTTAGTACAACTTCTAAATCTAAGCTTTCCAAAAATAATAATAATGATAATAATTAATAATAATAATTCAACCCAAATAAAAACAAATGTTTTAAGAAATATAGAATTAAATAAATTTATGAAAAAAATTGATTTAAATGAAATTAAAAAATGTTGCCCTGCTTGAGCTAAAGATGAACATTTGAGAAAGTTAATAAAGTTTAACTAACTAACTAGTAATGTAATATAGAGAAAAATTGATAATCGGTGGACTGTATTCATTAAATATAATTTAATAATCTTTTAAACGGTCTTAACAACCTTTCCGATTTAAGAAAGAGAGGATTGGTGTGTTCGACTAGAAATTCAATATATATCAAGATGTTTGAAGGAAACATACATAAGAAACACGGGTCGATTAATTATTGTTTATATAAGTTTTTAATTAAGAGGGAGTTAAAAAACTTTATGAAAATTTTGTTTTTAATCACAAACAAATGATTGTTTATATAAGTTTTTAATTAAGAGAGAGTTAAAAACAACTTTATGAAAATTTTTGGTGTTATTTGCACGATTTTAAAGTTTGATGAAATATTGATACAAAAACTCGCCATTATTCTGTTACTATGTAGTTCACTAAACAAATGTAAAACATCACACAAAAACGCGAAACCTCACGTCATTGACAACTAACTTTCAGTGGCACGAAATGGAGAGTGAAATCTTCGATGTCATTGTCATTTGCAGTGTTGGTTTCCTCTTAAATTCCAATTTCTAATGATAACTCATTTGCAATAATTGAAAATTGTTTGGACAACTCACACATCAATTGGTAGTTCTACCAATAAATTTGGAACGATTATATAAAAACTAATTGCAACTAAAACTTGCTGTATATAAATCATTTCGATGTCCAATTATTATGAATAATGTAATGTTAAACAAGAATCCAACGCAACAAATGACATCAGCATCGGAGGTCTGAAGGACCATTTAAAGTTAGTACAATTGTATAATATACCTTTTTAATATGATGTTTAACATTTTCACGTAACATTTTTCCTCTTTTTTTTTTCTTAATACATTACAAATACAGGTATTATAGTCGGAATCTTTTGATATAAACTTTAAAACGCAACCCGAAACAAGTTTCTAGAAACTGGAAGGAGAACCACACACACACAAGTGAAAATTGCTTCAAACTGAACCATATAGAGGTGAGAGTGCAACGCGAACCCTAACACTCAAAAGAAGAGACACCACCCCCCAGCTGCAATATGTTTTCATGTTTTGCTGCTTAAAATGTTCTAAAAAATGAGAATTGCTAAGATTTTTACAGTTTTTCATCAAACTCTCCTATCATATGAACAATAACCAAAAATCTTGAATTTATGAAGTTGTAACTTCTAGAATATGTGTCAATAGCCAAACTTCTTCACAAATTGAAAACTTTCCATAAACTTCATCGTCCATGAAAATTCAACTTCTGTCAAGATCCAACTTGATTTAATCATGGACAAGAAGTGAAAGCAACTTTTACAACATAGTAAAAAATGTCAAACAATTCTAGGAGGCTCATTTTAGCAAATTTTCACTTCAATTTACTTCCTTTATTTCTTGGGGTTGATATTAGAACCAGTCCCAAACAAAAATACATTAAAGAAGATGGTAATCTGTAATGGAATTTACTTATTCTCCATCTATAATAAATTAAGGCACAACAACAGTTAAGAGAAGAAAGCACAACTTGGCTGCAATGGCCAGGTTACTATCACATAATTTTTATGTTATCAAACAAACTGTTGCCCACTACCTCATGTTGGTTCTGGACATATATGCTTTCCAACACTCAATTCTATCGATTTTTTTTTTTTCCCTTTTTTTTGTTTTTCAGCTTGTACTGTCTCTCTTTAGTTTTCTTTTTTCCTTTATACATTCAAATATGAGGATTGTATATCAGGGTCCTGGACTTTCATTTAACTTGCAGGACAAAAGCTAACCCACCCCCATCCGCAATTATGTATGAAAATAACCCTCTCAGCTTGCAAAATTTGAACTTCCAAATGATGTTGGGGAAATACCACATGTAAATTTCCATAAATTAGCAAACGGTCCGTCCATAGCATATTGATGCAATGTAGAGATTTTTGGACCATTTTTCCTGCAGAAAGGAAATGTTTTTGAGTAATATGACCACTGCTACTAAAAAAGGGAAAAAAAAAACGAAAGCACAATCAACATAAAGTAACATTTTTGTTAACATAAAAACTGTTATAGAATAAAACTTATGCAAAATATATTCTTACTGGTAGGTATCAATGATTAGAAACTCTATATTGATACTTAAATCAAGAGGGCAGTTCAGTAAGCTATGCAACCAATGATGGAATGGACCGTGCTAAACACATATTGCTTTTTACTATGAAGCTTTAAAGAAAGTATATAACAGGGTGCAAGTAAGGAGAGGGTGGAAACAATTTTAACTCCTACCTTTACATGGGTGCTTGGGAAGGCAGAAGTACGCAGAGTTTCTTGTGTTTCGTCCACCATTTTACGTCTAGGTACACTCAGTATAAAGGCTGCTTGATCTGCAGTGGCAGCCATGGATGTTATCCTGTAACCACTCTCCCATCGTCGATGTATGCCTTCACTTGGGTATAAAAAGTCCAGTTCCACCACCTTGTATTAATTGAGTAGAAGAAAGGGTGAAGTCAGCTAGTCGGGTAGTGAAGAAAGAAAAGGTACGTAAATGCAGAAAAGTTAGATTTGTCTCTCAGAAGATCATACCTGCTCAGAATATCCAGAGTTCCTGGACATTACCACACCCCAGCGATTGCCAGCAGTCGTCATGGATGTGACATGAAACCCTTCTTTCCACTTCTTATTTATCCACTTAAAAGGAAAAGATTCACTGACTTTATAGGACTGCTGAGTGTAAGGAGTTCCTACGAATTGTACAGAAATTTCAAAATTAACTTTTGAGACAATTAAATTAATTTAACCGCATCAAGAATCTGCCTAGCAAAATAAATAAGCAATGATGATAATGATGATGACAACTTTGGGGATTCCAAAACACAACAGACGCCAGTAATTAAATATTCAGCTGTATTCTCCTCACTGTCTGCGTCAATAAAGTGACCTAAATAATTAGCTGATAATAACAAACTAACTTTTATTATCAATAAATTTATATCTATCGGAATTTTCAACTGGAAAGGGAGCCCAATTACGGTGACTATTCTGGCAATGGTAGTAAGTGGGTAAACTACAAGCAGTTCGCAACAAAAGTGGGGCCCCTGGTTAATGGAAACACTTGGGAAGTCGCATCCCAAAAGGCTTGGCAGCACATTCCCCATGCCAGTTTCAGATTTCCAGGGATATATAAATAAATATAATAACATCATTCATAAGTCCACAAACCTATTAACTTCCTTGTTTTTTTTAATAGAATAGCCTAATTATTCAGAAATTCATCAACCGTGTTCTTCTTAGACTAGTATATACAAAAATCATAATGAAACTTAACATATAAACATAGGGCAAAGAAAGAGAGAAATAGATCTTCAAAAGCCATGGAGGGATCATACCTAACCCAAAGACAATGACAAACCCAGAATAAAGCTAAAAATAGGGCATTCAGTGATCAATGAACAACTATTATGAAAGAGATGTTTTTCAAACAGGGGGAAGATCTTGACCCTTCAAGGCCAATGTTTTCAGCAATATGGACTCATTGGGTAATTGGCAATCAGCTAAATGAAACTAAATTTTCAAGTCTTCTCTCTGATTTTATGATAGAAGAAACACTTCATAGACAAGATGTAAGTAAAATACAAAAGCCACAGAATTAATATAACACTTCATATGCATCAATCCTATTTAGTCAGAGCAAATAGTTGCCTACCTTTGGACATAACAACCAAAGAACTCCCATTAGTTGAACCAGCAATTGAACTAATATAGTAATTCTTTTCCCACTGTTCCATAATCCAATCCTGATGAGAATCCAAACAATGAGACAGAGACTCAATATTTCAAGTCATAAATGCATGGCTTGCAGAAGATGAATTCAATTAATAGTTTTGCATAATAACCTTGTGCAGAAAGACGGCTGACATATCATAGACCTGATGAGTGAAACCTGTTCCCGCGTCCATGATTAGGGCCCAAAGATTAGATGCAGACGCTACACAGCTAATAAATAGACCATCTTCGTTACCCTTTTCTACATGTTGACGCAGCCTGGAGTCAGCCACATTGTAGTGATATCTACAACAATAAAAGGTTCACTTAATACTAAACAGAAATTGACATATCTATGCAATATTCATGTACGGACTCAACAACTAAAATAAGAAACATGTTTAGCACACTGTACAGTACCATATTATATTACATTGAATTGAATAGGACTGTAGCGTCCTGGATGGTACTGCATAAAATTTATCACTCCTGATGTTTGGTAACCGATTGTACAAAGACTCAGTATTGATTACTCATAACTTCTAATCTAAATATATATATAAATATATCTAACTAAATATATTTTAGATAACTAAAATAAAATTAAAAGATTAAAAAAGTTCAATTATGAAATCTCACCCTCAGCCGATATCCTTGACCACCACCGCTAGCCATAGATCGGCCAAAGGAGTCACCTACCTTTCTAAGGAGGAGGTGTCGACTTCCTCCTTTGTTTTTATCAAAGGAGGCCATGCCTACTTCACAATAGGGGAAGCATCACCGCGTCCTTTGCAGGATCAGAGGCTGTGCCTCTGCAGAAGGATTGCCACTGGCAATCTCGACAAAGGACAATGCCGGCATTTTCAAAAGAGGAAACTCAAAATCCTCTTTGATAAAGGCACTGCCTCCTCTTTTCAAAGGAGGCTGCAGGCCGTCGTTCATGGAGATTGGCTGGTCTCCTCAAAAGGCAGCTGCTGGCATCTCCATGAAAGGAGGCAGGTGGACCCTTGTAGGAGGAGACCAGCTGACATCTCCATGAAAGCTTCAACATATGATCTTGGTAGGTTGATCCTTAAACTACATTCAGTCAAAAAAGCTTCATTTTTCAATCCCAACTTATACTTCCTACAGGAAATTAGCAAATATCTTCTGCCATTAAGGAAAAGTGACTACAATGGCCAATCATAAATCACTTTATGTAATTATAAGGAAAATCTCCATACGCAAATGGCATGGGCAAGCAAGCACATTACTTTTAAGAAGGTTATGGCAACGGCTAGATTGTCCTACTAGTGATCAAGGTAGATTTATAAATTACAATTATTAGTTTAGGAACCTCGAGTGAACAAACAGAAAAACAAATATTAATTGCTTTAAATTTCTAAAATCAAAATTATTTATAATGGCAGTAATCTACCTCATTTATAGAAACATAGTAAAATTAGATGGCAGGCATTATAAATTATAATAACTCCCCATCAAGGTTAACTTCTCACACAATTTATCAAGTTCCAATCTTAAAACTACAAGCAAAAAACACAAGAAACAATAAGCTTATCAAGACATGAATACAGAATGCCAGAATTTCAATGTCACCAATTCAATTTACTACTGCTTCAGGATTTGGTAAGATGCATTAATTCAATCAAGTAAATGTCCAAATGTACAGGCATGTATTCCATGGAAAACATTAGGTAGAACCCATTAAATTCTAAAAATTGACCTCTCAACCAGATACCATGGCAAAGGGCCCATTTGTGTATATGCAGGAAATGAATATTAATAAAATAACTAACTTGTTGAAAAGAGAGTATAAGACTAAATGCAGCATAGATATTTTCACCCATGAAAACATTGTTTAAAGGAGAAAATGCCATTTATTTACAGCCACAAAAAAAATAAATAAATAAATAAAAATAAATAAATAAATAAAAGAATCAGCTAATTAAAGAAGATAGACATAAGCTTATGACCAGAGAGAAATTCTAACGCTTGATCGGTCTCTGGCTTCAAGTTCCATATATCAACAGAATATACCGCTATCCATTTAAGCAATTATTGAATTTCTCTCTGGTCAGGCATATACACAAATGTACAGGCATGTATTCCATGGAAAACATTAGGTAGAACCCATTAAATTCTAAAAATTGACCTCTCAACCAGATACCATGGCAAAGGGCCCATTTGTGTATATGCAGGAAATGAAGATTAATAAAATAACTAACTTGTTGAAAAGAGAATATAAGACTAAATGCAGCATAGATATTTTCACCCATGAAAACATTGTTTAAAGGAGAAAATGCCATTTATTTACAGCCACAAAAATAAATAAATAAATAAATAAAAATAAATAAATAAATAAATAAAAGAATCAGCTAATTAAAGAAGATAGACATAAGCTTATGACCAGAGAGAAATTCTAACGCTTGATCGGTCTCTGGCTTCAAGTTCCATATATCAACAGAATATACCGCTATTCATTTAAGCAATTATTGAATTTCTTCACTGGTCAACTCCAGAACATAATTTAGGCAATTGTGTAAAATTTATACTTAAAATCACGAAAGGCAAGGACCTACAGTTTTCTACAGTTTTCATTAGGTAATCTCAATACCCTTCAGGAGTAATAAATAGTTAATGAAATTACTTCAAAGTATTTTTTAATAGAAACAAAATTCATGAAACACTTTGAATCAAGGACCACTGTAATTATTAATCAACTTTTGCCTGAGCCTGGCCACAAGACCATTCTCATAGCAACTTGAGCCCAAAACACAGCTTCGAAATTCACTCAACACTGCATTTATATTGGTCACGTGTAACAAAAAGGGCTCAGTCACTCACATTCATTGTGAAAGATAGGAAATGCCTCAACTGAACTTAAAAAACTCAGTTCACTAACCACAGTAGGAATACATACTTGCGAGAGAACTATGATACAAGCATAAGTAGAAAGACATTTATCGAATTAAAGAGAGAATAATCTACCTCTGCTTCATGGGACGGCGTGCATTGTAAACTGAAATCCACTGGGTAGCGGGACTGCCTAACCGTACCTTTTTCTTTGGTTGCTCATCCTCTTCCAGATTTATAAGCAATCGTCCACGTTTTTGTCCAACCTTGTATGCAAAAAATAACAGACACAAATTAGCAAGTCAAAGCTTTCCAGTATCAAACTTAAGATCAGTGGAAGAATCACAACCACCTTAAGAGCTCCATCAATTCTGATTGGCCTCAATGATGTGCATGGTTCAATCAGGCTTTCAAAAAACGATATCAATTTGGCATAATTGGGTTCCTCATCAAACTTCATATTTGTAACAGTTTCAAGAAACTGCTTAAATGGGGCAGGACAAAAGCAACACATCAACTCCGGAGAAGTGGCCATCTTTTTCTTACAGACAAGAAAACTTTTGTTGTCCCCCTGTGAATTTAAAAACAAATAAAGGAGTTATTTTTTTTTTTAAAAGAGAGAGAGAAATCATAAGAGTACATTTAGACAATCCTAAAAGCCTTGATATCAACAAATCAAAATACAAATATAATATGAACTCACCTGATAACCCTGCCATGGTAATTTCCCCTTTATAAGAAATATTAAAGTGTATGCCAATGACTCGAGATCATCCCTACGACTTCCAGTTCTACCTAAATGTGCATGTACACTTGCATACCTTATTGTTCCCCTGCCAAGAGAAGCGTTTCAAATTATAAAGATTAATTTTGAACTGGAAAATATTCAGATGATGAAATGAAAGTTCATTCACCTGAACACATCAGGCTTTTGATCATAGTCGACATGTAGGCCGGATGATGCATCTTTCCATTTAGAAGCTGCAAAACATGATAATGACATTTCCTACAGCTATGTTAAACCAAATGGCAGAAAAGAGAAACCTCAAATAGAAATCTACAAGCACCAAGCATAAGATAGTTAATGTGCTTATTATTAACTACAATGAAGGAAATGGAAAACTACAAGAAGAATAACATACCCAAACCAAGATCAATAAGATATAGCTTCTTCTCATCGGGCGATCCAGGCTGACCAAGTAAAAAGTTTTCTGGCTTTACATCTCCATGAACAAACCTAATTTAAGTAGCATACAATTTAGTAAACAATGAGAACTGGTTGTGACTGACAGAAGCGCTAACAACAAGTTTAATGCACAGAAATCAAAAGACGACAGGTGAAATGCACAAGAGTCAAAACACGAAAAATATCCAAAAATCTTACCCCTTCAAGTGAAGCTTTTCAAGAATTGATATTGCCTCCACTGCAATGCAGGCCACCATATTTGGTGACATCCTGTCATAGGTAATAACAAATTAAAAAGGAAAGTATTATACTTGCGTGCATCAGTGCACAAGGGTGGCTTGGCGATGGAGGAAAAAATTTCTAGTACTTACGATTGTCCTAGTGAATTCCAAACATCCCAAAGACTAGGGCCAAGCATGTCCATGACCTGAAACGTTTATATAGAAACATTTATACTTCAGAAGACAAGTATACATAAAAGTACAATTGTAAGGAGCTCCAAATCAAAAACTCACCAGAATATAGAAATCTCCTTGGCGACCCTTGTAATGTACCCACGGAATTCCATAACACCCATTCAAAGTACTTTCAAATCCAAAAAGAGAGAGAGAGAGAGAGAGAGGTTAAAAAGAAACGAGAGTGAGGAATAAGATAATCAATTAAAATTGAACATAGAAACAAATAAAACCTCCATATGCAGATTCAGACACTGAATACGATACTTACTTGTAGACTTGCCACTCATAAGGAGGCCCATAATTGCAACCTTTACTATTTCGGTGCTCAAACTTCAAGGCGACCTGTAAGAAAAAGATCCATAAGCTTCATCGCTAAAACTGTTTGCGTATTAAATCCAAAGGAATGGACATGAAATCTTATGACTGACCTCAATTGCATCCGGTCCAGTTCTATCGCTACCACCATGTACCCTTCTTCCAACATAAACTTGGCCAAAACCACCCTTGCCTAACTTTCTTTCAATCTTATATACAGGAGAATTACCCACTTGTACCTGCAGCCAGAAATAGAAACACATCTTAATTAACTTCATCAAGAGATCCCTAAGATTGAACGACTAGCTATCAGACACATTTATATGGTAATAATCCCAATAAAGAAACAATATGTTAAATAACAAACTCATATACCAACTAACGCAGCCTAAAAATTTCAAACTCAATTAAAAATTTTCGATAACAGCCGAGTGTATCCAAAATAGCTCTCGTCACATTATCCAAACAAGTCAAATCTTATATTGCGGAAACTAGCTTTTTTCAAAACAATAAAAGCAGTCACAATTTTGTTGGTTGCTAAAAAGGGCAGCTTCATGTCAATGCAATATAAATATAACCTTTTCAATCTATAAATGAACCCAAAAGGAGTAACAAGAAAATTCAAGGTAC
Organism: Nephelium lappaceum; assembly: GCA_021234005.1. Taxonomy (NCBI): domain Eukaryota; kingdom Viridiplantae; phylum Streptophyta; class Magnoliopsida; order Sapindales; family Sapindaceae; genus Nephelium; species Nephelium lappaceum. The sequence continues at coordinate 7,683,457 of CM037998.1, forward strand.
CCTCTCAGGAACAGGAGTGGTGCTTGCTTCTTCTTCAACTCCCATTAGTTTCTCAGCACTTCCACCCTCCATGGCAATATCTTTATCTGCGACCACCTCCACTGGATTATACGCAGGTTCAGCAGCCCTCAAAGGAGCAGTCTCAGGAAGCACCTCACAAGGTTCTGGATCTAAATCGATCAATCGAATGCCCCGGCCTCTACCAGCAGCAGTTGGCCTTGTGGGTATTCCTGGCTTCCCTACAGCTGCGGCATTACCCCTTCCTCTCCCACCTCCAACTCTCCTTCTAGTCCTGTTCTGAGCAGGCAGTAACCAATTCTCCACTTGATCGACTGGTTGTGGAGGAGGCTGAAGATCATCAAGGCGCTTCGATCTACGGGCTCCACTTCTCAATTCTGGCATCGTCAGCCCATGCAAATTACATTCCACTCTGTTCCCCAACTATCCCTTCAGATATTCTGTCATCCAAACACCAAACCTCAACAACATCAGAAACAAATTCACCTAAAGAACACACAACTAGACAATACCGTACCAAAAAAATCTCGCAACCAAACAAAAAGCCATCATCTAAAACACACTTATGCTGTTATGCAGATAAACCAGTTTTATCAAAACATAGTCAAACAAATGCATAACCTTAAAACAAAACTGAACCATACCATTCATAGAAAACCCTTCTAGGAAAACTCACAACATACGCTTTAAACAGATATATCACATTACATCATCTTACTTCCTCACCACATAATAAAACCTGAAATTGCAGCAAAACAGACATACTCAGCGCATCAATTCAGACGGGAATAAAAATCTTCTGAAAATTCGCTGAGTTGCTATATTGCTACAAAAGTTGTAGTACCCATTACAAAACACTTAAAAATTTCATTTTTTGACAAACACCCAGTAACTATAAAGTAAATGCAGCTATAAATATACATCAAACCATGCATTTTTGCTTTCCATGTTTAAACTATCACTTGATCTTTCCACTTTCACAAAAAAAAAAAAATTTAGAATACCATATACAAAACATTTTAATTGCATACACACAAATACATAACCACATATAGAATTCTAAAGATTATATTCTCTAAACAAAAAGAAAACAATCAAGCAAGTAACCTCCATGAAAACTAAAAAATGTAAACTTAAAAAATCAATCTTTACATGCTTTTCATGCTTCAAAGCATCACTAAACAAACAATCTATACTCCGATCATCAAAAACAAACCGATCATCAAACAAACTTCAAAAAGTGAAAACAACATACACAAAATATAACCCCACAAAACAAAGAAAAGAAAATACTCACAGATCGATCCCATCAAAAAATATTAAAAAAAAAAAAAAAACACGACCGATCGTGGTTAGATCTTCTTCATAATCATCGCTGTATGCATTTCTACAAAGAAAAAAAAAAAAGTGAAGGTGGGGCGTTTTGTTTATGGTTGTCTGGAGAAGTAGATATTTTTTTTTTTTCTATTTTACAGGATATATGTATTATGCAAGAGAAAAGAAGACAGGAATGTTGTTAATAAAGAAAATGATCGAGATTGTTAATAGGTGGAGAGATTTGGGTTGCAAGAGGGTTTGAGGCTTTTATGTGTGTTGTGTTATGTGTGTTGTGTCTGAAATATGAATGTGTGTTTGTGTTGTGATGTGTGATGGTTATGGTGATGAATTTGAAGGTGGAGGAGGTGGGGGGTGGTGTTACATGTGGGTGTGAGGCTCCCTCTTTTTCTATATACAACTTATGTTTTTTAATTAATTAATTGATATTATATAAATTATATGGTTTTCTTTTTGTTTTTTCTTTTATCCATTTACAACATCAGATAGTCATGCACTTCTATTTCATGTCAAGACTCAGGTTACATCATCCTTATTTATCTATATATGTGAAGGGATTTTTTAGTATATGATAGGATATTTTGTTATGAAAATAGAGTTTTGGATTATTCATTTAATTTCAAATATTTAAGGCTCCTTTTTGTATTTATTCATGCCGTAACAAAGTTGTTTATACTGATTATGATAATATATTATATTTTGTTACAAAAGATAGACTTTTAGGTGGGATATTAGTTTTAATATATATGGGGTTTTATGTTTATTTATTTATTTATATATATATATATACATTTTTTTTATTGAGTTGGGTTTGTGAGGGGATGATAATGAAGATGATAAGTTGGTGTGAGGCAAGGTTTTTACTTTCGGTATGGTATGGTTTTTATTTTATGAGTGAATGTGGAACATGCGAATCTGGCCCTTTTTTAACCAAGCATCATGCATGTTATCTATGCTTTAAACATGACATGATCCCAGAATTTTTGTTTTTGAATATTTTTTCATTTTTTTGAATATTATGTTGAAAGCATATTAGATATTTTCTATTTTTCTGCTTTGCTATTTTAAGATAATTTTACACTATTAGTTTTAATTTTATACTGAAAATATAAATATTGAAAGTGGATAGAACCTAAACTGGTGGCTTTTTTTTTTCTTTTTTTAAATCCATGTTATTTGTAGTTTCAAAATGTGTATGAAGATTATGTTTTATTTTGATGAGGTGATGTTAGTTGGATACTAAATCCTTCACACCAACCTTGTTACAGTTGTGGTATTAGCGAGTTGAGTCGTATCCCACTCTTTAATTCTTAAATTTAATACTCTGAAATAAATAATTTTATTTTGAGATAACTTTATGTTAACAAATTTATATTTCATACTTAAAATTAAATGTTATGTCGAGGATTTACAGTGAAATGTTTTATATTATCTTTTAATAAAATTTTAATATTAAAAATGAGTTGTGAAGTAAAGAATAATGTGTATTTTTAAAATATATATATATATATATATTTACATATCAATATTTTCAAATGGTTTTATTCTTTTGAAACAAATGTCGAATTTGAGAAACTAAGATTAGAGGCTTCCATTGAGGAGAATGATTGAATGAGTCTCTTATTTTATAATTTTTATATATATATTTTTTATACATTTTGAATGTGTCTATTTCTTAAATTATTTTTATTTGTTTTTTAAAACTTATATGAAAATTCAGAATTGCCTCAAAATCAAACGAGGGTGTAATTTGGTCAAGAAAAAGTTATGTTACTAGCCAAGATGAATTAGCTATCTTATATCAGCTAATTTGTATTTACATTATGTTGATTTATAGTGGACCTAGACCATACTTTGAGTGATGTGATTATCAACTATTACATTGTTGTCCTTTTTTGAGACTTTGTATATTTCTACTGATTCTAATTTCTACGAATGCTTGAAGAGCAAAAGTAAAAAATATACATTCATATTTCCCTTTAGTTATATACTTTTAACTATTTCAGTCACTACCAAGTTTGAGAAGAAATGACATGATTTGAACCCTCCTATTATTTCTTTTTTCTTTTTGAAGAATTATTTCTTTTTTCTTTTAAAACCTTCATTTGTATAATTGTTGTTTTAAATATTCTTATTACAATTAATGCATGGTTTAAAGAGTAGAACATAATTTTAACCTATAATTTTGTCAATTTAAATTTATGGGGAGTACTACCAAACTATTCTCATCTCATGGGTATATTTGTTGTTTAATACCACACAAATGAATTGAAAATTAAATACATATAACGTTAAAATAAATGCATGGTTACTCCATTGATATCTAGGCAAATAATGCTCAAAAATATGAAATAAATAAAATTTTAAAAATCTCAAATGATATGACAATTTATTCCATATATGATGTTATAAGTGGTATAATAGTTACAAATAAGTTATGGTATCATTTAGAAATTTTATACTTTAAATTTTATTTTTTAATTGTTTAGGATTATTTTAGGTATTTAACAATAATGGTGAAAATTTTATCATTTTGAGAATTAGGACAAGTTGTAATGTCAAAAATAGTCAGTGACATGAAAAGGAAAAAAACACAAAATAAAAATAATCAATCGGATGGTAGTCCTGAATTGATAATACGTTATATAATGGTGTAATAATATTTTTTTTTCTTGAAAGAGTAATAATAGCATAATTACAATATAATGTAAAAACAAAAATGTAATAATAGAATTACCTTAAAATATACATATATATTATATCATTGACATTTATAATAGCAACATCGAGTATAGCAAAGTCAATTTATTTGATTTAAAATTGATAATCAATTTTAATTTGGAATTAATAACCGATAAAAGTTAAAGTGATTGAATGGTATACCCTCACATCTATATATTGAAACTGTGAATTTAAAGGGTCTCTCTTCCCTCAAAATCTCAATTGTTTACTTTGAAAAAAATATTAAAGTCCATAATTATTGTCTTCATATAGAAAATAAATCTAATTAAAAAATTGTTGTTCTAAGATCTTGTATCAAATTAGAATGTAATAAAAAAGAATTTAGTTTCATCATGAAGGGAATAGACATCAGTTGGAATCAAGTAACTTAATTCCATTTCATTGTGATTTAATTTTTTAGTATAAAAAAAGTTCTTGTTTTGTTTTTTAAAAATCAAATTAACCTTAATCATAAGCTAACAAAATAAATTTTCTATTTAATTTCAAAAAGATAAATCCTATTTTGTATTTAATTGTTGGTTATTTGTTTTTCTAACTTAAATATTATAACAAGTTAAAAACATCTATAATTAGAAAAAAAAAAATTGAAATCCTTGACTTTTACTTAAGATTAGTCCTATATTCTTATTTAACAATTTGACAATTAACTTTTAAAATTAAAGGCATGGAACTAACCTATTACTAAGTGAAAATACCCCTACTAAAACATCCCCATTTTCAATGATCTCTCAAACCCTAACCCTAAAATTGATTTTGTAGAAAAAGGAAGAGCTGCTGCCACCACCTCTAGGAATCGCAGGCCTTATGTTGATTGATGGGAGGAGGCTTTGTCCATCGGTTCTATGGATTTTGAGGCCTCTTCCAAAACAAAGAAGAGGTCGCCAATATCATGATGGCCAAATAACATATGTTTAATTTTAAATTAAATTAAAAGTTTATAATTAATTATTTATTAAGGCATAGTTTATATTTATTTCAATAAATAATGACATTTTAAAATATTAGGATACAAATAACATATGTTAAGTGCATAATGTCAAACGCAAATCATTTAATGTATAAATGAGGATAGTGTTAGCTTGTAATTTTAAGTGCTTATAAGGCACGTGTTAAAATTATAAACAAATAATGAATGAATGTAAGAAAAAGAAAAAGAAGAACACAAATGAATAAATTAATTCATTAATTGGTTGTTGGTGAATATTTTTCCAAGTTTTCTAGGTGTTAACCAAGTTAACATTACATAGCATTTAAAAGAAAAAAATAAAACAAATAAACATGATTGAACCTCTTATAAGTTAAGAACTAGTAAGACTTTAAAATTAAATTAAGTCCTTGTAATGTTTATTATTATTATTTTGTTTTTCAAAGCAAGTCCTTGTAATGTTTAAGACAAAGAAAAAAGGTGACTTTAGTTTATTAACTAAAACATTAATATAATTAATTTTTCCAAAATATTTTTCATTTTAAATTAATTCAATTAACATTTTAGAAATTGAAAAAAATTATTTTAAAAACCATAAATATCATAAATGATATTTATAAAGATCAAATTTAGATCAGAACTAGATTAAAATTATTAAATAAAAAATATGTTTGTAAATTTTTTTTCGAAAAAAAAAAATGGAAACAAAGAAGAGGCTCTCCATTCGGAGGCCAGTGCCCTTTTGCACTCCAAGCCAAAACTGAGTTTCATTTAAATAAAACATCCAAATTTAATTTAATTAAGTGAAAAACGAAAATTTTTTACCTTTTGTTTTCAATAACTTTAGAAGTTATTTAAGTGGCTTTATTATTTTAAACAATAAATGCAATAACTTATTAAGACGCATTAAGTGTTGTCAAATGGAAAGCGAAAAAATCAAACAAACCCAACCATCGTAGAAAAAAAATGTAACGTCATTATAAAACTTTCCTTCCACTGACAGAATACTTTGTTGAATATACTATTTTTAGACAAAATTTATTTGTTTGAGACAAATTGTCTTTGATCAAGACATTTTCACATTTTCAACACAAATTTTTTGAATTACAAAAAGTAGCTTACAAACCTTTGAATGATTGAATCTAGTCTACCAACTTGAAGCAAACGAAATGGCGTTTGGAAGCAAGTTTAACATGGAAAATCTGTGTTTGACCAAAATAAGAGCGTCAATGTTACCATCAACTTTTTTTTTAATCAAAACGTATTCTCACACTCAATTAATTAACACATTCAATCATAAATATTGAAAATAAAAATTTTACTATTAACACCAAATAAAATAACAAAAGGAACTCTAATGTAATGGTCTTATTTCTCTATAAACCTTCTATATTTTTATTAATACACCCTTTATAAAAGATTGACACACCTCCCTGAAATTTCAAGCTTCTGTCATAGTTTTCACTGTTGACTCTGATGTGCTCTTCTTAATTATGTTCTGATTTTTCATTGATCTTTCTTCAAAATTTGTAAATCACTGGTAATTTTTGTGGGTTTTTTCTTCTTACTAGTGCTTGACTAGCTTATATTTATTTTCCTAGAACTAGCTTGTAAATTTTACAGATCAAGTGCCTGGGTTAATGTCAATTACATGTAAACTTTTCCTCATATATAAAGATGATAAATTTATTTCCATCAACTAACTTTTTCTTCACCACTCACTGTCTTCTCTTCATTGCCATCACCAACCACTACCTTTCATTCAACCCTTATCTTCTCTAAGGCAACACTTCAGGAATTCCCCAACACAGACAATAAATAAAGATAATGGATATTTGATTAATTGCAACTAATTGGAATTTTATTCAAAGCATGTCACGTCTTAGCTCAAAGAGGTGTTTACCTCCCATCTATAATTGTAGTGACATGTTTAAAGCTTCTTACATGTAAAGAGATTCGCTTAGCATTTGTAAAAATGATTATCTTTCAGTAATAAAAATAAATATTTGGACTGTTTGTATGATGTTTAATTCTACTCTAACAAACTCGTAACCCATTTAATATAAAATTTTATATTAAAAAAAAAAAAAACTGTCTAGGTCGTAAAAAAACTATCTTTATAATAGTTTTGTTAAATCTATGTAGTTTTAGCTCTAGTTTGATGGTCATTTAGGACAGATTGAGTGAGGACAAATTCAAACAGAAAAAATAAAAGAAGCTACCAACAAGTTATTTATCTAAACATTTTTTTTTTAATTGTTACAATTAATTTAGAAATTTAAAAGAATGACAAGTACGTTAATATCAACCTTAACTTATCAAACCTTAAAAAAATTGATGAATGCTACCTAAGGTAGACAAACTTTTCGTGTAAAGGTGTTTTCTAGTTGTGCATGGTAAATGATTTAAGTGGTTGTAAAGAAAGTAAATATCCTTTTCAATATAAATATGGGAAGTTTAAATAAGAAAAAAATAATATTAGAAATAATTTTGATATGGATCCCTTTAAAATATGAAAATTATTATGTATTAATTTCAATATTTACTTTCTTTATAAGTTTACATTTTTTTTTTCTAAAAAAACTAGTTTGCATATACTTGTTAATAAAATTATATAGAATTACTTTTTAGTATAGAAGTATAATAAAAGTAAATGTGTAAATAAATTTTGTCAGCAATATTGACATTTTTGTAAAAATACAATCTTTCACTTTTGAAAAAAAAAATTTGTGCGTCCCACTTTTAATGATGTCTCTTATATAATAAAGAATCCAAGAATTTAAGGGTATATATTATTACTTTTTCACTCGCTATTATAAAAGCATATATTTGTATTGGATTAGATATATATTATTGAAGTTTAGCTAGATTTCTACAAAAAATTTGACCTGTTGGGTATCAAAATTTAAACAATTTTTTGTTGTCAAAAGAAGCCAATTTATAATAGAATTGCTATTCAGTTGTGAAAGGAAAAAAAGAAAATAACAGAAAAAAAGTAGGTGCCATTTGCCTCTTTGAACCAAACACAGCCTAACGTTGCTTTGTTAAACAAAAAAGCATCAAAACGACGAAACGCAAGCAATGGCATCATCAACACCCGAACAAAACCAGGGCCCCGAACTCCGCAGAGACCCGATCAACAATCGGTGGGTCATATTCTCACCCGCCCGAGCCAAACGACCCTACGACTTCAAGTCCAAGTCCCCACAAAACCCTTCCTCCAACTCCACCTCTTCCTGCCCCTTCTGCATCGGCAACGAGCACCAGTGCGCGCCGGAGATTTTCCGGTTCCCGACCGACCCGAAATGGAAGCTTCGGGTCATCGAGAATCTCTACCCTGCGATAAGCCGAGACTTCGAAAAGAACGGCGACCCACTTTTCGAAACCACCTGCCAGAGCTATTCGGACCGGGTGGTGAAAGGTTTCGGGTTCCATGACGTTGTGATAGAGACTCCGGTTCACTCGGTTCATCTCTCGGATTTGGACCCGAGAGAGGTCAGTGAGGTGTTGCTTGCTTATAAGAAGAGGATCCACCAGATTCAAGAGTATGAATTCATCAAATATGTTCAGGTTTGCTTGTTTTGTTTTGTTTTGTTTTTGTTTTTGTTTTTTTGTTTTATTTTTGGTTTAAAGTTCAATTTAAAGATATATTTTTTATGTTAGTTATTTGAACTATTACTTGGTGGTTTATTTATTATATAATTTGCAGTTTATATATTTGTAATTTTTTTTTTGTTTAATTTTGGTCAAGTATAATTATAATTGAACAATTTTCATTTTCAAGCTCACTATAGTACTATAATTTAATATAAAAATTATATCTTTCATTTTTTCAGATAACACATTGAGTAACTAAGTGGCACACAGCCACGGTGAGGCCTAAAGACATTTGATTCTGGTGGTAGAGGAGGGGTTGATTATCATTCATGTTTCCCTGCTTCTGATTTTGATATGAAGTTGAAGCTGATATTGGTTTAATGCTTTTTCAGGTGTTTAAGAACCATGGTGCTTCAGCTGGTGCTTCTATGAGTCACTCCCACAGCCAGATGCTGGCTCTCCCAGTCGTTCCGCCTACTGTTTCTGCTCGAATTTGCAGTACTAAGGAGTATTTCGATCAGACTGGAAAATGTAGCCTTTGTGAAGTTCCACTGAAGGACCTTTTAGTTGATGAAGCCAAATATTTTGTTTCGATTGTTCCTTTTGCTGCTACGTTTCCCTTTGAGATATGGATCGTACCTCGAGATCACTCTTCGCATTTTCACGACATAGATAGTGAGAAGGTAAGCTTACGAGCTGCTCTGCTTATATTTTTGGTCTTGCAGTTGCACCTCTTTATTTGATTTTGACCTGATCATTGGATGCATGCATTTAGGTTTGTGTCAGTTTAACATGTTTGATATAAGATGTAGGTGGAATATTGTGGTTTTGAAAATTCTCCTTTGTTTGATGTTATTCTAGAATAAAACAAATAGTATAATCCATATTGCTGTCAAAAGAATAATCATACATTTGTCTAAAGGGCAATTTATGCTTTTTAGCTCATAATATTGACCAGTTTAGGTAAACACTGGAAAGCAATCTCTGTTGTTGGGTTTGGTCTTCTTTGGTGCTATACTACAGCAAATCAATAATGAAGTCTTGTGGAAATGGGTAATCATATTGAGAGTTGCCAAGTATGACCATTGTAGGTGTGGAGAAAATTATATATATGTTTTCTATAGTACCGTAGATTAACTCATTAATTCCCTGTGGAATCTAAAATTTATTGATAAAATTTATTGATGGGAGCATGAATCGATTTTGTGGATACTTGACCATTAGTATGCATAAATGATTGGTGAGTCCGAGGGATTTAGCTTGGTTTAATGTGCACTTTAGGATATTATCTGAAAATTGTTGCATCTTATGATGATCATAATATCGGGTATACTGAATTGAATACATGGGTGGTTCAAAAATGCTGGCTTATAGAACAATGCTTCGTATTTCAGTAATTGCTTTGTCCTGCAAAAAGTATATTGCGTGTCGAATGGTTCCATTAACATGAGTTTGAATACTATAGAAGATAGTCATGTCTCATCATCTTAACTACGACCATCATTGGACATGTACATCGTCTTTTCCATAATTTGAATACTTAAACCATTGTTTCTACGCAATTTTGCAGGCCATTGATCTCGGGGGATTACTGAAGCTCATGCTTAGAAAGTTGGCTGTGCAATTGAACAACCCACCTTTCAATTTCATGATCCAAACTTCTCCACTTCATGTCACTGACTCGCAGTTAGAATACACACACTGGTTTTTACAGATAGTACCTCAATTAACTGGTGCTGGGGGTTTTGAACTAGGATCTGGGTGTTACATAAACCCGGTCTTCCCTGAAGATGCTGCAAAAGTCTTGAGGGATGTTAACATTTCAATGTAACTTTGAACCAGTCATTATTATACCAGTTATGCAAATCATATCACAATAAGTGAAATAGGGTCCGGCTATCATTCAACATTTTCCACTTTAGAGCTTAATATACAAAGAAACCTCGGAGGATTTCCGGGTATAAGGAAGTAGTATTCGCATTGCCCAATCTTGTATTTATTGGTGATTTGTATGTGAAGACAGATGATGAAACACATTTATCAGAAGGCTGCTCTGGAAAATTTTCACCTTCTTGTTCTCTTGGCTTTATTTCTTTCGTGTTGTTCTCACGTGTCCAACTTTTAGCTATGCAATCATTCAGGCTTCAACATGAAGATATATGTAGGGTGCCTTCCGGAAGTACTTTTCGTAGAAAATGCTTTGCAGTAGAAGTGCTTTTTCTTAAAAAGCTTTTTAGCTCTTGGCAACTATCAAATAAAAGAAAAACATTTGGCAGGTAGAAAGGAAACCAAATAATAATAGTACATCATCTATTCGAAGGACTTTTCAAGTCACAATCCACTCCTTCTCATTTTGTTTTTTCAATCAAGAAAGAAAATTCAATAAATTTAAAAAGAAAATTAAACTTCTAAAAATTTTTAATCATTACTATTAATGTGATAAGTTTAGGTGATTAATGAGAAGGTGAAAATTGTAAAAAATGACCTCTTAATTAGTCAAAAAATATATATATTTTGAGAAAGTAAAAATATATTTTTAGTCACAAATGAAGTTTGAATAATTTTTAATCAAATTGCAATTTGCTTTTCGCCCATAACCAAAAATTACTAAAAAACTCCCTCAATTCCATTCTAGCAAGGAGGAAGATGGTTCAAAATGGGTGTTTTGTTGATTTTCAGTTATGGGGTGAAAAGAAAATTATAATATTGCTAAGAACGAATGAATTTTGTTTTAGTTTATGGTTAACGCATATTTTTTAATATTTTAGGAGGCTACTTTTAAATTCTCCTTTGCGCTTCCTAATTCGAAATAAAATAGAATAGAAACAAATTTTTTCATATTAGAATAAAAAAAGTTTAATTCCTTAGGTGTAATCAAGAATCAAGTGTTTCTTTTTTCTTTTTCTTTTTCTTTTTTTTTTTCAGTTAAAACTTAATTCCTATATTCTAATACGTTTGTGAGAACCCCATATAATTATTTTCTGTAGTTTTTAGTAAGTAAATTATGCATATAGTGATTTCCTGTACTTTTTAGTCAGTACAGTATTCATAAATCAGAAATTAAAATTTCCTTATCATGTTAAGCCTTTAGATTAGTAAAAAGCACCCTTCATGGAAATTCATAAGAACTCTAGGCCCAAGCCCAAGTCTCAGCCCAAAAGGGATAGATGGGGCCCAAACAGAAGAACAGTTCATAACCTAGTAACTCTGACAGAGACATGCCAATTTAAGAAGAAACTAGAAAATTCAATAAACAAATAAATAAAATATGAATACAAAGTATTCATGTAAATAAAAATAAAAATAAACGAACACAAAATATCTGTTTATTATGGGAGAACAGTCGCACGATTTCTTTGTTTTTTTGTTTTTTGAGGTAACCGTGTCACTATTTCAATCTTTTGTTTCCCCTTTCTACACACAATAAAAATAAATAAATAAATAAAACAAAAAAATAAAAATAAAAACATTAATAAAAAAAAATGGACAGTGTGTCTCTTAAACCCCAAGTATTGGGTTTTGGCGGCTACCTCTTCGCCAAGCACTCATTTTTATTTTTTCTCTTCACAAAAATCTCTCGTTCTCGCTCTAGGGTTTCTCTCTCTCTCTCTCTCTCTCTCTCTCTCTTTCTCTCTGTATCTCCACCGTTGATTTCCGATCATGGCAACCGTTTCTTCCTCCTCTGATCGTATCCTTTCTGGCTTCCCTCATCTGGGTATTGCTTCTTTTTTGTTCTTTTTTCGAATAATATACAGATGAACACTCACGTACTACTATGTGTTGCTACTTGTAGTGAATTTTTGACTGCCGTTTTTTATGTTTATTTGATGTGAGGTTTTGTTTGTTTGTTGTGTTAAGATTGTTATCAGGTTTTTGTTGTTTATTTTTTATTTTTTTTTAAGGTGGGGTTTATGTTTCTTTGGTTCTTTGGATGTGAAACTAATATATATATATATATATGTGTGTGTGTGTGTGTGTGTGTGTGTGTATGTATGTATGTATATATTATGCAGAAATATGTTATAGATTTTTATATTTGTTGGGTGTGAATTTGGTTTATTTATGTATTTAGATGTTGAATCATTATTTGTTGAATATGTGGATATTCATGTAAAGTTTTATTCTTTTGTGGTATTGGTTAGTATGTGATTTTGGATAGTTGTTGTTGCGTTTGAGTTGGTATTTGACTATGGAATGGATTGTGCTACTTGTATACCTTTACTTTTATTATCACAGAAGCTGCAGATTTGATGCAGAACTTGTCATTGGATTCTGAAACCAATACTGCTAAAGCTCACGAGTATGTGAACAAGGTAATATTTATGAGTCTTATTTGATTCATGTCGTTATTGATGTTTGTGAAGTTGTGTGTCTGATGTATTCGTGTGCTTAAGTTGCTATTGTAGCTTTCTGCTATTAAGTTGGATAGATTAGTACCCAATCATTAGGCTGCTTTTGTTGGCTTAGAAAAAGTAACATCATGTTATGATAATTTTTTTGTCGGCTTAAGGCAAGGTTTTAAAATGCAAAAGGTGACGCAAGGTGTTCAAGCCTCAGTGAGGCGAGATGGCAGTCTCAAGACAATCGAGACGGCCGTCTCAATTCGAAATGCCAAACAAATTGAAAATGGAAAAAAAAAAAAAAAAAGCTAAAATAGAAAATCATTCATAACATTGAACAAAGTGGTGATAACTAATGTTAGAAACATAAATATCAAACAAAATAGGATTCAACAAACAAAATAACATTCTAATAACCACTACATGTCTACATATCGAATAAACTATCATTTGTGTGTGGAGGAGGAGATTTGTTAAGTGAAGGAAGAGATGTGTTGAGTGATGGAAAGGATTTTGGTGAAGGACATTTCTAGGGTTAGTGGAAAAAGAAGAGTAAAGGGGTGAAAGTCGGCCTTATTGTTTTAGAAAGTGCTGATTACCCCTTATATAAATGTATGTTTTAAAAAAATAATTTTTTAATAGGTTATTAAGTGAGGCAGCAGTGGTGATCGCCTCACCACCGCCTCAAGCATTTGAGTCGGCCACATACATGGAGTGGTTTGAGGCGGCGGTCAAGGTGTGCCTCGAGGCAGCACCTCAAACTGATTTTTAAAACTATGGCTTATGGTCATGGTGGGCAGGGTAATGGGTAGAACGGCATTTCTAGGTATCTGATAAGGTTGAGGTTGACATGGCTCATCTCAGTTCTGCCTTTTACTTGATTCTCGGTTGTCAGTACTAAATGGAAGAAGAAATAATGATGTCCTAAAACTTTTTGCCTCCGCCTTGAAAATGAACCTTTTTTTTCCTTCTGCTATTTAAAGAGAGAAAATTTGGTTGTAGTGCCGGTTTATTTATTGGCTGCAGAAGTACTTGTTGAAGCCTTTTGAACTGAACACAGAGTTGGATCTTTATGTGTAAGTTAATGTGTATCACCACTTTTTTCTGCAACAAGAGATAAAATCTCATAGTTGACTTTTATGGAAAGCTAATGCTTCCATGAATTTGCTTCAAGAGTTGTCTGTGGAGTTTATAGACTACCTGTGATCTGTATTTTGACCAGTATTTATTTGGTTTTTGGAGGCTTATGGTTGTCATTCTGCTTAGGCTTATGGTTTGGCCATTGTTTTCATAAAAAAATTTTCATCATCTTTGCAGGCTAATACTGCATTTGACGCTTTATTGTGTATTAACAGGGTCTTTATGGTGATAATGGCTCTGTCATGTACCAAGGGTATGGCTATCCGCAGTATGGAGTGTATCCGTCACCAGGTGACAGTCAACTGCCAGGGCTACAACAATATCAGTATCCCAGTCATTATTATCAGCCTTATGCTCCTAACCACACTGGTACTCCCCAGGGTGTAGGTTCGACTTCAGTTGCAGCTGACCAAGTGTCCTTATCTGTTGAAACAAATATGGGGAATTCCAGTGCTGTAGCAACTGCTCCTGGTGTGAGTGGAAATAATGGGTCAAAGCCACTGAGACCAAGTTACCAGTACTCATATTTAGATCCTAATGGTTCCCATAGAAGGGGAGCCTCATCAACAATGATTCCAACGCCTGGTTATCAGGATCCAAGATATAGTTTTGACGGTACTCATTCGCCAATGCCGCTGCTAGATTCGTCGATATATCCTGGTGGGCAGTCCAAACATGCAGCAAATGCTGCTTTCACTTCACCAGTATCACATAACAATAATTTTCCATCTGGGAGGAATCAGAGTCATCGGACGGTATGTTGGACCGCTCTCTAACATATGTATAACTAATTTCTTTTAGGATTTGCTCAAATATAACCACATTAAAATAAAAAAAATAAAACAAAAAAAATATCATCGTTTTGGTTATTGCTAGATCTATTGTCGTTCTGTTGTTTTGGTGACCTTGGTGTAACTAAATAGCATGTCACTTTTGTCTCATTGTTTTGGGAAATGGTGATTTAGTCTCCGTGGATGTATGGAATAAGCTCATTTAATTGCATATATCATTATATCATTGAAACTAGTTTATTGATCTGACTGTTTGCTAATTCGAACGCAGAATCTTCACCATACAAGACCGACATCTGGCTTAGCTGAGCCTTTTGATTACATGGGTCAGCTGTACCCGAGCAGTGCAATGTATGGCCATTATGGAAACACATTTAGAGCTGCTTCTGCTTTTGGATCCTATGGCTATGCTTCATGGATGAATGGGCGTGGATGGTATGCTGTTGATAATAAGAACAAACCCAGGGGTCGTGGCAATGGTGCTTATGGCTTTGGCAAAGACAGTGTGGATGGTTTAAACGAGCTGAATAAAGGACCAAGGGCCAAGGGTTTCAAGAACCAGGAGGGGTTTGATTCCATTATGCAAGCTGTTAAGGGGCAGAATGTTCCAACTAGTGAGAGCAGTGCAGGGGATAATTTGCCTCATATTCCAGACAAAGAGAAGTACAATGGGGAGGATTTTCCTGAGAGTCACTCAGATGCAAAGTTTTTCGTCATAAAATCATACAGTGAGGATGATGTCCATAAAAGTATGAAGTATAGTATGTGGACCAGCACACCAAATGGGAATAAGAAACTAGATGCTGCTTATCGTGAAGCCAAGGAGAAGAATGGTGACTGTCCTGTATTTCTATTGTTCTCTGTGAGTACGAGTAGTTTGCTACCATCTGCTGTTCTCTGCTGAATAGTGCACAAATTTGAGTGACTTAACTAAATCTGGCATTGCCTTTTGTTTCAGGTCAACGCTAGTGGACAGTTTGTTGGTTTAGCGGAAATGGTGGGCCCTGTTGATTTTGACAAAACTGTGGAGTACTGGCAACAGGACAAGTGGACTGGTTGCTTCCCCTTAAAATGGCATATCATCAAGGATGTGCCGAATAGCTCGTTGAGGCACATAATTCTGGAAACTAATGAGAACAAACCTGTTACTAACAGTCGGGACACCCAGGAGGTATATATAGGCTTCATCTTTTTGTTTGTTTGGTTGCCACTTTAATATGTTTCTTATTATTTCTTTGTTACTTATTCTTCTCCCATTATATTATTTTCTTGGCTTGTTTAGGTCAACCTCGATCAAGGCCTTCAAATTATCAAAATTTTTAGAAGTCATTCAAGCAAGAGATGCATTTTGGATGATTTTGAGTTTTATGAGTCCCGAGAAAAGATAATGCAGCAAAAAAAGTCTAAGCAACATCAGCTGCAGAAACAGGCATGAATATTTCCCCTTCCTGTAGTTTGTACCCAGATTTTTATAGTGAGGTTTCCTTTTGCCTATGAGATTTCTAGACAATTTTTGTGATGTGTTCTGATTTTATTAACGGAACTTTAATCTTCCAAAACAGGTGTTGGAGAAAAGGCCAAGTGATGTTGTTGTTGATGATAAAGATGTGACAGGAGGACAAGATGGGGCACAAAAATCATTAGACGGTGCGTCAATAGATAGAGTGGTGGATGCATCAGAAGCAGCACCAAATGGAGAGGTGATGAAGTTAGATGAGGATGGATTAACTGCCACCGCTGTTGAAGACAGTGGTAAAGATGCAACATCTGTTGTGTTGTCCGGACAGAGAAGTGCTTCCAATGGGGTGGCAAGTGCTTGCTAATTTTTGTTTTGGCTGCTTGATTTCTTTGATTTAGGATAGAATTGAAGTTGGGTAGTTGATGACATTAGATTTTACATGTTAAGCGATTCCATAAGATGTAGGGAAATAGCCCCTCTCAGCTTTCTTATACATAGTTGTTATGAGACGGGATCTCTGCTCAAGACCTAAAAGATCAGAGATATGTTCCTGTTATGATACCAGCTTAGTTTTGTCTGTTTCAGTTGATAATTTTGTTTTTGGTTTGTTTTTTTCCTTTCACGTTCATGCTATGTTTATGTGTAATTTTGTTGATGGAGGGCGTGTTGTTTCTACTTTGATACTTAATGGTCTAAGTTAGGCTTCCTTTAGAGTTTCATTTTAGTTAGTCTTAACAAAAACTTGATCGAGTGAGTGTAAGATAATTAAAAAAAAAAAAGTAAAAAGTAAATCTACTATTGTGTAGAGTTGTTTACTATTTTAACACCATTGTTATGTTCAAATTTTATTTGATGTTTTTTTATTTTTTTGTTACGTAAATCAGAAATAATTTCTATAGCATTAATTATAATATGTTGTCATATCATTGATTATCACATTTTATGAGAAAAAATAATAATAATAATTATGTAAAAATGGTTTAGAATTTGTTAAAGTGACTAAAAGCTTATTGTTATTATTATTATCTTGTTTTTTTTTGAAATAAGAATATTATTAAAGAAACCCAACTACAGACTGGTCAGGCCATCAGCCAACAAGAGAGAATTTGAACAATGAGGATATTCCTCAAGCCAAACTCTTATCTCCGTCTAATGATAGCCATTTGGGCTAAATTATGTGCAATACCACTAGCAGAAATCCACAACAGCAGGGAAGGACATAGAAAGAGTATCCTGAATAACGATGCCTGGCTTTGAGTTTGGACAATGTTTATAAACGGCAGAGATGAATATAAAAAAATTGAAAAAATATATATATATTTAGTGGAGATTTAATCTCAAATTGGATCTCAACCATCCGTCTTCTAGATGGACAGTAGTAATCCAGTCTGCAGTTGATCTTCACCAACCATTCATCTCCATCTTCATCTGGAGATAGAGACATGGAGATGTACAGAGCACCAATCATCAAGAACTCCTCACCATTAATCGATTCCCTCACAATCATCACCATCACCATCACCGATTCATCAAGAACAGAACATATAATCAAAGCAATCACCTTTGCATCAGATTCCACCACAACTAAGCCTATACTCGCCTCACCTGCCACTCCCAACCCCACCCATGAACACTAAGGCAGCTAGAAACCAACATCTGATGACACCTCCCATTCCAACAATTCCCTTGGCACTATCCAAAGCAGCATCCGAAACTAACCTTTAACTGTTGACTAAAAAGTTCTTGACACTCTATTTTAATTACATTTGCTAAAGATAATTTTAATCTTAATTAAATTATTAAAGAGGACAAAGAATTCTAAAGATACTACAGAATAATTATTTAGAATCTAAAGTTATTTATTTTATGGTTTGTGTTTCAAAAACCAAAATTTTTACTTTTTTGTATTCTAGAGTTCTGTTTTAATTCCAAGTGATGGAGAATGATCAATAATCAAAAGCGAAATCTTAAGTTATATTGAATGATTTGCACTGTAACAAACAATAATAAAAATGTAAGTTTCTAATTAGTTTCGAATTTTTTTCTTAAATATCAAGAATTTTGAACTACATAATTTTGTAGAAATTTTACAAGATATTGTCTGGTATCTTGTCGAGAAACTACGTTATAATCTTGACAATCACAATAATATTTTTTAACTATGCACATCTCAAAGAAAAAGTATATTTAAGATTATAAATAATTTCAATTATTTTAAATGGTGGTGATCACCTGGAGCTGTATTGTGGAAAGTCATGTATTTGTATTTTGAAGAGCTTGCAAAAGGAAGCACTTTATTTATGATACAAAGTTCTTTTTTGTGCATTTTCCTCTTCGAGTTTGTAGGTGTTCTTTTACAAATTCAACAGGGAAACTATTATAATTAGATAATATTCTAACTTTTGGAGGTTTTGTTCTTCAGTCCAAATTATTTTGTATACTAATTTTGTTTTTTTTTTTTTTTTTTTTTTTTTATCTACTGACACCTGATAAGAATATTATCAGGACTAACTGAAATAAAATTTTGAGGTATGATCCGAAATCCAACTCTCAAAAATAGGAAAAGATTATCCATATAGAGAAAAAAAACTACCTACAATATAGAAAATACAGATCGAACCTTGACTTGAGCAAGGGTAGAGGCGTCTTAAACCATAGTAGCAACCCCACTAGTTGCTCATAATTTTTTCTATTGGGCTTTCATGTGGGTATTTTGTTCATTATACTTTTGGTTGGTATCCCTAATCCACCCTTTGCAACTTTTTCTTCCAATGATGTTTTAAGTGTTTTTTTTTTCCCCTCTAAAATAAATATGAGCTTGAGCTTGAGCTTGAGAAATTTCAACTCCTCATTTTAAAATTCAACAGCTATAGTTTAACATGAATTAAAGAAATTAACAAAATTACTAACGAATGATATTAAAATAAAATGAAGTGTTTCTAGAAATTTAAAATTTATTTTTTTATTTCAAAATGGAGTATTTCTAAAATTGGAGTGTCAAAAGAAAAACTATTGAAGTTTTGTTTTAAGATCCAAATAAATGAAAAACGAGTGAAGTTTTATTGAGGTATAATATAAGATAATAAGCCATTTCTTTAGTTTCAAAACGAATTTTCTCTGTTTATGTAGCGAAAAATGAATTTTGCCGGTAAGGTATTTTGTTTTAAAAAAAAAAAAAGAGAAGAAACTACGTCGTTTTTGAGCGAGAAAGGTCCTGAACAGACAAGTTCTAGGGCATTCTGCTTCTTCTAAAACAGAGTGTGTATAACACTCACTCAACACCCGCTCTTTTCATTGTTGTTGTAAAGGTAGGGTTTTTGAAGTGAAAAACAGAAATCCAAAAATGGGGTTTTCAATGCAACCATATGGAATACAATCCATGCTGAAAGAAGGGCACAAGCATCTCTCAGGTCTCGATGAAGCCGTCTTGAAAAACATCGATGCTTGCAAGCAACTCTCCACCATCACTCGCACTTCTCTCGGACCCAATGGTATGCTTCCATCTCCTTTTCTGCTTCTTTGCCCACCTGGGTAGATCGAAACTTCATTATTGTTGGTTTTGTATGCTGTTGATAATGAAGAATTTTTTTTTTTTTTGAGAGAGATAATGAAGAAATTTTAGGTTAGATGATTGTTGTTGTTTTGATGTGTGGATCTGTGATAGTTTAAGCTACTTTTATATATAGATAGAATTTAATGAGTCTGTTCCCATTTTCAAAATCATTGTTTGAAAGTTATATCTTTTGTATGTTGCAAATTTAACGAAAGGAGCTCACTTATAACTGTTTAGGGCATGTTTCGTGGTATTGTTTTTACAATGTTTATTTTTGAAAATTATTCTTAAGAATGAAAATTGTCTTTTAAAATGCAACATGTTTAGTAAGGTTTGTTGAAAGTTAATTTCAGAAACTGCAAATGATGTAAATGTGTTTCGTATTATTTTTGAAAATGAGTAAAATAATTGTTTGGAGGGAAAAGTGGTAGTTGTTTTTGAAACCCTGTATCAAAAGCGGTGAAAAATATACATTTTTTTTTCCACTTTTACATTGTGATTGGTGAAAAAATATTTTCAATTTTCGAAAATGCATTTTACAAAACAACTAACCATTACAAGCCATTTTTGTTCTTCAAAATGGAAAATTATGTTTATAAATGGAGCTGTACACCACCTTAATTTCTTATGCATTTTGTGGCAGGTATGAATAAGATGGTTATCAATCATTTAGACAAGCTATTTGTCACAAATGATGCTGCCACTATTGTGAATGAACTCGAGGTTCAGCATCCCGCTGCCAAGATTTTGGTCTTAGCTGGCAAGGCCCAACAAGAAGAAATCGGTGATGGAGCTAATTTGGCCATCTCTTTTGCGGGGGAGATTCTTCAGGGTGCAGAGGAGCTTATAAGGATGGGCTTGCACCCAAGTGAAATCATCAGTGGATACACTAAAGCAATTAACAAGGTTTTCAAATGTGTTTTCAATTGGCTTGGTGATCTTACATAGAATTACGTCAAAAGTACTCTTCTGATTTCTTTCATTTATTTTTTAATAAATGATTTTCAGACCATTGAAATCTTAGATGATCTGGTGGAGAAAGGTTCTGAAAACATGGATGTACGAAATAAGGAGCAAGTTGTTTATCGAATGAAAGCTGCCGTTGCTAGCAAGCAATTTGGGCAAGAAGACATCTTATGTTCCCTTATTGCTGATGTAATTATTTTCCTTGTCTTGTACATTGTTATCCAGTTTACTTTATTAGCACTTTGTGCAAAACATCTGCTTTACATTTCTCTTTTGCTGCATTATAGGCTTGCATCCAAGTATGCCCCAAGAACCCAGCAAACTTTAATGTAGATAATGTTCGTGTGGCAAAACTTGTGGGAGGAGGTTTGCACAATTGTACAATTGTTAGGGGTATGGTTTTGAAGAGTGATGCTTTGGGAAGTATCAAGAAAATTGAGAAAGCAAAGGTTAGCTCTTAATTTTCTCTATTTCTATGCATTTATGGCTTGAAGTATATCTCATCATATCATAGTATTTTTTATTTTCTTCACTCTTTTCTTGTCTTAGTTTTGGTAAATTTGATTATGATATTTGGCTATATGCAAGGAATTGAATTTGGTGGTTGGGTGAACAGTTGCTCGTTGGCTTTTGTTTTCATAAAGATGCTACATTGTTGGGAACTATGGTCATTGTCAAAATAGTTAATTGTTGTTCTATTTGTTAAATATCACTTGAATGACTTGAGTGATGAGCTTGAGAATATATGACCAGAGTAATTCAGCAAAAGATAAAGTTATATAGATATGCTATTATATTTTTGTCTATCTTAAGGACTGTTTGTTGTCTCAACTGGAATGCTAAGTTTTTTTTTTAAGAGATTAGGTCAATGTTGGAGTCAGTTGAACTATTACTGGATCCTACTTACATAATTAAGAAATGTAGACAAGAAATCATCTGACATATGAATGACAACAATAACATATAATAATGCCTTTTATATTTGTATTTTCATTTGTGATTATGGCTCACCATCATCTGGAGGTCCATGCATGAACATGAGTTGGTCTGGTAATTTTCTGCTGTTATGGAGCATTGTTGACTTCTGGGTGGAAGTTGAGATGCTGCTTGAACATGATATATAAAGTGTTCTTTTTAGTGGTTTCTGGACAATAACTGAATCTAATTTTAACTGTTAGTTTTTCCTTATATTTTCTTTTTGACAGATTTGCTCTCATTTAGGTTGTTCTAGTTCATTTAAATAAGCTTTCTTGATGTGTTACTGAAAATATGGTTTTGTATATTTGCTTCTCCATTTTTCAGGTTGCTGTGTTTGCTGGTGGTGTTGATACCTCTGCAACTGAAACTAAAGGAACTGTTCTTATTCACAATGCTGAGCAGGTAAATCTTGATAAAATTCTCTTTTAGTTTCTATTCTACTATCTCCTTTGCGTTATTATGCAACATGTAATGTCTTTTAGGACCACCTCTCATGATGCTTTTGTGGGATAAAACCATTTATTTGTTAGTTATTATGAATGAAAAGAAGAGATGGAACTGTTTATGTTTCTTCATAATGTATGGTGAGCAAGTGTGAGATGGTTCTGTAGATGAATTCTATTGAGCTAATAAGTGTTCTGTGTTTTGTATCTTTCCATGATGTGGTCTAAACTTTGGTTGGCATGCATATAATGATTGCAAATTGGATGTTTTATTGCAAATTGCCTTACACATCTTTTCGATGTTTGTTTCACTGAAGAAGGATACTTTTTAGTAGCAAGTACTTCTCTCAATGTCTGTTGTATAAATTGGCAATATGTGCTTCACTAATAGCCTTTCTTCTCATGCCATTGCCTATGCTTTTTGGGTTGTAACCTTGTGGGAATTAATTAAAAACTTCATTCTAATGCTAAAACTTTTTCTCTTGGTTCATTTTTTAGTTAGAGAATTATGCAAAAACCGAAGAAGCTAAAATTGAGGAACTCATCAAAGCAGTTGCAGATTCAGGGGCCAAAGTAATTGTTAGCGGAGCAGCTGTTGGAGAAATGGCATTACATTTCTGTGAACGTTACAAGTATATGAAGTTTCCATAGTTTCCTTGAACTTTTTTATTTTTATTTTTGGTTATTGTTTGAATATGTCACATATTCATGTAATTTAGTCATATGAATTTGCACCTTAATACCATTATTTTTATGTACATTATGCTATTTATTTTTGGCTTTGATATTTTAATTTGGAACCTTCTCAAGCTGTCATATTGTTTTCTAATTTTACTGTTCTTGATTGCAGGCTCATGGTTTTGAAAATAAGCTCAAAGTTTGAATTACGACGATTTTGCCGTACCACGGGTGCTGTTGCAATGGTAAGAATATGGTTATATATGATCTCATAAACATGCTAAAAAATGAATTTATCTGATCTACCTTTTTTGTTTAATCATTCTATCAACAGTTGAAGCTTTGCCAACCAAACCCAGATGACTTGGGATATGTTGATTCTGTGTCTGTCGAGGAAATTGGTGGTGTGAGGGTACGTTCGTAAGATGCCATCCCGATCAAAGCATTGTGGATTTCTATTGCTTCTCTGTCTCTCTCTCCTATTTTTCTTTGTTGTTGTTGCCAATCTCCTCAATGATGTTATATGTAGGTCACTATTGTGAGAAACGAAGAAGGTGGAAACTCTATTTCCACTGTGGTCCTACGAGGAAGTACAGATAGTATACTAGATGACCTTGAAAGAGCTGTTGATGATGGAGTTAATACATACAAGGTGATTTCTGTTAAAGATCTTATGAGTTCTTTCCCTTTATTAATATTTGTTTTTCGCTTTTCCTCCCATTCTCATCTATTTATCTTTCACTCATAAATGTTACCGAGAGTGAAATCAAATGGTTCTTCTATCCGGTTTTCTGAATTTGAATTCAAATATGGTGATGCTACTGCCTTCCTCTTGCTTCTTTTTGTCAGGCAATGTGCAGGGACAGTCGCATTGTACCTGGAGCTGCAGCTACTGAAATTGAGTTGGCCAGAAGACTTAAGGAATTCTCTTTTAAAGAAACTGGGTAACTATTTCCTTCTTTTGTCCTTTTTCTCTTTGTTATTATTTTTGGTGCACATTTTAATTTAACCTTATCGAATTAGGAAAAGATATGGTTACTTCTCAATAAACTTCTTCTCTTCCAGTGAATTAAACGTAGGTAAAGGTAATAGTAAAGAAAGACTTACTTATCAAAAGATAAGAGAGCAGTTCTCTCTTTCTCCCCAACATTGAAACTATAGAACTTTGTTAATGTTAAAATTTTCCTCATATACATAACATTATACGTCTCATTGATAAGAGGCACTCAGTGTTCCAGCAATGCCAGTGAGTACTGAATTCAACCAACAGGTGCCTGGCACTGGTGAATGTTTCTTCTAAACTGAATATGGATACATTTTACTTGTTTATCTGGCAGCAGGTTTTAGCATATTTTTGCTTGGCTTTGAAATCTTGTAGATATCCTGTGTAATATATGATATGCATATGTACAGTTGATTTGGTTAAGGGCTACTGTAAGAAGCTATTGACTAGAATAATAATGGGTGTGCAGATTAGATCAATATGCTATTGCTAAATTTGCTGAAAGTTTTGAGATGGTACCTAAAACACTTTCTGAAAATGCTGGGCTGAATGCAATGGAGATAATCTCTTCACTATATGCTGAACATGCATCTGGCAATACAAAAGTGGGCATTGACCTGGAGGAAGGCACTTGTAAGGATGTTTCAACCATTAATGTCTGGGATCTCTATGTCACCAAGTAAGCGACTGTCAAATGTTTTCTTGTTTATTGTGAGATCTAGAAGAATAATTGTTCTTATCTTATATGTAATGCCTTTTTCATCAATTTGATGTTTAGAGATCTTTTATTATGTGTAAAGAGGATATGCTGAGTTCTATGTTTTTAGGTTTAAGTTTGCAGTTTGCTACTTCATTGTTGCTGTCTTTTGTTGTGTCTTTGGTGTTTTTGCGTGTGTACATTCAAGCAGTGCTCATATACTAGTTTATTTTCATGTGATGTGGTCGATAGCATTCCATTAGTGGTCTTCTCTTTTGTAGATAGTTACCTGGTTTACCCTACTTTGACTACTTGAATTCCTTATCTATTTACCATATTTTCTTTCGAAAGAGTGGAGTGTTTTTTTGGATATCTTAAGTGTCTACTTTCAATAACAATTTACATTATAAAAGGAAGAAAAAGATTGTTGTCAATAAAAATATTTGAGAAAGTCTTGACAGATGCTGTGAACATATTAATAATTAGCAGACTATTTAGCTGTGATGTATTGAGTTGGAAATAGTATTTTAGACCAACTAAACATTTTTCACTTGCTAGAGGAAGCTAGTATAACTCTTCTCTTGGGTTCTTGTGCAGGTACTTTGCTCTCAAATACGCTGCAGATGCTGCCTGCACTGTATTAAGGGTAGACCAGGTAATGAATGATTTAAAAGATCAATCATGTACACGTTGCTTCATCTAGGTTTCAGGCATCCCTCATTTTATATATTCGTAGTGTATCTATGTTTTGTTCTGAAAGTGCATCTGAAGCTGGTTGACTCTGTATTTCTATTCTATGTTGCAGATTATAATGGCAAAGCCGGCAGGTGGCCCAAGGAGAGATCAGGCTCCAGGAGGAATGGATGAGGACTAGTTTGTATTATTGACACCTGATTATCTTTTTGTACGTTGTGTATTGCTTTGGGCTGGTTCCTGAACAACTTGGTTAGAGATCTCTTTCTTTCTTTCAGATGCCAGTTTTTTTGGCTTAAAAGGTTTTGTTTAAGATGGAAGAAATGGTAAAATCGATTATATATGGCACAATTAATTTACTCGGGTGTGGAGATTGGTGATTTTTGTCTGTGATTTAAGTTTGTATCAATTCTGTAGTTTTAAACTGATAATCAGTTCAGTCCTTTGAGGTACTTCGAGGCACTTATTTCAACAACCGTTTCCTTTTTCCCCTATTCTGTGGCCTTTTCTTTTCTATCTGGATTATTATTCTACGATATAGTGTGCAAGAAGCCAGGATTGCTTTTGTTTCCTATTTGTAGATTCCAATTCAAAATTAATAGTTCAATTCAATCTGCTGCATGTAGTTTGGGTTGATAAGGAAATTGCAAGAAAGTACATTACCAAGGAAGAAAAAGAACGAAACAAAAATAATGCAAAATTAGTTTGGGTTTATATCTTCTGTAGCAAATATATTGTGTACACAATTACAAAATTATTTGTAAGGCTACGTTCTGTATAGAGTTTGTAGTCAAATTCTTGTGGAAGTAGAATTTTTAAAAGTGCTTTCGAGAAAAATTGTTTATTTGATTGCTAATGAAGAAAGTTCTTTTAGTCATGTAGATTGTCTATTATATTGTGAAAATATTACAGATGACATGTAGGAATTAGTGCTGAATAAATTTAGTAAGGTTTTCATTAGAAGGATTGTAGCATAATCAATAAAATGTCTTGGAGATTTATTCGATATTTTATTATGTACTAAAAAAAATTAAGAAGATCAACTTGAAAAAGTTCATAGTTTTAGCTTTTCATAATATATAAAATAATTTTTTTAATTGTTCACTAAAGTGGTAACAATCAGCATGGTCTACTGAGGTTTATGCTAGAAAGTGTATTTTCGATGTGAGGATGTTTCAACTTTGAATTGCTACATAATCTATGGTAATTTAAAAACAGTTGAGATAATGTGTTTGACAGACTATAATGAAAAAATAATGTGGACATTGCATAAATTATTAGTTTTTATAAATGAATCCTCCGAAGGTGTACTTGAATAAAACTCTTCAATGAATAAATATAAATTTTATATAATATTTTATCCACTATTTGGAATCTCTTTTTATATGTTTTTATCGATGTATATCCCTTTATAATTAAATGGTTAGCATACTTTTCATTCATATTTATAACCTACATTTCTTCTAATATTGTAGGAGTAATCTGGGTCACATTTGAATTATATGATTATAACAAGTTCCAACATATTCCTAACAATTTGTGTCTTATTATATTATAATTAATTAAAAATAAAACATGTTTTTATGGATATCTTTCCTCTTAGTTCAAATGGTATGTTCCTTTCTTTACATGTTAGTAATAAGTGTTCCAATTTCATAATACATATTTTTCAAATATTTAGTATTTAACCATAGCAAATCCTTATAAAACACATCTCGTTTTATGCAAATTTTTTTCTATAAAAACCAAATTATTTATAAAAGTTTATAGGGCACATTTTTAATAAAATTCTATGTGAGAGTGTCCAAAATTTTGTTTAAAATTCATGCTCAAGAGTTAAGTGATTTATGAGTTACAATATACATATTATTTACGACATTAGTTTAATATCTATAAGATAATTACAACTTATATTTCACCTCATTTAATATTTGTAAGATTAATTTTTAATGAAAAAACGAGTTTCTATTATTATCATGGTGGTTGGGAAACTAAAAAGTGCTTTTGACACGAGTTTACCACACTCTTCTTCTCAACTCGGGTTGGGGATTAAAAAGTGCTTTTGACAAGGGCTTTACCACACTCTCCCTCTCTCTCAACTGTCCCTTCTCACACTTCACTCCTCTGTCTTGGGCTTTTATCTCTCTCAAACTATCACCAAAACCCCACTTGAAAACAACGCTCTTCTCCAAATGTTTTGATCAACAATCCACCTCCTTCTCTTCCGCATTACCACACTCTTGACCTTCTTCTCGAAATGGGAACTCTCGCAACCTGCAGTTTTCGGTCTGTCACTTTCAGCCTCCACTCCGTTGCTTGTGCCAACGACCCAATTTAATTGCTCCAACAGGACCAACACTTGAAGCTCAAAGAGGGCTTCTTCTTGTTTCCCCACGAGACCAATCTCAAACGGGAGTCACAGTTTTGTCGGTTTAGATGTCTTTGTACTAACAATAACCATGTAGACAAAAGTGACGATTCCAGCGAATCCACCGCAGGACAAAAGCACCGATGACAACTCTCCTTCTAATGTCTCTTCGCGGGTACATTTGTTTTTGCATTTTTAGAAACTTTATGCTATGGAAATGGAAGTAGTTTTTTTTTTTTTTTTTTTTTTAAGAAACTGGAAATGGAAGTAGTTAGTCGTTAATGAATCGGGTTTTATTGACTAAAGTCAAATTTCCCCAAAGTAAATTTACAGAGTTGCTTGATATTACCGTTGATTCCCTAAAAATGTTACTGCTGGGGGAGCGTCTAAGCGCAAAGCAAATATTACCGTTCATTCCCTAAAAATTTTAGCGTTGGGGGGAGAGTCTAAGCAGAAAGCAAATATTACCCGAGCGTTTATATAACCGCGTTTTTATATTCCACTAGTTGATGCACTCTGTGTCTCTCACTATTTGAAATATTACCCTCGTGTTTTGTTGATTTGTTCAATTGGGTTCTGTCTCTCGCTTTAATCTCTTTCTCCTCTGTTTTTTCCTTTGATTTTTTTATTTGTTCAACTGGGTTCTGTCTGTCTCTCTCACTTCAATCTCTACTTCCTCTGTAACCCTGTGTTTTTTCGTTCAATTGGGTTCCGTCTCTCACTTTGATCTCTGTCTCCTCTGTCTTTCCCTGTGTTTTTTTCGATTTGTTCAATTGGGTCCTGTTTTGTTGATCAGTCTCAAGTGGGGTTTTGGTTTCCGTGTAATGTGAAAAGAAAGATGAAGAAGACGAGGATGGTTGATGATGTTTTGATTTGCTTTGGACAACTGCTGAAAAAGCCTCCGACGGCAATCAAGACTTGAAAGACAAATTCCTGTCTGCCACAGTTATTGAAGATCTTGTGAATAAAGAAATGGAGAGAGCTTTGTTGGTTGGTAGACGAGAAGAAGGAGCTTTGCTGAAGCAGATTGATAATAATGGGCTTCAATTTGTCCACCTTTGTTTCGAAGTCCCAAAAAAACCCAGGTCTTTGAAGAGACAAATTTTCAGTCAACCTACTCAAGAAGATGATGACGATGATGACTATACGGAGGAGAATAATGTCAGAGAACCTCAATTGAACAAGCAGAGGAGGACTTATGATTTGGAGAAGAAGAAGAAATATGATTATCAAGTGGGACCGTCTGATCTACCGGAAGAGCTGAAGAATGTGATTGAGAGAATGAAGGGTACTGCTGTTGCTATGGTGGCACAGAAGAAACTAACCGCCATTGATATGGACCCCAACCAGAATCGGTTATCCGTGCTGAGAACAAAGATAAGGAATGAGTTTCTGAGGGAGGAGTAGAGTGACGTATTGGGTGCAAATGGAGGAATAAGGGGTTCCATAATAGAGCCATGTCTTCAACTAACAACTAATCTTCAATTGAAGAAGTGGAAGATGAGTATCTCTTTTTTGTATGCTCTAATTGGAACCTTGTCTTCAATTCGCACGACATGATGAGTCAGCTTCAAACAAATTCCACGGTGCAGCTCTGGAGTTTTAGGGTTGGGTCCGATTTGTGCTTTGCTTTGGTTAAAGTTTGAAGGGTGGTTTGTAAAGTTAGTGTTTTTTTGTTTTTTTTTTCATCTTAACAATCAAGTAGAATTTGATTGTATTGACTGATGGGGTTATTTGAATTTTTTAATCATAGATCGTTTTGGTTCAACTTTCTGCTGTTTGGTTTATTTTTATATATTATGGTTCATTGTTATCAAATTTTCATGGTGATTGGTGGCTGAAGAATGAGTCAATTGCATCCTACTAGATTGCATTTTCACATAATACGATTAATTTTACAGCTCATAATCAAGCATTTGAAGCAAATTGGGGTTTAGGGAAGTGGGTCAGGTTAGTGGATCCTAATTTGACATGTACAGACAAGAGCATAGTGTATAATAAAGCCAAAAGCAGAATATCCAAACAAAAAGCACTTGGAGAAACAAAGGATGAGGCTAGCTAACAGACTAATGAGTGGCGTGTGTATGACTGGAAGCTATTAACAGTTAGTTGCATCCATCTATGGCTTCTCTTCTTTCCTTCTTTCTTCCAAAACCAAACTTAATCAAAGCCTCTTCTTCTCCGCCAGCGACCCTTTTGGTTCCTGAGAATCTTGAAGAGAAGTTCGGTCGAAAAGGATTCAAGTTCCTGGAAACCAACAACATTCCTGAGGTAGAACTAACTGTCAGGAATGGTAGTTCTGTCAGGCTCAGAATTCCTGACGCTCATGTCACTTCTTACAAGCCTAAAGTCTACTGGAAAGATGATGGCTTTGAGGAGGTTCTCTACACGGTTCCTGCTGACTCTTCCAAGGCCAGAGGTGGCATAGGTTTAGTCATTAATGATGCCTCTGAAACTGGCTCTAAAGCCTCCCTTATCTCTGCTTCTCAATGGACTGTCAAGGATGTCGATTCTGATGCCATTGATGCTCTCCAGGTACCCTTTACATCACATCTTTTACCAATATATATTTAACAACGTATAAAGAATCAACACCCATTCAAGTATTATACATTTTCACACTTAAATAAATAAATATATATATATATATATAAAGTTGGGATTTGGAGAGCTTCATATCACTGTTTGACACTTATTCCTTACTATAGAAATGCTATAAGAGGTCTTGAGTTCTCCATGTGAATCTATTTTGTGTTTATAGTTTGGATAGGTGAAGGGTTAAGCTAAAGAACCTTCATATTTTGACTACTTATTTAATGGTGTAAGTTTTTGGTCTAGCAATTACCAAGGTTTATAATTCCCAGGCTTTAGTCTTATATTGAAGCTTTTGGTTTAATGGATACTGATAACCCTAATGTCTGGATTGGTATAAAGTTTTATTTCTTCTGGTTCGAAAACAAAATCACACAAATTTTTCAGGTACCTTTAATTTTTTTTTTTTTTGTTGTGCTATTTAGGTTGAACTGAGCTGCATCAGTGGAGCTCTTGACATAACCTATGTTGTGACTCTCTATCCACTAAGCATGGCAACAGCAGTTATAGTAAAAAACATTGGCCGGAAGGCAGTGACTCTGAACAGTGCAATACTCAGCCACATGAGGTTCAAGAGGAGAGGTGGAGCTGGAATTGATGGCCTGCGGGGCTGCCCTTATTGTCGGCTTCCTCCTCTGCCTTCCCCATTTGAGCTTCAGTCTCCGTCTGAAGCCATGAAAACGGAGTCTTCCGGATGGTTTGGTTCTGATGACCCAGTTGAGAGAGCAGGATCATGGTCTGTGCAGGACGTGAAGTTCACTATATTGAAGAATAAGCTTAGCAGAGTCTATGCCGCTCCGCCTGCTGAGAGATCCAAGCCCTTTTATTACACTCCGCCTTCAAAATATGAAACCTTGGATCAGGTAACACTGACTCATTTGTTTTTGTTATATTCGGATGAAGATCATTAGGTTATTGTATTGTTCAGATTTAAGCAATGTGAGGACTTTAAATATTTGTCATGGTAAGAAATTTGATCGTTGGTTCAGGCAAAATGCTATCGAACAGTGCACTTGTTTATTAGGAAGTTTAATGGTATTGTCTAGGATTTTTGTAAGTTTAAACAGCGACCATAACAATGTTCGGATGCCAGTTACATTGATTCTGTGTGATAAGCTCATTGGTCACGCACTCGAAGAGTATGTTAGAAGGTGAAGGTCCAATACTATTGTTTAAGCCCTTGTAATTCCGTGTGCAATTGCAGATTTTGTACCTTTATTTGGTACATGAATATCTATGGGTATTTGGATTTGGTTCACTTACCAAGCTTGTCGGTCAGAAATCTTACTGTTTATGTTCCTTGCAAACAATCAAATGTTTAGAGCTAGTGGTTGCCTACCAGAGTCACCACATAAATCGTGCTTGTAAGGCAATAAAACGAAGAAACATAAATCTTATTCAATCAATTGAGTGATAATTTTATAATTAAATAGATGCAAGTCACGGTCACAAGTTATATTTTGAAATACAGATCACGAATCAAACAGGTTTCTTATATTACATGTTGTTTGATGTGTTGTGTCGCAGGGACGAGAGCTTTTCTTCAGAATGATTAGGATGGGTTTTGAGGACATATACTTGGGGAGCCCTGGATCCTTCTCAGAGAAGTATGGGAAGGAATATTTTGTATGCACAGGCCCTGCTGCAATGCTGGTGCCTGTGGTGGTGCAGCCTGGTGAAAAATGGAAAGGGGCACAAGTTATTGAACATGACAATTTGTAATTAAAACACTCTCAATTATGTTAATATTTGCTTCTCATTCTTTACATCTTCTCAGTGAAAGGAAGTTTTTCATTTTTTTCCCTGGAAAATTATGCTGTAATCACAAGAGTTGTATATTGTTCATTCAATGTTACGGGCCTGTAAAACCAAATTGTGTATGCTGATCTATCCATCCAAGTTGTGTTATCTAAATTGCAAACCAATTATCTAGACTCTTAAGACTGGAGGAAAGCCTTGAAGAGCAATTGTTATTTTGGTATATGATAATTTCCATACACAACTCCCAAAAAGAAAAGAAATGCTGCAAGTTGAAAAGATAAGGTTAAATTCTTGGTCATGAGCAACTTAAATTACTAACAATATCAAGATGCCAGTATGAGTTCAGTGGTTGATGCAATGGCATAACTCCTCTTGTCCGCTTCTTATAGGTGTGAGGTAAGGTTTGAACTCTGACGGTCTCAAATTGCAAACAAATTTCCCCACTAAGAGATCTATGTCAGCAGCTTGGTCCAGAATCCTGATAGTTGTCATGATAAAAAAAACATGGCAATGAAAAAAATATCGAGTCCCAAAAGCTGAAACTTAAAAATATCTTAAAAAGTTGTCCAATAAAAACCAAACAAAAGCGCCATCTCATAGTATCCAACATACAAAGATAAGAGAAACCCATCTCTCTCATTATCCATAACAACGTGTACAACAAAAAGTAACTCATCATCTTCCTCAACGCCAACCACAACATAAACTTTGATCAATGGCATGCAGATGCAGTCTACTTTTGTCACCAAACTGGTCTCCTACTTTCACTTCAAAATCAACCAAGTTTTCACCGACTTATCAACCCACCAAGTATCTTCAACCAAACAGCATCAAGAGAGAGTTTCCAGTACCATCAGTGGCTGCACCAATACCTTACCAGCCAATCAGTGTGGACTACTTGGAGGAAGAGTTCAGTGGCCATGGAGTGAGGTTTGAGGAAGTGGGTGGCACCTGTGTGGCCAAGATGGCTTTGGAGAATGGAAGCACTGCCACCCTCGTGTTGCCTAATGGTCTCATCACTTCCTATAAAGCTCAAATGTGGCATGGTGGCTCCGTCGAGTTGCTCCACACCATCGTCTCTGAGGGGAAGGACGGCGCCGCCGCCGTGCAGGGAGGTGTTTCCATGGCCTTTAGCTGTTTAAGTGATGAGGGGGGCTTTTGGTCGCCTGGTGACTGGAGTTTGCGGGATATTAGAGGAGATGCTGAAGAATCTATTGAGGTTTGAACATCTTTTCAGTTGCCTATTATGTTGTACATGAAAAGTGCTCTTCAGGAAAGCACTTTAAAGGGACTTTTGAAAAGCGTTTCTTTTTCGAGTTGTTCAAGTGCTTTTCTCAATGCAATGGTGTTTTCTGAGAAAAACGGTGTTTTAACGTTTGTTTTAAGTAAAATCACTTTCTGTATTAAAAAAGGAAAAAGAGTTATAAGTGCCTTTTGGAAAAGCCGTTATTGTTTATAGTTATCTAATTTCATCAGTTCAAATCACTAACAAACACATAAAAGTGTTTACAGCTATTAAAAATGCTTTTGACAATACTAAGAGCATGTCAGATGTAATTCAAGTGTTCTTTTAATTGTTGATTTTCCTATTTTCAGTCAAATCCTACTAATGAAAAAGTGCTTTTTAATGTGTTGACACCAAAAGCTCGTCCAAAACATCATTGGTGTATGATGGTTTTATGGTTGGAAGTTCTAAAGAACTGAACACAATGCAACTAAAAAGACATGTTTGCTTATAAGTGTTGTGATAATATATTATCAATTAAGGCATCTTAAAAGAGGAGAACTTTCTCAAGTGTGGGATCCCATTGAAATCCTACATACAAAAAAAAAAAAAAAAAACCCTTATGAGATCCTATACCCGATAAATTTTTTCGGGAAGGCTTCACATGTTTTAGGCTTGCAAATAAGTTTTCTTACATTTCTTTATGGATGTAATCTGAAACATGTTTCCGGAAAAGCTAATGTTACAATCTATGCAATGCAGGTTGAACTGATCAGTAGAGACACAGAAGACATGGTTGAAATAAAAAACATTGTGAGTCTCCATGAAAGCTGTATAAGCTCAGAGCTTGTGGTCTCCAATTTTAAATCTTCACCACTTCAGCTGACAGGATGTCTTATAAGTCATCTGACAGTGAGCACCCCAGAAGCAACTTATGCTGTTGGATTGGAAGGATCTGATTTCTTCAACAGGTCACCACTTCCATCAGATTACCTCATAATTCCTCCAGACAATTCCCAGGAAAACATGCTCAGCATTAGCCAACTGTGGAGTCAGATGGGAATTTCATCCGGGAATGGTGATGAATTAGAAAGTAGATTAGGGGGAGGTGAAGAGGAAATGGAGGGTGAAGAGATTGATAATTACAAGCAGTTGACTGAACAAATGAGCAAGATTTACACCAGTGCACCTACTTATTTAACAGTCATTGATCGGGTAAGTCAGTATACCAAGTATAGTTTTGACAGCTTTTAATTCTGTGCTAGATCAGTTGCACTTGCTTGTCAACAGCATGGAGATTGAATAATGAATTAATTGACAGGTTTTCATGGGGCACTGATAAGAGCTTCATTAGTGTTCAATGGTTTTCATGTTAATAAATTGCTCTTATGCTGCTATTATCATATCGTTTTTGGTGTCTAGAAAATTTTGAAGGATTCACTATGTTTTTGCTGCATTTTCTCAATAGGGCAGAAGAAACTCAGTAGTAGCAGGAAGATATGGATTCGATGAGTTATACATGTTCAGTCCCGGCTCAGGCAATGAATTATATAGCAGGTATTCGTATATATGCATAGGTCCATCGGCTATGCTTAAACCAATAATCCTGAAACCAGGAGAGGTCTGGAGAGGTGGACAGCATTTACAAAACCCAAATCTCTGAATCAAGCTTGAACATGTTTTTGCTTTCATCCTCTGTGCATGCACAAGGGAAGATGTTATGATACTACAAGTCACAAGATGCAACTTTCAATGCTAGTTTTGTAAAGAAAATGAATATTGTTGATGGTGGTAATAATACATAATATATACAGTATATGTTCATCTGAAACAGCATTAGTAGGTAGTAAAAAGATCAGGGAGACACCTTTACAGGTCACGATTGCCAAAAGCTTGGATGTTTTAGCCTACTCAGAAACAACAATTAGATTCCTTTAAATAGTACAGTGTACACTATCAAATAACTTGAACTCGGTTACTTTCATTTCAATGGCATGTTTAGATCATAATTTAAATCAACCCTCCTTATCCACTACCCTTTAAAGCAAGCATCGAAATTGTTCAAATGCCTTATCTCATTACCGAAGCAACAAAACCAAGTTCAGCTATGTTTGTGGCAAATATAGAAGAATGATTGTGAACAGAATATTTCGAAAGAACGGAAAACTTTACTTCTATTTATAGAGCTAAACATCCAACTCATGGTCAGGAATGATAGAATACAAAACATTGTTACACATGACATGTGATTGTAAACATGATTAACTGTTTCAGAAAGGTTTTACTAATCTTAATCCTAATTTACTACAACTAGAACATTTTGATACAGCAGAATGACCGAATTAAGTGGGAACAAGACGATGGCCTGCATCTTGATCAACAAACATTGTTGAAATAAAAACTGCAAGTAGCATAAAGAAGAGACCAAAAACAAATAAAAGTGCAGTCCTACGGGAGGTTCTTTCAACAGGTAACGTATGCATTTCAGTCTTACTTTCAGGAACCAACTCACGAGTTACTAGCATATCAGCACTTCCTGGACTATCATCAGTTGATGACACTGACTCGGAAGCACCTTGACATTGCTCACCTCCATTGCATAAGTTCCCATTCCCTTTGCCATCATAGAATACCTCACGTGAAAAGCCATTTCTTCTTGGAGTTGGACTCCGCTCAAATTTGATTGAGGATGGACTTCTGAACCTTCGACTTTGTTTCTCAGAGAAGTCTGAGTTCACATCATTCAGATCCTGGAGGGAGCGAATGAGCTTCCTCGGAGTAGTAAAGATACCAACATTATCAACACTAATGTGAGAATGAGACCTCTGAAGCACCAAGAGAGTGGCAAATACAATTAATTCAGAATCAGGATCCAACACCAATAATAAACAAATAGCCATGTCACGATATTTGATGTATTTGATATACTTTGAGCTATAATTGACAGCAAAAGTGAGCAGAAGACCAAAATAAAGTTAAAGAATCAGTTTTTCAAGCCAAGCATCATCAATCTAACTGTCCTGAAATAAAAAACTTGTCTGCTACAACCTCCAGAGCTATGGATCATGGAGAACTGAAATTTTACTTGAGCATGGCAGGCAGTTAATATATACACAATATCCGATATGATATACCAACTAATAGCATCAAACAAGGAAATTCTAGCACCATGGTTTAAGCATTTTTGACCACTTTTGCTTTCTTCTTTAATTGTTTGATAAGGTTTGTTGTATATTGCATGAACTTTCTCTTTCTACTAAGAGATGGAAATTGCAAAAAGTAGCATCAACAATTTATCATAGTTCTAGTTATTCATTTTCAACCCTGAGAATCCAACCTAGGCTAAATTTATGATTGAAACTAAAACATTGCAATAATATAAACAAGCAAAATACCTGAGGACTGGGAGTGGTGCTTCTTGGTACTCTGTCTTGGGTACTTCTTTGATAGAAACCTGAAAAATCATCTGTGTAATCTCCTCCATTATCAGTAAGCTCATGACCAGAAAGTGAATCACTATCAATGGGACTTCCCTGAACCATATGTGACCACAAACCATCCTTGAGAGATACATCCACCCCTCCATTCTCAAAGCTCCAAAGCTTACGGTTCACACTTCTACGATCATATTCTGTGTCACAAGAAAGCTGAGTCATGGAGATTGGTGACTCTACGAAATGATCATATTCGGCAAAGGAATCAATGGTCTGTGATTCCGGTGACATAGAAGCAGGAGACTTATCACCCCCACTCCATAAGTTTCTCCTCCGGTTATGATCTCTTCTCCTGAAATTTGACCCTGTAACTGAACCAGGACTCTTCTCAAACTTTGATCCTTTCTCTGCCACTAATCTCTTTGCAGTTTGCAAAGCTTCAAGAGAAGCCCCTCTAACATAAGCCATCTGATCCGACTGACACTTCTCCATCCCCTCAATAATAGACTCAAGTTCTGAGAATATACTCCTGGGATCTAGGGTCTTCATCAAGAAGTTCACCATTTGTATGGCTAACAGCTTTTTCTGAGAATTTGCCTCCCCTGCCCCACCATTCAATATTCGCAAACCAGAGTGTATTAACAATCTCGCATAAGCTTCAACAATTAAAGCATTATGCTTTGCCAAAGCCATTACCAAGCCTATATGTGAATTGGTCTGAGTTGATTTCTCCTCCAAAGCCCCGGCGACATTCTGGCAAACCTTGTTCACCATCTCATCTGAAGCAAAACGCCAATTATCTGAGTCCACAAGAGCCTTCAAGCAAAGGGCAGCACCTGCAGTAAGGCTCTCTTGTGAACCCAACAAAGAATCAGACAATGGATTGCACAGAGAGTGAATGATATGCCTCTTCTTGTCTTCCGGGGTGGTAGGGTCAATACCATATCTTGCAATTGCTGGAACTACCCTTGAGCATGCTTGTTGAAGAGGAAAAGACCCTGCACTTGAAGCTAATGTCTTGATAATGGTTGTCATTATGCTGTCTATCTGTGGGACAATATTGACACCATGAACACGAGCAAGAACTTCATAGAGTGAAATTGTATATTCCCCAGACACTGACCCATTTTCTTTGGTCTCAGAGACTTGGGCAAGAAAGAGTGGAATTGCCTTGGAGTCCAAGTCTTTCACATACAATTTCAGTGCTTTCATTGCTGATTTACGACTATCAGCATCTTTGTCAAGATTTGCCAATTCCCTGCGCAGTATTGGACTAAGACATCTTCCCATTTTTACCTAAAACCAATGAACCAAATGACTCATTGACTTGATCAATTTAGGCTATCTTTGAGAGATTAATGACACAAGCTTCTTCAATAAATAATATATCCAATATCAAGTGAGAAAATAAATCACATAATTAACTGTAGGAAATAAGAAACAATGTTCTAAACATCATTCCTTGAACTGAATCACCAACCAAAGAATTGAATTCACCTTTCCCTAAAAGCAAAATATTAAGGACTTGAAACACTAATTTTCTTCTAGTTTCTATAATTTTCGAGCAAGCAAACACAAGAAAGAAAAAGAATAAAAGCTATTTTAATGTGAAAATCCAAAAAAAAGCTTCCCAATCATTATCTAAGATTGCAAAAGAACAATTCAAAACAATTGAGTTCTCAAATTTGTGTCAAACCAATAAAATGAAAAACATCAAACGTTGAAAGCACAACAAACCAACCAAAGAGCCTTTGTTTTTGGAAACAACGATCCCAAAATAAGTCGATGAAAACAAAAAGCAGATTTTCAAGCTTAAGCATTACTTTGAGATTGTGATAACTAGTTCAAATGAAACTGTATTTATATCTTCAAATATTCTAAAAAATAAAATAAAACACAAAAAAAGAAGCAGGACAAGTACTGAAAGGAGACTTGACATTTACCAGCAATAAAAAGTTAAGGTGGTGTTTGACACCGTTTTTTTAAATTATTTTTCATTTTTAAAAACGAAAAACGCTCGAAAATATATTTGTCAATCGTTTTCAAAAACATATTTTAAAAAATATATCATAAAAGTTAAGGTAAAAGTAAAAAATGACTTTTATTCATTTTTTATTATTTTTAAAAATTATTTTCTTTTATATAATAAAATTCAAAAAAATAAAAACACTTATCTCTAATAATCACATCATCATTTTTAAAAATAATTTTCATCTAAATATATTTTCAATTTTTACCTAATTTTAAAAATAGTACGAAATAATTTTTTATCATTTTTTATTTTTGAAATAAATTTTTAAAAATACTACTAAACGTATTATCGTTTTTAAAAACGTCATTTTCAAAATTTGTTTTTCATTTTTCAAAATACTTTTAAAAAACATCATTTTAAAAACGTATTCAAACGTAATAATATAAAAAAAAATTACACTCACGGATCTTGTGCTAAGCTTTATTTCGGAGAGTTTAATGAAATTAATAATTGCATCCTCAAAATAAGAACAAGATACAAAACACAAAACATAAAAATCAAAAGCTAACCATCACCCTCCAAAATAATGCTCAACACAAAATCTATAATTGTTGCCCTTATCAATAGTATCTCAAATAAACGTCAAGGAACACCCACCCCACCCCCAGCCTGTCCAAATTTAAATCCCAAAAGAAGGTACATCAGATATTCAGATCTTAAACTAATAAAAACACAACTAAATCACAATTTAGGCCACAGCAAAATGAGAACGCAAAAGGGTTGACCTTTCCATATGCCAAACAGCAAATGCACATGCACCTCAATTTAACGAAATAAGACGTATAGAAAAATAATAAAGAACACAAATTTCTCAACATGAACTCCAAAGGACATAGCTTTCAGCGAGTGACATAACAAAACAAGAAAAACCAAAAATGTACACTACTAGCAATTGACAAACAAGAAACTCAAACACACCAATTGGGTGTCTCAGATTCTAATCCAAAATGTGAAATTGTAAAGTGAATCATCATAAAGTAAAATCAGAACACGAAAGAGTTGACCGTTCAATAACCCAAGCAACAAAAGCAAGAACCAAAAAAACACATGCATCTCAGATTATGCATCAAACCGAAGCTAAAAAAGCCAAAAACCAACTAAAGAACACAAAATTTCCCAACTCAAAAAAGGACTTGGCTTTGACTCAAAATGTACATGAATTGCATATGACTAACAACAAACTCAAAAACACCGAATGGATATCACAGATTCTAATCCAAACCGTGAAAGTGCCAAGTGAATCACCATAAAGTAGACAAACTTACCTCTTTTACAACTCTCTCTCTCTCTCTCTCTCTGTACCTTCAACTCTTGTGGTACTCTCCAACTTCCCTTCAGTTAGTAACTGTAGATCAAGAAACAATAAAAAAGATCAAAAAGGAGTGATTTTGATGGAAGATTTCATGTGGGGAAGTAGAAGGGTGAGTGTGTTTTTTCAAGTTTTGGGGGAAACCAAAAAAGAAAAAAGAAAAAGAAAATTAGGGTTTTTCTCTCACTCTCTGACTTTTGATTTTGTGTGATGTGAATGTTAATATTCCATGTATTAAGTTGTCTTGTCCGATGATGGATGTCTTTTTAAGAATTTTTTTGGTAAGTTATTACCCCAAACAGAGGAAATAAATAATTGTAATTCAAAGTTGTGTTAAAATTCAAATCTTTCTTTCAAATCCCACCGCTATCCTCGATATTGTAGGTCCCACTGTTAATTTTCCTTATTTGACGATAATACCCTTGATTGGTGAGAGAGAGAGTGACGGAGAAGTCAAAGTGGTTCGATCATCCCAGATTTTCTTTTTGAAAATTGTTCTCCCTCTTTATAGTTGATAATTGTAATTAAGATTTAGGGTTATATAAATTGTTCTCTCTATAGGGGTTTCTTTCTAAAATTATCATTTATATATATAAAGTATCAGAAAAGATTTATGAATTTTCTAGAAAGATTTTTTTTTTTTATCTAATGTAGATTATTATAAAATTATTGACATGCCAAAATTAAATAATTTCTAATGAATAGATTTTTTTTAATAAGGGTAACCTTGTAATTATATAAATTCTTTCAATTTTTATTTTATTAAAAAGTGTATAAAGAATGATTGATATTGTTGTGATTTTAAATGGTAATATTTCCTATAATCTTTCATATTCATAAACATATATGTTATTATAAAGGATTTAGCATACTATAAATGGTATAATCTAATTAATATTACAGCTGATAAAATCTAGTGATTTTATTAAATTTTATCAAAATTTATTATTTAAATGATGTAATAAATTTATGTGTAACTATCATATCATCAAATACGTCATCTTATCATCAAATATGTCATCTTATAATCAAAATAGTTCTTACAAACTATTTTACCATATTATTTGGATAAAAAAATCTTAAAAAATTATTGAAAAAGTCTTGCATTATTCTTTCTGTAATTGGAAAAAATAGATTCTCAATACAAAATGTTATTACAGATGTTATTATAGATGGTATTCTATTTTTATACAAAACTTGAATTTCTTAATTACAAGTTAATGTGATGGGTAGGGTGATTATGGAATTTCATGCAATATTTGTGGGCTGGACCCCATTATATTTCTAAAGAAGGATGACTATGATTGAGGTTTTTTTTCTCTTTATAGAGAAGTTAATGCAAATAATTCTAATAATTAAAGGGTGTTTGACATCTTAACAAAAATTAAGTACAAGTCTAAAGTGGCATTAAACTTTGGGTTAACATCATCATCCCACATAATTAACTTCTTAATCTTCATTATACTACAACAAATAAAGTACTCATACCTTTTTTCTTTACTTTTACTTGTATTTTCTTTGTCTACATTCAAAAATAAATGAAAAAAAGTTAAATAATATGGAGCTCAATGTTTATTGTCGTTTGCTTTCAATGATGTAATACAAATGTGTTTTTTCGTTTTCGAATTCTTCTTTTTGTTCTCATGCAAACTGCCACGGATAAAAATCCTCAAGATGTGACTGAGTCGTAGCCATTGGGTACTGTGCCACAAAACTAAATTATGCGAGAAGGGTAGTTCCGTCATTTGGAAACGATTTCGATATTTTCATGGTGGTAAACTTGTACTGGTTGGGGAGGGAAAACTTTCCCGCCCTCTTTTGCATTCTTTCAAGGATTTGAAAGAGAGCATAGAGGACACTGACACACAACTACAAGTCCAACAATTGCCAAATTGACCAATCATGCGCCTCCTTATTGGGCCACGG
Organism: Nephelium lappaceum; assembly: GCA_021234005.1. Lineage (NCBI taxonomy): Eukaryota > Viridiplantae > Streptophyta > Magnoliopsida > Sapindales > Sapindaceae > Nephelium > Nephelium lappaceum. The sequence goes on from CM037998.1 coordinate 7,725,462, forward strand.
CCCATTAAAGAGGATATTACCATTTTGCCGTCCCCTTTAAAATTCCAGATGGGGTGCAAAAGATGACACTCGAAATCATCATATAAGTTCTGGTGAAAATATTAGCATGTGGGTTTTGCCGTAATAGTAAAGCGGTTTACAAAAACTTTATCCTTGCTTATAACAGCAGAGTTCAACTCTACTCTTCAATCATTTGACCCAAGTAATAATTTTCTCATGTAATATAGGTTTTTCCTTATTTTTGGAGGTTTAATTCCAAACTATACCTCAAAGACATTAATCAAAAATGTCTAATGAACTACATGGTATATAAGATATTCGTGATTAGTGTAATAAAAAATTATATATAATTTTGGAGAAAATATAGTGGCATAACCCCTCTTGCTTGTTTATTAAAACAAAATTTGAACTCTGACAGCCTCAAATTATAGGTAATTTTTCCACTAATGTGGGTCATTCTCTTTTAGTTCAGGGAATAACATTCCAAACCACATGCTAAGAGACTTATATCAACTATGTCACAATAGTTATCTAACCTAGTATTAAGAGGTCAAAAAATAGTTAACAAGAAACAATAATAAATACAAATTTTAAAAACCATAAATGACTATTTTGCACATGCATATTTGATAAATTTAATAGTTTGTATATTAATTTTTATAATTACATTAAAAAATATTTTGTGATTAAAAATTTTAATATTATCTTAAAATTTTAGTAATTAATAAGCTATAGATTAAAATTTAACTATTAGATCTACAAATATGCAAATATAAATAAATGAATTCCTGACGAGATTAGAGCAGGCACAACTAAAATTATGACAGTTACTGACATTTGATTCTTCTTTATTTGAAAGTCCATCAAGTCGAGTTTACTAGGACAAAGCATAAAAAATAACTACAACTAACTTCGAAATCTACTCTCACTGCACGAGTCGTCTTTCTTATAAGAGTAAGTATACTTATACATTGATAAACATACACGAGAAAATTTGAACTCTTTTACCACAAATTCAAAAAGAGTTATGCACACCATTTACGCTAAGAAAAGAATACACCACAATTCATTGAATTATTTATATCAATTGGCTAATACATAATGTGGAAGGACAAAAACGTAACTGAAATATGCGACTTATTAGTGTTTAATGGCTACAAATATGTAAACTTATAGTTAAAAAGCACTGTCGAATTACTGGGTACAGCTAATAACCTGTATTCCTCAGGCACATTCAAACATCTTATCATCTGGCATCTGATAAGATAGGAATAATACAATGCAAATAAGACAATCATTCTGGACAATCACAGCAACCTGATATATTATTTATATATTCCAACAATAACAAAGTGTAAGTCGAGTGCCAAAAGATAAAAGATAAGATTGCTCAGATAGCGTCAGCTAGTATTGCAGCAAGGAATTAAATGGAATCAAATTTGGGAACGCAACTCAATAGTCAATACCTACCCTACCCTTTTCTTTGATCTTATAATTTTGTTTTTTTGCTACCATCTTCGAATTGATATTTCAATTCCAGCACAAAACTTAGAAAAAATTCTTGTGACTTCTTTTTTTTTTTTTTTTTTCCCTTTTCATTTCCATTTTTTAAGGGTGGGGGAGAATGTCAGCTTCAGTGGAGGACAACTTCGTAGTAGTACTAACAAACATATCTATCGATCAAATTACAACACCAATAATTTCCCCCCATCTCTTTCTCTGCGAAAGAGATGTTGAAACAAAAATAAATAAATGATTCACTAAAGCAATTTATATCATGAAAAATATACGATCATTGACATTGGGGCAGTATTCTACACGTTGGACAATACCACTTCCCTTTAAATCGTGTCTCTGGCGTCAGTCCCACACATGAGTAGTGGAACCATTCACCTCCTTGGCACTGTCAACAAATAAGGATGTTTTAGGAAGGAACTACGCACCAAAATACTTGAGCAATAGACAGCTAAACTCCCAACTGTTTTTCTTTTTTCATATAAGTTTTACAAAGGAATTATGCATAGAGAATTATGTTAAATTAGTCCATGAGACAAAAATTAACCAGTTTAAATTCTTAGACTAGTATGTGCATCAATACTCAAGCAAGAACTTTTTCCTAAGCAAAAGCATGGGTAACTAATAGTCTAATAGCACTGTTTCCAGAGTTCTATTAATAATTGGTTTCTTCACATATGCATGATTCACTGTAAAGATATAGTGTCGGCAACCTTCCTTAGGAAATCAATGCCACATGCATGTGCTAGCCTCATGCGTGCATATCAATTTTGACAAATTTGTGCTATATAATACACGTCTAGACCAAATGTAATTTTCTACCGAATCTATTGATGAGACTTTCGTTGCAATTGCTGTCACAGAAACTTTTTTATTCAATGTTTAGATACAAACTAGATGCAAAGAGGCCAAGTAAAGAACTGGAACTGTAATATATAAAGGGAAAAACAGCAAAAAGGAACTTACATTTTCATTGTCACAGGCAATCATATCTCCAAATGACACCTAAATGATCACGATTTGCATCATATTAGTAACATACCAAAGCTTTGGAGGCTCACAAATGGAGTTGAATTTAAAATTGGAACAAAAGTGAAAAAAAAAAAAGCAGAACCTGGTGGCAGACACAATAGGTTGGTTCATTTGGATCAATGGGTTGTTCGACATCCATAGCAGTAGCAAAATCCTTCCTATGGCTCCCTGGAGGCGGCATGAGCTCAAAATCTCTATCACGTTCTCGATCCCATTCCCTATCCCGGAAATCAAGCCTCTTCGACTGAGGTGTCCCATAAATGGACCTGCGTTTCTCAACTTTAGGGATTATGGGCAATGGGGGAAGAATAGCTGGCTCATCTGCTGATATTTTACCCTCTAATATCATTGCAAAAACAAAAAGGAAAGTCACAAAGATGATGAGAGTATAATATCCTGTCTCAAGCATTAGTGTCTGAGACATAAACAGAGGTTGATAATCGGGTTATGGTTAGCTACAAAATTTATACTGTAGTCCTAAACAGCAATAAACTTTTAATGAGACTTATTAAAGAATCAAATCAGGCTTCGTATTTTTTTTTTCAAACTTAGAATCAGCATAATAAATCATAACAAAATAGAACATCCCAAATGCATACACAATACCTTGCTTTAAATCCTCTGCAAAGTTGTTTAGATCCTCATCAAGTCGTTTAATATGGCTATCTATCTAAAAGAAAGTTCAAGATTCAACAAATTCCATTAGATCCAACTATAACAGGTTTTTCTAAAGTTTGCCGCATGTAAAGCTGCAAACAGAAAGAACTCACATACATGGCTGTAGATTACAATGCTATGACATCTAATCGGTCTTACAAACAGGAAGGTGTCACTAAAACTACAACGCATCAAACATATTCAATTAACCCAACTTAATCAATCTCTAAAAAGACCATGTTTATTGAACTATACGATGCTTTGGAAATATCTCTACAAAGTTCATAGTCAGATAAACATGAATCTCAGAATGATAGCGGAGAAAACTACATCAGTCATTGTCTGTGTTTTAACTGACATCAAAAAGTGAGTCATTAAGAAGGTATATGAAAACGGAGGGGTTGCGACAGATGTTGAGTATGCCATTTCGGGGTCATTAACTACTATAAAATCAAGGACCATATTTTGTTTTGGAAAGTTGCACCTAAAAACTAATTTTAATAAAAATTTTATATCAGTGATACCATAGAAACAATGTGTTTTGGAGGTGCCAGCATCAAACAGACAAACATTTCCACAAATAGTTATACTTAGAATGGAAACAAGGACCAAATTTTCATGGCCTTACTGCAGTTTGCCCTCTACCTGTAGAAATTATAAGAATAATGAAAATGAATATCATTTTTCCTCTTCAAATGGGCAAAAATAAAAGACCAAAAAGGCTATTGTTTCAGAAAAACACAGAGTGCCCATCAACTGCAATATTATAAACACCACTTGAATTAGGAAGCTAAGACTGTAACACGATGTCAAACCTAAACGAATAATAAAAATCACATGGAAATCTGCAACAGTATAAGCAAGACCAGCAACCAAACCATCACTTACTCATCGTTCTAGATAATAGTACAACTCTCCAACAAAATCCACTCTAGAATGGACAATGATTTGATCTCTAAAGTTCTAAATCATGGCTTTGACTTGGTCAATGAAGATAGCGCAGGAAATACAAAAAATTTGTGCATGCTGAAAAATTTCACCTCAAGAAAGTCCAAGAAACGCCATTGCATCAAAGCAACTCACAATAGATTTCGAAAAAGCCTAAAATGCCTAGTAAAAACCAATTAATTATAAGGAAGCTCACAAGGTCATAAGCTTGTTGCGCCAACAAGACCTTCTCAGTGCACAAATTCAACGCATTATCCTGATTCCCCTCAATTTCTTTCCGCATTTTCTCAACTGCCTCATCTTCTTCAATACCATTACTACCATTCCCCCTTTTCGTACCCTGCGATGCCAATCCCAAGCAGTACTTTGTCTGTTGCCTTGTTTGGTTCACCATCGCTACCACCCCGAAAACCCACCAACCAGTTAGCACCCAAAAAAAAAAAACACCTCACAACCATCACTCTAACATACACATACGCCTAAACTTACATAGAGTCATGCACAAATCTGTATGCGTCAAAAAATGAGTACCAAAAACGTGAATTAAAGCGTTAAAACTGCACAACACATATATGCAAACATATATATACATATAAAGGTAGAGCCTTTTGAAGAGGATGTTACATTGGGACCGTTCATCGAGTTCTCTGATAGTATTGAGAAGCCTTTGAAGCTCAGCGGGCAATGTGCTTGCATCTATAACAATAAACACCACAAAATGAGTCAATTTTGAAGCAGAATCAACCTCAAATTAAGATCGAAAAAGATTAGAAATTGATATCAAATTAAGGAACAGCAGAGAAAAATACACTCCAAATAGTCGTCGACGTAGACTCCGGTTCGTGCAATTGCCATGGCGGAATTGGGGAGGTTGAATTCTAGGGTTTTAGTGAGAGGTTTTTTTCTCCTTTTTTTTTTTTTTTTTTTTTTTCTATTTCGGGGTCTGTGCCTGGTTTAAGCGAGAGAGCGAGGATTGAGTACGGTGTCGTTTTTGTTGTAAAGGAGTTTGAGATTGAGAGGACGCGGGGAGTTTAATGGTGGGACTCACCAACTTGTGGAGTGGACCCTCATTTCAGCCAATCAAAGTGTAGGATTTATATAAAAGTAAATGAAAGTATGAAAAACCGATAATTTCACATTTATAGTTCTCTTGTATGTTAGCCAAATCTATAAAGGAAATATCCAAGAATAGCCTTCTTTTAAGGTAGGTTATTGTTGTTTTTATCCATTTTTAATAATTCTATTATTTTTGTTAACAGATGTAAATTTGAGATTAGTTTATAGATTATTTTATTCATTGAGGGCCAAAAACAATAAATTTATTAATAGGTAAAAGTCTTAAGAGCCCTTAATTAAAGACTAATTTTTATTTTCTGCCATATATATAGTAGATACTTAACAAATTAAAATAATACGTTAGATTACAAAAGTTGAAGCAATTTAGTGATAAGCCTCTGATTACTACATGTTGACGTCTCATGGGTTCAAATTGTATGCCCATTTTCTAAATCCCAATTTGTACTTATAATAATAATAATAATAATGGTAATTTATCTAAAAAATATGCTCAAATAATGTGCTTTATGTCCAAGTATCCAATCACTAATTTATCTGTTCCACATACTTGTGACATTAGAATGTCTTAGTTTGAACAGTAAGAATGAAACAATTGACAAAAGTATAAACCATATAAACTAGTACCAAATAATTGAGGACTTGTTTAACTAATACGGAAGAATTTATTTGAATTTTATTAGCACCTCTTAAAGTAAAAAGTCAATATTGCCCTTTATTTAAACTTTATCACTTATGAGTTTCTATTTGGTAGATAAAAACTTTTTCTTCTTCCTCAAAGATTTCGGCTAGAACTTCCAAGATTGAGACGAACTAAGTCCAACCCAAACTTTTTCCTTAAGGATTACGACTAAAACTTCTGAGATAGAGATGAACTGAGTCCATCCCTGCACTTCTTCTTCCTCATCTATCTTTGCACTTCTTAAGGAGTTTGCGATGATTTACTTGTCCCCTTGTGAAGCCATAGATGGTTCCTTGCGCCCAAAAGCGATGATTCACTTGTTCCCTCATCTCTATTCTTTTGGTAAGTTCTTTACGTATAAATTTGAACAACCTTAATAATTGGCTTTGACAAGTTTATGGGGAGATATTATTAACTATATTGTCCTATTAAATCTAAGCATAATATTTAAAGTATAATATATCCCTTTATTCTAATTAATCAATCAACAAATTATATTGCGTGATTTTATATACAATTTCAGAATCTTGAGGATTATATGCTGCAAATATGAATTTAATAAGCTTTTGAATAAGTGAAGATAGCACATATGACAAAAGTTGGCTGCAAATTACATTGACTGCTCTTGTAGTCCTATTCTGTCAGGATTTTTTTTTTTTTCATTAAAATTGTTCTTAAATACAATCCAGTACCCACTAGAGAAATATTTTGGCTAAGAACATCTCTAATGTTCTAATGAATTGTGAAAAAATTATATGTCACATAAGATGAATATACATTGAGCTAATATAAAATTTTCCAATGTAATTATTAATCATCAATGTCACATAAGAGTGTGTTAGATAGTCATGTCAGTAAATTAATAATTATTTAATTCTAATTTTTAAATCTAATTAAAAGTAAAAAAAAAAAAGTGGAAACATTAAATGAAAAATATGAAAACATTAAACAGAAATACATGGAGACATTAAATGGGAATGTATGAAAGTATTGTAAAATAATTTTTCAATTTGATTGTCTATCAAATGATATTTATGTCATGTAGGATCTAAATCCATTGACATTAAGACATGACATTTTTTTTTTTTTTTTTAAATTACAATATGTGAGAGCAATGGATATGCTCTAATATTATTTTGTTAATCTAATAAGAATGGAGATGAGGGAGAAAATCCAGTACCCCCATTAGAGAATTACTTAACAAAATCTATTCGTATTGAAGAACTTTAAAAGAAAAAAAGAAAATTAACTATCTAAGAGGAACGAATCACTGATTTCAAAAATAAATAAATAAAGACTAATTTTAAACTTTGAGCCCAAAAATTTATTTCACCACGCCCAAAAACTAATTGACTGAACCAAACTGAGCTGGTCCACTTTAATTCACTCTAAACTTTAATAAGTTCATCCTCTTAACTATTTTTGGATTTTTTTTTTTTTAATTTTTAGAAAGAACTATTTTTAAAAGTTTTAAATTATGTAAAAAAGTAGTTTTGTTTAGGTTTATATACAAATATATAATATAACAAATTAAAAAAATATTTTTATATTAAATGAGTCTTAATTATAAAAGATAAGTTTTAAAACAATCTTTAAAGGAGTTTATTAACACAAGGGGTGTACATAGTAATATGGTGGGGTATAAATAAAATCACTCAATCAAAATTAACTGGACCGATCCAGTGAATTCGCCCAGTAGTTACCATCCTTCCAGAAAAGAAAGGAAAAAATATTGTCAAATCAAAAGGGCAAGTCGTTGCCGCTGCTTCTTGCAGCGTAGTGCTTTATCAGACATAATATGTGGCGCCAAGTTAACTGCATCTCCAAATGCATAAACAGACTTGAGTAACCGAGTGAGTCTGCGTCTGAGTCCCATCAATTAATTGGACAATTAACTCTTAAAAAACACTCTGATGCTCACTCAATTACAACAGTTGATGTTTCTCAGACCAGTCTCATTCTCGTATCCCTTCTCTTGTCACATATTCAGAACCCATAACCCTCTCAAACACACTTACAAGTTTAAAAAGGTGATACTCTCCTGTTTTGCTTGTATATAGTTTGTTATCAACTTTTCATCAACCCCATGTTTTTGTTTTTGTTTTTTTTTTTTTCCTCAACAAGAACTGATTTTTTTTTTTTTCCTTTTCTTGATTCTAGGACGTGTTGGGGTGTGTTTATGGGAATTGGAGGAGGTTGAGTTTATATCGTTATAGTAACACTGCAGTTTGTTATTCATTTGATGAGTTTGGTCTCCAAGGGATTTCAAAGGGAATTGAAATCCTGCATTTGATGGAAGAACGAGGGATTCATGCCAATACTCAGACCTTTGTTTGGCTTTTGGATGGTTGTTTGAATTCTGCCAATTTTGTGGAAGCTAAAAGGATTCATGGCAAGATTTTGAAGCTCGGTTTTGATAGAGAGCAAGTTTTGTGCGATAGAGTTTTTGATGTTTATGTTGCAAGTGGTGATTTGGATGGTGCAGTCAAGGTTTTTGATGATATGTCTAAAAGAAGTGTGTTTTCTTGGAATAAATTGATTACTGGGTTTGTTGCGAAGAAGCTGTATGGTAGAGTGTTGGGTTTGTTTTTGCGAATGATAGATGAGAAAGTGGATCCAAATGAAGCAACTTTTGCCTATGTTTTGAAGGCGTGTAGTGGTGGCGGTGATGTTGCTTTTGAGTATGTTAAGCGGATTCATGCTATGATTATTTTGCATGGCCTTGGTTCTAGTACGCGTGTTTGTAATCCTTTGATAGATTTGTATGCTAAAAATGGGTTTATCGATTCTGCTAGAAAGGTTTTTGATCAGTTATGTTTTAAGGATAGTGTGTCTTGGGTGGCTATGATCTCTGGCTTATCTCAAAATGGACATGAACAGGAAGCTGTTCTACTGTTTTGCCAGATGCATATGTTGGGGATCATGCCTACACCTTATGCATTATCGAGTGCTTTAAGTGCCTGCACCAAAATAGAATTATTTGAGGTGGGAGAACAGTTTCATGGGCTTGTTTTTAAGTGGGGATTTTCTTCTGAAACGTATGTGAGTAATGCTCTTGTCACATTGTACTCTCGCTCTGGTAAATTATTACCTGCGGAACAAATTTTTAGTAAAATGCAGCTGAGGGATGGGGTCTCGTATAACTCCCTTATATCTGGGCTAGCTCAGAGTGGATATAGTGATAGGGCCTTGGAATTATTTGAGAAAATGCAGCTTGATTGCTTGAAACCAGACTGTGTTACAGTTGCAAGTCTCTTAAGTGCTTGTGCATCAGTTGGGGCACGTCATAAGGGAGAACAACTTCACTGTTATGCAATAAAAGTGGGGATGTGTAACGACATGATCATTGAAGGTTCTTTGCTTGATCTTTATGTGAAATGTGCTGATGTCGAAACTGCCCATAAATTTTTTCTGACAACAGAGATGGAAAATGTTGTTCTGTGGAATGTGATGCTGGTGGCTTATGGACAGTTAGACGACCTGACCGTGTCTTTCCAAATATTTAGACAACTGCAAATCGAAGGTCTAATACCTAATCAATACACCTATCCGAGTATCTTGAGAACTTGTACCTCAGTGGGAGCTCTTGATCTGGGAGAGCAGATTCATACTCAAGTCATAAAGACTGGTTTTCAGTTTAATTTGTACGTGTGTAGTGTGCTTATAGATATGTATGCTAAGCTTGGAAAACTAAGTATTGCACAGGGAATTCTGAGAAGATTCGCTCAGGATGACATTGTGTCCTGGACAGCTATGATAGCAGGATATGTACAGCATGATATGTTTGCTGAAGCACTTATAACTTTCGAAGAAATGCAAAACCGAGGGATTCTATCCGATAACATAGGGTTTTCAAGTGCAATCAGTGCATGTGCTGGTGTTCAAGCACTCAATCAAGGACGACAAATACATGCTCAATCTTATGTCTCTGGTTTCTCTGATGATCTTTCGATAGGAAATGCTCTTGTTAATCTCTATGCTAGATGTGGTAGAACAGAAGAAGCATTTTTGGTGTTTGAGAAAATTGATCCTAAAGATAAAATAACTTGGAACGGACTGATATCAGGATTTGCACAAAGTGGACACTATGAGCAAGCCCTGGAGGTCTTTTCTAGAATGAATAATGCAGGGGTAGAAGCTAATTCATACACATTTGGTTCTGCAGTTAGTGCTGCTGCCAACATGGCGAACATAAAACAAGGGAAGCAGATCCATGCCATGATCATAAAAAGAGGTTATGATTTAGAAACTGAAGCTTCAAATGTTTTAATTACACTGTATGCAAAGTGTGGCAGCATTGATGATGCCAAGAGGGAGTTTCTTGAAATGCCTGAGAAAAATGAGATTTCTTGGAATGCAATGATCACTGGGTATTCTCAACATGGATGTGGCATTGAGGCAGTAAATCTTTTTGAGACAATGAAACAGCATGGAGTGATGCCAAACCATGTGACCTTTGTAGGAGTTTTATCTGCCTGTAGCCATGTGGGTCTGGTGAATGAGGGCCTTGGCTATTTCGAATCCATGAGTAAAGAATACGGCTTAGTGCCTAAACCTGAACATTATGCTTGTGTTGTGGACCTTCTTGGTCGAGCTGGTTTTGTGAGCCGTGCAAAGGAATTTATAGAGAAGATGCCAATTGAACCAGATGCAATGGTTTGGAGAACCCTTTTAAGTGCTTGTAGAGTGCATAAGAACATGGAAATAGGAGAGCTTGCTGCCCATCATCTTCTGGAATTGGAACGTGATGACTCAGCAACATATGTTCTTCTATCAAATATTTATGCTGTGATGGGGAAATGGGTTCTCAGAGATCAGATAAGGCAACTGATGAAAGACAGGGGTGTAAAGAAAGAGCCGGGTCAGAGTTGGATTGAGGTTAAAAACTCAATACATGCATTCTTTGTTGGTGATCGACTCCATCCTCTAGGAGATAGGATATATGAATTCTTGGAGAATTTGAATGAAAGGGCAGCCAAAATTGGTTATGTACAAAGTCGTTATAGCCTTTGGAGTGACATTGAGCAAGAGCAGAAGGATCCAACTGTATATATTCACAGTGAGAAACTGGCTATAGCGTTCGGCCTGCTTAGTTTGTCTAATACAGTCCCCATACGTGTAATTAAAAATCTTCGTGTCTGTAATGATTGCCATAATTGGATTAAGTTTGTTTCAAAGATATCAAATCGGGCTATTGTAGTACGAGATGCCTACCGCTTTCATCATTTTGAAGGTGGTGTTTGTTCATGTAAAGATTACTGGTAAATGAAAGGGCATGAAGGTGACTGGGGATAAGTGATTGGAACCTGCTAATATAAAGCTCAGAGGATGGTCCTGCCAATTGTTTGAGTCACCTGTTGTGAAAGAGTGTGGTAACGACTACATCCTTCAATAATCTTAATTGTAAGATATTATAGGCTTACGATATGGTTATTTTTCACCTTAACACTGCTTTCTCATATCGTGATTTTTTTGTCATGTGTTCTGCATAAAACCTCCCTATCATGTTTATCTCTTTCTGTTTTAGCTTTAGCTCATGCAGAGATAACAGAAGATGTTCATACATAGATTTTTAGGCTATCCCAAGAACTGCCACATAATTTTTTCTTTTTCTTTCTTTTAAAGAAGCTTCCAAATTATATTTGGACTCATGTCTCTATTGCTTCTAAAGGGCATGGCAATTACTTGGGTTTCTAAGAAGTCGTTTTTCTTTTACAGGGTGAAGAAATTAACAATTTCATTTAATATATATGAAGTGTTTGAGCACTTTCTTACTGGTTCATCTACTGGCTACTGGACTCAAAGTATTGGATATTGAACTGTTTAATGGGCACTATCAATTTTCTTCAAGTTCATTTATCTCAGTTCCAGAAATTGGTTGTCTAAATATTGTACTGCTTAATAACTTGGTCGTTTTGCGAATGGTTGCTCTGTGATTTAGCTCAAGTTTATTCCCTTATCTCTTAAGCTTCATGAGGGTTAGTTCTAACAACACCAATCAGTTCCTGAAGCATTATGGTTCTTCTTTTATTTGTCTTCACTTCATCTAAGTTAACTCTTCTTTCCCCACTCCCCTCTCTCTCGCTTTGTGTCGGTGTAGGTTGGTACAAAAACTTTTCAATCTGATGTGGTTTGAGAAGCGACCTCTTATTCTGAGACTTCTGGTTCAATTCTATCTGCAAGAAGTTCCACACCTCCAACATCTGCTTATTCTATTCTCTCTCAACAATGGAGTTTAAATATGAAGTTGAGTTTGAGGGAAAATTCAAATCATGCTAATCACAGGTTAATATTCTTTTTCTGCCTACTTTACAGATTTTACTTTCTTGTACATCGTTTAAATTTCAATTAGGCTGGTAGTTAACTATTTTTTTCTTTTCAAATTGGGCTCCTAAAGTCAGAATTTAAATACCTCGTGTCATCATGTGGAACTGTATCTTTACAATGAAATGCTTTTTGTCAACATATTCACATATTTTAATTATTATGATTCTAATGAGTTTCTCGTTGTGTTTCTTGTATTTATTCAACCATCTTTGAAGGTGACAAGCAATGGTCAATACATTCCAAACTCACATTAGTATCAATCAAAAGCAAAATTTAGCTAGTTTTATTGCCAACATAACTAAGGGACTTGAGCACAGTGCAACCACGGAAGCAGTTAAGGTGTGTTTGGTCCGTAGGATTGGATTGGAGTGTTTTTATAGGACCGATGCGATTGGATTGGCTCGTATCGATCTCATTCTTCAGTTTGGAAATAAACATTTTCAGCCTTGTACGGGTCTGAGTGGTTTCGTCAATCTTTCTCCATGGTCATGGTCATCTGATCGGTTTGTCTTATTCTAGTTGGTAATTCGTACCTGGCCACTCTTTGTTATGTTAGAACATTCAACAGCCTAGAATCCGCCATCCCCTTGTTCTCTTTCTCTCCGTTTGACATGCATCACTGACTACGTATGTTTGAATGAGGCTGACATCATGCATGATTAATCACTAACTCATAAATAGTTTGTTTTATAAATATTTTAGTCTTTCTATTACCCTTTTTTTTATTTCTTTAGAAGTACTTTCTCATTTTTAATTCATGGAGTTATTATTAGAGTTTTTTCAAACATGGCTGCTGACTGCTAGCCCTAGGTCAACTTCTTTCCAGGTGCAAAGACTGTTTTGCTCCTCTCAGATTGTGTTTCAGATTAGCAATGAAGGGGCAAGTATAGGATTGTATTCATGTGAGGAGGCATCTTCCTCTATACAAATTTATGGCCTTGGGACCACTTCTAATTGTTTAAGTATTCATGTGAGGAAGCATCTTCCTCTATACAAATTTATGGCCTTGGGACCACTTCTAATTGTTTAAGTCTCATCCAAATCTGAATGAAGATTCCTATGATATGCTGTAGTCTGCATCTATAAGTATAGTCTCCATCCAACCCCCTTCAGTCCCAAAATATCATATCTTATCATCACTCCTTAGATACTTATTGAATCTCTATCATGGCTGGGGAAACTATCAAGGTGCACAAATCATCCTCTCTTCCTCTCCTCGGCCGAATAGCTGTAGTAACAGGTGGTTCTCGTGGTATTGGCAGAGCCATTGCTATTCACCTCCACTATCTTGGTGCAAGAGTTGCAATTAATTATGCTTCAAACTCCACTGAAGCAGATCTCCTTGTGTCAGAGCTTAATACATCAGGGACCTCTCATCAGCCTCAAGCAATTGCTGTCAAAGCTGATATTTCCGATCCTGATCAGGTCAAGCTCCTTTTCGATAAAACCGAGCAAGAATTTGGCTCAAAAATCCATATCCTTGTAAACTGTGCTGGGGTTTTGGATCCAAAATATCCTGCTTTGGCCAATACAACAGCAGAAGATTGGGATAAGACATTCAATGTCAACACCAGAGGCGCTTTCTTGTGTTCTAAGGAAGCAGCTAATCGGCTGGCACGTGGGGGTGGTGGAAGGATCATTCTGATATCGACATCTGTTGTTGGGGGACTCTTTCCGGGATATGGAGCTTATGCTGCTTCCAAGGCAGCTGTGGAAACCATGGCGAAGATACTGGCTAAGGAGCTGAAGGGTTCAGGCATAAGTGTTAACTGTGTTGCTCCGGGGCCTGTGGCAACAGAATTGTTCTTTGCAGGTAAAACTGAGGAAACTGTTAAAAGAATGGTAGATGCTTGCCCTCTAGGCAGGCTTGGACAGCCCGAGGATGTGAGCAAGGTTGTGGGGTTTTTGGCTGGTGATGATGGAGAATGGATCAATGGTCAAATCATTAGAGCTAATGGTGGATCTACTGTTTAAGCAAATATCAATTTTCCCACCTCGTCCTTGTAATTGTAAAAATAAATTTTACAATTGATCTTCCATTCATAGGATGCTTGTTTTATAATTGTTTCAAGTGTTTTTGTTTTTCCAACTGCTAGGTCAAACAAAAATATGGTTTGTTGAAGATTCACTATCTTGTTAATTTATTTGCAGGTTAGCAATGGTCAAGGCTGACATCACATCACGTTTTAATTTTACTGTCACATATCTCATTCACATCCATTTACTAATCGTTACATCCGTAGGTGGGGTGTAATTAAGGTACAAAGGGAAATGATCTCCAACAATGGCCTAAAGCTCCAATAAATTGGACAAACAAAAAATACTACCGCAAATCATATGAGAGTCCAAGAGATATACTAAAATGATTTATAAGACACCCCTGAATAGTTCATAAGTCAACAAAAAAAACCTCGTCATAAATCGATATCATAAACAAGACTAGGTAAAAAAGAGTTGATATTCCAATAACATATCTAACAAGTGAATATAGGGAAGAGCATGCAAGATAGCTAGATAGGAACTTATAAAGCATTCAAAAACCAGATTTCAAGTTACATGAGAGCACCACCAATTACAAAACTGCTGTTTAAAAGAACAAATAAATGAAAGAGAAGAAAAATTAACAAAATTTACACATCTCTTAAGACAAATAGAATACAATTGAAAGGATAAATAAATGAAAGAGAAGAAAGTTAAACTTTAAAAACCGTCTATCATCATGGTTACAATATTGTCATTGACATTGTTTGATCAAATTCTACTTGATCCCAACTGTAACTGTAACTCAAAAAGTCAAAACTAAAGAAAAACTAATCGTTAGAACTACTGCCACTGTCTCATCCGATTTGGAGGTACAGGCATGACCATAATAGGTGGTAGCATCGGAGCATAATAAGAAGGGAGACTACCACAGTTTCCACCGCGCCAAAGCAACGGAATTTGATGTGGCATTGAGGCAGTAAATCTTTTGAGACAATGAAATAGCATGGTGTGATGCCAAACCATGTGACCTTTGTAGGAGTTTTATCTGCCTGTAGCCATGTGGGTCTGGTGAACGAGGGCTTTGGCTATTTCGAATCCATGAGTAAAGAATACGGCTTAGTGCCTAGACCTGAACATTATGCTTGTGTTGTGAACCTTCTTGGTCGAGCTGGCTTTGTGAGCCGTGCAAGGGAATTTATAGAGAAGATGCCAATTGAACCAGATGCAATGGTTTGGAGAACCCTTTTAAGTGCTTGTAGAGTGCATAAGAACATGGAAATAGAAGAGCTTGCTGCCCATCATCTTCTGGAATTGGAACGTGATGACTCAGCAACATATGTTCTTCTATCAAATATTTATGCTGTGGTGGGAAAATGGGATCTCAGAGATCATATAAGGCAACTGATGAAAGACAGGGGTGTAAAGAAAGAGCCGGGTCAGATTTGGATTGAGGTTAGAAACTCAACACATGCATTCTTTGTTGGTGATCGACTCCATCCTCTAGCAGATAGGATATATGAATTCTTGGAGAATTTGAATGAAAGGGCTGCCAAAATTGGTTGTGTGCAAAGTCTTTATAGCCTTTGGAGTGACATTGAGCAAGAGCAGAAGAATCCAACTGCATATATTCACAGTGAGAAACTGGCTATTTCGTTTGGCCTGCTTAGTTTGTCTAATACTGTTCCCATACGTGTAATTAAAAATCTTTGTGTCTGTAATGATTGCCATAATTGTATTAAATTTGTATCAAAGATATCAAATTGAGCTATTGTAGTACGAGATGCCTACCGCTTTGATCATTCTGAAGGTGGTGTTTGCTCATGTAAAGATTACTGGCAAATGAAAGGGCATGAAGGTGATTGGGGATAGGTGATTGGAACCTGCTGATACAAAGCTCAGAGGATGGTCCTGCCTGCTATTTAAGTCACCTGTTGTGAAAGAGTGTGGTATTGTCTACATCCTTCAATAATCTTAATTGTAAGATATTGCAGGCTTAAGATATGGTTATTTTTCACCTTAACACTGCTTTCTCATATTGTAATTTTTTTCTCTGTTTTGCCATGCGTTCTGCATAAAACCTCTCTATCATGTTTATCTCTTTCTGTTTTAGCTTTTATTTCATGTAGAGATAACTGATGATGTTCATATATGTACACACACATATATATATATATATTTTTAGTCAATGACATTTTTTTTGTATCAAGATACAGACCAAATGGTAAAAGGACTCAGAATATGTTTTTCTACAAATAGCAGCTAAGTATGTTGACTTCAAATTGTTTTACACTTCCTGGATATCATTCTCTTCTATTTTGTAGCAGCTGATGTTAGACTACAGAACTAGTTCTAGTTGATTATTACCCCGAGATTTTTTGCATTGCTGGCAGTTTCTACTCGTATTTCTTTATTTACCATATCTATGTTCATTCAGGTTTTTATATTAGAGTATGGATGAGACATTGCATGGCACTCAGAGAGCGGATGATACAAAAGATGCAGACGGGCCTGGTTAGGTGTCTGTTTCGAATGTGACTAGAATGCTACTGGCTGGATCTAAGATATAGCTGTTACTGAGTGGATTTACAAATAACATCACGAAGAGAAGAAATAAGTTACACAAGAGTTTATGAAAAATAAATGCACCATTGTCCAAGGGTATGTTTAAATATCTTCAACAGAAGCATACAACTTGGTGCGGTTTTTTGTTGCTTACACCTTTCGAGCACAGTTCTCTTGTGATACTCTTTTTTAATATACTTGGAACATCTCCAGAGCCGTTTTTACCTAAAATAATGTAATAGTTTATTCATTTATTTTATTAATCACTAGATAATTAGATGCTACGAGAACAAGATTATGTATTACGATCTTAAGATTAATTTGATCGACAAGATCATATGAATAGTTTTTTAGTAACTTTGTAAGATTGATAATCCATAATTATTATTGACAAAACCAAGTATATGCTCAATAGAGATTAAAAGAAGATAAACATCAACATGCAGTGTATTTGACAGCATTTCTTGGCCTCTACTTTTTTTCTTTTTCTTTTTTGAGAAAATTTCTGGGCCTTTACTTGATCTCATGATGTAAGTAAAACAGTTTTGTAGTTACTATTTTGCTCATAACGGCAACATCCGTTGCTTTGCTTCCCTTAGTGAATTTACTTCCTATTCAAGTAATTAATTGTGCTAACTTGGGCCTCAGTTATCTTTATTTTTCTTATTAAGTTCTTATTTTATAATTATTAAAATCAAGTAATATATATATATATGTAAATACTCAAAGTAAACATATTACTAGGGATTTCAATAAATCAATGGCTATAGAGATATAATTTGAATGGATTAGAGAACCAACAATCAAACAACCCCAATTAGTGAAGAAGACAAAGACAGAAACTTGAAATCTTTAACCGAGAGGGACTTTTCAACTAAAATAAAAATTTGATAAAAGCTAACAAAATCTGTTTATTTGAAGGCAACTAAAAGGACAGATAGATGAAATAAAAAGAAAGTTAAACTTTTTATTAACGAATTAAAAACCATCTATCATGATGGTTACAATATTGTCAATCACATTGTTGGATCAAAATCTACTTGATCCAACAATAACTGTAACTAAAAACGAAAATCTAATAGTTAGAACCACTTGGCACTGTTCAATCTAACCGCAAACCGCAAATTGACACTATTCTGTTTTCTTATTTGATGACGAATCATCCTCAGCTTTGGACATGATAGACAATCTGCTGGGCCGCGGCTGGAAAGCAACTCGGCGTGTTTGTTGGTGGTGAGAAGAGGGCCGAGTAGAGGCCGCCAAAGCTCTCTTCACCAGCATGTTGGCGCCACTGTTCGGGGAGAAATCGGAAGTGGGGTTGGTGGAATTGGCCTTCTTGTGGAGGCTGCAGCGAAAGGAACCAGGGTGGGTGGTAGGAGAACACATGCAAGCTCTCCTTCGTTTGGAGGTAGTTTTATCTTTCAAAACAGCCTTGTTACGAGACGCGGCCAACGACGAAGACGACGACGGTGTGTAAAGAGAGTTGTAGAAGTTGCCAGAAAGAGAGAGCGAGCATATTGGCATGACTGGCCCGCTCCAACAGCTTCTAGTAGAAGAAGCTCCACCCATTCTTGTTGCAGACAAGAACATAACCCACCTCAACAATAACAACTGATCAACAAAAACGAAACGAAGGGGAAAACAGAGGAGAGAAATCAGTGTGAGAGACGGAAACAAATCTCCTTGGATTTGGGCACCATTATATAACTAACACGTTACACCAGCAGGTCATATTTTCTTTTGAACGGTAATATTTGCTCTGTTGCTTGAATGTCAAGCAACCCTCTGTTTTGGCGCTAATCGTATAATTCAATGTGCAGCCCCTAACGGTCATATTCGTTTCTGTTATGCTGACCTGTCAACTAATTAACTTGGGCCTCAGTTATTCCTAATTTTCTTTTTAATCCATATTATTTAATTATTAAATTCAAGTCTATTTAGCAGTTGAGTGCCTCGATTTTTACAAGTAAACATGTATTTATGTTGTGAAAACTATTTAATGGAGTCTCATCAGTGTGCATTCCAACTCGAGCAAAGAAAATATTTTCCTTCAAATTTGCATTAATATATTTTTTTTCAAAAAGTTTGTGGGGAATTATTAGTAAAAATTACTTTCTTAGTTGTGGTATTTTAAGTATGGAATTATCAATCAAAGAAAGTGAAACTATAACATGTTCATGTACATAGCAATATTTTGAATTTCTAAATATTCTAAATTCTTAAAGAATATAGATTTGTTCAAGTTATATAAGTTTATATTTTGTGGAAGGTTTCGCTGAAATATTTGTATAGAATTGGAAATTTTAAAAATTTATATGAATCATAAATACTAAGCAAAGAAAAGGTGCGTTAGTTTTGTAATACAGTAGCCAAGATAGAATACAGATAATTGATTGTCCACTGAAAATCTGATATTAATGGTTGCAAAAGTCTAGCACCAAATTTATATAAGGGAAAAAATAAGTTATTACTAAGCCATTAATGAAATGATTTTTGATAAACTCAAGTTATAACTTCTAAAAAAGAAATCCCGTATAATTAATTTGGGACATCATCGGAGTCGTTTCTACTTATAATTATGTAATAGTTTATTTATTTATTTTTATGATTATTGAATAATTATATGCCACAACTACACAGTGATTATCTGTTAGGATTTTAAGATTAATTTGATCGACAAGATCATATGTAGTGTTCCCTAGTAACTTTGTAAGATTGATAATCTAAAACCATAATTGACACAAAACTAAGTATTGTGCTCGATAGAGATTATAAAACAAAAAGAAAATGTATTAATAACAAACCAATGAAATAAGCAAGTCAATAATGAGTGACATGGTCATAATACGAGATATGTATAAGGTATAAACATGACCATAAGTGGTGGTAACATGGGACTATAATAACAAGGTTGATCATCATAGTTTCCACTTTGCCAATGCATATAGGAATCCAAGCCTCGAAAGGTCCAAATGTGTGGATGAGGAATCATCAATAAGGGCTTATACATCCTTATGATTGACGTTTACTTCTTTTCGATTCTGACATCTTCAGACCCATATAAAATATCATCCAACCTTCCATCTTGAATATAGTAAGCCTTCATAAACTTGGCATACACATTAGCAGTCAACAAGCTATTGGAGCTAGCGTTGTGAGCCTTACCAAGTCTCATAAAGGACTTGGATCCAGTGTTGATTTGATTTTTGTTAATGTTTTGATGTAAGAGAAAAAAAAACTATAAATAAAAGTGGAAGAGAGAAAAAAAAATAGATAGAAAAAAAAAAAGATAAATCTTATCCAATTATTTGTGAAGTTTGTCACATGTCGACAAATTTTCAAAACATTAGTAGAAGTCAGACCAAAACTAAATCCAAATCCCGCATTATATGCACAATACTTAAAGTTGCATTTACAATAATTTGCCCCATTATATACACTATACTTAAAGTTGCATTAACAATAATTTCCCTGCATCAATTATATACACAATACTGAAAGTTGCATCAACAATAATTTTAAGTAGAGTGTATCTTAAGTTTGTTGATTCATCAAATATATAGTTGAAATTTGAATAATGGGACATGAGTTTATTTATGATCCTAATCCACCAAAAAGAAGAATAGTGTGAAATGTTTTTTAAATAAATAAAGTTATATACAAAATACTTAAAGTTGTATTAACAATAATTTCCCTCATTATATACACAATACTTAAAGTTGTATTAACAATAATTTCCCTCATTATATACACAATACTTGAAGTTGCATTAACTATAATTTTAATAGTTTGTATTTTAAGTTCGTTGATTCACCAAATAGTTGAAATTTGAATAATGGACATGAGTTTATTTATGATCCTAACCACCAAAAAGAAGAAAAGTGTGAAATATTTTTTAAATAAATAAAATTTGCCTTTCAAATAATTGATGAATATATCAAAACTGATATATAATATGTTGACTTCAATAAAAAATAAAAAATAAGAAATGTAGTGCAATATGAATTTTAGAGTTTTAAATGAAAATGGAAATTTATATTATTATTTCAAATTAGAAAGGAAAAAGAACTACAAAGATCAAATTGGAACTCATTGAAACATTTACTCAAAGCCATAATGCAAATCGAGATTTTCATCAAATAAATATTAGATAAAACAAAAAGGTATTAATTAAAAGCATTTTAAAGGAATTGAAATGGTCAGATAGGATGTTTTCACTCTGGATTTCTACTTGATTTAATGTTTTTAGGCTCTGATAACGATTTTTACTTGTATAATTTGAAATGTCACTTTTAATGTAAAAATTTATTATTACCTAACTTTGCACACTAATGCATATACCTCTTTTACACAATTTATTGTTTTGATCAATTTTGACTTGATTCAAGTCTTTTAAATCTTATTCGGAATTTTATTCATTCGTAACTGTAAAATCAAGCACACATAATACCTTAAAAATAGAAAAGATATGTGATTTTTATGTGGTTCAACAATCAATATGATCCCTACACATTCACAAAGGCTATTGATTCTGTAATGTGATTTATGGGAAACTCTTCTGCTGTAACTCGATTAAGTAGCTGATGGATGATGTGGAGAAGGGCCCGGCAGGCAAATTCGGTCCTCACATCGAAAACTTATGACCCCTTTGCATGCTGTAATTCCATCCTGTTGTTGCAATTCCCTCCATTGGCACCTTCCAGGAGTGACCAACCCAACAGCTATATTCACCGACAGCCAAGGTATTCACTTCATCAATGAAATCGGAATCCCATGTACTAGTAGATTAGTAGCGAAACAATATTCCTTGGTCACACTAGCCCTTAAAGTTCATCAAAAGAATGTAAGGTTATATGGAGATTATTCTAAATATAAAAGAGAAATGAGTCTTGGCCTTGTGATTTCATTTATAGTTTCTAAAAGTCATAAAATTACAAAGTTATTCCTAAATTTAGTTTTGTCTAGCTTAATGCAACAGGTTTTTATGTATGCATGCATCCTGCAGAAGCACTGTAGAGAAGAAGATTTTTAATTTAAGTTAGGTGGCTTATGTTTTTTTGTTCTAAGAAATGTTATAAGATCTTATTTGAAAGTGAGTTTTCAATAAGACTTTACATTTATGATATTGATATTTGTTTGTTTTTTATTTTAGGATGCCTAAGTTTTAAGTGATTGGATTATTACTATTATACCCTTCTTCTTAAATATTTTTCATTGTTAAATAGATTTTTATTATTATTTTAAGATATATTAATTTTTATTTATAATATTTTATATTTTAATTGTTTTATTTTATATAATAAGATAATTTTTTCATTTACAAATATAAAAAAGTTGAAAAAAAGAAATGATGAAGGAAAAGCCTGATCCTCCTTGATTAGTACCATTGGGTACAAGAGGAGGCCAACAGTCTCCTCTTTCACCAACAATAGAGGTTGACAGCCTTGGTTATGGAGGCCATTGACCTCTAGCACATGGATTAAAAGAGGTCGACGACCTTCTCTCATTTGAATAAGAGGAGGTCAATTAGGGCGAAGACCGACCATTATTCTCTGTCAAACATAAAGAAGAGGTTGATCTCTGATTATTATTTGATGATCGATGGCTACTGTCGCTAGTCCTATGGTCAGTTAGGGTTAAGGTTAGTGTTAAATAAGAATTGAGATTTGTTTGTTTGTTTTTTTTTTTTTTTTGTTTTTTGTTTTGTTAGGGATATTTTAATAATAATATAATAATGAAAGGATAATTTAGAAAGTCAAAGTAAAATTATTCTTAAAAGGCTTTTTTACTAAGATATATAAGTAAGAAAACTTAACTTAACTAGATATTTTTTCGCTTAAATTAAGATCTAAGTAAAAAAGTAAACTAATCCTTATTTTTTTTAAAAAATTATTTTTAAATAGTTTTAAATAATTTGACTACTTAAAAAAAATGATTAATAACAATTTAGTAAATATAATTCAACACCATTAAATAATAAGTAAAAGAACAATAAACGACTCTTATTTTTATAAAATGATTACTCTAATTTCCTAATAATATTAATTAATAATAATAATAAAGTAGTTAATAATTTCGTTCTTAAAAAAAAGAGTTAATTTGGAAAATTGCCACTTGATTTGCAACGAATTACGCTTACACCCAACGCTACTCGTAGAAAACACAGAGACTGACGCGCGTCGCTTGACATACAAAATCAGACCACCACATCACAAAACCGCGCCTTTGCTTTTTCTCTCTCTCTTTTTGCCACTTTAAACGAGGGAGAAAAGACAGCGGTCGATCATGGCTGTAGCTGCTACTGCTGGAGGCTTCGCTTCCATCTCTTCTCTCACTACACTCTTTGTTTCACTCTTCTTATTGATCCTCTCGCGTGCCTCGCTCGTGACACCTCTCCCAGGTCCGTCTTCATTGCCCCTTTTATTTGTAATCGTTCTTTCTGTGCATTTAATATGTAATACAAGCTGCTTGTAACAACCCTGATTTTTTTTGTCACGTTACCGCAGCTGGGGTTTTTCTTTTTTGTCTTGTTTAAATTTTGGTGAAAACTATAGACTTCACTAATGTGTTTGGACTTGGTTTTGTTCTAGGTTTAATAAATGTTCCCATTGGCTCTATAATCAATTTGTAGGACTCAGGCTTCATTTCTGGATTTTCAATTAATGGGGTTTCTTTTCTCATTAAAATCTTAACTGGTTTTTTTTTTTTTTTCCTTTTTTTATGGGACTTGAATCAAGTGATCTTATTGTAATCTAGTAAGCTACAATGTTGACTAGAGCGTATACTTTTCTCGTGAAGTTTGTTTAATATTTGTCTTGGATTTTGATCATCTAGTGTATTCCTTTACTATTTGGTCTCGTTTGGGTTTTTGTTTGTGCACTTAGAAATAATCTCTACTGTTTGTATATTTACAGGTATTGACATTGAGAATCCGGTTGTAGATGTGACCCCATATGCGCTCCCTGACTGGTCAACTATTCATGACCCCAAACATGTTATATCATGTGAAAGGGTTCATGTTTCCGGTCTCTCAAGGTTGAAACTTAGGAGTTATGCCAATTCATTTTGGGTGACTCTGGCCCCGTGTACTGTAATTCGGAGAGACTACATAGTAAAATTCAGGTTTGCTTTCACCGGTAAGTAAGATCTATTGGCTGAACTAGTCTTTGTTTGCTCCTTTTTTCTGCCCCTCTCGCACGCAGTTTAGGAAACTAATTAACTTTATATTATTGTGGAAATTGTTTCTAACTATGGAATTGTTGGCAGGAATGCTTCACTTGGTTTATGTCAGTGCGAAAAGGATGAGTGGAAAGCTATTCAGAAGGGGGGTATATGGAACTTTGTCATGTCACCATATGAGGACAGATATGTTGATGTGAAGTTTGTCGGTAAAGTATCTGGTCCTGTTTCAGTTGCGGTTGCAGAAGGTGCAGCATCGCCTTTTTCTTTCGTGTGTGTTTAATTCCCACAATGTTATTAATATGTTATTTGTCAGCTAATTGTTGTAGTTCTCTGTTTGTTTTTGCAGATTTTCAAGGATGGCGCCTCTTCTTTCTAGGATTTGGATTTGTTATGCTTCTGTTGGCACCAATTGTTAGCAGTTGGGTTTACTTCTACTATAGCAGTTCCATGGTTATTGGTGTTTTTCTGGTCATTATAATTCTTCTTTTTCAGGTATTTAAGTTTTTTAATATGTTGCTTTTAATTCCTCCCCTTCCTGTTTAGAAAAATTTCTCATCGTTTTACTAATCTAGCATGTATTTTAGTGCATTTATTCGAGTAGCTGGAATAAGGTCATTTACATCTTTGTTTTAGCTTGCATTGCGGTAATATAGGTTTGCCATTGTTTTTCTTTTTCTCAATATATAATTTTGTTTTGTTGTGCAGGGAATGAAATTGTTGCCAACTGGAAGGAAGAATGTTTTCTATTTGTCTATATACGGATCAATGGTGAGTGTTCTTATAGTTTAAGATAGCCTTTTTGCCATTTATATTTGTAGAGTGTGTTAATCTGACTATTAATTGCCATTTCAGCTTGGTGCAGGATCATTTCTTTTGCATCACTTCTCAATGCTGGTGCACTCACTTCTTGAGAATTTTGGGCTAAGTGTAGAAATGCACACTTCCGTAAGTACCTCACTACCTCTTTCTTTCAGGTATTACCTTTCTGTAATGCTTAATTGCCATTGTGAGCTTCTGCTGACTTACTTGTGAATTACCTATTATTTTGTTTATAAGATGTGTGTGCTCAACTGCTCATTGTTTTGTAATGTCTTTACCACTTCTATTAAACCTGTATTATGGTTAAAAATCATGATTTCATATGTATTCACAATAAAATTTACTACTAAATCTATTAGTAACTGTTAGACTCAAAAGCTTCAATATTAGGAGAAGACTGAACAATAATTTTTTTAAGTACTGCAACATAAATGTTAAGATATCTTTAATTAAAACATAAATGTTAAAAAAATTATCAATGGCCTTTTTGGATTTTATTGCAGTTTACATACTTGTTTCTGGCTTGGTTCTATAAGTCTTGTACTTGGCCTGTGTTGTTAATTATGTTCCATTTATAACAACTTATTCATTTTTTAGTTTGAATAGTGGTATTTGCATGCATCTATGTACGTATTATATCTCTTGTATTTTTATATCTTAAGAAATCCATTGTGATATAAATATTTTTCTATGCACTAGCTATTAAATTATGCAACTAACTAGATTGTGATATGATTGAAAGTAGGAGTTGAACAAAGGGTAAGTCAAATTAAATTGAAAATTGGATTATGTAGTGTTGTTATTTTACTCTAGAGTGTCAGTTATATTGCATTCCATAAGCAGACAGTATGCAAATGTTCCATCCATGGTATGGAAATTTAGGATAATATTATGAGAAAAAAATTAATGTCAATTAAATGTTTGTAGATTTGGAAATCACTCTTTTCTTTATTATTTTTCTTTAAATGTCTTTAGAAGTTGGAAGAAACGAGTGATTGTAATAAGCAAGAGCCTTTTTAACTTATTGAACCAAGCGATTCCTTTCCTTGTCTTGAGAAATGTGTCACATTTTTGGAGAAAATCTTGGCACTCATGGAAAAGCTTGAAACATTTTATCAGTAGTGTAATTGAATAGCGTAACTTATATTCATTAATGATGCGCTTGCCAAGGTGATTGTTTATCCGGTTTTAATGCTTTATCTGCTCCTTTAAAGTGAATAAATTAATTAACAACTACCCCTCTATTTTGCTGCAGGTCTTCATATTGTTACTTCTTTTAATTATCTTAACTGGAGCTGCTTTAGGGTTCTGGGTTGTGAGAAAATACGTAATTTCAGAAGATGGGACTGTTTATGTTGGCGCAGCTCAGTTTGTTAAATGGTCAATGCGAATTGTTGCAACTATTGCAATTTTTCAGGTATGTTATCACATTGATGTTGGTTGTGATGCTGAACAGCAAGGTTTCCAAACTTTATTCTGCTCTACTCAACCATCTCATACACACATGACAGGGGTATAAATATAGGATATGTGTTGAATTCATCATATATGCAATTTCTTTGCTCTTTTGGTGAAACTTATTCATGATTGCACTACCATTGTATATTAACTTAACCTGGATGGTTGACATGATCTGAATAGAGGCCTTTTGGAGGGGCAAGCTTGAACTAGCTGTCACTGGGCTCAGTTTTGCCGTTGCTAATCTGTGCAACATTTAGGCAACTTTTGCACTCTAGTTGCTAAGTAAGCCTATTGGAGAACTAAGGAAGCTAAGAGCTAAAGGCTTAAAATAATGTTGGAAGAGGGAGACTTGCATTGCTAGTATAGAAGACTTGTATTACTTCTTGGCTGAAATGTAGAAATGACTACTATAGGTATATATAGACTATCTGCTCAATACATGCTCATCTTCCAACTAACAATTAATGTTGAACTATCAACTAGAATCTTCCTACCTAACTCTAGTTATTTACATGATGAAACATTCTGGAAAGCTTTTAGTTGATTCTTCAGGAAGTCTCTAGAAAATCGGCCAAGAGAGGGCATTAGACTTGATCAGTTACTTGGGCCAGAATTAACCTCTTTGGCCGGGTGGTTTTAGCGGGCCAAGAAGTTTCTAGTTCAACATTAATTGTTAGTCGGTAGTTGAACATTTATTGAGGAGGAGACTGCCTATAAATACCTTTTGTAGTCATCTATACAGTCCAACCAAGACATAGTACGAGTCTTCTTTGCTAGCAATTAAGTCTCCCTCTTCCAAAACATCCTTTAGCTTACTTAGCAACTTGAGCGTGAAAGTTGCCCAAGTGTCGCACGCCGAAACTATGCCCGTGAGCACTCTGTATGTAGAGTGGGGCCTAGATTGAACCTACTTTCGATTTGAATTGAGTTATTTAACAACCAAAATTAACCCTAATGTGTCCTTGTACTGAAGTTAATCTTGTGTATATGTTTTTTTATCTATGAATTATGAAACAGTGCAGCAATAGAAGAGATGCTTAAATGTTTATCTGTTTCTTTGGTAAGAAGCAAGAGTGAGAGAGATAATCCATTAATGGTTCAACCTCAAGCAGCTGTCCCTATTCTTTACCCAACCAATGTTTTAGAAATTTCAACATAAATTTTCTGCCTTCCACCTGTGAAAACCAATCTGTGCCTGGAGTCATTTATATAATTGTCTATGGAAGCCTTTTTTCCCCTTTCTTTTTATTGATGGAGTGCCTGATGGAGTCTGCATTTTTGTGACTAGCAAACCCTCAAGAAGGTAGCACAACTGCTATGTATTGTTGGAGGGTTGCAACCATTTCAAAGCTTGGACAACGCTATGGCTGCATGTGAAGTTAACTTAATTTTTATTACTGTGGCTATGCGCGGATACCCTGCTTGGTTGAACCTAAGCAAGGACAAAGAATTAGGATTGAATCGATTGATTAAATAGGTGTAATTTGGTTGAACTTAAGCAAGGACAAAGAATTAGCATTTGGTTGTACTTCAACCTGGCAAAACCTGCCTGAGGTGCATGCCCTACCTGGCATGCACCTCAGGCAGTGGCCTTTGAATAATTAGTCTTTAATCTTTGCCCCTATGTTTTGGTGTTGTTTGAACTGAAATTTAAATGTTTGCTGGAAATGATGCTATGCTTGTTTGTTTAAGATAGTGTTACTTTTGTTATTTAACACCTCCACCACACCAACAATTGTGTCATTTCTGTTGCAGACTGACTCAGAAGCACTGTTGCTGCTTTAACTTTTTGTAATTGTATCTGTCCTATTTCTTTTATTCTGTTATTTATTTGGATTTGTTTTCTCTCGCAGAGCACTCAAGATAATCTCTTGGCGTTGGGAGCATTGATTTCTTGCTCCACCATCTGCTTTATCATGACTTCTCCTGAAGTGGCTAAGGAGTGGCCTGCATCGACCAAGACAAGGAACAAGGAAGCATGGTCAAGCTGAATTTCTGAGCAGATCACCTACTACTGTTGACGCTGGAGGTAAGCTGTGGAATAGCCCTAAGATTCATATGACACCTTCGTGGTCTTACTCTCCTGTTAAAGGTGTGCTTTTATTTTTTAGGTTTTATGGCTTCTACTTATTTTGGTTGATTGGTACTTTGGAAA
Source organism: Nephelium lappaceum (assembly GCA_021234005.1). Taxonomy (NCBI): domain Eukaryota; kingdom Viridiplantae; phylum Streptophyta; class Magnoliopsida; order Sapindales; family Sapindaceae; genus Nephelium; species Nephelium lappaceum. The sequence continues at coordinate 7,753,859 of CM037998.1, forward strand.
ATACTCTGAATCATATGTATTATATTTTGTGTAAGTGCAAGCTAAAATGGTCACTTTTCTTTTGTTGACTAGGAATTTCTGAAAGATATAGCACTTAAAATATTCGGTTTGTTTCTAATTTGGATTGTTCATCCAATAGGATTTCTTAAGCAACCTGAGCAGCCCACAATCTTACATCCTTGATTCATCATGCATCTGGAACTGGTTATGGTGTCTGTTATCTGATTTCAAAAAGATCCCTTCTGTTTCTTAACAAATACGGTTTAAAAGTATGTCAAAATATTTTTAATAGTTTCTACCTTTGTTCTTTACAAAAACCAAGGTTTGGCAGATTCCCATTTCTTACCTATGTGTTGGCTTTAGCCTCTTCTGTAAAACTATTTATCTCCAAGATGTTTTCACTGTAAAACAAATTGCGCGTTTCTTTTTTTTAGTCTTGCTGAGTTGGGTTGTAGGATAGGAGCACTTATATTTTACATCAGAATCCCTTCTTAGATTGTTCATCATGATCTTTAGGAATGTTTTTTAATGTCAACTCATCATAACGCCATGTGATTAATTGTTTTTTTTTATTATTTTTATTGTCATAGATGTTGTTACACCATCCTCTTGCAATGGTACAGCAAATCAGAAGGATTACTACTCAACTTTCCACAAGATTGGGAAAAGGAGGAGGTTTACGAAGCAAGAGTGGGAGGATTTTACTCGGGAGTCAACCCGGGAAGCTTTTGCAGAGCTGGCATCATCTCCAGAATTCACTGACTGGGTCATCGAAAACGGTGACCGAATTAAACTCCTTCCAAGCGATGATAGCTCAGATGAATTGGTGGGAAGTGAATCAGATTCAACAGATGAGAATCTGGTCCAGAGCTGCAGTAGGTTTAATTTGTTCTCCTGGCTATGAATAGCAGACCACAATCGCAGGCTCTTTTCAGTAACATGTCTATTATGTTAGGATATTTGTCTTAGATTTAGGAGAAACTCAGTGACAAAAGTGGGTGGCACCACTATTTTTCAAGATTAGCTTACCCATTTGAAAAAATGATTCAATTTTATTGATTGTTACTAAAATCTTGTCACATTCACATGATTAAGCCGATGTAATTTCTTCATGATTGATAGGTGATCTATTGGAAGTGTTAGTGCATGTATGTAATTGCATTATTCTTGTATAAAGGGCAGTATAAGGGTCCATAATTGTCAACAATTTGCCCTCTGGTCTTCTTGGAACGAGTCTTCTTGAGAATCATATACGTTCATTGCTACATGTATAGTATGTGTTTTATTACTCTTTAACGATGATACAACAGACATCATTGACCCAGTTTTTTATTTATTTCTACGAGCAATTATAGTAACATTGTTATTGGTTTTTGGGCAATTTTTAGGTGGTGACACCAAAATTCTTGCATGGTTAGGACGTCTCTGCTGCCTGTTTTTTAAAAACGGTGGCCCATCTTAAATGACTGGATAATTGAATTTAAGTTTTTGAACAAACGATATCAAAGCCAATAATAATAAGTGTTGTTTTTATTTATTTAATTATCTATCATACATACATCGGAAGTTGGTTTTGTTAAGTAAAAGTGTAAAAACCAACCATACCATTTTTGTAAGTAAATTATATTTCCTAATCTCACCATATGTCCTGGCAGCCAAACGTGTCATTATTAAATGAAAACGTAAAGACATCTACCTTACATTTTAAACAAAATGGAATAAACTTTGTGCAAAGTTTCAATCTGTTATTAAATAAAAATTGGAAGATATCTCCATTATTATTATTTTTTGAGTCTTTAAATATTATTAATATTTATTCAATTGATGTAATATATAATTTATAAAATTTTAATCATTCACGTACCACGTTATCTGGTAACTAAATATTTGAAAAGTTTGACGTCTCTTTATTTTTTCAAGTGTTATATATATATATATCATAATTATTCATAATTCATCGGGGAGCATTCTCTTTAAAGCAGGGGCTTTGGACACTGGGCCCATCATTCACCAACCACCCATCTGCAAAGCTTCTTCAAAAATCAAAAAATAAAAACACAAGCACCAGATCTTCGTCCTTTTTTTATTTTTTTTCACTGCTTCTTCTATGTCTTGAAAATTTTTCGAGGAACAGAAGAATGTACCACGCGTCGCCGTCTCCGTCTCCGTCTCCGACGACGACGCCTCTCTCATCGCCGACGTCGTCCCTCTCGCTGACGCAAACCGTCAACGGGTCCCACCACTTCACGGTGAAAGGGTACTCTCTGTCGAAAGGCATCGGAGTGGGGAAGCACATCGCGAGCGACACGTTCTCGGTGGCGAATTACCAGTGGGCCATCTACTTCTACCCGGACGGCAAGAACCCGGAGGACAACTCCACGTATGTGTCCGTCTTCATCGCCTTGGCCAGCGAGGGCACCGACGTCAGAGCCCTCTTCGAACTCACCCTCCTCGATCAGAGCGGCAAAGGCAAGCACAAAGTCCACTCTCACTTCGATCGCTCCCTCGAGAGCGGCCCCTACACCCTCAAGTATCGCGGCAGCATGTGGTCTCTTCTCTCTTCTTTCTATTTCTTATTAATATGTTTGTTTCATTTCTTAATTGTGTATATGAATTGGATTCTAAACTCTATTTTCAATATTTGCTGTTAAATGTGTTTGACATTAAATTTTAGGGTTTGATGAATTGTTATTTGTAGCAATTTTAGGTTTTGGATCTGTTAGTTAAGTTAAGTACAATGTGTTGAAACGGGGTTTTTGACTGGCTGTTAGTTTAGATTTAATTGACTGTACTTAGGATTCGATGAGAAGAAAGAGTAGATGAATGTGAACTAGAATGTAAATATGTGTGTCTGAACGTGTGTGTGTGGACGTGAATGGGTGGTGCCTGGGGGATGAGGATGTGAATGTTAGTGTTTAGGTATTTTTTCCTCCCGTAAGTTACTTGGATGAAATTGTGATGATGATGTTTTTAGAGTTGGCACGAAATTTAACGGAATTTGACATTATTAAATGCAGCCCAACAAGATTTTTGCGAATTTTATTTTAGAATTCAGTGTTACTTTACTTTTTGTGATGTTTAGGAAGTAGACTTGAGCTTGGTGATGCCACTTTGAGGTATGGGAAGTTACTTAGATCTTTTACTTATTCTTGCTTGTATGGTAGGGATGAGAAGAAGATACATATAGGGTGTATTGGGAGAGATGGCCAGACCATGCCAGAATTTGTGCTTGCAGTCCTTAGCTTTGCGGATCGAGTTGGAGGGTCTGAAGACGAGAAATGTTTGGGTCATGTACTGGATAGTTTTAATAGGTTTTTGTAGAGAAATTTCCCGACTTTTCCAACACCTAAAACCTCCTCTCTTCCATGTTGTCCCGAAGTCTGACATCCCTTTAATACAATGCAGTATTCTGCGCACTGCATTGCCTCTTGTCCTTAAGATTTCTTATAAATTGAAATTTTATCCTTTGCAAAGATCTATTGTCCTCAGATTCACAATGGTCTAATTTTGGTCATTAGCCAACCTATGTGCTGAGGGTGGACATAAAGAGCCACCTTAAACTTTAGTACATTCCCAAAATGAACTTTTCTGCCATTTCTACCACCATCATCACAGTTGGCAATTGTTGTTTTCAGAAATAAAGGTACAAAGACATTTACCAGACCTCTAACCACTTCACTTGCATCCCTACTGTTCATGCTTATTCCACATTTGCTTCTAATGATTAAGTGCTAGAGTGAGGCAGGGTGCTAGGAAAACATTGGACCTGACTTCATTAAGAAGAATGCGTTTTGATTCTGTTCAAATGTGATGAAAGGTGACATATCGTAATAAGTAAGCTTCTAGAAACGTGTTCGAATTAACTTGCATGCTACTCATCAAGTAATTGGTGTCTTCCTTTAGTACTTTAAACTTTCTGCTAATATATCTCCAATTTCTTCTAAATAAATATGCATGTCATGGTTGACTCTTTTAAATTGGCTATTTCTGCATGGCATATTTTCTTTCGCATGGACCTTTGGTTATATTAACTTTCCTTGATAAAATAGAGGGTATCTGCAGAATTATTATTTCTAAATTTTGACCTGGATGTGTTTGATGATGACATTAAAGTTGAGCCTGTCTACTGTTATTTTTTCCCTTTTTCTGAAGAATTTTCTTGCATAGAATTTGTGAACCTAGTTATCTTCTTGTGCAATATGTTCCTCTTTTTACAGATGGACTCCTGACTATTCATTTCGCAGGGGCTACAAACGTTTTTTCAGACGGGCCATGCTTGAATCATCAGATTTTCTTAAGGACGACTGCTTGAAAATTAATTGCACTGTTGGAGTTGTGGTTTCTGCTATAGATTGCCCAAGATTGCATTCTATACAGGTTCCTGAATCTGACATTGGTGCTCATTTTGGTATGTTATTGGAGAATGAGGAATGCTCGGATATTACTTTTAATGTTTCTGGGGAGAAGTTCCAGGCTCACAAGTTGGTATTGGCTGCTCGATCTCCTGTATTTGAAAATGAATTTGCGGATGCAATGGAGGTAGATAATCAGGAAATAGTTGTTACAGATATGGAACCTAAGGTTTTTAAGGTATCAAATGGTATTCCTTTGCTTTAAAGCGTGTGTTCTGAAGTATGCAGCATTTTATGGCAATGAGCATAGTTTTGTCTGCTGTCCTTAATTTCCTTAATAACTTATTGCATGTGTATTGGGCAGGCTTTGTTGCACTTCATATACAGAGATACTCTTATGACAGATGGGGAGTCCTCAGCATCAGGTTCATCTTGCATGCCATCTGTATCTCATACATTAGAAGCGAAACTGTTAGCTGCAGCAGAAAAATACGCCTTGCCTAGACTAAGACTGATGTGTGAGTCTGTCCTCTGCAAGTTTATATCGGTGAATTCAGTTGCCCATATTCTGGCCCTGGCAGATCAACATTGTGCAATGGATTTGAAATCTGTTTGCCTAAAATTTGCTGCTGAAAACCTTGTAGGTATGTTCTCTTTATTTGACTCTTTTTCCTTCTGCAGTTCTATTTCATTATGGAACAATTTGGATGGTGCTGGCATGTGATATGCAAATTATGATATGATTGTTTGGCATGGGATGCTGCTTGTTTCCCATCAATGATTTCCATTCTATATCTTTTCTGGGAAAATTTCAAAGAATTACCTCTAGCTTCACAAAATGGCACCTTTTTTTCAGGTCTGAATTACATAATAACATAGGTCCTTAAATCAATTATGTAGATCACATAAGTCCGTAATTGAAAAATTATTGCAACAGCGCCTGTAACTCTGTAAAACTTAATCAAAATTGTACATTTAACATTACTAGGATTGTTAAAGTAGCACGTTATCCATTTAGCTTATCGCTTGATTATAAAAATATGCATTTTTACCTTATATTCTTTAAGAAATTTAACTGAAAGCTTCTCTTGTTGAAAGTATATATTGCTCATATTCCCAACATTCTTTGAAAATTTTACTCTTTTAAGTATTAAAATAATTACAAAAGGGCCTCAAAAAGTAATATGACTGTCATTCAACAGTCACAAGCAACTCTCATATTATGGCTGGTCATAGTTATTGACTCCCGCCTTTTGGTCTTTCTCATTGTAAGCTAATTATCTCATTCATCCACTTATTGTTAGCTAATTATCTTATTCTTCCACTTATTGTCAGCTAATTATCTGCCTATCTGACCATTTCTTTAAACCTGCAAAAAGGGTTCCATTTTGCAAAATTGAGGAACTTTTGTCAAAATATTCTTTATTTTTCTTTTCTCTTTAAATCTTCTGCTCTCAATTTACAGCATTGTGTTTTTGCATTGGAGATTTGAAGTTCCTTTGGTGTGTTTTGAATCAGTCTCAAGCATTGAGTAAATTTCAACTTGTGTAATTGGTTTGGGCCAGGTGTCATTTTCTAATGTTTAGCAGAAGATTGGTTTGCTAGGATTTATCACTTATGGGTGGTCAGAAGTACATATTGTCTACTATGGACAGGCACATTTCTATATTATCTGATTGATGCTTGTAAGAAGTATCAAATCATGAAGAACTTTAGATGCATGGTGGCCGAATATAAAAATGAATTTGGGCTGGTGATTATTCATCCTGCTGAATTCAGGCTTATGATATCCAACCAATTGATCCTCCCATAATCGTTGTTATGTGCAAAGAAGTGTCGGAAACTGAAGTCAAATATGCACTTAAGGTTAGGACATGATAAAACTGAGAAGAGTATAGTTAGTGGTGAATGATTAACGAGTGCAGAGGTTCAGGTTCTGTGAGGGGAAAACATTTTTTATTAGAGTTAATTGGTGATTGAGAAAGTAGATTCATGAGGGGAAAATGAAAAATAGAGTAGAAAAAAATTGAAGAGGCTGGTTCTGTGGCCCTCAAACTTGACACAATTTATTTCTTGAAATTTGGACCTTAGGTTAAATGGTTTTGAACAGTTAACTATTTAATTAAAGTACAGATTGTGTAATAAATTGCGTAAAGTTAAAGACTGTTGAACCCTGCCCAAAGATATATTTAACTTATCTGGGCTGTCTGATTCCACATTTTTTCTTAGACTTTGCCTGTTGGCATTCCCATTTTGTGTTATGTTGTATGTTTGTCTCCACAACAAATTGTTCGGTAGTCAAATAAAGTTGTCTTTACTATTAATAAATTAATTCTTCTACTAGTAGAATTTGGATGTCTTTGTACAAGTAGGTAGCTTGTCATTGTTCTGATTGTTCTTATTTTGATTGATGGTTATTGCATCTCCATTCAGGAGTTCAGAAACTTTCAAGGAAGTTATCTAGCGCAATGACAAACTCTAAAGCTTACAAATCTCTTGTGTCTCCTTACTAACATTTTCTCTTTGCAACCCCATCCTGAACTCCAAATCCTGATCAAACCATAGAGAAGAAATATACTTTTTGTGGTACTGATTAAGGGTGCTTTGAGTGCATCAGATTTTTTTTATATGAACTCAAATGCCATAAATATTAAAGAAAGCCATGTCAATCATCAGATTGAAATGGCTTTCCTTAACATAAAAATGTGATAACTAATCACTGCTGGCCATTCTTTTATTAAGTGCTTTATTCTTCAGGATGTCCAGAAGTTGAAAAGTCTGAAAAGTAGAGTGGATCCTTAAGGTTTTTATAATTTCAGTAAGTGTCTTCTTGCTAATCTGACACATCATGTCAACATCCTCTGATTGTCCCCTCTGATGCAGCTGTTATGCGCTCGGATAGTTTCCAGTATCTCAGAGAAAACTGCCCTACGCTGCAGTCTGAGCTACTAAAGACGGTGGCAGGATGTGAAGAGGAAATCAGTGGATGGGGGAAAAGTCGGAGCGTGTGGGCACAGTTTTCTGACGGTGATGATACAAACGATAGAAGTGTGAGGCAACAGACATGGGAAAACAGTGGGGAAAGAAGTCAGAATTTGTGGATAGAGCTTGATGTAGTTGATGCAGACGGTAGTCCTGGAGAAGAAGGCTGATTATTTGAACAGGTTAGTTCAGTTACTATTCTATCATTCATGGAAAAAAATGTCGGGGAGGAATGAGAACTAAAAAAGGTACAACAGTGATAAAACATTGCCTCCTCTGTGCATTCCCATTTAAATGATTTGTGTTGTATGTTGAATCCATAACAGATGCTTTGGTGGCAATAAACTGATCTATTGTTGTAGCAAATGCATTCTCACAAGGGATTACTCATTTTTTAATCTGGTCATGTTTTGTTGCTAGATTATTTTGTACAGTACAGCGTACTAATGCGTACGAGTTGCAGGCTGATTGTATCTGCGTAGTTGATCGGCAGTTAAGAGAGGGATTATTATTATTTTCTTACTATTATTTTTGTTTATATCTTTAAGTTTTGTGGATCTTTAATTTAATTGGCAAATTAATCCTTTGTGAAGCCCAGAATTAATCAAACTTTATGGATAAATGTTTTGATCTATTTTTAAAGTATAATCTCTATTAATTTAATGAGTAAATTCCACCAAATAGCATAAAAAAATGATGAATTTATGCATTAGCATTAAAGAACTTAAAATGAAGTTTAATAGCACATATCCAAGTGTACTTGTCGATTTGCTTTTCATCAATTCAATTTATTTCTTTCTTCCTTTCTCCATTTCTTCACTCTTCTCTAGTTATTCATGAATTATATTTCTTTTTACGAATCTTTGGAGTTTTTTGCTCACAAGCTCATTCTTTTTCCTTTAAACTTTGTTGATTCTTATTTGAACAACATGAATAGAAGAATAAAAGAACTTTCAAAATATGTTTTAAAAAAACTTCAATCCTGTTTCAAATAATATAAATACCTGATAATTTTTTTAAATAAATCTATAACATTTATTCAGTTATGAATGAGATATAGAAGAGATCCAAAAAATTGAAAAATTAAAAAAAAAGAAGTTAGTCAACAGTTCATGTAAACATAATATCAATTGGGATAAGAAGAATTGTTCAAAGTTCAAAATCTGTATGATAGTTTGCAAAGTCATAATATTTCAAATCCTTTGGTAACTTATTGTGCCACCTCTTTTTGAGCCTTGGTTCAACTCCATACACTATGCATTATTTTAGAGAGAGAGAGAGAGAGAGAGAGAGAGATGTTTTGGTAGGGGAAAAATGGTGCATAATTTTTTTTTTTTGAGAAAAAAAAAAGAGAAAAAGATATATGTTTTGGTTCAATCCCATACACTGTTCAGTATTTCTGAAAAAAATAAAAGAGAAAAAGCTATGTGTTCAACACCATGCATGATCTATTATTATTTTTTTATTTTGAAAAAAAAAAAAGAGAAAATGATATATGTTTTGGTGGGGGAATTAATGGTGCCCTTTAAAAATAGTGAATTATTTTTTAGAAAATGAGGAAAAAAAAAAGATATATGTTTTGGTGGGGGAATTAATGGTGCACTTTAAAAATAAAAAATAAAAAATAAAAACAGAGAAAACTATATATGTTTTGGTGGGGAAAAGTATCGAAAAGTAAGACAAACACGAGCCCATGCCACCTACACATTTCTAAGTTTTGTGATCAAATTCACTTTGCAAACCATATATAGCTATTTATTTATATATTTAAATATTTAATGACAAGTATCATTAACTTAATTAATTTTTAAAATATTTTAGGAAAAGCATGTGCCCTGACTAGGCCCAAGCTGGATCCACCGCTGGCTGGGCCCAAGTTGGGTCTGCCCCTGACCTCCTACATATATTCTTCAGAACATAATTATAATTTCTTTGTTCCACAATCAAATCTTGAACCTTGAAATAATTAAATAGATCCTTCATTAAGAAATCCACGGAGTGAAAATTTGAGTTCACTTGCAAAGTATGAAGTTGAGAATTGTTTCGGTTATCTCAAGCTCTATAATGATGATTTAATTCTTTCATTAAAGGCACTAGAATCATTTATAAAGATATCATTTTTAACGAAGAATACAACGTTTTTGTTAGGGTCTATGTAAGTGTCTTCTAAAGGGAAAATTGAATTTTAGATTAATGCGGAAAGGTGAGTTTAAATATTTTCAAAACAAAAGAGTTTGTCGGTCGATGTTAGTAATAATAATTTAACAACTAAATTAATGAAATCAAATCTTACATTGCATGAAGATTGATTGATCCCTTTTGATTCACAGACTCTTGACCACTTGATCTTCCTTGCTATGACTCTTCACCAAGAAATCGTGTGTGGGGATGCACAATCTTGAAGAAACACAATCACTTTTCTTTTCTCAAAAAAATACTTGTAACAAAAGAAAACAATGAAGCCAACAACCAAGAGATGATTCAACCAATCCTTTTTTTTAGTCTAGATGGTGCTCAGCCAACCCTAAATTTTTTTGGGTTTTTGTGTTTTCTTTCATGTGTTGAACAGTTAGAGCAAATAGAAGTCATTCAAATCCAGTCTTTATTCTCAATATAAAACACCATTTTATATTGATCAACTATACGTTTTTTAATTTAATAAGAAAACAATTTTCCTCACTAAATAGAATGTTCAATTCAAATGAAGTTTTCTAATTCAATGAAAAAACAATTTACTTCATTAATTATAACATTAATTCAAATGTATTTTTTTTGTTTTTTTTTTCTTAGTGAAGTAACAACTTACTTCATTAATCAAATATTAAGATTTAAGTTTCTTACATTAATGAAGAAACATTAATGAAGAAACAATTTATTTCATTAATTTAACTTTAAATCACATGGCTATTTAAATAAATTAATTATTTTAGTAACCACATGAATTTGAGCCCATAACATGTTTAGATATAATTAAATAATTCATAATTCATAATTATTAGTTATATAATTATTAATTCAAATATTCAACAATATTTAAATTATGTGAACATATTTGTGCTACATATATAACACATAATTGGACACTCCAATTAATTCTTCCATTTTCTTGTTTCATATATTAAACGTGAGCTAGCAAGATGACCAAATGGACCTACAATTCTGAGCTCCAATAATATCAAAATTATTAATTAAACTCTTTAATTAAATAATATGTTATTATTAATTTTAAAGTTACTCTACTAAAAATATAAAGCTGTACTCTCAAAATTACAGATGTTTTACACAATTTTAATTTATCAGTGTCCATTAATATAATTATTTCATATGATTTGATCCTTCATAAATAGTTCATAGTTAGAGTTATGTCATAAAGTCCGTTATATCTCTTTAATTATACATTGTTCTATTAAGTACCACTGATTCTCTAATGAATAATATATCCATAACAATTTATGAATTTTGTCTTTCTATTTAATCACAAATAGAAAGTCGAGATCTCTTATTGTTCAAAACGCGAATCAACACTTAAAAGAACTACTTATCTACTTATTACAAGAAAGAGTGAATTTCATTACTGTGTAAAATGTTCTCAGCCACCTATTTAAATTATGTCTAAAAATTAAGAAGCTTATTGATTGTAACTGTATAAAAATCTTATCCATGTAAAATCAAAAGACTCGACTCAATAGATAGGAGTTCATAATGCACTCAAGATTAAGATCAATCTATATATGATTATCAGGTCAATAAATATGAATTTCTTTGTTTAACAAATATTAATAAGAAATTCATCTTTATCGTGGTCCAGTCTTATATAATCTCTATTATATAAGATGTCTTCATTTCTATGTCATCAAATGAATGATCTTGGATAAGATAATCACATCAAATATAAAATAGACCGCAGCTGTAGATTTACTACAAATAAAGTACCCAATTTTATTCACTTTCCACAAACTCTTTAGATTGTTGATCTCAAACTAAATCCTCTTGTATATAATATTTATATATTTAATTTGAGACTATATAAATAATTGTGAATGATACATGATATTTATATGAAACAAATATTATATAAATACACATAAATTGAATAAAATAAATATATTTTATTTATTATTTATTTTAAATGTTTATTAATTACAAGCTATTAGGACACAAACTTTAACATCTTTATGATAAACTAACATACTGTGTCAACATCCTCTGATTGTCCCCTCTGATGCAGCTATTATGGGCTCAGATGGCTCGGATGGTTTCCAGTATCTCAACGAAAACTGCCCTACGCTGCAGTCTGAGCTACTAAAGATAGTGGCAGGATGTGAAGAGGAAATCAGTGGATGGGGGGAAATTCAGAGGATGTGAAGAAAACAGCCCTCAACCTAACTGGTGTGCTATCAAAACTAAATTCGCCCTGAGCGAAGCTGCCAAATGGTGAGACAGGTTGACCCCCAACACGAAGATCCAAGTACAGTCAGCCCCATCTAAGAGCAAATCATCTCTATTAGTGTCCCTTGATGATTTTTGTAGCTATATTATTTTAGTGAGTCGTATGCATCATCAATGGCTGAAAAGAGTTTATGTTCCAAGGCTAAACGACAGTTTGGCTCTAACCACAGTTTCCAGCATTGTTGCCAAGTGAACACACATGTTATGGTTTGATGGACAAGTGTGGGAGCCGAAGCAAAAGGCATCACCATGAAAATGAAACAAAATATTTCTTTGAGAGAGTGGACTTGCTGGTTGTTAACTCTAAGAAAAAGCTTGTGTTCTTCATTGAGCAGGATGTCCTTGTAAATGACTCTAGTGTTTACAATGAATGGTACATTAAAATGTATATATAGAAGTACAAAAATTTTAGCCATAGAGCTTCAGGTGAGTAGAAGAAAAAGTGAACTTCGATGGAGCTAAATTAGTTAGGCTGCCAGGCAGATACATAAGTTTATACTAATTAATGAATTTTGCAAGGTACAAAGGACATGAAAAGGAAGATATGACGATAAGTGGTAATAGAAGTGCAAAACTTAAGCACATGTAATCCACGTTGGCATAAGCCTCACTAGAATTATTTATTCCAATAAAAAATATGAGTGCATCAATCTCTAATGTTTTTTTATAAATTTACAATTCAACGTTTTTAAAATGGTGTTTTCTAAAATAATATATTTTTTCTGAATTGTACAAGACACATTTTGCATTTGCAATCAATTTACTGGCAAGATATAATTCTACAACTAGAAGACATTGGATTGGTGTCAAACATACATTGCTGTATCTTCATAAAACGATTGATTTGAGCTTATTTTACTCAAAAGGTTCAAAATCACAAATTATTTGGATGTGCAAATGTTGCTGACCACATAAAATCCGATCACAAGCAGTACGTTCATTTACCTAATATTGTTATATCAAGAGTATCTGTTAAACAAACAATGGTTGCTAAATCTTCAAAACATTCAGAAATACTGGCGATTCATTGAGCAGATAAGGAGTGTCTTTGGTTAAATTTAGAAGGTATAGGTATTACAACCTCACTTAGTAAATTGTCTAGATTTACAAATAGTAGGAACTAAAATTTGTTTAGTTATAAAATCCATGCCCGGCCTATGTATTTGCCCTCATATATTTAAATCGAATACATTTTATAATAAATGAGACTGATCCTCATTGTGTGTGTATATATATATATTGCTACATTACAAATAATAATAAATGACAAACATCAATTTATTTAAGAATAAATTAATAAATAATTTATTTGCATAATATGTTTTTTCTAGGAGAAATTCTAACGAAAAGTCTATGTTCTGGGGTGGAGGCAGATGATTGTCTGGCTCTTTATCTTTAACCGCATCTTCAAGTATTGTTGCCAATAAAGTGAACATAAATGCTATGATTTGTTAGAAATGCGCTGGAGCCAAGGCGAAAGCCACTGTCATAAAAGTGAAATAAAATAGGAAGCTTCTTTAAAGAAGTAGACTTGATGGTGGGCTGGTATATATAACCAGAGAAAAGGGTGTGTTCTTCCTTAAAAATGATGTCTTTATATAAATTATATATTCTAATGTTTTTTATGAATGGTGTGTGCGAGTATATAGAATCAGTTAAAGTGAAAAATTGGGCCATCACTATAAAGTTTTAGGATATCAAAACAATTTTTTTACTACATATTTAGCAAGTGAATTCATATTCCTGCATCGTTGATGTCTCAAAAAAAAAAAATCTGATATTCAGAGTTCAAAAATTGAATTTTGGGATGAAGAAATTATAATTTTGTTTTGAAGAAAAAGACTACACAGCGTAATAATTATGTAATCGAAGAAAAAGTGAATTCGATTGAGCATTGATCTTATGGGCTGTTGGGCATACATATGTAATTTGCATGCAAGCTGGGTTATGCTAATTGCTACAACAAATTAGTGAAAATTGTTACAGTGTAAGCACATGAAAAGAAAGATCTCAACTACTATAAACGGTAGCAAAGTTGTGGACATGTAATCTATACATGAATATTGCAAACGTGTAAGCACATCTGCACATGAAAAGAAAGATCTCAATTTACTATATATGGTAGCAAAAGAGCAAAAAGTTAGGACATGTAATCTATGTTGATGTTCGCGTCACAAGAATTATATATTCCAATCAAAAAGAAACTAAGTGCTTGGATCTCCGGTATTTTTTACAAACCGAGGTTTGTATTCTAAGCATGTTTGGTTTCGATTTTTTATAAAATGGTGTTCTGTAAAATTGTTATAAATTTAGTTGGGATTTGTAGAAAATATTATGTAAAATCACGTACGGTGAGGATATAGTTACATATAGTTTTCAAATTTAGAACAAATATATATTTTCTGATTGGTTAATATAATTTGATTTTTTTAAAAGGTTTCCATATACAGGTTGTATACTTAACGGATATAGAATAGTTCGCATTAGTACTATACAAATTTTGTATAATTGCAGTAGAAAGCTTTATTTTCTTTAATAATTTGCTTCATTTTTATTTTGTTAACTGTGGTTAGTAACATTATTACTTATTAGATGAAACTAGTATGGAATATAACAAGAGCCCTAACATATAATGATTTGATATACATAGCACAATACTTTAAATTATCAGAATATTATTGGAAGAAAGCAAAGTATTGCCTCACTCATGCAAGGAGGAAACAACAGTAATTATGACATAATAAATTTGTTTTTGTTCTCTTAAGTGGAGATGTTGTACATGAAAGTTTTGGTGATTTGTATAGCATATTTAGCTGCAGCTGACAATGGGTGAGTAGTGAAATAACCGTGTTTTTCTCCTTGAAGCTCAACATATTCTATCCTCTTCCCCAGTTCTTGAAGCTTTGTAACATAATCGTTCACCCTTTCTCTCATAATCTCATCACTGCCCACCACCACCAAGATCGGGTCAAGGGCCACAGCTGCAAGACTTGGGCTAAAGGGTCCGAACGGGTTAACCAGTGGATGGTCTTGATTTTCTCCAATCGGGACTGTTAGCCTCCAAAACCTGAAAAACATGCATGATCATCTATTATTGTAGCTTTTACTTATTTAGGGAGTTATTCTCTTGTATAGATATTTAAATTTATTTTTTTTATACAAAGCTTCAAACTTAAGAGTTCTTGAGATTAGGGAATAAACTTAGCCATTGAGTAAATTTACAAAGAAGGGATAGTTTGTGTATGTTATAGAGTGCTATGAACATTCTTATATATTTTCTTGTAATCAATGTTGCTTTACCCACCTAATCCATTAATCACGTTGTAAATTCTTCTCATAGATTTTGGTTTAATTAAAGCATTGTCACAAGTGCATAATCAAATGCAACTTGAGAAGGTGTTTTTTTGTCTTTCTTCTTTTTTTGTTTTGTAGTTGTCCACGAAAGAACATAAGAGTGAGATAAAGCTAGTAAGTCATATTAACTATTGTATATAAAAACATGAATGAAGCATATGGGGATTATAAACTTTACGTTTTAATAAATGGAAATGCATAAAAGTTTGACATGAATTTATAATTTCCATTTTTGAGTAGTATAACACCTTGATTTATAAAAATGTCTTCAACCATGATTGAACTTTGAAGTTCTAACTAAAGCAATTTTTTCAGTTGTTGAATACGTAAGAATTTGCATCAATTTTTTTTTTTAATTAAAATCCTTCAAGATTTATTTGGAAATAATACCTGTCATATTTATTGACGCTCCAAAATCCCTCAGAAGGTCTCTCTATCTCAGACTTAGTTCGAACGGTCCCCCCAAAGAATGGAGATAACATAATATAACCTCGTAACCTAATTGGGACTAGATCAACAGAATTTGCTCTAAATCGAACTGCCAAATGGTGAGCCAAGTTGCCCCCGGAAGAATAACCTAACACGAAGACCCGATCAAAGTCAGCCCCATCCAAACACGCATCATAAGTTTCATAGCTATGCCTAGCTTGACTTTGCAACCATCTTAGTGCGTCACATGCATCATCAATAGCCGCAGGAAATCTATTTTCCGGTGCCAAACGATAGTCCGGCTCTATAACCATAGCTTCAAGCATTGTTGTCAAGTGAACACACATATTATGATTCGTTGGAGAGGTGCGAGAGCCAAAGCAAAAGCCACCACCATGAAGGTGAAATACAATGGGAATTTTCTTTGAGAGAGTGAACTTGGTTGCTGGCTTATAAACCCTCAAAAAAAGGTTGTGTTCTACTTTAAAAATGATATCCTTGTAAACGACTCTGGTGTCTTTAATGAATGGTGTGTCAGATTGTATATCAGTGCGAAGAATTGAGCCATCACTATAAAGCTTCAGGTAATCAAAACAGTTTTCAACTTCATACTTTGCAAGTGGACTCATATCCTCACTTTATGAGTTTTTCAAGGAAAAATATAAAATTGATTATGTCAAGGATCAAAATTTGAGTTTGGAATGAAGAAATTATAGTAATGCTCTAAGGAAAATATTGTAAGGGGTAAATACTCTAAGAAAATGTTGTAGGAGGCAAACGGTTATAGTACTCTAAGAAAATGTTGCAGGAAGCAAACAGTTATACTCTAAGAAAATGTTGCGGGAGACTGTTTATATAATGGAAGAAAAAGTGAAATTCGGTGGATACTGGCTTATTGCAAAGGAGTGAAGCACATGAAAAGAAAGATCTTAATTGAATATAACTGGCGACAGAAGTGCAAAAAGTTATGCACATGTAATCTATGTTGAGACAAGCTTTATAAGAATTATATATTCCAATCAAAAGATACCAGTGATCGTCTTTTACTGATTTACAACGCAAGGTTTATATTCTAAACATGGGTGTCTTTTTTTTTTTCTTGTTTCTTTCTTTTTTTTTTTCCATTCTTTTTTAATGGTGTTTTGAAGAATTAATCACAATTTATGTGACTGTTGTGCTTGTCCACCAGTGCCGACCACCAGTATCCACAACAGAGGTGAATTATGTGCCATCACCTCTGAGGGCAGTTCTTCAACCATATGAAAAAAATAATAAAAAAAAAGAAGGTTTGCATTCTGAATGTTTGGTTTCATTTTTTTTTCTTTAAATGATGTCTTGTAAAATTATTATAAGTTTAGTTGGGACTTGGGATTTGTAGAAAATCTTTTTATTTAAATTTCTAAAAAATAAATAAAACAATGAGAATATGATCATATATATTATTAAAATGAAAGAAATTTCTTTAATGTGATTTGGTAATGGTTAGAGCATTCATTTAATTTAATAATCTTTCCAATTTAAGTTATTATATTACAAATAGTATTTTAAAAGGGAAAAAAAAAAATCTCTCCAAAACGATTGACGGACAACATGAAATACATGCATTGATAGCTTGATTCATATCAGTATGTATAAAGCTGATTGCTCTCAAGTTTGACCAATGTAATGCCATGTAAAGCACTAGCTGTGTTACTATAATTATTCATCATCGTGTATCATATTCTGCAGAGTGGAATAATATTTCTCCACTTCTCAATTCAAACTATTTCGCTATTGCTTTCAAGATGAACAAAATAAAGATTAATTACTTCTTTTAAATAGTACTTCTAATTTGGTGAATTTTGATCCTTATCACCAATTTGAGTTAAATAGCACCTATTATAGGTACAAGACAAAGATAACCTTCATATATATATATTTCAAAAAGTGACTTTTGGAAAGAATAGAGGAAGAGAGAAAGAGAGAGAAAGAAAGTGAAAAAGATAGAAGAATGATGGACGAAAATCAATGATGCACTCAACAACAACCAACCAGTCCGTTTTCATGCAAAAAATGGGAATTTTCTTTGAGGTGTGAGAGCCAAAGCAAAAGCCATTGCACCACCATGAAACTGAAATAACATGGCAATTTTCTTTAAGGGAGTGGGCTTGTTAGTTTGGCTTATAAACCCTAAGAAAAAGGTAGTCTACGTTAAAAATAATATCCTTATAAATGACTCTGGTGTCTTTAATAATGGTGCGTCAGAGTATATATTAGTGCGAAGCATTAAACCATCACTATAGAGTTTCAAGTAATTGAAACAGTTTTCAACTTCATATATACTTTGTAAGTGAACTCATATTCTCACTCTATGGATTTCTCAAGAAAAAATCTAAAACTGATTATGTTAAGATTCAAAACTTGATTTTAAAATGAAGTAATTATAGTTACACTCTAGAGAAAATATATAGAAGAGAGTGTTTACGTAGTGGAAGAAAAACTGAAATTCGATGGATGATCAGTTCGACTGTCAGACTTATACATAAAACTAGTGTATATAACTTGAGATTCATGCAACTCATATCTCCAATACATGTAAATCATATCTTCAATACATGTAAATCATATCAAATAGCACAAAAAAACTATTGAGTTTATGCATTAGCTCTAGAGAATTGAAATCACCTAATAGCACCTACCCAAGTTGACTTCTTAATTTACCCTTCATTAATTGAACATGGACTTAAGACTTTTGTTGTTTTCTTAGCTCACTTGCACTTCATTCACATTTTTCTCAGATATATTCAGTTGTTTAACTCAACAGCCCAGCAACCGTTTAACTCAACAAATTCAACACATTGAATGACGGAGTTATAAATTATAAATTAAAAACATTTCAAAATTCAAATTGTAAATTAAAAAAGAATTAATTACGTGACTGTTCTGCTTGACCACCAGTGTCCACAACAGAGGTGAGTTACGCGCCATCACCTGTGAGAGCAGTTCTTCAACCATATTAAAGTTTCTGGTTGATTATTATCAGTTTCTGGTTGCTAAAGTTGTTTCTGATTTGGGTTTTTTTTCCATTTGATTTGCAATTTCAGTTCGCGAACTGCTTCAACTTCTTCCACTTGTTCAATTATCTTGTGATTAACGCAGCTCATGCACCTAATCCTACAACCATATGTAATTACTTCTCAAAGATTTTTGGTTTAACCAAAGCGCTGTCACGTGCTCGGAATATTCAAGTGACACTTGAGAACGTGTTTTATTTTTTCGGGGGTTGTCCGCAGAGAACATAGAGTTAGGCAAAGCTAGTCATACTAATTATCACATGTAAAACGTACACGTGAAAATTATGGCGAGTATTAGACTTACACCTTGCTATAAATCTGACAAGTATTTAATTTCCAATTAAGTACACCATCATGATTTATTACAGGGTCCTTAAAAGAACTTTTAAAGCTCTAATAAAACCAGAAAGTTAATTTCTTTAGATTTATGAATCTGGATGAGGCTTAACTTTAACATGACATGTAGTTAAATCCACTAGTTATTGTCAACACCACATTTGATTACATCTTCGGTTTGGCCCCTTAAGTTACACTAATTATGATAATATCACAATTTATGATATTTTTAAATATCATAATTATTCTATTACGATCAATATAACACCAGAACCATAGATTCATAAACACTAACCCACATAATTGCCCAAAGGGACATCCATATGATACAGGATAGCATAATTTCTTTGACTGTGCACTTCCTCCATATCAAAGTAATCATCTTACCAACCTATCAAGATATTAACTATTAATAGATCTCACTCATTGATAGATTAAATTGTCCAATCACTTCATATGATTCCAATGAAGGGAAAAATCGATTCTAATTCGATTGCGGAAACGTGAATTTAAAAAATTTTTCAAACAAAAACATGTCCGATCGATGCTAGTAATAACGATTCAATAATTAAAATAATAAGATCGAATCTTACCTTGCACAAAGATTGAATTGATCCCTTTTGATTCACAGATTCTTCACCACCTGATCTTCCTTGCTATGACTCTTCACAAAAGAAACTGTGTGTGGGCACAATCTTTTTGAAGATCCTTTTGAAGTAGATGGTTATTTGGTGATTTTGAATCAATGGAAATTTTTTGTTCAAGTAGCCAAAAATTCTCTCAATCACCATTACTCATTACCAATCATAAAAACATCTTTTTATATATTGGTAAACTAGGACACTTCCTATTTAACAAGGAATCCAAATTCCTATTTAAATTGAAAGACTTAATTCATATCCAATATAGAATCAAATTCCTTATTGGATTAGAATTCTATTCTTTTAATTTAATATGGAATCTAATTCCCATTAAATTAAAACTCTTTTAATATAATTTAAATGGAATCTTATTCCAATTAAAATTATTATTTCCATTAATTAATTAAATGATTATTTCATTAAATTAAATGATTCTAAATCATAATTAATTTAATAACATCATTTATAATTGAACCCATGACCTCTACAAATAATCAAATAATTAACCATTAATTAAATAATTATAAATATTTAAATAATCAAATTATTTAAATAATTTTTGAACATGTACATAAATTTATATGTACACCAATAATTGGACAATCCGATTATATTCTTCAACTTGTTTCTTTATGTGGTTGTGAGCTAGCAAGGGGACCAAATGGACGTACAATTTGAGCTCCAATAATATCGGAATTATTAATTAAACTCTTTAATTAATAATTCACTATTATTAACCTTAGAGTTACTCCACTAAAAACTTAAGATTGCACTCTCAAAATTATAGATGTTTTACACAATCTGAATTTTCAGTGTCCATCAATTTAATCATTTCATATGGTTCGATCCTCCACGAGTAGTTCATAATTAGAGCTAGGTTATTAAAATCCGCTATATCTCTCTAATTATATCTTGTTCCATTAAGTATCATTGATTCTCTAATTAACAATATATCCATAACAACTTATGAATTTATCTTTCAGTTTACTCGTAAACAGAAAGTTGAGCGCTCTTATTGTTCAAGACCCGAATCAACACTTAAGGGAACTACTCATCTACTTCTTGCAAGAAGGAGTGGATTCCACTATTGTGTAGAATGTTCCCAACTACTTATTAAATCACATCTCCAAAGTACGAAGCATATTGACCGTAAATCTATAACAGTCTCACCCATGTAAATCAAAAGACATGACCCAACAAATAGGAGTCCATTAAACACTCAGGATTAAGATCAATCCATATATGATCATCTAATCAATAAATAAGAATTTCTTTGTTTAACGGATATTAATAAAAAACTCATTTTATCGAGGTCCAGTCCTATATAATCTCTATTATATAAGTGCCTCCATTTTCATATCGTCATATGAACAATCTCAGATAAGATCATCGTATCAAATACGAAATGGACCGCAGCTGTAGATTTACCACAAACAAAGTACCTAGCTTTGTTTGCTTTCTACGGACTCTTTCGATTACTAATTTCAAACTAAATCCTCTTGTATGTAACACTTACATACTTAATTTGAGACTACATAAATAATCATGGATGTTACATGATATTCGTATGAAGCAAACATTTCATAAATGCACATTAATTTGAATAAAATAAACTTTATTTATTTATAATTTATTTAAACGTTTACAAATTACAAGCTCTTAGGGCACAATGCCTAACATCCAACAGCCTCTCCAGATTAAGATTAATTGTTATCGTTATAACGACTACGTTACTCCCCATTCACTTGGACAATAAGCTTTATGTCCATGGTTTCACATATATGGTCTAGTTCAATGCATTTACCATATATACACATATAGTTTAACCCTAAGTGAAGACTTCCACTCGGATGACATAGAAACCATCATTCCGCCAATTTAGAAGTTATAGGTAATACAACCTCGCTTAGTAAACCGTCTAGAATACAAATAGTTGGAACTAAAATTTGTTTATTTATAAAGTTCTCATTCATGTCCATACCCATGTACTTGCCCCTATACATTTAAATCGAATACATTTTATGATAAATGAGACTGGTCCTCATTGTATATATATTGCTACGCTACAAATGATAATAAATGACAAACATCAATTTATTTCACAATAATAAATAAAAAATATATTTTTTCAGAATAAATAAATATTATTTATTTATATAATATGCTTTGTTTAGGAAAAATTCTAACAAAAGGTCTATGTTCTGAAGTGGAGGCATATGATTGTCTGGCTCTTTAACCACATCTTCAAGCATGGCTGCCAAAAAAGTGAACACAAATGTTATGATTCGTTAGAAATGCGCAGGAGCCAAAGCAAAAGCCACCGTCACAGAAGTGAAACAAAATAGGAAGCTTCTTTAGAGAAGTAGACATGATATGGTGGGCTGGTATAACCAGAGAAAAGGTTGTGTTATTCGTTAATAACGATGCCTTTATAAGCGATTCTAACGTTTTTTTATGAATGGTGTGTCTAAGGATACAGGATTAGTCAAAGTGAAGAATTTAGCTTATGCTGAGCATACATATATAATTTGCAAGCCAGTTGGCTTATGCTGAACTGATTGTTACTACAAATTAGTTAAGCACATGAAAAGAAAGATCTCAACTTACTATAATAAAGTGAAAAGGGTGAATGGTAGCAAAAGTGCAAAAAGTTGTGGACATGTAATCTATAAATGAATTTTGCAAACGTGTAAGCACATGAAAAGAAAGATCTCAATTTACTATATATAGTAGCAAAAGAGCAAAAAGTTAGGACATCTGGACATGTAATCTTTGTTGAGGTACGCCTCACAAGAATTATATATTCCAATCAAAAAGATACTAAGTGCTTGGATCTCCGGTATTTTTCAGAGATTTACAACACAAGGTTTGTATTCTAAACATGTTAGGTTTCGATTTTTTGTAGAATAGTGTTCTGTAAAATTTTTATAAATTTAGTTGGGATTTGTGAAAATTGTTTTATTTAGAATAATAATAATAATAATGAGAATGTGATTGTATATGTTATTAAAATAAAAGAAATCTCTTCAATGTAATTTGGTAATAGTTAGAGTACTCATTTAATTTGATAATATTTTAAATTTAAATTATTATACTACAAATAGCTATTTAAAAACATAAATAAATAAACCTCTCCAGAATAACTGGTGGACACGATGTGAGATACATGCATTAATAGCTTGATTCATATCAGTTTGGATAAAGGTAACTGCTCTCAGTTGTCATGGTGTATAGGTTTGACCCATGTAACACCACGTAAAGCACTAGCTGTGTTGCTATTATTATTTATCATCATGTATCATATTCTGCAGAGTGGAATAATATTTCTCCACTTCTCAATTCAAACTATTTAACAATTGCTTTTGAAGATAAATAAAATAAAGATTACAGTTTCCAACAAAATAAAATAAAATAAAGATTACTTCTTTTAAGTAGTATTTTTAATAGCATCTACTATAGGTTTAAGATAAAAATACCGCCATAAATTTATTTATTTATTTTATAAAAGTGGCCTTTGGAAAGAACTGATGGAAGACAGAACGAGAGAAAGAAAGTGAGAAAGATAGAAGACTGATGAAAAAAAATCAATGATGCATTCAACAACAATGAAACAGTCTACTTTCATGCGGTTTTGACAGAAACAACAGACATTAAAAACAAAAAACAAAAATTAAAAGATAATGCAAAAAATGGATGACATTTTTGGGAAATATGACAAAAAATTTATTTTCATTGTCAAGATAATTCCAACAATACATTATAAGCTTAACTCCATATCTATCGTTTGAACCTTCAATGGGCGCTTTTCGAAAATATTCAATATCAATCCCAAATAATAGATCTCGAATAATATAAAAGAAACCTTCAACAAAGAAATAGATATTGAACAAAGAAATAGATCCTAAAATAAATCCCGAACAAATGAAAATAGATTCCAAACATAGAAAATCAATTCCAAACAAAGAAAAATAGATCTCAAATAAAGTAAAACATATCGTCCCAATTAACAAAGAAAAATAAATATCCAACAAAGAAAAAAAAATCTTGAAAAAATAAAAAGATCCTGAAAAGCTATTAAGAGATTACGAACAATGCCAATTTCTAACACAAATAGTGAAATAGAGAAACTCCTCTTCAGTGGCTTCCTCACTCTCCATTTTTATTCAATTTTAACACCTAAACTTCTATGACACAAATTAATCCATTTCATCTTACACAATTTCAAAACCAACAACTCAAAACCCTTTAAAACTCTTTTCAAATTATTGCAAAATGAAGGAAGTCTTTGTGGACTTTCCGAGTCTTGAACGAAGAGAGGATTGTCACCAAGCTATGGAAGCTTTGATTTTGTTTTTGTGATTATTAGAGAGAGAAACAGGATTTGATCTATCCTCAAGAGAAAGTATGTGTCAGCTTTCATTAAAGACAAAAGTGGTGGTTCACAATTTTGGATACTACTAAAACTCAAGATATTAATTTAGTGCCAAAGAAATTAAGAGGGGAAAAAAGCAACTTCACTTGTGCTATTTCCTTTCAATATTTTCTCTAAAGTAAATATTGTAGGGGAAAAGTTGATGTTTTGATATAATTTTAAAACATGAGTGTAAATTATATAATTTTAGAGGTATAATTTATTTGAACCAGCAAAACTGCCACGATCTTACACGATTTATGTATATATGGAATAACACAATGTTACATAATCATGGCATATTATTTTATCCATATTATAATATATGTAATGTCATAATATATGATTTAATAATTAAAATTAATGATAGTCTATTTATAATTTAACATTTCATAATATATGGTTTAATGGTAGTCTATTTTATTTACTATTTAACTTATCATAATAAGTATCTATTGAGATGTAATTATATATAGTTTTCAAATTTTTAATAATAAAAATTAAGAGTTGTCAAACAAAAAAAAAAAAAGAAGACGCGCTAAAAAGGATGAAAATCAGAGTCATTCATATTGAGGATATAGTTACATTACATATAGTTTTCAAATTTAGCACAGATATTTATTTTCTGATTGGTTAATATAATTTGATTTTTTAAATGGTTTCCATATGCATATTGCATACTTATAGATATAGAATAGTTCATATTAGTACTATACATATTTTGTATAATTGCGGTAGAAAGCTTTATTTTCTTTAATAATTTGCTTTATTTTTATTTTATGAACTGTGGTTAGTAACATTATTGGATGAATCTAGTATGGAATATAACAATAGCCCTAATTTATAATGATTTGATATACATGTCACAATATACTTTAAATTTTGAGAATATTATTGAAAGAAAGCATAGTTTTGCCTCACCCATGCGAGGAGGAAATAACAGTAATTATGACATAATAACTATGATTTTTTTTTCTCTTAATTGGACTTGTTATACATGAATGTTTTGGTGATTTGTATAACCTGCAGCTGACAATGGGTGAGTAGTGAAATAATCATGTTTTTCTCCTTCAAGCTCAACATATTCTATCCTCTTCCCCAGTTCTTGAAGCTTTATTGCATAATCATTCACCCTCTCTCTCATAATCTCGGCGCCGCCCACCACCATCAAGATCGGGTCAAGGGCCACCGCTGCAAGACTTGGGCTAAAGGGTCCGAACGGATTAACCAATGGATGGTCTTGATCTTCTCCAATCGGGACTGTTAGCCTCCAAAACCTGAGAAATATGCATCATCATCTATTATTGTACCATTAGCTTTTATTTATTTAGGAAGTTATTCTCTTGTATAGATATTTAGATTTATTTTTTTTATATAAATGTTAAGACTTGGAGTTCTTAACTTTTTAGCAAATGGAAATGCATAAAAGTTTGACATGAATTTATAATTTCCATTTTTGAGTAGTATAACACCATGATTTATAAAAAAGGTCTTCAACAATGATTAAACTTTGAAGTTCTAATTAAAACAAATTTTTTAGTTGTTGAATATGTATGAATTTGTATCAAACTTATTTTTATTAAAAATCATTCAAGATTTATTTGGAATTATTACCTATCATACTTTTTGACGCTCCAAAATCCCTCAGAAGGTCTCCCATTCTCCAACTTAGTTCGAACAGTGTTATTAAAGAATGAAGATAATAAAATGTAACCTTGTAACCTAACTGGGATAAGGTCAACTGAGTTTGCTCTAAATCGAACTGCCAAATTGTGAGCCAGGTTGCCCCCGGCCCAGAAGAATAACCCAACACAAAGACCCGATCAAAGTCAGCCCCATCCAACCACGCATCATAAGTTTCATAACCATGCCTAGCTTGACTTTGTAACCATCTTAGTGCGCCACATGCATCATCAAAAGGCCGCAGGAAATCTATTTTCCGGTGCCAACCATAGTCCGGCTCTATAACCATAGCTTCAAGCATTATTGCCAGGTGAACACACATTATGATTCGTTGGAGGGGTACGAGAGCCAAAGCAAAAGCCACCACCATGAAAGTGAAATAGAATGGGAATTTTCTTTGAGGCAGTGGAGTTGGTGGTTGGCTTATAAACCCTAAGAAAAAGATTGTGTTCTATGTTAAAAATGATATCTTTGTAAATGACTTCGGTATCTTTAATGAATGGTGTGTCAGAGTGTATATCAGTGCGAAGAACTGAGCCATCACTGTAGAGCTTCAAGTAATCGAAACAGTTTTCAACTTCATATTTTGCATGTGAACTTATATTCTCACTATGTGGGTTTTTCAAGAAAAAATTTAAAACTGATTATATTATGGTTCAAAATTTGATTTTGGAAGAAGTTGTAGTTATGCTCTCAAGAAAATATTGAAGGAGGTAAACAGTTATACTCTAAGAAAATGTTGCAAGAGGAAGTGTTTATATAGTCGAAGAAAAGTTGAAATTTAATGGATGCAAGCTGGTTTATTGCAAAGGAGTGAAGCACATGAAAGGAAAGATCTCAACTGATTATAACTACCAACAAAAGTGCAAAAAGTTATGCACATGTAATCTATGTTGAGACACGGTTTATAAGAATTATATATTCCAATCAAAAGATATCAGTGATCGTCTTTTACCATCACAACACAAGGTTTGCATTCTAAACATGGATGTCTGTTTCTTTTTTTTTTTTAATAAAAAAATGGTGTTTTAAAGAATTAATTACATTTTATATGACTGTTCTGCTTGTCCAATGTCCACCAGTGTCCAAAACAGAGGTGAGTTATGTGCCATCACCTCTGAGAGCAGTTCTTCAACCATATGAAAAAAAATACAAATAAATTCTAATATTTATTTTCATTTAGAGTTCAATACCTCCCTCTTTTGTCCTATCCATACCTGATCAGCCCACCAAAAAAAAAACACTACCAAAGATTCAATTTTTACTGTTTTTTCGCTTGATCATTATCCGTTTCTGGTTGCTAAGGTTGTTTCTGATTTGGGTTTTTGTCATTTGATCTGCAACTCAACAAAAACCTCAGTTCTTCTACTTCTTCAACTTGTTCAACTCTTCAATCTCTGCTTCGACTTGTTTCTGCAATTTCTTCCAACTCAGTTCTCTGTTTTGTTTCGTTTCTTTTTTCTCTAAATCAACTAGTGGAGCTCCTCTGCTTCTCTGTTTTTGTGGTGGTTTTTGAGAAAACTTGAGAATGTGTTTTATTTTTTCAGTCATATGGAGTTAAGCCCACTAGTTACTGTCAACACCACATTTGATTACATCTTTGGTTTGGTCCCTTGAGTTATGCTAATTATTATAATATTACAACTTATGATATTTTGAAATATCATCATTATTCTATTACGACCAATATAATACCAAAACCATAAATTTCATAAACACTAACCCACATAATTGCCCAAGGGGACATCCATATGATATGGGTTAGCATAATTTCTTTGAGTGTGCACTTCCTCCATATCAACGTAATCATTTTACCAACCTATCGAGATATTAACTATTAATATCTTACTTATTGATAGATTAAATTGTCCAATCACTCCATATGATTCCAACACCCTCTCCAGATTAAGATCGTTATCATTACAACAGCTATGTTACTCCCCATTCACTTGGACAATAAGTTTTATATCGATGGTTTCACATATATGGTCTAGTTCAATGCATTTGCTATACACATATTCTTTGACCCTAAGTGAAGACTTCCACTCAGATAACAAAGAAACCATCATTCCACCAATTTAGAAGTTATAGGTATTACAACCTCACTTAGTAAATTGTCTAGATTTACAAATAGTTGAAACTAAAATTTGTTTATTTATTATTAAAGAAGTTCTCATTCATGTCCATACCTATGTATTTGCCCCCATACATTTATATCGAATACACTTTATATTAAATGAGACTGATCCTCATTGTATATATATTGCTACACTACAAATAATAATAAATGACAAACATCAATTTCTTCCATAATAATAAATGAATAATATTTTATTTCAGACTAAATAAATAATTTATTTATTTATATAATATGCTTTGTTTAGGAAAAATTTCTAATAAAAAGTCTATGTTCTGGAGTGGAGGCATATGATTGTCTGGCTCTTTGACCGCATCTTCAAGCATGGTTGCCAATAAAGTGAACACAAATGTTATGATTCGTTAGAAATGCGCAGGAGCCAAAGCAAAAGCCACTGTCACGGAAGTGAAACAAAATAGGAAGCTGCTTTAAAGAAGTTGACATGATATGGTGGGCCGGTATAACCAGAGAAAAGGTTGCGTTATTCCTTACAAATGACGTCTTTATATAAACGATTCTAATGTTTTTTATGAATAGTGTGTCAGAATATACAAGATCAGTCAAAGTGAAGAATTGAGTTATCACCATAAAGCTTCAGGATATCAAAACAATTCTTTTGTACTACATATTTGGCAAGTGATCTCATATTCCTGCATCGTGAATGTCTGAAAAAAAAATCTGATATTGAGTGAATCAGAGTTCAAAAATTTAATTTTGGGACGAAGAAATTATAAATTTGTTTGAAGAAAAAGACTACATGACTTAGTCCAAGAAAAAGTGAATTTGATTGAGCATCTGATAGGCTGTTGGCATACATTTATAATTCGTATCCAAGCTGGCTTATGCCAATTGCTACTGCGAATTAGTGAAAATCGTTGAAGTTTAAGCACATGAAAAGAAAGATCTCAACCTACTATAAATGGTAGCAAAAGTTGCAGACATGTAATCTATAAATGAATTTTGCAAACGTGTGAACGCATCTGCACGTGAAAAGAAATATCTCGACGTCCTATAAATGGTAGCAAATGTGAAAAATGTTAGGACATGTATTCCATGTTGAGGTACACCACACAAGAATTATATATTCCAGTAAAAAAGATGTCGAGTGGTTGGATCGCCGGTATCTTTTGTAGATTTACAACGCAAGGTTTGCATTCTAAACATTTGGTTTTGACTTTTTTCTTTAAATGGTGTTTTGTAAAATTATTATAAGTTTAGTTTTGACTTGGGATTTGTATAAAATCTTTTTATTTAAAATTCTAAAAAAAATCAAACAATGAGAATATGATCGTATATATTATGAAAATGAAAGAAATTTCTTTAATGTGATTTGGTAATAGTTAAAGCACTCATTTAATTTAATAATCTATCAAATTTAAATCATTATATTACAAATAGTATTTAAAAAAAAAAAAATCTCTCCAAACCGATTGACGGACACAATGTGAAATACATGCATTGATAGATTGATTCATATCAGTATGTATAAAGCTAATTGCTCTCAGGTTTGACCACTGTAATACCATGTAAATTAAAGTACTAGCTATGTTACTATAATTATTCATCATCGTGCATCATATTCTGCAGAGTGGAATAACATCTCTCGACTTCTCAATTCAAATTATTTCGTTGTTGCCTTGAAGATGAATAAAATAAAGATTAATTATTTCCTTTAAGTAGTACTTTTAATTTGGTGAATTTTGATCCCATCGCTAGTTTGAGTTTAATAGCACCTCTTATAGGTGTAAGACAAAGATGAACCTCATATAAATTTTTTTTTTTCTTTAAAAAAAATGACTTTTAGAAAGAATAGAGGAAAAGAGAAAGAGAGGGAAAGAAAGTGAAAAAGATAGAAGAATGATGGACGAAAATCAATGATGCATTCAATAACAACCAACCAGTCCATTTTCATGCATTTTTGACACAAAAAACATTAAAAAAAAAAAAACAAAAAATAAAAGACTGCAAAAAATGGAGGATATTTTTTTTGGAAATATGATATAAAATTTATTCTCATTATCAATATAATTCCAACAATATATTATAAGTTTAAATCCATGAACATAATTTAACCCTTCAAGGGCTTTAAAACCAACAACTCAAAACTTTAAAACCCTTCTCAAATTTCTTCATAATGAGGGTAGTCCTTATAGACTTTCCTTGTCTTGAACAAAGAGAGGTTTGTCACCAAACTATGGAAGCTTTGATTTTGTTTTTGTGATTCATAAAAAGCGAAAGAGAGTTCAATCTATCTTGATTAAAGAGAAAGTATGTGTTAGTTTTTATTAAAGACAAAAGTAGTAATTCACAATCTTGGACATTATTAAAAATCGAGATATTGATTTAGTGCAAAAAAAAAAAAAAAGAAACATCACTTGTGCCATTTCCTTTCATTTTCACTAAAATAAATATTGTAGAGGAAAAGATGATGTTTTGATATGGCTTAAAACATGAGTATAACTTATATAATTCTATAGGTATAATCTTAGTTGAACTAGCTAGCGAAACTCACCTCAATCTTATCCCAACTTATATATAAATCAAATGACACAATACGATACAATCACGACTTATTATTTTATCCATGTTATAATATATATAATGTCATAATATATGGTTTAATAGTATTCTATTTACAATTTAATATGTCATAATACATAGTTCAATGATAGTCTATTTACTATTTAACTTATCATAATAAGTATGTATGGAGATATAATTGTACATACTTTTCAAATTTTTATTAATAAAAATTAAGAGTTGTCAAAAAAATTAATAAAAATTAAGAAGACACGCTAAAAAAGGATGCAAATCACAGTGATATATTGAGGATATAGTTACATATAGTTTTCAAATTTAGCATAGATTTGTATTTGCTGATTGTTTAATATTTGACACTTACAATTTGATTTTTACAAAGGTATCCACATACAGATATTGCAGACTTACAAATCTAGAATAGTTTGTATTAGTTGCAAGAGACGGAACCACTGTAGGACCAATGGGTGCTCCCCATGATTTAAAAGAAAAAAAAAAAGATATGAAAGTTAAAAGCTGTTAGCTGAAAGTTACTACTTTCGTATTATTATTATTGTTTTTTTTAACAGTTGTTCTTCCTGTTTTGTTTTACTGTTGGATGTCCCGTATCTAAATATATATTTTGTTTTCAATCAACAATTTTTTTTTGTATTGTCGAGATTTGTCTGAAAGGTTTTTTCTGTCTTCATTTTAGCCCACTTTAACTGAAATTCTTGACTATGCCCCTGGTTGTATGCATCTATCCTCCAATACTTGTAGTAGAGGCATTAAGTCCAATCATGCATAATTAATTAATTATCAGCATATATGAGAACTTATTTTTAATTTTTGCAAGTATAAACATCTCTAGATGGAAATAGATAATTTAGATCAGTCATTCATATAATATTTAATCTTGATAAATTTCGATAGGTTCTGAACCCATTCAATGTCAAATTTCATAAAACATATTTATTTTCTTTTAAGATGGAATATAAATATTGTAGGGGAAAGGTCATTTGTTCGATACCGTTTACAAGAATGAGCAACCATATAATTCTAAGGTGTAAACTGGGTTAGACCAGCAAGAGCTTAGCACAATCTTACACTAATTCTTTATAATACTTCACAACATGATTTTTTATTAATTTTGTTAAAAATATTTTAAATCCGGAAGAGATAAATTTTTTTTCTATTGAAGTTTTGTTTTTTGCACCTTACACTTTGAAATTTAAAAAGGAAAAAAAATGCACTTATAGTTTAAACAGTTTTTCTTTAACAAACATGGTAGCATTAGAATCTCATTGTAAAGATTAAAATGTACAGTTTAAAAAAATTCATCAATCTTGTTTATATAATTGATAACTCTAAAATCACGACATGGCATTGCCCATCACCCTGTTGGGCCAACGTGGCCCATGTTACAAGCTTAATAATTTAATAATGAATTAATAGTAATTATAAAACGTGTGTTTGGATCGTTTTCTAAAAATGATTTTTTATTTTTAAAACCAAAATATGGGTGTAAATATGTTTTTGATGGGTTGTTTTGTAAAACAAGTTTTTTAAAATGAAAGACATATTTAGAAATTATTATTAGAAAAAAAAAACAATACTTTTCTTTATGTTTTTCACAGTTTTTAAAATAAAATTTTAAAACCAAAGATTACTTTTGTTTCGAAATAACTATTTCACTCATTTTCCAATACAACACCAAATACGTTAATATCATTTCCAGTTTTTAAAAAATAACTTTTAACAAACTCTATTAAATGTATTTCAATCTAAAATTTTCATCTATAAAACCTGTCTTTCAATTTAAAAATGATTTTTCTTAGAAAAAAAAAAAATCATTTTGAAAATGACACCAAGCATGACCTTAAGTGTCTTCATGATTTTTTGCCAGCGGAAGTGTTTATTAAATTTCCTTTGTTTAGAATCCAATTCTTCACTTTGGTCTCATCACCCTAACCCCACAAGTTAAAAGATAAAATGTTTTTTATGACATGTTTACTAATCAGGAATCCAAGATAAAGAACGAAAACTTAATTCTAAAATTTAAATTTTTAAAAATTTAATTACATGATATAGGCATGCCACATTAAATTGAATAGAAGAATTACTCCTGAAGCTGGAAGAATAGTGCTACAGCTCCTTGATTTGATAGTGGTAAACCACCTGCATGAAAACCTTGAATCCCATGGGGGTAAACCTCTGGACTCGAAGAAACAGTCACATCACAGAGCTCAAGAGGCCTTCATCCAGGAAATCAAAATTAAAATGAAAACAAACTGGTTATGATCATAGCGAAAACAACTTATTAAGATGAATGGGGGCAATAATATCTACCCAATACAGGCAACTAAGCATAGAAACTCACGTTAGAACACTTCCATTGTAGTTATTCGGACACACTTGGGAGAGAGCAAGATGACATGAGAATTATGGAATGCTACTATTTAAGAAATATGAGTTTTCATGACTTAGACATCACATAATTAACAATCAAATGGTTACATACAAAGTCAGCCCCATCCAACCCGGCATTATAATCTTCATAACTATGCCCAGCTTGACTTTGTAGCCATCTTAGTTCATCACATGCATCATCAATGGCTGCAGGGTCATCTATTTTCTCATATCAAACTGTAGTCCGGCTCTATAACCATAGCTTCAAAGATTGTTGCCATGTGAACACATATATTTTCAAAACTAAAATATGGGTGTAAATATGTTTGATGGGTTGTTTTGTAAAATATATTTTTGAAAATGTAAGATTTGTTTAGAAATTATTATTTAAAAGGAAAAAAAAAAAAAAAAAAAAAGACAACATTTTCTTTCTTGTGTTTTCCATAATTTCTAAAATAGCATTTCAAAACAAACCATTATTTTTCTTTCAAAATAACTATTTCACTCATTTACAAATTTGTTTCTAATGGTATATGTTGATCAAATTTATCTATTTTAAAATTGTATATCGTTTTTGACATTTTTTAATTTTATTTGAAATCAACATATCATAAATAATGATTTTTTTTTTCAATTAAACTTTGACATTTTCAAGAGAGAAATTCAGCAGTAATCCAAAAAACTAAATAAAAAAGTCAATTCAAAGTTTGAACTTTTCCTTCCTAAGGAAAAAAAATAAAAATCTCAAACTAAACTTTCACATATACTAAAAGTTGAACTTCTTATTTGAAAATCTAGTATAAAACTATAAATCAAAATTAATTTATCTAATTAATTTTTAATTTACCAAATATTAATTCCTATTAGCCTATGTCACTAAACGATAATATCAAATTAAATTATATTTTTTCTACACCCCACGTCCATGCATTGTTCAAAAATTGACCTCCATTGATTTAAATGTTCGGTTACTCACATTCCATTTTTTTATTAAATTATATTTCTACACCCCACATCCATACATAGTTCAAAAATTGACCTCCATTGATTTAAATGTTTGCTTACTCACATTCAATTTTTTCTTTTTTATTTAATAGTGAGAGTGGGTGATTACATTAAAAAAAAAAAAACAACTAATCACACATTATATTTTTAAACAATAGTGGAACTTGAATCTTTAATCTCTTAAAATCGAAGGAAATACATAACTACTTCTATTAAATGATGATATGCTCATACTTCATTATGTTTACAAGATGAACTAATTATAAATAAATAAAATTAATTAATGAGATCAAGACATCACCACGATAAACGTATTTTTCATATGTTTTTTTAGCTTAAAGTCAGCTAACAATCATATCATTTTCACCTAACGCACGACTTCGTCTTTACAACAAAGCCTTGATATAGTAAATTAATATTTTTCTAAATTCAAATCGGTCACGATTCAATTATGTACTCTTCTTTTTTCTTATTTTTTATGTGGATGGCTATTATGCAACAGCGAGTCAGCATTGAAACTTATTAAAAGCTTTGTTAGTGTCTAATTTAAGTGGGAATTGTTGTCTGTTTGTGCGTAGGCTTTTGTTGTTTGACCTTCATGTAATGAAAGAAAAAAAATGTAAATAAATATGTTAATTTATAATATATTTATCCATAACTCAAGTGATTATGACAAAAATTCAAATTTTTTTTTTTTTAAAAAAAAACGTTAATTTACAAGAAATATAAAACGTCTAAATTTGAGTAACTTAGTTGAGATTAGGTAAACATTAGCCGGCTATGTTTATGAATTCTGCTTGAGTCCTTGAGAGAGTCCTCTATAGTTGGTGAACGAGACATGGTTTCAAGGAAACAAAAAAATCCTAATTTCT
The DNA here is from genome assembly GCA_021234005.1 of Nephelium lappaceum. NCBI lineage: Eukaryota > Viridiplantae > Streptophyta > Magnoliopsida > Sapindales > Sapindaceae > Nephelium > Nephelium lappaceum. The sequence goes on from CM037998.1 coordinate 7,788,489, forward strand.
TCAATACTATCATTTATATATGGTATAGTAATGTTATGGAAACAACTTTTAATATGTGCCATTAAATGACTTCGATTAAGGTTGTATTGGTAGATGGTAATTTGGCAGAGATCTTTGAATCAGAATCAAATGATAAATGGCATAACTGGACAACATACTTGTAAATGTTGATTACAATGCGTGATAGCCACATCCACACACTTTAAAGCTTGTTTAATTTTCTATCCTAAGGAATTGCCTTTCTTTTAATATTTCTTCGAAGATTTGATACTAATTCACCCGTTATTCACCGAACTTGTCATCAAACCTATCGAAATTAAATACTATTTATGAAATATATATATATATATCTACTTCGATAACATTAATGAGAAATCTATTCAAATATACTGATAAATACACCATGAAACATAAAACTTCCACTAAAAATTTGATATTTTTTTCCAAAAGTTTCAAAATAATTCATAATAGTGAAAGTGCCTCTCCATAGAAGTATGGGATGGGATTGAATGGGTCTATTTGTTGGCCAACATTAAATGAGACTAGACAGATTTTTTATCCAATACCATGTTTGTTGAGGAGGTAGGATTGAACAAAATTGAAACCCACCTTGTCTATTATCCCATTCGAGTGGGATAAATTAGTTCCACCCAAAATGGTGGGACTAATTAATCGCCTCTCATGTCTCTTCTTTTTTATTTATTTTATTTCATTTCTTTTTTATTTATTTGTTTTATAAATAATTTATATTTCTAATATTTATTATATTTACAAATTATTTTAATATATTTGATTAATAATTCAATCCCAACAATATCAAACATATCACAGTATTGATTTAGTCAAGTCCAATCTTATCATATTCAATCCAATCCTATTTTTAAAAAATAATCTAATTCAATCTCATGCAACAAACACGCACGCACTTATACTTTCTTTTGTTCATCACTTTTCAACAATTTCAATAACTTGCCATTCAAAGGCTATTTTTCATTTACTTTGTGCAGGGAACTAATATATGTGAATATATTGCTTCTGATCATACCTGCAGTTTAGGTGGAAAAGTATTAAGACCTGGTCCAGTACGTGAAGGTTCAACATATCAAGCAGGTTTAGTCTGGAGAAAGTTAACTTGTGGTAGTCAAGGTAACAGAGGGTGTGATGCTCAACCTAACCAATGAAGAAGTTAGTTAATAATAGTGGCCAACTCAGATGTATTTAGCTAGTTAGAGTTATGATGATAATGGAGTTCGCATCATGTAATTGGGTTAGTTGTTTATGAAGAATATAGAAAAAGTCTGTTAGTAGTGTGTTGGCCACATCACCTGCACCACTTTTCTCATAAAAACATCACAGGTTCGAATACCGAGCCTATCAGCAGTGTATAATTTGCATGTAGCTCTCCTTTAAGAGGATAAATTACACATGGATCCCCTAAATTAAAGAGTCGAGTGGATCCCTTTCTCCTTGCTAATAAATGAATAGAGCTTAATGATTGTTGCATTTCTGAACTGTTCTATAAGTCAATATTTAGAGTACCCAACAATTATATTTTTATTTGTAATATCACAAAAAAAATATAATAATAAAGTTTGTATGTGACAAAACTCTTGATTATATAAGTCTTTCTCTCTCGTGTTTGTAATCAACTTGAATAACACAATAAAAAGCTCTCCAGATTTCATCTCTGGTTTCCATGTCTCGGTGTTCTCTTCGAAGCAATTCTACAAACAGTTTCATATTTATGTCAAACGCTTTTTTTTTTTTTCATTTTTCTCATACTTCATCTTCATATCATGTGTTTCTCTTCATATTTTATATATGTAAATTTTTTTTTAGATAATTACAATTAAATCTAAATTGTGGCATAGATTTGGGGAACATACCACTTTAGCAATCTCATTAGTTATATTGTTAAATTCATCGAATCAAGGATAAATCGGTCATCTAAATTTGACAAGCACACCACACATGACACATGTCCAACAAAAATATAAATTTAAAACATAAGACATAATAATTACTTAATCAATTAGTTATTTGAAAAATGAAAGGCAATGGGCATCCCGCATCCGAGATGCGACGTCTGCTGTCTGCAAGCAACGAAGGGACGCTGTCTCTCGACTTTCTCAATGGACACCCCGGAATCCATCCATTATTTTGTGGTTTTTTTTTTTTTTTTTTCATTTATTCAGATTTTTATTAAAAAATTAAATTAACTAGATTAACTTTTGAATTGTGGGCACCGTGGATGAACAACAATAAGCATTGTAATGCCGCGAATCAGTTCTTAAAAATAGGGGGGTCAATACATAAAGAGTGGGGGAGTAACTCACATATAGTGAAAGAAAACTATCACTAACATTAATTGGTCTTGGTGAGTCAAACCCTAGCATTCACACATGCAAAAATCAGTTTGCCTCCACTGAGGCAATCGGCTTTCCTTTAGTCCTTTTAAGTAATAATAATAATAATAAGCAATTACTTTGGAGATTTTACTAATCTATCATTTTATGTAGAAATAAAGAAGTCATTTATTATTCTAATTTCCATATCAACCATTTTTTAACATATTTCAACCACAAACTAACAATAGAATTATTTTTAAGTATTTGTCCAAACACTAGAAAGGGCTTTGTTAGCACATTTATTGGTAACTCGAGTGGTTAATGTATTTATTTATTTATTTGTAATAAAGATTCAAATCTTATCATGCATATTTGTAGAATATATGAAATGTTTATTCCTTTGATTGTAGGAGTAGCTTGTAATTATAATAGATTTTCATATTACACATATGGGGTTGTTTCTCTTAATACCTAACAAATCTAAATCGAGTCTTTTAAATTGTTTTTTTTTTTTTCAAGTGGTCAAGTAAGTTAAAAATACAAATAAATAAATAAAAGCACAATAGATCTTAACTTTTCACTTAATTTCAAATGGAAAAATTTCATTTTAGTTCATAAGATTTCAAAAATTATTAGGTTTTTAAAAATAGTTTTTTCATTTCTAACTTTTTAAAACTCTTCAAAAATGTTCAAAACCGTCAGTCAATTGACGATTAACATTAACAGAATGCGTGAAAAAATATTTTAACCCTTAATAGTTATTAGTTTCATATAAATTACCGAATTATCTTAATAAAATAATGAATTTATAAGTTAAATTATCTAAAATGTCTCTGAATTTAAGTTGTTAAAAATGACCTAAAGTCACTATTGATGGTCAGTTGACTAACGGTTTAGACTTTTTTGAAGAGTTTTGAAAAAGTTAGAGACGAAAAGAGTTATTTCCAAATGAACTTTAAAAACTTGATATTTTTCGAAACCCTTAAAGCTAAAGTGAAGTTTTTCCATTTAAAATATTTTCTTTCAAATCCCAAAGATAATATATTTTCAAATTTATTCTAGCATTCCATTGTATAATTTCTTTTTTATTATAACATAATACTTGTAATAAACAAAAGTTGATTGTCCAACCTTTTTTCTATTATTATTTAAAATAACTTAGAAGGTGTGCTTAGTTATTAACATTTCAACAATTTCATTATATTTCAAACAATATCAAAATCATTTCTACATTATATTTTTAATTATATCTTAATTATGAATAAAATGTTATCAATATTTATTGTATTATTTGTTAACTAGTTTAAGATTTATTATATTATTTGTTTATAATTATTTGTACTATATTAAATAAAAATACATAACAACTAATAGTAAAAACTTATAAATGTAAAAATTTAATTGTTTTTAGACATATATAACTTTTTGAAAACAAACAAATTGATAGTATGTTCAAGAGTAGGGGAAAAAAACATATCAACAGGATTCAATTCATTAAATCTTCAAACACCAAAAAAAAAGAAAAAAGAAAGATGACCCGTAGTATTTAATTTAAAAAATAAATAAATAAATTCTTGATCATTAACGTCATTAAATTTTTTATAATCTTATAATTATATATTAGAAGAGTATTCATGAAATCACGAAAGTGGATTTGACATGAAATTTTAATTTATTTTTTTTAATAATTACTCTATTAATTAAGATCAAGTAGATTAGAACAAGCAAGGACATGCACGGGGCCCACCCTTATCTGGATCTGATGGCATCGTTTGGTGATAATTCAGTTTCCAGGTGATCTGAGATGTCCACTGCCCATGATCATGACTAAAAGAAATTTTCACTATTTTTAAAGATGATTCCATGATAACTGAATAGGGTCGGCTAATTCTCAATGAGATTTTATTCAAATAAACATTTTAAAATTGTTGACTTTATTATTTTCAAAAAAAAAAAAATTGTTGACTTTATTTCGAGAGACCCCTCGACGAACCAATTCAATTGAATCTTAGATTAATAATTAATTTTTCTTTTTCAAAAAAATCTTAGATTAATAATTTGAAACTAATAAGCTATTGTTACCTGGGAAAATTACACAAACCTCCCTAAAATTTGGTGAAATTACATCAATATGTGAGTTTTGACCATAACACCACAAATCTCTTTTAAGATTTGAAAAATTCAATATAAATACTCACTACCGTTAGAGAGCTATTGTCAAATGTCGATGGTGGAAGGCAAAATTGTTTGATCTTCTAAAATTTTGGATAGTGCCAGGGTGCAATAGTGATTAGTTAATGTTTTAATAATTAATTAATATTAAATAATTTTACTACATGAAAACTCATGTAGATAAATAATAATTATTTTAATAATAAAATTATATATTTAAAAATATATTATTTATTTCAAAAACAAATCACTAGTTTCAAAATTTTAATATCTAAATCTAAAAAATGATATAATTATACTTTTAATTTAATTAAAATAAATAAATAAAAATGGTGACCTTTTGATGTCCACTGTAATGACCTATAAGGTCTCCATTGGAGGATTGGAGACCATCAGATGATCTCCAAATCCTTCCACAAACCACACCATCTTCCATGACTTTTTTGGCACTCTCTCCTCCGACTATGTTACCACTCTTCTCTAAGTTGGGAATTTGACCGGAGTAGCATCACACTTGTAGCCTTAGATTTCTCTTTGGTGGCGACTCCTTCTTGACGATGGCTACAATGAAGACCAGTTTAGGTCTCCATACGATGTCCCCCTTAGGTCTCATTCTTCGAAGACCCCTAGTCTGGTCTCTAACAATAGGAACTAGTTTAGGTCTCCACACAAAGAAGATCTCCTTTGTCAGAGACCTATGGTCTTGTCTTTGCCATGTGAAGACTTGATTTAGTGGTTGCCTTACCGAGTCCGCTGCCTATTGCTACTTTCAACAAATTGTCTCCACCCTTCATTTCTACCACTAAAACAATGTTGCCACCGCTAACAACTCTAATGGAGACCCTCTAAGGTCTCCATTAGAGGCCATCTGATAGTCTCTAATGGTCTCCATTAGAGAGTATCATTTGCCATCCGATGTTAAAGACCATCATCAGCGGCCTCCTCGACTGGAGTTTTTTTTTTCATGTTTTCTTGTGCAGTGTTTTTTTTTTTTTTTTTGAAATTTTTTGTTTGATTTATGATATGGTCTTGTCTTTATGATGTTAAAGATGAAGGTTGAGGATGGTTTGAAATCTGGAGATGATGAACTGGTGAATAATGGTAATGATAAAGAACTAATGATAATATTGGTAATGAATTGAAGATGGTTTTGCTGGAATTTTGATGAATCGGTGATGAATGGATGACAATAATGAATTGATGATAATGTTGGTGATGGATTGAGAATGATTTTGTTGGAATTTTGTTGAACCAATGATGAATATGTTGATAATTGTTTTTTTAATTAAATTAAAAATATAATATATTAATTTTTGAATTAAAAATAAAACAATTTTGACATTAAATTTGATTTAAAAAGTAATTTAGTCTTTTGCCATATTTGACCATGGATTGTTAGGATCTAACTATACCTGACTAACGGTAGAGGATATTTATGTTGAGTTTTTCGAATCTTAAGGGACGTTCGTGTTATTATAGTCAAAACTCACATATTCATGTAATTTCTCAAACCTCAGAGGATGTTTGCATAATTTGCCCTTTTAAATATAGAATTAAAAAAAAAAACACGCAAAAATGTATGTATGCTAGTCAAATCGTTGAAATTTAACGCCCAAAAAGAAAAAGTCTTTGTATGAAAACGAAAGCAGTGTTGTCTTCGACCATATTTATATATGGAAAACATCAAGAGATATCGGTATCATTTCAACCCAATTAGCATATCCTATCCAATAATTTTGGGCAGTGTTGCACATACATGTGATTGTCAAACCATGACTTCTTGAATTTATTTGTTCACAAATGAAATTGAATTACGAAAAAGAAATGCTGTGTTGTTTCTATATGGATTGAACTAATCGATTCAATATTATAAATCCGCGCCGACTTTCCATAAAGAAAAGTTCACAAGGACTTGGCATATATATAATCATTTTGAAATTACACTATATTAAAGATATATCTGGATTTCCACAAAGAACGTGTTGAACTACCTTATTAAAGACATGTTGATTTCCATAATATGAAAACCTTTTTGAGGTTAAATTTACATGTTTTATTCAATTGTACGATATCAAAGTCTTTTTTATTGTAAGAATTTGATTTTTTTTTTTTTTTTTGGAAGAAATGTAAGAATTTGATATTGTATCTATCTAATCCAAGAATCCAAAATAACTAGCTTTCCAAAAAAAATGAATCCAAAATAACAGTTAATTATTAAAAAAAAGTCTGTTTAATAGGTTATTTCGCTTTTCTATAGGTTATTGGGTTCAATTCGATTACAACACGGGTTCAATTCGATTACAACACGGTTCAATGATGCTTTTTTTTTTTTTTTTTCAAAATTATATTCAATGATGCTATTTTGTTTATTTTAAAGATGACCATAAAGACTGTTGCTGCTTATTTGGGTGGCCATTGCTGTGGAAGCGTGTTGGACAAAAAGTATGTTGTTGAATTTGAAACGTCTCGAAGAATATAAGAATGTCATTTGAATTAGCTTAACCGGCCGTCTACTTTGAATATGCTTCGAGTCTTCCTCAAGAATTTTCTAATTTGGTGACCAGAAATTGGTGTTGCCCCCAGAGCATTGGTCAAATTGCATAAGTCACTAACTTCACGTTAAATGTTAATGCAGAACATCTTATTGTTAAATCGAATTATCACTACGTTCATAATTTATCAATTACTATTTTGTTATGATAAAAGATCTCATTTGTCCACTCATTTCTCCTTTCACACTTAGGCTACAAGGTCCTGAGGTTAGAGTAGTGTTTTTCTCTCCGAAATTTCAAACGAATTATGTTATTTTGGAAAAAAGTACTGTATATTTTTATATACCGTCCAACATAATTTAGTGCAACAATCACTCATTTTTAATAATGTTTTTAAGTTCGAATCATTGCATCACATATGATATTTTTTTTTAAAAAAAAAAAACCTTTAAATGTATAATTATATATAAGTTTTAATTTAAAATTATTATATAGTTATTTTTTCTAGAAAGAATTTCTAAACATACAAGATATAATGTTATTATATGATGTTATAAATAACTTACGGATGATCACACTCTTTGAAGCATTTTTCTATCTTAATGTGCAGAAATTAGGTGATTTAATATGTAGATAAATTTTTTACACAAATAAATAAACAAACGTGTTGAACCGAGTATTTTGAATAATAGAATTCAAAGATGAGATTAAGTTAGACTTAATTGTATATCTCTCACACATATATTATGAATTTATGAATTTGATTTATATCATCTTATAATAACTTTTAAATTAATATATTTAAAGGAAACTCGTAATTAATTTTGATAGTTAAAAATTAAAAAAAAAAATGGAATTGAAACTTTTTTGCTTGTCCAGGTTGATCTAAATAATATAAATAAGTATATACTCAATTATTCAAGACATATTAATTAACATATAGTCAGAAATTTGTTATAATTTTGTAATATATATATATATATATATATATTTATTCCGAAGAATAAATTTACAAGATTACATCTACATATTAACACTAGCAACAAATACTTTATTTATTTTCTTGGTTGTCGCTTGCATTTATGAATATGGTGTCACTTTCATAGGCACATGATGGACAATTTATTGATGTGCTTCCATTATTAATAATAGTTGGTTTACCTTATGGTCATGTCCATATTTAGTTATCACTGTCAATCCTATATGGCATCAATTATGTAATGTTGGTAATAATTGAGGCTTTTTATCATTGTATTTTTGACTGTTTGGTTTTTGTCTTTTCAACATGACAATGCTATGTTCCATCAATTTTGGCTTCAGCCTCTCGCAATCACTTTATCGTATATTGCGTTCATGATGTGGGACTGTTCAAGTCAATGAGTCGGATCATGGCGCTGAGTCATTCCCATTTGCCGCATTGCTGAAGTGAAAAGTTCACATTTTATTATCCTCATCGTTTGTGGGGGAATATTTGGAAGTAAAGTTTTGAATCTTACTATTAGATTTTATTTAGGTTGATTCGATAATAATCGAACCCATAAAATATGTCAGATAATAGAACAAATAAAAGGAGATTATGTTTCATATACAGATTTCAAGTTAGATGTCATTGTAAATGCATGATTTCAAGGTATTTACTTATTATTTAAAGTATAAAAGCTTTGTTTACATCTAATTGTTGAACTGATAATAATACAGTAATGAAAGAAAACTGTGAATGCTAACTGATCCCATAGATAGTATAAAATTTTTTACGTAAGTCGTAAGAGTATGTGCACTAAGTTTCATTTAGGCATACCCAATTTGAATTTGGAGGGAGAGTATATATATGTGTGTGTATTTTATATTTCATATTTATAAAATTATAAAATGTAAAAAGAGATAAATATATAATTTATAGTTTTCTTTCATGAACATTTATTATGTGGTTTTTATGCACTTTTATGATTATAAGAAAGGAACAAGTTAGAAGAAAAAATTACTCTTTAAAAAAAAAAAAAAAAAACAGGATATGTAGTTTTCCTCATCTATTTTCTTTTAATTAATTAATTTAACTATTTAATTTCTAGTCTAATTTGGCCCAAAAGAAAATAACAACATTGAATTTGGAAGACATGGTCATATCTAAGGAATCTATTTCAAAACTTTGGAATATTTATGATTTTTATATATCTATTGTATAGAATAATCACCTCAGTCACTGATAATAAAATTGATTCTAATTATATTCAAATAGGAGTTTAAAAAGTATATTCACTCTTTAACTCAAATTGGGAACACATTCCCTTTCACGTTTGCAGTGGAGGATGTTTACCGATATGTGTGCAAAACTTCCTTGCATAGTGTTAGTAATTAGTTGGATTGCTATGTAATGTCCGATTTGATAGCTCTTGGTAAATTATGCATATATAATATTTGATTTTGATATGTTTTAAAATCCCCCTAAGTTGTTTGATGTTAATTTGTTTTGAACAAATAAAAGGGTAGAAAACAAGCAATGTACATGTAATAAATTATGTCCTAGCCAACTTCCTGTCATATTACGAAATTACTATAAATGGTCTAAGAAAATAATAAAAATTTGCTAGACCCAATTATTTGATTTTAACTCCAAACAAAATTTTAACTGTTTTGGCCTGTTTTAACGTTTTGTCACATGTGGAATGTTTCAAGAGCTAAAAACGAATTAAAATCAATTAAATTTTGTTTGGAGCTAAAATAAAATAACTTTGTAGAATGATTTTATAATCAAGACATCATAACTTTGGAAAAGTTATGATAAATTAATTAAATTCAGTCATTCTATTTAAATTAAATAGAAAAAATAATTTATTTTAATATAGAGAATGAAATGGATGAATTTGATTGGTTCGTCATAACTTTTTTAAAATTATGATGTCCTAATTGTAAAGGCACTCTAACTTTGTATAAGCTAAAAATGACTTTCCATTTATAACTTGGATGCCTTTAAAATTTGTTCTTAAAAAAATAGAAAGCAAATTATTTTTGTAATTAATTACAATATTGTCCAAAAAAAAGTTTTATAATAAGACCTTAAGACACGATTTACCGGTACTAATAAGGTGATTTATCAAGTTAAGCAAATATGTCTTTAGGATATTATAAAGTCTTTTTTTTTATAAGACTATTGATCAAAACCAACTTATTATTAAAAAAAAAAAATTATTACTGTAGTTAATAAAATATTAGTTTTGTATGCAAGCAAAGAATGAGGAAAAATAAATGAGAACGTGATGACAGGAGAGAGCAACATGCCAATCTAAAACAACTTGGCCTAATTTTGTTCTATACCAAATGAATGTTATTACATTGTGAAATCCACCCTTTCATAATAAATTGCAGTTTTCCATCATGGCTTCTCAATTCAAATCAATTCAAATCTAGCCATTGGATAATCAATTGTACAACTTCTACATTTGATCATACGGTTCAAACTGTACATATCCGTAAAGGCCACAACTTTACATAAAAATCACATCTTATAATAAGAATCATATCATTTTTATTGTACTTTTGATCAATTCAATTGCTCTCATTTCATCACACCAAATCTTATAATTTGATGCATTATTTTGAAAATAATTTCAGCATTTCTTTGGTATTTTAAGGTTGTTTGATTACCTTAAAAATAAATATAACAAAAAAATAAATATAACAACATAATAAATTTAATTTATATCTGCGAAGTGAAAAAAAAAATCCTTTTTTTATTTTTCTTTATTTTTAAAGTAAGGCTTGAGTTGGAAACCAATTATAGCTTATGTCATGTTCACTTATATATTAATCATAAATTTTTATTTTTTGTTTTTTATTTTTATTTATTTATTTTTTATATTCAAATTCAATATACACATCAACACGCAAAGTTCTAGATGCTTTCTTTGCTTGCAAATCATATACCCAAAAAAAAAAAAAAATCCTTTCGCTTCAACTTCAAAATTTTGGTGAAGTGAAATCATTTGCGAATTCTACTAATTCTTTATTTATTTATAATTATAAGCAATAAGTGAGCATACCATTAATAATCTTATAATTCCGAGCCTCTTAAATTAGGTCATCATATGATTACCTTTCGAAATCAAATGGGAAAAAAATCCAATTTCTATTATTTTTTATTAACCTTTGAGTTCGATATATAATTAGGTTTGTGATCTTTTACATCTTATGCTCATTCAAATTTATAACTTGTTCTATGTTCATATTTTATCATTCAATCAACTATTTAGATTAAAAATGATAGTGTTAATTAATCAAAAAGCTGTTAAATATGTCAAAAAGAAAAAGGGTGTTACTTAATTTTGTATTTTGGTCTTTGATTTGCCTTGATAGTGTTAATCATAAGGCTGTTCTACACTCATAATAAGTCACTATCAAGTTGTGTGATAATTTTATTAACTTATCTTTAAAATTAAAAAATACGAGCAAATTTTAACTTCATATATTTAGTTTTTTTTTTTTTAAAAAAAAAAAAACTTCACACGTTTAGTTGACAGTAGATTTTTGTCAATCATATATTAAAATAATAATAATAATAAAATGAGGTTAATTTAGCGACACTCCCTCACAATAAATTTGTGAATTTAAATTACATAATTTCATCTCTTAATATTAGAGTGTACCATATGTAAATCTAAAGAAAAAGGGATGAATATCACTTGGAAAGATACAATGAAAAGGAAAGATATGTTATATCGACGTGTGCAACAATCTAATAGTCTAGTCTTTAGAGTTATCTCTACACACACATACATGCACATATATATTATATTCTACCGTGTATTTAGGTTCGACTGCATTTACAATATATGTCCTTCAATTTTCAATTAGTCAAATTTAGAGTGTCAAGCTATTAATTGAATATTAAGTTTTAATCCTTAGATATGATTCATTAGAAATTGAAGGGCCAAAATTTCAAACATATCTACACCAATATGTATTGTAGACTGTCTATATATATATATATTGTTCTTAAAGTTTCTTGTGATGACAACATATTTTAAACCATCAATAATATTAAAAGAAAACCTTTCCGCAGTATGATTTAATAGGGAAAATTTAACCTTCGGCATAAATATAAAATGGGAGGTGCACATGTTTGCTGCATTCTTGATAAGACCAACCACATTTCAATAAATTAGCATTAAAACATGTGGATTTTGTATTCATGATAAAGACGTGCTATATCAACTACTATACACTATACATTAATTTAAGTCATAATTTCTTTTTTTCAAAAAAAAAAATGAAATTCAAGCGATAATATCAATTATCAATTTTCAAAATAAAAATATCTTGTTATTACCTCCGGCACCGACCCAACATAAGAACAATAATTGAGGTGCCATTTGCATTATTTTATTTTATAAAGCATCTCTAAAGTCCATATTCACGAAACTAAACAAAATCAAGGGATACAAATGCAGCTACAATCTAATGGAGGTTCCACAATAAAAAAAATAAAAAAATACAATTAAAGATAGTATCAGAGGCTTCAGGGCCACTCAAAAAGAATAAAATAATAAACTAAGGAGGATCTACTCACTACAAAAATGTAATTTGTGTAGGACCAAACAGTATCCTCTTTTAAAAATAAAGCCAAATGGCCAGAGATCTACAAATCTAGAAAAAGTTCAATCACATTTGCAAAAAAAGTGATCTCTAAGCTCATCTAATTATTTTATTTATTTATTTATTTATTTTTCACATACATCTTCCAACATCATGTCAAATATCTACTATAACCTACATATTGATTCTATTAATAAATAATCTGAAAATCTACTCATAAGATCGGAAGAAATCTACCCACATCTTTAAGGGAAAATTACCTAAGCTCATCTAATGTTATTATGTAATTTCTGTGAATTTGAGTTGATTCATTTAATTAATTATGTTAAAATTAAATTATTTTATTATCTTGTAGTTATATGTTGTGTTGACCTTACACTCAAAGGGTAAACGCATATGAACTTAAACCGGATCAGTTTATTCAAATAATTAAGTCAAATTTTATATTTTAACTTGTTTTTTTTTAAATAATTATGTATTTTAATTTGTTTAATAATTTTGTGTTTGAATTATATTCATTTAAGGTATATAATAGAACATAAAAATCAATTTTCAACTTAGTTTAATAGCAAAAATATTCGTAATTCATTAGTTTGATTGTATCTTAAAATTTATTAATTTGATATTATTTTAAATTCGAATTGTTAGATAGGAAATGGTATATAAAACCAATTAGAAAAAGTAAAAGTATAAAGCATACAAGTACATTTCTCCTATTAAATCATTTCTTGTAGGAAACATGATTCGGTGCACGATGGTGATGACGAATATTTTAATCATGGCATATTCATTATTCTCACTCATCATTTTATTGCTGACCAAGAAAAAACCGGAAATTAGGGAAAAAATTATAAAAAATTCTTTAATTCAAAGTATATATATATATATATATTTGTTTATTACTAGTATAGTTATAGCAAATGGACCATCTTGATAAGGACTTTAAGATACTATTAGGAACTCAATTCTTTATTTAACTCTATTCCATAATAATAAGGCGAGAGAAGCTCACATTAAGTGGGAAAATTAACCTCCCACCGAAAGAACTTATAAGTAATTTGTCTATATACAAGTGAGTCAGAAAGTAATTGTCCACCGCTAGTGGACATGGGTACTTGGACCCACCATTGCTTATTAGAAGCGGCTGGGTGGGTTTGACCATCACGTCAAACCATTTGAAAGTAAATATGCAACACATCTAATATTGTTGAAAAAATTATGTTTATGCTTTGTTCATAATTGTAGAAAACCTTTTTTTTTTTTTTTTTGAAAAAGAGGCTAACATATAATGGATCTATTCTATTTAATTATTTTTCATAAAAACTCATATTAATGTGTGATGATAATTATTTTAAGAATAATGTTGGATTGTTTGAAATTTTTGTTCAAATTGTATACTAGGTTAATATGATAAATAAGTTGTCAATATATATATCAATTATAAGATGACATCGTAGTTAATGTGTTAGCTATAACGACACTATATTTAAACATGAATTTAGATAACCTAATACTGCTTATATCTTAATATTACTGTATTCTCATTAGTGACGAACCATAAGTCACTCTAGCTTACCTAGGAAAAAAGATTATGTTATTAAATTTATAGTTAAAAATTATATTAAAAATCATTAAAAATAAGTATATAAGAAATTATATTTTTAATATTATAAAACTATTTTAACAGAAAGTTCACAACTATAACTTGTTGTTAAGTTTATTAATCTCTAAATTGTCATATAATTGAAATATATATATATATATAATTTTTCTATATTATTAATTAATCCAGATTGTATATAGTATTACATCTATTCTCAACCATCATTTTATGACCAAGGAAACACTAGAAATTGAAAGAGCGAAACACTACAATTGTTAGAGTGTAATATACTATCCTTACATTTATATTCACTCATAAATAAAATAGTCAGCGTAATTACTTTTCACATAACCGAAAAAAAAAAATTTAACCCTATATTTACTAACATACCTGAGAGAAAAAAAAAAAAAATCTAAAAAAGATATGAGACCAACAACCTTATATTAAAAAAAAAAAGATTTCCGTTAAAAAAAAATATTATCCCTATATTAATTCAATATAATTTAAAAAATATATTTCTTAAATGTATGTTTAAATTTAAATTGATGTATTAAATTTAAAATTCATTGAAATTTAAGGATTTTAAGAGTTTGAGTACATTCAATTAAGAATTTTGAAGAGTCCATCAAAATTTAACTGTATTTGATTTAGATTTATCTAATACCAATTGAAATTTATACAAATCTATGTACATTTAATTCAAATTTATTTGAATTCAATTTAAATCTATATAAATTCAAGTATATTGAATTCAAACGTTTAAAAAGTTAAAATAAATTTAAGTATATTTAAAAAATCATTAAAGTTGTAGATTTTATATAAGTGATGAAATTCAATGAATTTTGATTAAATTTATGAATTAAAAAGTTTGTCAGAAATCTTGCTCTGTTTCCAAATATCTATATGGAATTTATAGAATACATGAACTTAATCAAAATCTATCATTTAAAAAAAAAAAATATGAATCAAACTCAAAAGACTTTTATACCTTTATAAATATAACTTTTATAGTCAGTGCGTCTTAACTTTTAAATTGTTAGAATTACTAATCTCAGTAATTCATTGTATTTGAATTAAATAGGAAATAAATGTCTTTAAAAAAGAAAATGTAATGAATGATTGTGATTAATGATCATAATAATTCAAAAATTAAAATGCAACCATATAAACTTAGCCATTATAAAATTATCATTTAATTATGACATATTAGGAAATGACATGCCTTATAAAATTATCTTCTTAATTATGATAGATTAAGAAACGGTAATACTAAACTTTTTAAATATTTTATTTACGTAAATTATTAATATTTTATAAGTCATGATATGATTATAATAATTATTAAAATATTGATAATTTATCAATATTATATTTTTTAAATAAAACTTGTGAAAAGCCCTGCATGCTAATGACACGATGGTATAATGGTATGAACATCCCATTAAACCAATTTTGCGGAATAAAAAAGACAAGCGTTGGCGCGTGGGAAAGGGACACCATTAATCAAATTGAAGGCTTGGAGCAGCCCACAGCACAGCAGGCACCAACCAGCACCATCACTTGCCACAATTACAATAACAACCTCCTTTGGTCTGCT